>OX940794.1:20031582-21255082 GCA_954870985.1 Trifolium fragiferum
GAACGTTGAAGATTATAGCCGTTTGAAGAATTGAGACGCTCCTTTGTATAGATCAGTGAGCTTATTAGCTGTTCTGATTTGCAGTAGCTTAGGAGCTTAACGTTTACTACAAAATGAGAGATTCCTTTTGGCTTTTGATATTTGAACCTTGGTGAAAGCCAAATAAGGAAATAATCGTTTCTGAAGCCTGACTTGAAAAGGACCTTTCCATGGTCAAACCTTTTCATTCTTGGTTTCTGCGTTTGGACTTAGTCAGGCACAGTCTTCAATAAAATTGTACTCTCAAATGTAGCTTAACACTTATATCTGACGAGCCTTCAGATTTTGATAGGCTCAGAATTACTTGTTTCAGATCTGGTGAGCTCAGATGTTCTTCAGATTTTGATAGGCTCAGAATTACTTGTTTCAGATCTGGTGAGCTCAGATGTTCTTCAGATTTTGATAGGCTCAGAATTACTTGTTTCAGATCTGGTGAGCTCAGATGTTCTTCAGATTTTGATAGGCTCAGAATTACTTGTTTCAGATCTGGTGAGCTCAGAAGTAATTCCTTCAGAAATTCTAAGGTTCAGATAATAACTTCAGAGTTTCACAGGCTCAGAATTACTTGCTTCAGATCTGGTGAGCTCAGAAGTAATTCCTTCAGAAATTCTAAGGTTCAGATAATAACTTCAGAGTTTCATAGGCTCAGAATTACTTGCTTCAGATCTGGTGAGCTCAGAAGTAATTCCTTCAGAAATTCTAAGGTTCTTTAGTACGCAAATTTTAACTTTTAATCCTGCACACTGAATTAAATTATTAGTATTCCAATTTAACCTTAAATACATTGTTATCATCAAAATCAATTAAGGAGATACAAAATCATAATTTTGTTCCAACACTAAGTCTTTTAGTTTTAGTTTTTGTTGTGATTTTGTCGTCTTAAAGCGACGTTGTATTGTTCGTTATCATTGGTACAACGTTTGATTTTCCGTCTTATTGCGGTGTTCGTTTAGTTCATATTGAAATATCAACTGGAATCAATTGCAGATTCAATCAATGATTTGGGCATCATCGTTGCAGATCCGGAAGCATGGACATTCCAGTGACTTTAATATTATCATATTATTCGTAGGCATTTTGTCTTTATATGCTATTAACTTGGATGTTGCGAGTTTATTCGCAAATTCATCATTTTTGTTTTTAGCGGTATTGAATTTGTATTTGTCTTTGGTGTACTCTTTGAATTATTGGAATAAATGAATATCGTTGTTTTTGTAAAAAAAAAAAGGATTTTTTTCAATGCGCCCCGGCAGAAATTAATTCATATTTGTGCAAAGCTAAATTTGTATTTAACGTTATTTTTTATGCGTGATTGTAGAGATTAATTCATAATTGTGCAATGCTAAACTTACATACGCTGTTTAATACTCAAATCATAGATCGAACCAAAAACCTTAATTAAGTTTTAAGAGACCCGTGTCATTTCATTTTTTTTTTCCTTCATAATATCTTATAGTTTATCATTTTTTTACCCTTGTTAATTTAACTAAATCCCACATATACCATTTATATTTTATTTTAATTTAAATTAAAATAACTATTTCTTTAGAATTCGAACTTTCTTCCATAAAAAAAGAGATTACAAATCATCTCTTCTAAAAAAAACTAACAATCATCTTTCATATATTTACACACACAATATTGTTTGTCGTTTATATTCCGCTCTCAACCGTATGCTATATATTATCTTGGATTAATATAATTGTAATCAATATTATCTTTTTTTTAGCAAATTTAGTTAATATTATCTTAATTTTTATTATATGTTTAGTGAAAAATGTACATAATTGTGTCAAATATATAATATTATTATATTTATAAGTATTTTTACATAGTTAAATCAGTTTCAAGTGTTACAAGTTGTCAAGTGTACATTGCTGTAGCATGATTTGTCAAGTGTTACAGTTTCAAATGTACATAATTGTATTTTTACATAGCATGATTGGTTTTCTTTGATCATAGATTTTCTGACCGCTTTTCAAATCTGTTGAGATTTGCAGGACTCCTTTCGAGTCGCTGATGGTTTCCAAATCTGCTGGGATTTGCAGGTCTCTATGTATCTGGATTACCTATTCCGCGTCGACTATTTAATCCTCAAGTGGTACTTTGGTTCTTTGGTGTTTATTTCGCTACTACCGGTCTCACTGTGGTACCTCTGCCATTGCCATGACTTGTATGCCTGGGTTTTCGTCTATTTTTGTCTGGTCAGCGGTTCGATTGATGGAGCTATTTTTGGATTCTGATGGGCCGAACGCTTTTGATTCGAGTTCGGGAGTTAGAGTCTAGTCGTGGTAACATTTTAAGCGGGGTTGGTGACTGCTCTGGTAGTCTTGAATCTGTGGTGAGCCTCTCTGTTTTCATCAGGAGTTGAAGTTTGATTAGGTGGTGTTTTATTTTAGGAGTTTTTTTTTTCCTTTGGGTGTTCCGCATATATACGGCACCAATGTTATGTAGTTCCGTTTTACCGGCTTCTGTTCATCTTGTGCAGAGACCTGGTTATTAATAAATTTTGTCATTTCAAAAAAAAAAAGTGTACATTGCTGTAAAAAATATATTACTTTAAAATAAAAAAAAATTAAAATAAAACTTCAACTTACACAAATTAATTTGATAATATTGTTCAATTTTTTAATAATAACATATAAAAGATATATTACATTAATACATATATCCAAATTATTATCTTAAATACTACTACATTAATAAATTTAAATTATTATCTTAGATATAAATTTATATTATTAATTATGAATGTCATTTTATGTCATTTTACACTTGTCAGCTAGTTGAACCGCTAATTTTACCAAATACTGCAACTAGCTTATCAGTTATAAGCTATCAGTCATCAGCCACCAACTATAAACTATCAACTAGCTTATCAGACATCAATTATTTTTACCAAAATAAATCATTCTATCTTTTAAAATGAATATCCACATGTTTTGCAAATTGCTCTTGCAAAGTAAACAATGAAAAGTCCATCAATCTCCAATATTAATTCAAAAGAGGACGTACATATATGGATGTGTTGAAATTTAAGTATTGTATAGGACATTATATCAAATTTGATATATATTATGTAAGTTTCTACATTTTTTTTTGTCAAGTAGCATAACGATTAGAAATTCACTCCTTAAAGATGAATAAGTGGGCATATCGGGTGCGAACTCCGGTTCTACACAAATGTACAATGTCTTTTACCAATCGAGCTAAGCTCATAAGAACTAACTTCTACATTTTTTTATTTGGTGCATTTTATTATTTTTGGGTTCAAATTATCAGTTAGTAATAGTATAATTGTTTATAATAAGTTGTTCCATCTTTGTGTTTATAAGGTGTTGGTCGATTGTTGGGACTTGATTTGAGAATGATCTCTTGAAAAACAGACAATGTATGGCAAAAGTTATTGTCCATAAGCCTTAAACTTATGGATGGTGCATAAGTAAAGCACAACCATCAGATGCCATTGACACATGTTATAATCTCAGTGTGTCAAAGGAATTGAACCACAACCATCAGATCATGTAACACGTGTAATAATCTCAGCAAATTATTGGATCTCAAACCTGCTAACGGAAGAGTTGACGGAATCCTCACGAAGCTAATCGCGTCTTCTCCGACGATCGCCGTCGACGTCATTACCATCATCATCGTCACCGATTCCATTATTCTTCGCCGGAGTCATCATCACCTTCATCGATTTTATCATTCTTCGCCGGAATCATCGTTATCTTCATCGATTCCATCATTATTCGCCGTCGCCG
Organism: Trifolium fragiferum; assembly: GCA_954870985.1. Taxonomy (NCBI): domain Eukaryota; kingdom Viridiplantae; phylum Streptophyta; class Magnoliopsida; order Fabales; family Fabaceae; genus Trifolium; species Trifolium fragiferum. The sequence continues at coordinate 20,035,386 of OX940794.1, forward strand.
AGAACAGGTTTGGTTATTATTCAAGCACAGTAAGAATCACAGTTATCACCTTCATTTTGTACTGATATTTTTACATACATAGTATTTAATTTCATAAGTTTTCTATATGTGTTTAATTTTCATGAGTTTTGTACTGATTTTGATTTTAATTTCATTGATTCCATCATTTTTGATTTGCATGAGGATGTAAAAGAATCAATAGTTTGGGTGTTTAAGAGAGTTTTAGTCTACTGATTTTATCAGAGTGTGTTTTTTTTAAATGCATTTATGTTTCTTACAATTTTCTAATGGAGGCCCTTGATAAACCATTTTACAATAGTAATGGTTTCAGTACAAATATTATATACAATCCCGAATTAATGATGGAATCACTTCCCATTTTGTTCTTGAAAGTGGAAATAGTGCGAATAAAGCATTTTTACCAAGGGAGAGGACGCAGTTAGCACCGGTTTTGTTGGAAGTGTTAAGTGCAAGACAAGCTCTAAGTCCATATGAAGATGATGATGATGATGATGATGATGATGATGATCTTGAGCATTTAAACTTGGCTGAATGGGCTAAGTTTTGCATTGAGAATGGAAATATGGAAGAAATAGTGGATCCAAACATGGAAGGAAGCATTGTTAAGGAGTGCTTTGAGTTATATTTAGGTGTTGCTATGCAATGTTTGGCTGAAAGAGGAGTGGAGAGACCAACCACAGGTGATGTTCTGCATAATCTTTTTGCTGCAATGAAATTTCAGAAAAATGGTGTTAATGTTCAAAATGGACTAAATCCTTTTAGGCAGATAATAGTGAAAAATAGCCTATAGAGCTCCTCTAACTAGGCTTGCAATTTGAACTTGAACCTTTTTTAGCAACTACGCAAAGTACTTGAAAGAGGTACTTTAGATTCTTAATTACACTATATTTTAGGCTTAATTAATTATTAATTATGCTAATTTGGTTTTTTCAATGATGATAGGTTAGTAAGGACTATGTGAAAGCGAAAGAGTATTGTGGAAGAGCGATTTTGGCGAATCCAAATGATGGTAACATTCTGTCACTTTATGCAGATTTGATATGAGAGTGTCATAAGGATGCATCTTGTGCTGAGACTTATTTTGATCAAGCATTTAAAGCAGCTCCTGATGACTGGTATGATAAAATTTGAATTGAATTCCGATTATGATGTTATGTTAGTAATAATGAATTAACGAAATGATTTTAAATTTTGTTTTGTTGCAGTTATGTTCTAGAATTATACACACATTTTTTGGGATGCTGATAAAGAAGATGAAGTTGAAGAAGAAGAATCTAGCTACGGATTTTGGTGAATGGGTTAATGATCATATTATTCGTGTTAATGGTGGATATATTTAGTTAATAAATCTACGAGTTAGTGAAATAAATTGTAAAATGGATGATCTAGTTAGCATTTTCCTTTGTAAAATTTAGTAATGAAGATGGTGGTAGTGAAACAGAGGGATGTGTGTGTATACCAAAGTTCTTTTGCATTGATAGTTTTCAAATGATTTCTAATTTTAGGTATGGTTTTGAGCATATATGAATTGAACTCTTGTATTATGATTTATATTTACCATTCTACTTATAAAAAGTGAGAGAAATGAAAAATTATTAGTATTAATTAAAATGATATTATCAATTTATTACTATTGTTTTTGTGGAAATTTGAACTCCTTTGTTGAGGTTAAAATGTTAAAGGTTTAGCACCTAATTAACACTGATCTAATGAGTTTGTTACAAATCTTTCTTGCTAAGTTAAAAATCATACCTAAACCATTTTCCAGCAAGAATGGTTTCAGAGAGTTGTACTCCAAAACCATTTTGCTGGTAGAATTGTTTCAAAGAGTTGATGCTTAATTGTTGTTTCCTAAACCATTTTGCTGGAAGAATGGTTTCAGAGAGTTGTACTCCAAAACTATTTTGGTGGTAGAATGGTTTCAAAGAGTTGGTGCTTAATTGTTGTTTCCCAAATCATTTTTGTTGGTAGAATGGTTTCAGATAGTTGCACTCCCTCTAGTCTTGTATATAAGAAAATTTTCAAAAAAGTTCTTCCTTTAAGAAAGTAGGTAAAATACATTAACCGAGGAGAAAAACACATTATACCCTTCTTGGAAAATGTAAAACATTGCATTCATTGGTTGAAATTGGAATAATGTCATAAAACTTAATAATTGAAGTAGACTTTTGCTTATATTTAAGACTTTAAATTTTTTTATTTTTTTATTATATGTGAGACTAATTGTTGCTTCCTAAACCATTTTGCTGGACGAATGGTTTCAAAGAGTTGTAGTCCAAAACCATTTTGCTGGTAGAATGGTTTCAGAGCGTTGATGCTTAATTGTTGCTTACTAAACCATTTATTTTATGTATATGCATGTGAGATTAAAAAGATTAGTCAAAGAAACCAAATTAGTTCTCTTATGATTTTCAATAAAATATTCATATTTAATTTAAAATAAACATGATTATTGCAACCATAAGTGTGACTTAATGGTTTCACTAGTGTTGTATCTGAAACCAAAGTAAATCTCTTATGGTTTCCAATAAAACATGAATAATTGTGCAAACCATAAGAACAAAATTATCACCATAAGTTATTTTCATATTTAGTTCAACTTTAAGACCAATAGTGATTACTAGTTAGCACATAAATGAGCATTGTAACATTCATTTTCAATCATGATTTAGAAAAGAATCAACAATTACAGAAAATAATCTTTCACATCATAGCCTTATTTTCATATTCTTCATTTTCTATTATCATTCCCCATTACAATTTGTGCTATATAAAAATATTGTTCTTACAAACAACAAAATGAGGCCTGCAAAACACTAAGCTTAACCAAAGCTACTATATCATAAGAGATCTACTAAGCTTAACCAAAACTAAAGAATGCTACTATGCCAAAACACTAAGCTTAACCAAAGCTAAACAAACTGAGGCCTACAAACAGAAGCACAAAACTAAATAGCATCAGTCCCTCAACACGAAGATCTCTGAAACCACACCTGCACCTGCACAGTCACAAACACAAAGTGGTTTAGGATACAACAATTAAGCATTAAATCCCTGAAACCATTCTACCAGCAAAATGGTTTTGGAATACAACTTTCTGAAACCATTCTTCCAGCAAAATGGTTTAGGTTTATCTGTTTGAAACTGAAAACTTTTATACTAACTTTGCAATAGTAATTAGGTTCATACAACATGGCATGTGTTGTTAATGATCATCTTATGATTTTGGAGCACAACTCTCTGAAACCATTCCACACTAACATATACAATTTTCCAACTATTTCCAACTAGAAATTTGACAAAGATGGAAACTCCTAATATGGTCCCTAATTTAAAGGGATCACTCATAGTCCTGTTTAGTTTACCTCCAATAGTAGGTTAGTCTTCTAAGGTGACATTTTTGTAAATAACATTATTTTTTGGGTGCATAACTTACTTTGAGAATAAAAAAACTTATTGCAAGTAAAATGACCACATGAACCCTTATCTTCTCTACCAGATTTCTTCATTTTATTTCCTTTGTTGCCTCAACAAAGAGTAGTCTTCTTCCTTTTTACCTTGGCCACCACCACGAACATGCTTAACAAAACCACCCCTGCACCTGAAACCACACCTGCACAGTCACAAACACAAAGTGGTTTAGGATACAACAATTAAGCATTAAATCCCTGAAACCATTCTACCAGCAAAATGGTTTTGGAATACAACTTTCTGAAACCATTCTTCCAGCAAAATGGTTTAGGTTTATCTGTTTGGAACTGAAAAATTTTATACTAACTTTGCAATAGTAATTAGGTTCATACAACATGACATGTGTTGTTAATGATCATCTTATGATTTTGGAGCACAACTCTCTGAAACCATTCCACACTAAACCATTCCACACTAACATATACAGTTTTCCAACTATTTCCAACTAGAAATTTGACATATACAGTTTTTAAACTAGGTATTTGAGTTGATTTCTCCCAATTAGAAATTTAGGGTTACACAGATGCAAATACATTTCAAACTAAACAAAATCATTCCAGCCTATGATTTTCCCCAAATCAATTTTTAGGTTTATACAGATTCAATTACTTTTCAATTTAAACAAAACCATTTCCAACTAATAGATACACTTTCAAAATTATTAGAGAAGTTCAAACCTGTTTTGTCTTCTTCATTTTGATTTTCGCAAGTTAATATGTGATGATGATGTTGTTGTTGCGTGTAAGAATTGCACGGTAATCCACTGAAATTGTTGTTGAAGCTTGATTTCGGTGACGGTGATGATGAAGGAGTGAACGGTGATGGCGATGATGAATGTTGTTTTGGTAACGGTGATGGTGATGGTGTTGATTCCGGCGACGGTGATGATGTTGATTCCGGCGACGGTGATGATGATGTTGATTCCGACGACGAAACTTGTTTGGAGGTAACCGTTAGTTTGAAGGATAAACGTTTGTTGAATATAGAGGGAAACGAAATGGGTCGGTTTACGCAGGAAATGTGTTGGGCTAGCGGCTAATGGGCTGAACTTATGCAGCGTACATAAGTTTCCCTTATGTATAATAACCAGACCCAATATAAAGACTGGATTGATGAATTTACTTAAAAAATATTATTATTTTGTTGTTATTGATTGGCATATGAATATTTTTATATATATTTTTTTATATTATTACAATTTAAATCGAGAATGGTTGTTTAAAAAAATTGCGTTTTCTTATTAATGATTCACTTTTAATATTCAAATAGGGTCTCAAAACACTACTAAAAATAAGATATTTTGCAGCAACTTTTTCTCAATAACATGCATATAACAACAACTGCTTTATATCGTTGTGATAACTTTGTTTTCTCAACAATATCATTATCGTTGGCAAAAAATGACTTATCTTAACAACTAATATAAGTCGTTACAATATCGCTGTGGAAATAATAGAAATTTTTATATGCATATAACAACAACTAATTTAAGTCATTGTATAAGTTACTATTTTTCTCAACAACATTTTAATCGTTGAAAAAAAATGAATTTTCCAAACAATAGTTCCCGTTGAGAATAACAAACATTTTAATATGCATATAGCAACAACTAATTTAAATCATTAAAATAAGTTACTTTTCTCAACAATATCATTATTGATAAGGAAAATGTCAAATATAAGTCTGAATCGAAGTCTTTTTATTATTGTCATTATAAAAAATTTCAATCCCAACAAACTTACACACCATTTGACTAAATAGGGAATTCAATTCCCTACTACGAACGTGTAAAATCTTAAAATTTTTAGGATTTTATATTGTTTTTTACTTAAGTAGAGAATTGCGTTAACAACTTGACTAAACCTCTGTTTCGTAAAATTAAGCTATAAACTAGCTGATAGCTGAAAAGTTAGTTGAATGAAATTAAATTGTTTGGTAAATTTAGCTATTGTAATTATAAAATGACATAAAAGTATATGGTTATTTTATGTAAGTGTGTAATTATTTTTTTGAGTGTGTAGTTTTTTTATTAAAAAAATTAAAATAATAAGGTTAAAATTGAAATAAAAGATAAAAAGTTATAAGCTAAAACGCTACTTGAAATAACATATAAAAAAAAGCTTATTACCAAACACCTCTAATTTTATGAAACAAACTTATAAGTTAGTATAATAAGTTATAAGCCAGCTTATATGTGTTATCAAACACACCCTCAGTAACATTTGTGTGTGTGTGTGTGTGTGTGTTAGTTAATCTCCTCCCTCAAGTTGCACAACAATAAAGTGTATGTTTGGTTTCAATTCTGTAGTAGCCAGAATTGATTCTAGACGTGTAGAATTGATTATGACTTGTTTGGTTTCTCAAAAGTATAATTGATTCTGCCTCAAGAATTGATTCTACTTGAAGCTAGAAATCGTAGTTTATGATTTTAGAATTGATTTTTAAATTCAAATTTTGTGTTAAACTCACTTTTGCATGAATATATCCAAACATAAACAACTTTAACTTAAAATCAATTTTGGCCAGAATCAATTTTATCAAAATCAATTTTTACCACTGCGGAACCAAACATACATTGAGTAAAGTTAAATTGGAGTTTTGTAGTTGATTAGTTAATGCAGTTATCTACTTAAGTAAGAAAATAGTGTAAAACATTGAAAATTTAAGTAGGAAATTGAATTTGCTACTTAAGTAGAGAACTTGAGATGTGTGAAAATTTTAATTTTTATATTGTCCGCAATTTAAGTAGCGGAAAAATAAAATGAGAAAGACATAGGGTACGCGATGACAAAAGTAAATCTCAAAAAATCCTCCCTTCCATCGAATTAAAATGTCAATCCAACAGCGGAAAGAGTTGATAACAAAATAACAAGCTAATCTAAAACAAGGAAGAAGAAATAATCTTCTAAGCTGACAATCTAAGCACAGCTCCAATCGTCAGATCCAACCTGGTCCCTGCTCCGAAATAACCTGTCTACCTAAAAAAAATAAATGGAGTGGGGTGAGACTACTAAGTCTCAGTGGGTCCTACTACCCTCCTAATGACTACTAAGCCGGGGCACCTAATCAGTCATAACATTTACTTAACATTATTTCATAAAGCATAAATAAAAGTGTATCACAGAATTAGTCTTATTCATTTTAAACCGCAAACCCTCTAAGGTGAGCACGTCTCCGGGGTTTGCCTTATCCGCGAGCAGAAAGCGCTCCGGCATAAAGCTCAAATAGATTTTCTAAATGGATCATCTAAAACGAAGTCCACACTGATATCATATTCAGGTAATTAATTCGACTGATCACTAATTATTATCATGCTACCATTAATTCCCAATCCCGGGGCACATGCAATATTCTAAATTTCTTAAGTTATTTCCCTAAAAGTTTAACTGTAATTGACCTCCTGTTTGACACCAATTAATATATGTTTCTGCAAATAACAATCTTTATCGAGGATATGAAACGAGTATTGCATTTATCTTTGAAAACAAGAAATCAAGTCATTTCTGGGTTAGCTCGCTACGGCGAGTCGCCAAGCTCGCCATGGCGAACTAACAGGTATTGGCCTAAACAACTCGCTAGGCGAGCAGATGCTCGCCATGGCGAAGTTCTTCAGCTCAGAACCTGGAGCTCGCCATGAGTGGTCGCTAGCAACTCGCTATGGCGAGTTAAGTCAGAAAAGCCTCTGTTTTACGAAAATCATTGAATTTTACAAATAATACCTACAATCCTCATGTAAGATAGTGCAGAAATATTAATAAATTAGTATAGAACAGAATAGCATGAAATTTGGGAGTTAATTTCACACACACAGTTATTCCCTATAAATCCTAAGTTTGCATGCATATTCATAATTTTGGGAAACTAGCTAAACTAGCCTAAAGAACCCACCTGTTATGAAGCTTTAATCCTTGCTTCTTGGGCTCTATAACAGCTACAATCCACCCAGCTAAACCCACGACCAAGCTTTGACAGATTTGGAATTTTGATGAATTCATGAACTTCCTATTTTTGCTTCTAAGATGAGAAAGTATTGATGTTGATTCCTCTGAGATTGAAAGGTTCCATGAAGTGTTTCTGAATTTATGAACAACAAGGGTTTGGCTAGAGCTTGGTTTGCATGTGTTCAATGGATTGAGAAAGAGTTAGTGTTATGGTGGTTGTTGTAGTGTTGTTCGTGTGAGAGGGATAGAAAAGAGGACTCTATAGCTTTAAATTTTCTAAATAGAAGAGTGAAATGAGTGACTCTTGTTTGCATGTAAGCTAGGTGGCTTTTGATTTGAAGTGGTGAGAATACGAAATAGACAACAATTTCGTATCCTAGGATATGAAATAGGCATATTTTGAAAAATATTTAATGTTTCAGCTCGTATAATACGAAATTCACATTTTTTTTAAAACGCTCCAATTTTGTATCCTATAATGTGTCAAATGCCCAAGTTGTACTTTCATAACCACTTCAACACTCAACCTTCAAATGCGATCTCAGGCGATTTTTTGACGTTTGGAAGGCTTGAAATCAACGTTTCTTCACTCATTGAAGGTTCCCACACTCATTTGGAGTCATAGAACATGCAATGAGTGCTTCAAACACTTTAGTTTTTGAATTTAGATGGTTTTGCTGTCAAATGTAATTTTGGATCCAAAATCACTTCTTGTGAGTAAGATTCGAGAATGGAGAACATGAATGCTTGATGATTAATCACACCCTTGAACGGAGTATATGATTGATAAGAATCGCCCATTTTCATATCTAACGATTGCACGACCTATCCTTAAATTTCCGTTTTCATCAATCTATTTTGGGGGGCTAAGAAACGAAAGATAATGAGGGATTTCAAAATCTAGAAAATGAATTCACGCTTCTTCGTATCCTAGAAAACAAATTTAAGCGTTTTCATATTCTAAAAAACGAAGTCATGATCTTCGTATCCTAGAAAATGAAATAGTGGTTTTTGTTGTTAAATCGGGCACTAAAACAAGCTGCCTCCGCGTTTATAATCATAAATCACAATTTCGTATTTTAGAGTACAAAAAATGTTGATTTCTTATCCTAAAAATCAAACTATCCCAAATCCAAAAGTGATAATATTTTAAAATTTTCGGGGGGTCTGACAGCATCCAAGAGATCTAAATAGCAATTTTGTTTTTATTTTTAAAAAAAGGCATTTGGACCTAAGAAAATTACAGGAAAAAAAAACTCAATTTAAAGAGAATCGCGTAGGCGCTCACACAAATTCAAAGCAGAACCACCGTGGCACCACCGGCAACTGCCGTCGATTCCATTCCGAAATGGCGAACGTTGATGAACTCATTTCTTCCATAAACTCAGATATCAACACTTACACCGGCAAAGACCCTCTTCTTCCTTGGCTCCGGTAATCCACATCTCTCTCTCTCTCTCTCTCTCTCTCTCTCTCTCTCTCTCTCTCTGTAATTCAGGTTTGTCAATACTCACTCATTTTGAACACTGCAGAGGAATCCGAAAGATGAAGGAAAATCTCCCCACAAAAACCCTCAAGGAAAAACTACCCGAGTTCTTGAAGAAATGCTCCCAAACATTCGAGCTCGATCGACGTTACAGAAACGATATGCGTTATCTTCGTGTTTGGCTCCACTTGGTAACTGATTCAGAATCACACCTTTTGAAAATGGGTTTTGGGAATGGGAAATGATTATTAAAGTTTAATTTTTTAGTGTTATTACGTTGGATTTAGAACTTTTGTGATTAGGTTGAAACAAAGGGATACTGAAATTTTTAGTGATTTTGTTTTGCCTTTTAATTGATAGATGGATTTTGCGGATGATCCGAGTGCATTGCTGAGAACTATGGAGGTTAATCAAATCGGAACGAAACGTTGTCAATTCTATCAAGCATATGCTCTTTACTATGAGAAGAGTAAGAATTATGATGAAGCAGAAAAAATGTATCATATGGGAGTTAAGAAGTAAGTTATATGCTCTATTTATGCATCCTATTCAATTTATCACAGTGTTTTGATGCTTTTTTCCGGAAAATAGGGTCAGAAAAACTTGCGCCGAATTTCCATTAGATTATGCTTGAAACTTGGTGTATGCATTGTTTTCAATTTAGGAGATTAGCATATAAAATGACTATCTAGTTCTTTGATTTGGTATGAGATGCTTTTTTTATTCCAAAATCTATACAAGTCATGTTTACCTTGCCTCTATTGTTGAATAGCCTTGCAGAACCTGTTGATGAATTGCAGAAATCTTATGAACAATTTCTTCAACGCATGAAGCGCAAGAAAAAAATTCAGGTAGTAACTAGTTTTTTCCTTTATGTCTCAATTATATGTTATTTTTGGCAATGGTTTGGTACTTGGTGGATTTTGTGTAACTAATTGGAAAAAATTGTCATACAACATTAGGAAATGAAAGCTGCTGATAGACGCGTAAAGGCTAAAAATGATGAGAGCAAGAGGTTTCGTGGTGAACATACAGTTGTAATTAACAAGTTTGTTGACACTGCCATGGATGGAAAATCAGAAGCAGAAAATGCATGCCATCATGGTCTAGTTGATCCTACGATAAATATGAAGGAGGCCATGAATGCCATTAACAGTATGTTCAGTGAGCCATTAGAGACTGTTCCTTTGGCTAGGAAATCACATAAAAACAATTCAAAAGAAAATCGCAGTACACAAAACAACTTTGAAGTTTTTGTTGATGAAAACTTGGACAATGAAATTAAACCAAGTGGTTCCTCATTGCTTCAGCAAAGGACCAAAGTTAGCAAACCTCAACAAGAGTCACTCCAGATATATATTGATGATGAAGGATGTTCAGAAGATTCTACTTCATCGGCTCCAAAAACAAATGGCTTTGTTTTTCCTCGACCTAAGGATGTTCGTTCTGAGAAATCTAGGGATATGGATGCACAAAGGTGTGGTAATTCAAAGTTCAGAGAGGATACAGTTGTTCGCAGATTTGTTGGTTCTGCTATTTTGGATGAACCAAAGGTGGAGAATGCTTGTCACCACGGTTTAGTAGACCCCACAATCAACATGAAGGAAGCAATGAATGACATAAATAGCATGTTTGGGAAGCCAATAGATTTTGTTAGAAAAAAAAGATCATTGAAGCAGGAGAAAGCACCGGAGACCAACAACGGAAACGACTTTGGTGGGTTTTCAATCCTTGCTGATGACGATGATGACATTCAACAGAAACAACGTCCTCCACTACCAAAACCGCTAGCAAAAGCTAAGTCTAAGGGATCAGATTTATTTGAGCCAACTCTCCACACAAAGGAAGCCATGGATGACATTAACAAGATGTTTAATATGCCTTTGGATTTTTAGGTACAAGTGTTTATGTTATGCCTTTGGATTTTTAGGTACAAGTGTTTTTGTGGATGAATATCCACATGTTTCCGCCTTTGAAACTATTCGAAGGTTTGTTGTACCAAATCACCCCCTTTATAGGTGGATTTGTTTTTCACAGGGTTTGAGCCTGAGACCTCACTTGAGAATAATATCTTGTACACATTTGAGCACTGCATACATAGTGTAGGACCAGTAGGCCAACCCATTAGGGTAGGACCAGTGTTTGCAGAGTGCCAATTCTAATTTGTAAGCAGAATTGTCTTGATTTTATGTGGTGTAATCAAATGAGAAGTTTCATTATTCTTTTTTCTGAAAAAGCTTATGGCTTTTTACATACTTTCTGTGCTTATGGAACTCGAAACTAGAAATAGAACAGTCAAAAACTCAATAAAAACAACATAAATTAAATTATCAGGGGTAACATTACATTTTGTGAACCAGTATACTCAAAAATACATATCAAAAGATACAATTTAAGATTGAAAACTTAATAAAGAGACAAACTATAGCAACAACGTAATAATTGTCAATAAATCTCAATAGTTTATGAAGGGTAATTAATTATTGTTTAAGGCATTAGTAATGAGTCTTTGAGCAACCAGGAGGATGGAAAGCCAAGGGACCAGCAGCATATATAATAGCCTGATACTTACTTCCATGCAATCTCTTGTTCTCGTAACGAAGTGGAGAACCATTCAAACCATAATTAACATTCGCGAGAAGATTGCAACCCTCAAGAGGAGACCAAACCGGCTTCACGAAGCAAGAGTGAAGTGGATGATCTAGTATATAATTCTGCATCTTGAACCCTTCTAGTGGTGCATAGAGGTAACCATTTTTGTCGGTTTCAAAGACTTTGTAGTAACTAACATGACCTTTATGTGTTTTGCAGGTAATGCTTACTTTGGCCGAAGGAATTGGCTTCGCTCCAATTAGAGACCAAGTTCCTGAATGTTCACAGCTTTGACAGTACACTGTAGTTTCCACAACTACATCTATTTTCTTCTCTGTTGTGTATGGAGTAGCATCACTATAAGAGAAGGCCACAAGGAGAAGCAAGAGAGAAATGATGGTGAAGTAAGTGTTGGCCATTTTCCTCAAGGGTTTAAGAGAGGAGAAAGAGGTTGTGACAAGGCTTAGTAATTGAAGAAAATCATTTGATAGATTGGTATATATAGCATATGATATCTCATTGGTATTTTTGGTGGTGAGGAATGAGGATCAACGTGCATTCCATTATGTTGACAATGTATTTCATACTTAATAATATTTAATAAATATACGTGAAGGCCACCTTTCTCTATGTACATGGAAACATGTATATTTCTTTGCTATACTATATATATATATATATATGATATGATGTAGTCCGGTGAGCATAGGTTAATTGGCAGGGATATTGCAAATTATTGCAAGGATTGAAATTCGAACTCTGATATTCCCTTATTCACTTTTAAAGGTGAAATTCTAGCCACTAAGCTACTTGACAAAAAAAAAAATGATGTAATATTGTAGATAAAAAGACCTCATACAAATTCGAATTTACTGCAAGTGAAAGTCTTCTACCAAAAAGAAAAGAAGGTAAAGTCAATGCAGTCAATGAATTAGAATGGTTGAATAATATCTTAATAAAATATTAATTTTTATTTAGCTATACATAAACCAAACCAATGAAGATAAGCAAAGTAACTTGAAGCACATGCTTTTCAAATTTTTTTGGAAGAACACATTGAGCTCAACCCACTAATCAAATCAAAACGAACAAAAATTATAAAACAATGGAGAGATAGTCAGGAGAAAATACGTTGATTCTTTGTACTCTATTTACATATATGGTTGCTAATTCTGTTACAAAGAATTACCTAGCCATACACAATAAATTCTTGTTAGTAAAATACTTATTTCTTGTCCAAATCAGGATCAAAATGCAAATTATGGATATTTTATATAGTTATATCAAATAGCATCAACAAAGAAGTTACAAACAGATTTTTATCACGGAAATTCTAATATGGATAAGTTCATTAAGTGGTCCATGGTAACGTTATAACGAATACAAACTTTATAAAATTTATCGTTGGATTGAAAGTTATATCATATAGATCACCTATAAAAAATTTAGAAAAATTGAAAATCATTTGACATGTTACTGAGACCCATTATGATTAACAGAATTTTTAATAAACCGTTAATCTTTATGGATCTCAATAACATATCAAATAATTTTTAATATTTCTAATTATTTTTATGGATGATCTATATGATATGAATTTTTAATCCAATGGTGGATTTTATAAAATTCATATTTATTATAATAGTATTAACCACTTGTCCATGATGGACCACTTGTAGCATTGACCTTTTTATCATCATAAACAGAAGTGATAAAACATAGGGAATTTACCAACAATATCATAATAATACTGAAATTGAAAATGAAAAACTCGAAGAGTTGGTTGAGCATTTACATCAACAACTTTTGTTTAGTTTCTTGTAGCTTCAAACTAGAGGTGTTCACAGTTCATGAACTCAATTAACTTAACCATATTAATGGAATGAGAGTGATAAGGGTTTCATTTTTGTTTTATGGTTGTATTTTGTATTTGAAAATCTATGGATTGTATTTTGTCAATTTTGTTTGAATTAAAATGTGTTTGAAAACCAAATAAAGTATAGTGTATGGATTGGTGATAATTGATTACATAAGTGTTATGTGTGATTAAAAAAATTATAGCAGGATATCAGATAAAAAATAATAGTAGAAAAAAATAATAGCAAGGAAAATATTGCAAAAAAAAAAGCATTACAAAACCGATCAAAGTATCCGATCCAAGCCGAACTAAAGCGATTAGTTTGGTTCAGTTTCATTTTTCAAAAACAGGACAAACCGATCCAAACTGAACCAATTGAGTACACATTGGTTTGAACTTTGGATTCATCAAAAACCGATCCAAATCGGTCCAATTACACCCCTACAAAAACCTCTTTTAATGGTTTAGTTCACAAACCATATTAATGGTTTGGAGCATGTGAAAACATAGCCTTGAGTCTTCTTATATAGAGATGCAGCTCCTTAAATATGCTTGAGTTTGAGTTGCATCATGATAGGATTTTTAAAACAAACTTTATAAGATAAAGTGTAAATTAAATCATTCAAAGATAGTTATAATAAGATTTGTTTTAAATCTTCCAAACAAATCTCAACTAACTCTACTCAGAGATATGATTTGTTTTTAACCATATAATTAGATTTGATCTTATCTAATTATTTCAAACAGATCTCAACTAACTCTAGTAGTAGATATGTTTTGTTTTATTTTATTTTATTTTATTAAATCGTCAAGAGTTAGTTATGATCTCCAATCATATTTATTACATAGGATTAATAACAAACTTTGTTATCAATCCTAATCAGAGCTGATACTTGAAGATTCGCGCTTTATGCATATTTGAAAGGATACACGCGCTAATGGATAAGTATGATCTTCAAAGCTGTAATGGGTCAAGATGTGCTACCCACATGTCTTAGGACATCTTGTTCCAACATGTTGCTTTAACATGTTCTGAACCCAGTGACAAGATGTCTTACACATCTTGTTCAACATGTTGCATCTACACATCTTCAATATGCACAAGTGGTTTAGACTTATTTTCTTTAGCATTGATGCTTTAGCTAAGTCATTCCGACAAAGTTGTTTTAACCTTATGATGTAGCCAATCTCGGAAGAACTACATGGGTCCTCCATGTGCAGAGAACCAGTGACAAATATCTCTCGATGGGTCATTTATCCAGTGTGTATGACCCCTATTGGAGCTATGGACTCACGTCGTTCTCGTGAGAGTGCTTCCGTTCTTGGTCTGTAGTCATATACAAGGGTAGCGTGCCATGTTCATTGTTTGGCCGTTGGGCTGCAGTTTATTGGGCTTTAGCTAGTCAAGAACATTTGGTTTGTATGATTTTTTTTTTTTTTATCGGCATTTGGTTTTGTTAAGAATCGATATTGTTATAAACATTCACACTGTCAGAACATTGGTGGTCGTTGGATCAACATCAAACATTCCTAATTTAATTGTAAGTTAAGAGTGCAACCTAAGAGAGGGGGGGGGGGGGGGGGGGGGGGGGGGGTGAATTAGGTTCTTAGGATTTTTTCGGTTATTTTAGAAATGTTTGGATTCTTTTTTATTTTTCTTGAAGGTTTGTGATTAATATATGAATGTTATGTAGAAAAATAAAAAGTGTAGGGAAGAAAAGAAGAACACAAATGATTTATACCGATTCCCCTCCTAACCTAACAGTACGTCCAGTACCTTCACACCCTGTGAAGGATTTCACTATGACCTTTACAAAGCGAAACACGAGAACAATCCTCTCTTTTTCACTCTCTTGCTTCCAACAATTCTGGACAGCAAGGTGATTCCCTTACAAAGTGAAACAAGAGAACAATCCTCTCTTTTTCACTCTCTTGCTTCTAACAATCCTGGACACCAAGGTGTTCACACTAATTTGAATTTTATACAAGAGTTTTGGATACAAATTCGAGTACAAGAGAATTTGATGTACAACGTTCTAGACTTTGTCTTCTCTTTCAATATAACAATTCAGAATTATAAAACTCTAAGTGCTCAGAAAACTTTAACTTTTATATGAAAAATATGCAACAAAGTTTCTAAGAGATTGTGAAAGTTTTGGCAAAGAGAATTGTTATAAGAATTTTTGTGAAAGAGATAATTTGATCTTAGAAAAGTTTTAAATATATATAGAGACTTTTAGAATTGTTCATGAAGCAAAGCAATTGTTTAAGAAAAGAAAACTCTCATGAAACAACATATTGTTTCAAAAAAAACATTTTTTTTTTCTGCCCAGAACTGTTCACATCTATTGTTACGAAAAAGAAGATGTAAAATGTCTGTTTTTTTTTTGACAAAAAAAACATAAAAAAATAAATAAATGTTCTGTTTTTAAAATGTCCAAACGTTGCACTTTTCAAAATGCAAACAGCACCAGACGTTTTACATCTGTTGGACGGAACCTCTGATGTAAAATGTGCTGACAGTTTTTCTTAAAAATCAAGTTTTTATATTTTTTAAAACCTTGCTTCATATGGATTTTTATATTTAACTTAAAAATTTATTTGTAATTGATTATTAAAATAATTTTAAGTCAAAATACTTTTTAAAGACTTTTATGCATTATTGTAATAATAACTTTAGAAAAGTTTATATGTTTATTTGTGAGCACTTAAAGCTTATAATAATGAAATGTATATTGTATTTATGATAAAAATATATCTTGATCAAGATCTTCATGAGATAAAATTGATTGCTTCAATCTTGAACTCTTGAGCCATAATCCATCTTTATCTTGTTTTTGCTTATTTGTCTTCATCAAAATATTCTTGAATATAAAAGCTTGTCTTCACAGTAATCTCGATATCTTAGATTTTAAAAGAAAATATGCATATTTTCCGCATCACCCGATCTTGATTGAATCACCACCAATGTTGTGATAAAACTAATTAGTGAGTGTATGCAATCAAAACTCGTAATCATCAATCACATAATAAAAATGAGACATAGACATAAATTCTACTTAGATGAAAACATACCAGCAACTTTGATATCAGATCTTTGCCATAGATTTCTTGCTGGCCAATAATTTAGATCCCTTTGAAGTTTGACCAACGATCACTATAAATGAAAATAATCAATAAATCTATGAAAAGAATGCATTGATAAAAATGTTAAAAACAATTGCAGCGAATAATGCAATGAAAAAAATGATGAAAATATGCTAGAAAATTAGGGGTATAATGCAATTAGTTTGAATATTGATTCGATTCTAGTTTCCCAGGTTACTCAAATGCGTAGCTCAAAAATCCTCATGGGATACAATTTAGTTAAAAATATTCGAAATTTATTGAGTTTGAACTGGGATGCTTATGTGGCTCGTGCTTACCAACACTCAAATCGATGGGTGGATGTCTTGGAAAGTTAGGGTTACTTGTTTTTTGATCAATTTCCTAACCAAGTTAGGCACTTAATGCTAGTTGATGTTATGGAAATTATTACCACCGGAAACTCAATGAATCTATTTCTTCAATTGCATGTAAGATTGATGCTGAGTTATATTGAATGGGTTTGGAATGATGGTAGTGACACAAAAGGGATAGAGGAGACAATTTGATTTAGTTTTTTGAAAATGGTTATGTAGAACTATGGGAAAAGTGAGTGGTTTTGGTCTTAAATACTTCTCAACACTAAATTACTTTATTGTCCTTCTTATTCCTCATTTATTAACACTAAAGCCACTAGTTGGAATGAGGTGTTACAACTACTACTAGGGGTGTCCATGGGTTCAGATGAGTGCTTCAGCTCAGAGACTCAACCCATCCCGATTTGTGATTTTATGCAATCAAAATCCAAATTCATCAATCACATAATGAAAACACAACCAAATTCTTATATGAGAAGTAAATGTTGTGGCTAGTAAATGTTATGAATGACCATCAACCAAAGCACAACCTTTATCCACCGAAGCACTAGCCACATTTACTTTTCATATAATATTTTGGCGCGTTTTCATTATATGATTGATGAATTTGGATTTTGATTGCATACATTTACAAATCAAAGCAATCACAATATGAGATGGGTTGAGTCTCTGAGCTGAAGGACTCATCCGAACCCATGAACACCTCTAGTAGTTGTAACACCTCATTCCGCTAGTGGTTTTAGTGTTAATAAAAGTGAATAAGAAGGAAAATAAAGTAATTTAGTGTTGAGAGGTATTTAAGACCAAAACCACTCACTTTTCCCATCGTTCTACATAACCATTTTCAGAAAACTAAATCAAACTCTCTCCACTCTCTCTTTTGTTCTACTACCATCAACCTAAATCCATTCGATATAACTCAGCATCAATCTTGCATGCAATTGAATCAATAGATTCATTGAGTTTCTAGCGGTAATATTTTCCATAACATAAGCTAGCATGAAGTGCCTAAGTTGGTTAGGAAATCGATCAAAAAACAACTTACCCTAATTTTCCAGCGCGTCCGCTCATCGATTTGAATGTTGGCAAGCACGAGCCACATAAGCATCCCAATTCAAACTTAATAAATTTTGAATGTTTTTCACTAAATTGTGTCCCATAAGGATTTTCAAGCTATCCATTTGAGTAACTTGGAAAACTACAATCGAATCAATATTCAAATTAATTGCATTATACCCCCAATTTAGCAACAAGTTATGGCTGAAGAAATTCAAGCTTTAGAAAAGACATATACTTGGGACTTAGTTGATCTTCTTCCAAACAAGATTCTTATTGGATGCAAATGGATCTACAAAATTAATACTCATTCTGATGGAACTGTAGAATGTTATAATGGTCGCCTAGTAGCCAAAGGGTACACTCAAGAGTAAGGGATAGACTACGAAGAAACATTTGCTCTAATTGCTCGAATAACATATGTTCATAGTCTCTTGGCCATTGCTGCAATTCGTAAATGGAAGCTTTTTTAGATGGATGTCAAAAAAGCCTTCCTTCACGGTGATTTGATAGAGGAAGAGTATATGCACCCTACCCCATGTTATTGTTCTCCTCATAAGGCCTGTAAGCTTCAAAAGGCCTTAGATGGTTTGAAACAAGCTACTATAGCCTGGTTTGCCAAGTTCAATTATACTCTAACATAGATTGGTTTTCTCTCTAGCCCACATGATTCTTCTCTATTCACTCCAAGAAGTGATAGTGGTATTGTAATTTTGCTTCTTTACGTAGATGATGTGATCATAATTGGAGATGACAAGCCTTGAATCTCAATATTACAACAATATCTCAATCAAAATTTTGAAATGAAATACCTTGGTATGCCTCTTTTTGGGTTTGAAGTTTCCCAAGACTCAAAAGGTTATTATCTCTCCGAGGCCAAATATGCCTCTGATTTGCTTTCTTAAGCAGACATCACAGACTGCAAAACTGAATTGATGCCATTGGAAGTTAACTGTAAACTCACACTACTTGATGAAACTCCTCTTAGAGATGCTACCTTGTATCGACAACCTATTGGTATTCTTGTTTCCCTGACTATCACTCATCCTGATATTGCATATGTTGTTCATAAAGTCGGTCTATTTATGGTTGTTACTCAGTCATCTAATTTCTCTCCAGTTCTTGGCATTATCCGCTATGTTAAATGTACTCTTTTTCATGGTTTAGACTTCCTTAGTAATTCATCCTTAGTCCTATCTAGATACTCGGATGCAGATTGGGCATATAAATCTCTTAGACATATAAATCTCTTTTATGATAGATTAATTATAGGATATTTCAACGTTATTATAAGAGATTTATATGTCTAAGTTAATTAGTGTTGAGTTGTGTGTGTCTCTCTCATCTTAAAATGTACTAAAATGTACTAAGCATCTACAAAATGTAGTTATCTATACAATATTATTATATGTTAAAAATTTATTTGCACACATTAGACATATTTTATATCAAACCAAAAGAAGGAAAAAATATCAAATCCTCAATAACTAAACTAACGAAGGTGGAAATTGAAATCGAAACACTTGTGAATGCCATCAATAAATAAATAGAGTGAATGATAAATAGGGAAGTTCTAATCGTAGTATAATAGAGAAAGATCGGAGATTGAATAATTTTACAGAGAGCATAAAACAAAATTTGAGGAACAAAATATAGATTGTAAAAAACTCGCAATTGACCTAGGTGATCATTAGTTGGACTTCACCATTGTGCTTGTCTATTAGACTGCATAATCTTTCTACCAGATTTTCATTGATTTAGGTAATTTTCATTTGGACTTCACCATTGTGCTAACCAACTAGATTACATAGTCATCCTACGAGATTTACGCTGAGTCAGGTACTCATCATTTAGACTTCACTGACGTGCTAGTCAGGTGGACTACACAAGCCAGATGGGTTGAATAATAAATATAGAGAATGCATTGTCTAATATATTTTTTCATCATTATGACTGTGTGTTGTCATGTTAAATGAACTGAATGATGCCATGCCTTTTGTACCTTGTATTGCGTATTTTCAGTTATACGTTGTTTTTAAATTGTAACCCTCTACTATTATTGTGGAATGGACTTATGCCAAGGTTCTTGGAGATCTGAGTTGCATGGGATTAGGAACATTTTTTAAGACATAGAAGAAGTATGACTTAGTTAGGTGAACAATAACGGTGGGGATTGATGCCATTTTAGGTGGGAGAAGTTATGATGCATAAGCTTTTTCCTTATGTACGGTGTATAAACAATGGAATTGCTTTGTGCACCCTCCAAATTTCTCGCGCACCCCCATATGACTTGTGCCCCCATTTTTTTTTGTCCCCCACATTTCTAGCCAAAACCATTTTGCTAGTGGAATGATTTCAGAGGGTTCTACTCCAGAAACCATCAAGTGCATAAAATGGTTTTGGAGTACAACCATAAAATGGCTTTGGTGTGCCAAGTGGTTCCTTCTTTGGAAGTCTTAAATGACCTTGCTTCACAGTATCAAACCAACTTTGCAAATTCCTTTGAAACATCAGCATTTCATGCAGATCTCCATCCAACACTTGGTACACAACATCTTCAATTTCTTTCCTAACGCTGTCCCAGGAAAGAATATAGTAATATAGGAGTACCTGACTCTACACAGGGCCTTAACCTTGCAATAAATGTTTCTACTTATGCGCTCAAGATGAGGGTCATATATAAAAGGTGGAGGTGATAAAGTACGGGTGGAGGTTTCGGTTTCATCTGAAGTTGAGAAGGATTCATCAGACTAAGAGAGGTGGATAACAGATGAAGCTGGCTTGGATATTCTTTGTGGTACAAAAGATTGGGATGGGTCAGAGTTAAGGGTCAGGATGAAGGGAGGTTCAGTGTTAGATGTGAGAACGCGTGTTATGGTATGAGGGGTGGTTTCAGTGGGAGGTGGTGAAATTTGAGTTATGGATTCAGAATTGGTGGTAGCATGAGGAGTAGACTTAATGATTTCAGAAGCAGTAGTTTCATTTATAACTGCATCTAAGACTAAGTGTTATGCAGCAATCGTCTCATTGGCGGCTAAGTTAGAGTCATGCAAGACCCCTTAGGCAAAACTTCCCTCAGGTCTACAAGAATGATCCTCCATAAGTTATTGTTGAATCCATTCGCCTGATGCATGAGATTGGAGAAACGGTGAATGTTGAGGATATCCAATCTGAACCCGAGGATGAGTACTCCAAGAAAAGGAAGTGAACCTCAAAGAAAAAGTCTAAAGTTGAGGATATTTATGATCATGAAGAAAGTGATGAAGAAGAAAAAGTAAAGGACAAGAAAAAGAAGAAAAAGATTGAAGTTGTTCCTTAAGGCAAGAAGAAATTGAAGTGTGATACTGAAAAACCTCAACCTGAACAACAAGCACCGTTTGTAAAGATGGTTCAAGAGGACTCTGAATTTGAAGATGTCATGCCTCTAATGAAACCAAAAATAATAGAAGGTGCTTTTGATCCATCGTTACAAATGGTGCTTGTTGTTCAGGTGGAGGCCTTTCAGTATCACACTTCAGTTTCTTCTTGCCTTCAAGAGCAGCTTCAACCTTTTTCTTCTTTTTCTCATCCTTTACTTTTTCCTCTTCATCACTTTCTTCATCATCATCATCATCATCATCATCATCATCATCACTATCCTCAACTTTAGAATTTTTCTTTGAGGTTCGCTTTCTTTTCTTGGAGTACTCATCCCCGGGTTCAGATTGGATATCCTCAACATTCACCGTTTCTCCAATATGATGCATCGGATGAATGAATTCAGCAATAACTTCTAGAGGATCAATCTTGTAGACCCGGGGGAAGTTTTTCCTAAGGGGTCTTGCATGACTCTGACTTAGTCTCAGATGCAGTTATAAATGAAACCACTGCTTCTGAAATCATTAAGTCTCCTCCTCATCCTACCACCAATTCTGAATCCATAACTCAAATCTCACCACCTCCCATTGAAACCAACCCTCAAACCATAACACCCGTTCTCACATCTAACACTGAACCTCGCTTCATCCTGACCCTTAACTCTAACCCATCCCAATCTTTTGTACCACAAAGAAAATCCAAGCCAGCTTCATCTGTTATCCACCTCTCTGAGTCTGATGAATCTTTCTCAACTTCAGATGAAACTGAAACTCCACCCGTACTTTACCACCTCCACCTCCACCTTTTATATCTGACCCTCATCTTGAGCGCATAAGTAGAAACATTTATAGCAAGGTTAAGGCCCTACACATAGTCAGGTATTCCTATATTACTATATTCTTTCCTGGGACAACGTTAGTAAAGAAATTGAGGATGTTGTGTACCAAGTGTTGGATGGAGATCTGCATGAAATGCTGATGTTTCAAGGGAATTTGCAAAGATGGTTTGATAATGTGAAGCTAGGTCGTTTGAGACTTCCAGATAAGGAACCACATCACTGGCAAGTGGACTTTCTTAAGGAACATATCTCCTCTCTGGACAGTGATTTGTTCATCTGTCATTTCTTGTGTTTCTTAAATCTTCATTTGGTACCAAACTGCAGGTTCTAATATTGATAATCATATGTCAAACACTTAACCGTGCCAGATAAAGAACCACTTCTTAGAAACACGTCTATCGCCAGCACAAGCAACAACGATAAGGATCATTATTCTGTCAAACCTCCCGTCTTTGATGGAGAGAAGTTTGACTACTGGAAAAAAAATAATCAAAAGTTTCTTTCTTGGCTACGATGCTAATCTATGGGATATGGTAACAATTGGTAACACACAACCTGTGGACAAAGATTGTGTAAAGCTTGAAAGGAGCAACATGGATGACTAACAAAAGGACAACAAAAATCACTACATGGCAAGAACCATTTTGCTGAATGTTATCTCCTACACTGAGTATGAAAAGATCACTAACAAAGATTCTGCAAAGGCTATTTTGATTTCTTGCAAATGACTCATGAAGGGAATAAACTTGTCAAAGAAACCAAGGCTCTATCTTTAATCCAAAATTATGAAGCTTTTAAAATGGAAGAAGATGAAACTATTGAGAAAATTTTCTCAAGGTTCCAAAATCATGTTGTTGGATTAAGAGTCATAAAGAAATGATACACTATTGTTGATCATGTCAAAAAGATCATCAGAAGTTAACCTAAGAAATGTAGACCTATGGTGATAGCTTTGAAGGTGTCTAAGGATTTGAACTAAACAACTTTGGAGGAGTTGGTAAGTTCCCTAAGAAGCTATGAAATGTCGTTTGTTGAAGAAAAGCCTTAAAAGAAAGAGAAGTCATTAGCTCTTAGATATAAACGAAGATCTGAGAAAGCCAAAGCACTTCAAGCAGAAGAGGGTGGACTAGAGGAAGATCCTGATGATGAGATGTCTCTTGGGCAAAAGAAAGATATGACTACTCTAGAAGCACATGCAAAGAAAAGCCAAAGATAACAAACGACCAAAAAGTAACTCTGGCTCTGGGCAAAAGAAAAATGAGGTAATTTGCTATAAATAGTATATTATAAAGTAAATTATTAAATCATTTATAATACCCAATATATTATAATTTTGTGAAAGAGTTAAAGTGTAACTATATGCTAAAATCAGAGTCATTCCACCATAATTTTTGTTGGGATTAAAACATGACACTTTTTTATAGGTACGAAAAGAATATTTAGCCCTATATTGTATCATTAAAAATAACTAAATAAATTTCAAATGAAGGAATTTTTTTTCCTTTTCTCTATTCCACCTAAACCATTTATTGTGCGCAATATACTCTATTATTGGTGCACCCGAGGTGATAAAGATGGACGTTCTCACATCCCAAACTTTATTAGTTGTACAACAAACTTGCGTAAATTAAAGAATGATATTTTAGTTAATTTACATATTTATTGACTGTAATGGTAGTTAAGTGTAGAGATTGGATAAAACGGTAACTTACCTCAAGTTGATATTTCAAACCCTTTTGGAAAATCTTATTTTCAGAATTAGCTCCGCATCCGCTTTATGGTCCATATTCAACTACAATACATCAAGGCTCAATCAATATAAAAATTTAATTTATTAAATAGGCGTTAGTTAAAAACTAAATTTAAGAAAATTGAACATTAAAGTCAAGAAAAAACAATAAACAAAAAACTAAAATATTATCTTACCATATAAAAAATCACATTCATTAAGATATTTAACACAAGAACACGTATTAATATTTTTGTAGCTTCATTGGTAATTACATCTAAATTCATTAGAGAACTTTTACGCATTTTGCAACTTGATTTGAAATAATATATGTAAAACCTAATGTTTTAAAACAAAATCATTATGATGATTTTTTTTAACAAAACAAAGAGTGATTTGGCAATATTCACACTTCACAAAATAAAAATGTGTGAAAGGAGAATACAATGAAATATCACCACTAGTATTCTCAAATAACAAAGTATTTAATCTTATCCGTGAGTGCAATCCAAGGATCGTCAAATAATTTGGGTGCATTTATGCTAATAGCTTAGAAAATTTCAAGATATGAAGATCAAACATTTCATATTTTGTGTTGTGTGTAATTATTTTGTGCAAATATAATAAAAATTAATGTCCTGAAGGAAAGGGAATTCACCTTGTTTTGTAGGGTGATGATGATGATGACTCTTTGCTTTTATTCTTCTCCTCTTGCCCTTGGCTTCTTCAAATTCCATGTTTTCTCTCCAATCTCTCTCCAACCTTTAAATTTTAGGTTTTCTCTCCAACCACTCCACAAAGAAACAGAACACAACCCGAGGAAAAAACAGTCACCACTGATGCGGTAGCCGTCTGCCAAAGACCATGAATCCTACAAATCTCAACAGATTTAGAAAAACAATTAGAGAATCAAATGCCTAGAAAACCAACCGCACACGCCAACAACCGACACACGACTGACTAGCAACTACCACCACTAAACAGCAGCGCAAACAAATCTATCGACATCGACACTATAGTGGTCGACAAAAGACCCTGAATTATGCAAATCTCAATAGATTTGAAAAAAATTAGAGAATCAAAATCTCTAGCCAACCAACCACATGCGACAACAACTGACAAGACCAGTAACTAGAAGCAGACCATGATCCGTCACAAAAAATAACGACGATGAGTCAAAGCACCCAGAGACTAAACACAACCTGTGAGGGGTTTCTGCAATCTTGTCACATCCACCACCACCACAACCACCGTACACACAAACCCCACCATAACATCACCTCATCACGACCACCGTGTCAAAACAACCTCCAAAAAATTCATCGCGCAACACACCTCTCACACTGTTTGTAGCCAAAACCAACCCAACGAAGCTTTCAACAAACAAAAAATAACACAACTACACCACTACCCATATGTCCAGCCAAAACACAACTCGAAAAGTTGTCGGATCCGCCATCACCGACACCACAGATAACCTTCTGACTCGGCAAAAACAGGACCACTGAGTTAAGGGGTAACTCGCAGCCAAAACCACACCAACAAACCCGAAATAAATCTGACAGATCCAACCCGAAACAAAGCTAGAGGCGGCGTCGCCATCTTCATAAACACCCATCAATCCTTTGGAAAGAAGGAATCAGACACCCAAAACATTGAGCCTCCTACCAAACACACAACAACCATATGAACGCAAGAAAAAACGACGAACAACAAGAAGTAGATATGGATCTAGAAAACACCACCGCCGGAAAAGAAAGAGCGTGACAATGTTGCAGAGGTGAGAACTCATCGCACTACCACCATATAGGGCTTACATCTTGGCAAAGATTATTTGAATTTAGGGTTAGAATGGCAGCGGCGAGATTGAAGTTAGAGAGAAGCTAGGGAGTAATTTTTTAGAGAGAAGTTAAAAAGTATCTTAATTCATTAATTATATTTAAGATTTCTAATGGTTACGGTTTGAATAATGATGGTTGATGGTGATGGTGATGAAGCAGCCGTGAGAGAAGAATGCAAAAAGGAAGAGGAGGAATTAGGGTTTTGCACTTTTTCTAGCTTATATATATATATATAAGTAAAGGATAATTTACTATTATATCCTTATCAAACACCAAAAACCCTATCCTACCCTATGCTTAATATTAATCCTAATTTATTTTATTTCTAAACCACTAATACTCTTTAATACATTTAGGGACTCTCTCAATTAGGCACTATTTAATACACTAGGTTAACAATGATCAATAAATGATTAATCTTGATTTCTCAATAATATATCAAATAATTTTAGATTTGTGTACAATTTTACATGAATAATCTAAATGATATAAAATTTCAATTCAATGACGAATTTTATAAAATTGATATTTATTAAATTGTTATTGAGCGATCTACCTTTACTTAAATGTTACACTACTGTAATTTGATTCATCCACATATATATTTGAATCCATTTTGAATAATTTTCGTGTATTGATATAATTAATAGTTAACTTAGAATTTGAGAATGAAATAAAATGTGTTGAGTATGGTACGTATTTAACTATTTAAAAATAGAATTAAATAAAAAATATCAAATAATTAATGAATAAAATAATCTACTAAAAATGCACCCATAGCATCAAAATTAAATAGTGATTTTGAACAAATAAGGTAAAACCATTAAACTTTAAATAATTCAAAAACATGCATTAATTTTACATTTGACTTGCTAGACTAATTTGTAATAAAATATATTTAATAATTGAATAAATATAAAGAATTTCAATTTAAAAGTAATACATTTTTTACGGAAATAAGTAAAACATTATCTATAAATAATTTTAGAGACTTCAATTAATTTTTGTTTTACTAAATGAAGTTATTTTAAATCAAAGATATTTAAACATGTGTGTGTGTGCGCGCACATATGTATATGTTGGTACTTAAATAGCTTAAATACTATTCCAAAATATATATATTAAATACAGTCAAAATTAAATAGTACATGCCAATGAATAATAAGTTGTACCAAAATAAATAATCAAAAAATTGCTTTTTTATAAAAAAATATCTTAATATAAGTTTCTATATTTTTATTTTTATTTTTTTGTTTTTACCACCAGTTTAATCTAATTCGGAGGCCATTTCTGGCATCAAGTGATTCTAGCTAGTCCCCTCCTGATTGCAGTTGCGGGGGATCGAATTGCAGTCTTCTCTACCAAGTTTAGCGCCAATCATCACTGAACCAACTAATGATTGATTTATATGAACTCCTATTAATATAATTGAAAAAATTAAGTCTTATATTATTATTTTTTACGAAATTAAATTCCTTCTAGACTGGATCAAGTCCAACAAAGCTAACAGTTCATTTACGACCTAGCCTTTATAAGCTTGTTACCGTAAATAAATTTTATATGTTCCAATTATATTGAAGCTTACTTACCACATTTCTACCTACTTATTTGTAAAAACATTAAACTTAGAAGGGTGCGGATACGTCTCAATGAGTTTCTTACTACAACTATTGTTGTTAGCAAGTCTTAGGTAATCTCCTTTACTTGATCTTTGGTTAACATTCTTTTATGAAATATACAACATAAGTAACAACATATAAAAGTGTCACATGCACAAATATTATTTTGGTTCTTTTAATCATTTTTTTATTAACCCTCTAGTAGTTAGGGGAAGGCGCGCTGGCCAAAAATTATTCTCACCAACTAACAAACTCGGATTATTTTCAAACAATTCATTTTATGAAAAACTCATTAACCACTAAATCCAAATGTTTTATCCGATTCTTTTTAATCTTTACCAGCAATGTCTAAGTGTAAACAATCATATACCACACAATAACATCAATAGGCACCGGCAATGTGGTGACTAGCAGCATCCCAATCATATATTTGAAACTCACTAACTCCTCTCACTAAATGCATTCTAAAATGTAATAGATACATTTAGAAAATCTTAGAACTAATGATTAATCTATGAATTAGAACTGGTCAAAGACTCAAAGGTATGATATTTATCAATATATACTCACCCACCTATAATTTGTAGCAATAAAAAGTTACATCTGAAGTGATACTTTTCGAAATTATTGATGGAACATAAGACAACTCAAAATCACTTAATTTCGATCAACTGAGATTTGGTTATTATAATTATTAGCTATTGCAAAATACACTATGTTACCGTAAATACATCTTATTCATGCTTAATTAAGGGGTTCTCCAAGTACTTAGCTCTAATTATAACTATAAATGTATATATACACAACTTTGCATTCTCAACACTTAAGTCACTTGTACACATTTCAACTCACCCTTATAATTATGTAGTTACATTATGAAAATTTTAATATTTATAACCATACCGCTATCGATTTTTTTTTGTTGGAAAATCCAAGCCTTTGTTTTTTCATGCCGCTATTTATTTTTAAAAATAAAAAATTCATGCCTTTGTTTTTTCCTTTTTCAGATATTTATAATCATGCCACTATCTATGCTTTTTTTAAAGACATAAAAAATTCAACCCTTTGTTTTTTTTTTCTTTTTTAGATATTTATAATCTTACTGCTATCTTTTTTTAAAAAAAATCCAAGCCTTTGTTTTTTCCATAGGACTGTGATATCGCATAGTTTTTACCAACAAGATAAAGAGGCAAAATCTTTTGAAATTTGGATTATCTTCACAATATTCATCTCAGTCCTCAATCAAATAGACACTTTTAATAAATAAATTAGGGTGATCTAACATATTAGATTTTGTTTACACATAACAATACACTTTTTTTTTTACTTTCACCACAATATTAATCTGATTTGGGGGTCAGTTCTGGTTTCAAGTGGTTTCAACTTCCTCCCGATCACAATTATGTTGATCGAACTATGGTCTTTCTTATCAAATTTAGATTCAATCACCATTGAACCAACTAACGATTAATAATAATAACTTGTTTTATCACACTTGAAATAATATTCTACAAACTAATATCAATTAACTTCTACATCTATCGGGTAAATAGCTAGGGTCCAACACTTGATTGGTCCACTAGACCAATCAAGTTTATGAAGCTTTCTCATCCCACCCTCCACAATTCTTTTTCACCCCCCGATTGTTTAATTTTATCCTTGATTCAAAAGTTCAGAATGCGTTTTCCGAAGTTTTTCAAGTGCAAATTCGGCAAAAATTTCAGAAAACACAATTCGAAGTTCGTTTTCAAGGCAAAAAAATGTTCGGAAAATGCGTTCCGAACTTTTTTACCAATGGCAAAATCGGAATATTGGGGGGTGAAAAAGAAATGTGAAGGTTGGAATGAGAAAGCTTCCAAGTTTATAATCCAACACATTTCATATCTTGAATTATGATGTAAAATACGTCTGCACAATGCCTTCATCTTGTAGTTCTATGAAATAACATGACTCATCAAGAAAATTAAATTTTAATTTAGAATAATAAGTAATTATAAAACAACAACAATAAGTTCTATATATCGTCCTGCACACATGAAGATACATTAGCATCCAATTGTACGTTCTCGTATAAGTTGTTATCATCAAAACTTCAGAGGCATTGTCCTAAAACCCATTTTGGAGACCAGCGACATTAAGTTGTTCCCAATTTTGAAACTTGTCATCTACTTCAACTCTTGGACTTGAAAAGCCTCGCTGCTTGGAACTTTATAACACTTTAAGCCTTGTGAAACTTTCTTTTCCAAATATGTTACCACATGAGCTGAAAAAGTTTTGCCAAGAACATAAAAAGGCATCGAAAGAATTTATTTGGGAATCAGATTTTGGCAATAGTAAAACAGGAAATCCTTCTGATGATAATATTCAACGGTTGAAGTTGCTTATGGATCCCATTGTACACGTTCACAATGCCGCGATCCTCCCAAAGAAGCTTCCGGAGTCAAAAAATTATGTCTTGTGTTTGAAGCATGATAGTTTTCATAAGAAAATTCTTGAGAGTACTCAAAGTTCTCAAAACGCATTGATCTTTGGCATCCATCCAACCGTCTCTTTTCCTTGAATGCACACTTACGGAACAAGAAGAATCTGCTGTCGACAAGGACCGGCTAGAAAAGCTTAGATTGAATCATAACATGGTGTCAAAACAACGTTTTTAGTGTGGTTCGCAAGTCTTTGTCCTGCTGCTAATGAAAAATTTCTTGTGTTCAGCCAATTCATTCGTCCTTTATGCTTAATCATAGACCAATTAAAGTTGGCTTTAAAATGGACCGAGGCTGAGGAATTTTTTTACATGTATGAAAATGTTAAGAAAAGAAAATCCTTAATCCACATATTCAATTATGTGAATAGTCAAATGGAGATTCTACATGCATCAACAAAAGTTGGTTTCATGGGAATCAGCTTAGTCGGAGCTTCAAGGGTTGTGCTACTCGATGTTGAATGGAATATGTTATTTGAAAAACAGGCTATAAGTTGAGCTTATAGAATTGGACAGAAGAAGGTTGTGTACACATATCATCTATTCACTCAACAGACTAGAGAATGTATTAAATATTGCAAACAGATCGAAAATTACCGATTGTTTGAACTTATTGTTGCCATTTTAGCTGAAAAAATAAGGTCATACAACCAATACTTATCGATCTATTTTCAATATTTATCACATGCTCTAGTCCCTTGAGTGAACAGATGATATATGTACACAACCTTCTTCTGTCCAATTTTATAAGCTCAGCTTATAGCCAATTTTTCAACCAACAGATTCCATTCAACATCTAGTAGCACAACCCTTGAAGCTCCGACAAAGTTGATTCCAACGGAACAAGCTTTTTTCAAAGCATGGAGAATCTCCAATTGGTTGTTTGCATCATTAAATCTATGAATTAATGATTGTCTGCTCTTAACATTTCCATACATGTATAAAATTTCCTCATCCTCGGTCCATTTTAAATCCAACTCTAACTGGTCTATGATTAAGCATAAAGGACGAAGGAATTGGCTAAACACAAGAACTTTTTCGTTAGCAGCAACATAAAGACCTAGCAAATTCCACCAAAAATCTTATTTTAATGCCTACGTTATGATTCAATCTAAGCTTTTCTAATTGATCCTTGTCGACAACAGAATCTTCTTGTTCCATAAGTGTGCATTCAAGGAAAAGAGACGGATGAATGAACGCCATTATTTAATTATTCTCAAAGATCAATGCGTTTTGAGATCAATGCGTTCTCAAGAATTTGCTTATGATAACTATCATGCTTCAAATGCAAAACACAATTTTTTAACTTCGGAAGCTTCTTTTGGAGGATCGTGACTTTGTCAACGTGCACAATGGGATCCATAAGCAAATTCAACTGCTGAATATTATGATTAGATGGATTTCCTGATTTACTATTTTGAAAAATCTGATTCCCAAATAAATTCTTTCGATGTTATTTTATGTTCATGGCAAAACTTTTGCAGCTCATGTGGTAACATATTTGGAAACGAAGGCTTCACAAGGCTCAAAGTGTTATAAAATTCCAAGCAGCGAGGCTTTTCAAGTCGAAGATTTGAAGTAGGTGATGAGTTTCAGAATTGGGAACAACTTAATGTCGTTGGTCTCCAAAATGGGTTTTAGGACAATGCCTCTTAAGTTTTGATGATAACAATATATAAGAGAACGTACAATTGGGTATATTAATGTATCTTCAAGTGTGTAGGACGATAGATTGAAAATATACTTCTCATTGTAGAAATCTACATATGAAGAACTTATGGATCGCGCTACAAAGACAAACTCTAAAGGTCATAAGTCAACTGTGTTCACCAATAAGTTCTAAAGACAAGCGCACTTCTGAAGATATTCTAAGCAAGTCATCAAAAGGCAGTGCTCTGAAGAAGCCCTTCATGAAGAATCAAGAGAGTCATATGTATCTGAAGAACTAGTTCTGAAGATTGTTAAGTAGAAGACCATCTCTGAAGCTTAAGCGAGACTCCGAAGAGATCAAACTTCACCAAGATTCTGAAGTGACAGTGACAAGTACTGTACTTCTCTGAACCTTTAGTTGGTAGCAGAGTGTAGGTTCTGATATTGAAAATCTTGTATCAAACACTTAACCGTGTAAGGTAAAGATCAACTTTTTAGAAATACTATTATGGCCAGCACAAGCAACAACGATTAGGATCATTACTCTGGCAAACCTGCCGTCTTTGATGGAGAGAAGTTTGGCTATTGGATAGACAAAATTAAAAGTTTATTTCTTGGCTACGAAGATGATATATAGGATATGGTAACAATTGGTTACACACAACCTACGGACAAAGATGGTGTAAATCTTGAAAGGAGCA
The DNA here is from genome assembly GCA_954870985.1 of Trifolium fragiferum. Taxonomy (NCBI): domain Eukaryota; kingdom Viridiplantae; phylum Streptophyta; class Magnoliopsida; order Fabales; family Fabaceae; genus Trifolium; species Trifolium fragiferum. The sequence goes on from OX940794.1 coordinate 20,067,486, forward strand.
ACGTGAGTAACAAAAGAAGGAAAAAAATCACTACAGGGCAAGAACCATTTTGTTGAATGCTATCTCCTACACTGAGTATGAAAAGATCACAAAGATTCTGCAAAGGCTATTTTTGATTTCCTTCAAAAATATGAAGCTTTTGAAATGGAAGAAGATGAAAATATTCAGAAAATGTTGTCAAGGATCCAAACTCTTGTTGCTGGATTAAGAGTCATAAACAAAGGGTACACTATTGTTGATCATGTCAAAAAGATCATAAAAGTTTATCTAAGAAATATAGACCCATGGTGATGGCTCTGAAGGTGTCTAAGGACTTAAACTCAACCACTCTGGAGGAATTGGTAAGTTTCATAAGAAGCCACAAAATATAGCTTGCTGAAGAAGAGCCTCAAAAAAAGAGAAGTCATTGGCTCTTACATCTAAACGAAGATCTAAGAAAGCCAAAACGCTTCAAGCAGAAGAGGAAGAACTAAAGGAAGATCCTAATGAAAATTTGTTTCTCCTATTCATAAAGATACGACTACCCTAGAAGCACATGCAGATAAAATCCAAAGATAACAAACGACCAGGAAAAAACTTTGGCTCTGGGCAAAAGAAAAATGAGGAAATTTGTTATAAATATATTATTATAAAGTAAATGATTAAATCATTTATAATACCCAATATATTATAATTTTGTTAAAGAGTTAAAGTGCAACTATATGATAAAATCACAGTCATTTCACCGTAATTTTTGTAGGGATTAAAACATGACACTATTTTTTACAGGGACGAAAAATAAAATTTGGTATTTTAATAGGGACCAAAAACTAAATAAATTTCAAATGAAGAAAGTTTTTACCTAACCTCTCTTCCATCTAACCCATTTATTGTGCAATATATTCTATTATTGGTGCACCTGAGGTGATAAAGTTGGACGTTCTCACAACCCAAACTTTATTAGTTGTATGATAGACTTGTGTAAAAGAATGGTATTATAGTTCATTTACATATTTATGGCAGTAATGGTAATTAAATGTAGAGATTGGATAAAATGGTAACTTACCTCAAGTTGATATTTCAAACCCTTTTGGAAAATCTTATTTCCACAATTAGGTCTGCATCCGCTTTATGGTTCACATTCAACTACAATGCCTCAAGATTCAATCAATATAAATAAATTAATTTATTGATTAGGCGTCAATTAAAAACTAAATTTTAAGAAGATTGAACATCAAGGTCAAGAAAAAAAAAATAAACACAAAATTAAAATATGTATTGTCAATATTACCATATAAAAAATCAAAGCCATTCAGATATTTAACACAATAACACATATTAATATTTATGCAGCTTCATTGGTAACGACATTTAAATCCAATATAGAATTTTTACCTATTTTGCAACTTGGTTTGAAATAATATATGTAAAACCTAATGTTTTAAAACAAAATCAATGTGATATTTTTTTTAATAGAATCGAGTGATTTGGTAATATACACACTTCACAAAATAAAAATGAGTGAAAGGAGAATAAAATGAAATATCACTACTACTATTCTTAAATTATAAAGTATTTAATCTTATATGTGGGTGAAATCTGAGGATCATCATATAATTTGGGTGCATTTATGTTAATAGCTTAGAAAATTTCAAGATATGAAGATCAAACATTTCATATTTTGTGTTGTGTGTAAATATTTTGTGCAAATATAATAAAAATTAATGTCATGAAGGAAAGGGAATTCACCTTGGTTTGTAGGATGATGATGATGATGACGACTCTTTGCTCCTATTTTTCTCCTCCTGCCCTTGGCTTCTTCAAATTCTAGGTTTTCTCACCATATTTGGAAAAACAATCAGAGAATCAAATGTCCAGAAAACCAACTAAACGCGCCAACAAACGACACACCACTGACTAGCAACAGCCACCACTAGACAACGCAAACAAATTAGTCGACACCGGCATAATAGTGGTCGACTAAAGACCCTAAATCCTGCAAATTTCAACAGATTTAGAACCAAATTTCAACGACTCGTCGCTAACACAACTTGTGAGGGGTTTCCGCAATCCCGTCTTATCCACCACCACCGTACACGCCAACCCCACCACAATATCACCTCACCACCACGGTGTCAAAATCACCTCCGAAAAAGTCATCCCGCAACAAACCCCTGTCCATTGCCCGCAGCCAAAACCAACCCAACCAAGCTTACAACAAACAAAAACAAAACACAACCACGCCACTTCCTATATGTCCAGCCAAAATACAACTCGGAGATCCACCAGATCCACCATCACCGACACCACAAACAACCTTCTGACTCGGCCAAAACAGGACCACTGCCTTAAGGGGTAACTCGCAGCCAAATCCACACCAACAAACCCAAAATAAATCTAACAGATCCAACCCGAAACAAAGCTAGAGGCGGCGCCGCCATATTCATAAACACCCATCAATCCTTTGGCAAGAAGGAATCAGACATCCAAAACATTGAGCCTCCTACCGAACACAGAACAACCATATGAACGTAAGAAAAAACGACGAGCAACAAGAAGCAGATCTGGATCTAGAAAACGCCCCCGTCGAAAAAGAAAGAGGGTGACAGTGGTGTAGAGGTGAGAACTCATCGCACCCCCACCATATAGGGCTTACATCTTGGCAAAGATTATTTGGAAGTAGGGTTAGAGTAGCAGCAACGGGATTGAAGTTAGACAGAAGCCAGAGAGTAATTTTTGAGAGAACTTAAAGAGTATCTTAATTCGTTGATTGTATTTAAGATTTCTAATGGTTACGATTCGAATAATGATGGTTGATGGTGATGGTGATGAAGCAGCCGTGCGAGAAGAATGCAAAAGGAAGAGGAGGAATTAGGGTTTTGCACTTTTTTCAAGCTTATATATATAAAGTAAAAGATAATTTACCATTATGTCCTTATCAAACACCAAAAATTATATCCTACCCTTTGCTTAATATATATATATATATATATATATATATATATATATATATATATATATATATATATATATATAATCCTAATTTAATTTATTTCTAAACCACTAATACTCCTTAATACATTTAGCGACTCTCTCAATTAGGCACTATTTGATACACTAGGTTAACAATGATCAATAAAAATGAATAAATGATTAATCTTGGTTTCTCAATACCATATATACTAAATAATTTTAGATTTGTGTACAACTTTACATGGATAAACTAATATATAAACTTTCAATTTAACGGTGAATTTTATAAAAGTCATATTTGTTAAATTGTTATTGAGCAGTTTACCAATATATTACTTAAATAGTTAAATATTACACCACTGTAATTTGATTCCTCCCATCCACTTTTGAATAATTTTTCGTGTATTGATATAATTAATAGTTAATATAGAATTGGAGAAGTCTTTGTGAGCCTGTCTCAGTTGGTAGAGACATCGTATTATATGTGCAGGAATCCGGGTTCGAACCCGGAACACTCCACTTATTCATCTTTAAGGTGGATTTTCTAGCCACTAGGCTACTTGATCAACAAAAAAAAATATAGAATTGGTGAATGAAATAAAATTTATTGAATATGATACGTATTTAATTATTTCAAAATAGAATTTAATAAAAAACATCAAATAATTAATGAATAAAATAATCTACTAAAAAAATGCATCCATAGAATTAACTTTAAATAGTGATTTTGAACAAATAAGGTAAAATTATTATACTTTAAATAATTCAAAAACATGCATTATTTTTACATTTGACTAATTTGTAATAACACATTTAATAATTAAAAAAATAAAGAAGTTAAATTTTATAGTAATACCTTTTTACGAAGCTTTAATTAATTTTTGTGTGGTCGGTTATTTTGCTAAACCAAATTATATCCAAACCAAAACCATTATTTTGATTACATGACCATAACCATAACCATTATTTTTTATAAACCGGGTATATAACCAGTTATAAATTTGGATATGGATACATAACCAGATATTTTTATAAAACCGGTTTAAAAGCGGATAATTTTTAAATCCAGTTTTTAACTGGTTATTTTTAAAACTGGATTAATAAACGATTAATTTGATCTGATTTTTTTTTACGTAGACGAAAAACATATTAAAAACCGTAAAAAAATACACTTTTTTTTTATTCTTTGCATCCTTCTTCTAGATTTCTTTTTCCAATTCCAACGAGATAAGGCATACAAATTGGAGAGAATGAGTGTGCTTCGATCGGAAGAGAATATTGTCGATTAGAGTTCAATTGGAGAGATAATTGTAGATTTGTGATTTATGGTTCATCGCAAATCACAATTGCAGAGATCACACGCACATGGTGATGGTTTGTGGTGAATTAATTTAATAAAAGGATATTTGTTTGTTTGTATTTTTATTCTTTGCGTTCCTTCTTCTATATTTCTTTTTTCCAATTCCAACGAGATAAGTGTATACAAATTGGAGAGAATGAGCGTGGTTCGATTGGAAGAGAATATTGTCGATTAGAGCTCAATTAAAAAGATTATTGTAGATTTGGGATTTAGGGTTAATCGCAAATCACAATTGTAGAGATCAAACGAACATGATGATGATTTGTGCGTGAATCAATTTTAATAAAAGGATATTTGTTTTTTTTTTTTTTTGACAAAAAAATTTTGAAAAGGATATTTGTTTGTTTTTTTTTTTCTTTGAAAGAAACAAATTTGAAAAGGATATTTGTGTGTTTTTTTTTTTTGAAAGAAACAAATTTGAAAAGGATATAATAACCAATTTAAACCAAATCCAAAAATTTAATTTGGATGGTTAACTGACCAAATGAAAATTGTTTGGTTAATAACCATATACCAAAATCCGAATTTTTTAAAATGGATTTGGATCCGGTTATGGGTTTGGACCTTCTAACCGAATATTTTGCACACCCCTAGTGCGGAGTGTATGTATATCTTGATACCTAAATAGCTTAAATACTATTCCAAATATACATATTAAATACAGTCAAAATTAAATAGTAGTACATGTTAATGAATAATAAGTTGTACCGCTCTCAACAAAAAAAAAAAATTGTACCAAAATATGAGAATGTCTTGGATAGGGGTTTGGACACAAAATTTAGGCACACACTCACACAATAAAAGGATTAAAAGAAAAATAAAATATGGTCACATCAAATAATATAATTTTAATTATTTTATATTTATTTTGTTTAGTTTGATGTGAGTGTACCTAAAATTGAGATGTTGTGTTTGTGTCTATAGTAGACTTTTTCCTTAATAAATAATGAAAAACTTCTTATTTTATTAAAAATAAAACATCTTAATATGAGATTCTATTAATATAATTGAAAAAATTTTGGAACGAAAAAAATATAATTGAAAAAATTAAGTTTTTTTTTTACGAAAATAAATTCCTTTTAGACCGGATCAAATCCAACAAAGCAGACAACTCATTTACGTCCTGACCCATAATTTCAAGCTTTGTAACAATAAATAACAAAACATCTTGTATGTTACAATTACCCTTTTCCACCTACTTATCTGTAAAAACATTAAACTTAGAAGAGTGAATACGGGCCCTTGCTACGGTACATGAGCCAAATAGGCCATGTACCGTACGTGACATACTTTTTTTTTGCAAGTTTTTTTATTTTTTAATTGTTTTTTATATAGTTATTATATTTTTGTTCCCTACAAAATAAAGACTTTTTAAGTTTAGTCATTATTTAATTTTAATAATATTTTTAGTCCTAGAAAATTATTCTTAATACATTATTTGAAGTTTAAACCCTGATAAAATAAAATTTGTTTATTAATCTTAAACTCTTAAATTTTTTAATAATTTTTTACACACATGTTTATCACTTTATAAAATGTTCATTTACCAAAACTTATAATTTTTTAATGTGAGATGAGTTAAATATCAATTTTATGCAGACATACTAAGTCTCATACCGAACGCGAGCGACTTTTTTTTTTTACTTAAATTTTATGGTTTAGATTAAACGGAGTACATCATATTATAGTGCAATGTCAGTATTAAATGATTATAAACGTCCATGAGATTTTTATACACTTGATCACTCTTATCCCACTTAAATATAATTATAAACGTCTATGAGATTCTTAGATGACTGAATCACTATGCTCGAACTTACATATCTCGCACATTAATATCTGCCATTTAAATATCAGTTATAACGCCTATGAGATTCTTATACAACTCGATCACTCTTATCCAACTTAAATATAAATTATAAATGTCTATGAAATTCTTAGATTACTGAATCACTATTCTCGAACTTACATATCTCACACATTAATATCTACCACTTAACTTTTTCAAAAAAAAAATATCTACCACTTAAATATCAGTTATAACGTCTATGATATTCTTATACGACTTGATCACTCTTATCCAACTTAAATATCAATTATAAACGTCTATGAGATTCTTAGACGACTGAATCACTATTTTTGAACTTACATATCTCGCACAAATTTTAAGAGTTTAAGATTAATAATCAAATTTTATTTTAACAGGGTTTAAACTAGGGGTGATCGTATCCGAAGCAATCCAAAAGTAAAACCGCAAATCGAATCAATCCAAATTGAAAATCGCAAAAAACCGCATTTAGTCTAAACCGCACGGATCGTTTTTCTTCTAAACCGCACGATTTGGTTTGGTTTGCGGTTTTTATTTTAGAAAACCGAAGCAAACCAAACCGCAAAAGTTAACGTAACTATATTAACTAATAGCAATCAACTTATTATCTAGTCAAACTTAGTAAGTCAAACCCAAATTGAGTCCATAAACACTAGGTTGTCAAAAACATATGATTTCACGCGATTCAAAACTATACTATTAGTATTAAAAATAAGTTCTTATGTCTATGTAATTTATGTATATGCATATTATATCATGAAAACAATAAAATAAAGGCAAAATTACACATTTGGTCCTTTATCTTATTTTTTTGTAACATTTTGGTCTTTTATCTTATCTTTTTGTAACACTTTGGCCCTTTAAAAAACATGAAAATATGAAAAAATTGATGAAGATGATGAACATTTTTATCAAAATTATGATTTTTATTTAATTTTAATAAAAAAGTATCTTAACAAATAAAATTCAGAATTTTTTTAATAAAAAAAAAATGAAAAAAATGATTTATATGTGAATGTTATAAAAGATAAAGAACTAAAATGTTACAAATAAAAGATAAAGGATCAAAGTGTTACAAATAAAAGATAAATGACCAATATGTTACAAAAAAAGAAGATAAATGACCAAACATGTAATTTTGTCTAAAATAAATTTTAATTTTCGATATTTATTTTGTGACATGTTAGTAATATTGTCATATTTTTTATATTGTGATAAACCGCGGAAACCGAACCAACGCTAACCGCATTAGTTTGGTTTGGATGATTTTTTAAAAACCAACCGAACCAAATCGAACCGCATGCAAATTTATCTCGCGATTATAAGGCTTTTTATGCTCAAAACCGAACCAAATCGCGCCGCAACACTCCTAGTTTAAACTTCAAATAATGTATTTAGAATAATTTTGTCAGACTAAAAATATTATTAAAATTAAATAAGGATTAAACTTAAAAAAATTTCATTTTGTAGGAATAAAAATATAATAACTGTATTAAAAAAATTGCAAAAAAAAAAAACTTGAAAAAAAAAACAAAAAAAAAAACACAAGTATGTCATGTACGGTACATGGCCTATTTGGCTCATGTACCGTAGCAAGGCCCGTGAATACGTCTCAATGAGTTTCTTAATTACTATAACTATTTTTATTATTTGTTATTGTTAGCAAGTCTTAGGTAATCTTTTAGTTGATCTATGGTTAACAATCTTTTATAAAATAGGCTAAACTATATATTTGGTCCCTTACATTTATTTTAAGTAAATAGGCTAAATTATATATTTGGTCCCTTACATTTATTTTAAATTTGAATTTTGTCCTTTACGTTTAAAAAATTTCAATTTGACCCATTATGTTGATTTTATGTTTCAATTTGGTCTTTTCCGTCAGTTTTGTCACATGTGGCAGACAATTTGTATATATAGACAAACATGTGAACACGTGTCCTGTTTAATGACAAAACTGACGAAAATGACCAATTTATACAAACTGTGGAAACGTAAGGGACCAAATTAAAACTTTTAAACGTAAGGGACCAAATTGAAACCTAAAATAAACATAAGGGATCAGACGGCAAAAACATAGAGGACAAAAAATATATTAAAAAATATAGGAATTAAAAGTCGAAACTCACATAAAAGTATGGACTAAAAACATATTTAACCTTATTTAAAAATTCAAAAAACCCTCAGCTGATGTTTCTCTATCTTTCCAACATATCTCCAGCCCAATGGTCAACCACCATGTCTCCCCAATACATTTTAAATTTGTGGTTTCAAAAGGTTTGTAGCTTATTAGAATACACAAGTGAACAAAACAACAAGCACAATGAATCCTTAACCATCACATAGAAATCATTCGTGATACAATGTATCTAAAATATTCAAAATTATTAGAAAAGAGATCATAGTGGCATATACTTGGGAACATAATATTCAAGTATGATGCCACTATGATATTCAGAATTATAAAGTAGTGTTTTTGAAGACTGGATATGAAAAGACTTTGAAGCTACGTTTATCACCTCTGCAAGCCTTATCTTTACATTGCTCTTTTTTTTGTTCTGAAAATTGTATTGATTTCTCAACTCAAGTATGTTGCTACTTTGATCTCTTTTATAATATCTTTATATATTCGAGGTACATTGTATGATAAATGATTGTTGTACTTGTATATGCGATGATTAAGGATTCATTGTGCTTGTTTATTTTGTTCATTTGTGTATTATAGCAAGCGAAATCCTTGAGAAACCATATTGATTTGAAAGTTGGATTGCATTAGAGGGACATATGGGTTTTGACCATTAGGATTAAAACTACATTAAAACTTTTTGGAAAAAATGAAGAAAAAAAATAAAATTGGAATTAAATAGTTTGCTTTTAATCCGAGGAGCAACACAACAATGTTGATTGCAATTCAATTGTGATACAAAATTAATGAGTAACCCCAAATAAATGTCAAGAATCATCAAGCCAAACGTAGATTAAAAATTATAGTGTTCTAGTGAAAACAAAATATAAATCACTAATTGGTATCGATTGTTATTTGAACATTATTCCTAAAATATATTTCGAAAAGAACATTTTATTAATTTGCAGGAAAAAAATTGCAATCATATTACAAATATTTTTTTAGGATTTAATTAAACATGATTGTTTCATTTAACATCCATATTCAAAGCAACAATACATCACATTGATTCAATAAATAATAGACATATAATGTACCTATTTTATCTTGATACCAATTGTTGGATATTTTAACATAAGACCAAAATTAGTGATACAAAATATGGCATTTTGTAAAATAAAAATTTCTGATAAACATGTACCTGTCACGGTTTGATCCATTGATTGCTTTCATGTTGTACTTAATATGTGAAAAGCGAAATTACCTTGTTATGAAACATCCATGAAAGAAATGAGAGAAAACTAGTAAAGTCTTATTGATAGTAAGAAGTAGAAATACAATAATGAGAAAAAGTTGAATAGAAATGACTATAGAAAAGCCTATATATAGACTAACTAACTAAACTAACAAACTAGAGCAACTACTATATCTCAATAGCCTCCCGCAAGTTGGAACGTGTTCTCAACACTTCAAGCTTGGGATGACTAATACAAAAGTACATCAAAAGAAATGAAGATACAATGAAAAATGTCGGAATACATTGGCTAAAACGACAACTCAAAGACAAGTAGTAGTGCTTAACCACCATAAGGAAGAAACACAAACCATCAAAGCCAACTAAGGGCAAAAGCTTAACCATTAAGTAGAAACCATAACTCAAGGCTAAACTACTCGGAGGAAGCAACAAATCAACGCTTAACCACCATATAGGTAGAAGCAAATCAACAAAGCCAATTATGGCACAAAGCTTAACCATCAAGAGCACTCAATCACTCAAGACATAAGCACAACAAGGAATGTCGGAAGGTTTGATGGCTACAAAGTGAAGCAATAATCATCAAGTTGTGCTAAAGGTAATTAGCACATCAAAGGACCAACAAAACAACGAGAAAGATGGAGTAGTATGGTTGATGGCTAAAGAGTGAAGCATCAATACTAATGTTATGCTCAAGATGAGATAGCACATCAAAAACCAACTAATCAATCGAAAACCAACCAAGCCAATAAGGCTAATAACAAAGAAGTAGAGCACCAAATTTTGGTGTGGAGAACCATATACCGGAAACAGAATAATCTTGTGGCAAATCAGCAAACATTTGGCTTAACCATACTCATACAGGGAACTGTAACCAAATGCTTCAAACATGTCTTCAATCTTTACCAATCAGAGGTAAAAACCAGTAGCAACTCAAAGAAACGTGAAATAAAGCCATATGATACAGAGTCCATAATGATGATCCATCATCATTGTTGTCCATGACATGGTTCATTTGCCAGCAATATATAGCGAAATATCAATCAAACCACAACCAAATTTGTTGCCTTGATCATAACAAACCACAGTCTGACACATGTAGGATTGTTTGGGCATAATAAACTTGCTTCAGTACCTTTCAATGAACTTATACAGCTTGTAATTACCACAAATGTTCATCAAGAAATTCCAACAAAGAACAACCATACTCCATAAAATAGTAATGAGGAAAAAAATGGTTACACGGCACCACTAACAGGATAGCCAATGACTTCCACAATTGAAACAACAGTAGAGTCAATCAAAACATAACAAAGGAACTTCCAATTCCTTAGTGATGAATATCCAACTTTCAGCATGATGCACTACTTAATTGAACACCTAGAATTAAACTAGCAGGAACAGAACCAACTTTAACAATATCTCTCTTGAATGAAAACATATCTTCAACAAAATGCAAGAAAGTTCAGTCTCTAAAATTCCTTCTCAGCATGTGCAAAATAACACAAAATGCAGATGATAGAGTTCCTACTTATCAGAAATTATATCAGAATCTTACTAACCAGAATGATAGTGGCAAACAATCAAGCCGTCCAAGAAAAGTTGAATTCAGAAAGTCTCGGAACACCAAAAAAACATCATAAACCGAATCCAAGCTTCACAGCGATTAGAAATCCAAGCTTCTGTACTAAAATCATGCTAAATGAACTGAATCTCATAAACTGATGCAAATGATACAGCGGCTGTGGAATCTTCAATTTTGATCTCACTCGCAGAATTGGAAAGAATCACGAACAAGAATGCCAAAGATGATCGATCATTTGCAACATCATCAGCTCATATAAAAATTGACACCGTCTAATCACAACGGAACAGCGGAATCAGAAGCAAGAAATTGTGGTCAAGATTGAAACCGAAAACCCTAAAATTTGGGGGAAAATGACGAATTAAAAATTGAAATTAAAACAGAGTTGCAACTGAATTCGGAGCAAGAAATCGATCGCAAATTGGAATGACGAGAAGAAATTGAAAACCCTAGAATGTGAGGGAAATCTCAAAAAGAACTTTGAGATAGTAACAGAATCAAATCGTAATCGCAAGAACAATAACAAACTCAATAAGAACTTGAAAAATTCATAGACTGGAAATTTTGTTCGATCAGGAACTCGAACAAGAAACTGGATCATCAATCGGAATCGGAATAGAGATTGTGAAATTGAATCAATGAAAACAGAATCACTGAGAGAGAGAGAGAGTATACAAATATGAAGAACACAGATCATGAGAATGGAGAAAATGAAATTTTCTCTGGAAAAAAAATTGAAAAGAAAAAGGTAATGGAAAGGGAAAGAAAAAAGAAAGTTGAGAAAAATAAATTTTCTCTAGAAAATGCAGCGGAAAATCATCTTCAAGGTGAATACCATTTCATGTTATGAAACATGACATCCATGGAAGAAATGAGAGAAAACTAGTAAAGTCTTATTGATAGTAAGAAGTAGAAATACAATAATGAGAAAAAGTTGAATAGAAATGACTATAGCAAAGCCTATATATAGACTAACCAACCACAGAGCCTCAATCCTATGAGGAAGCTAGCAAATTTGAACATTGGTTGACATCCATGAAAGTTGAATTAGAAGCATTAGTTAAGAACTGTACCTGGACAATTGTTGATCTCCCACCTCACACTAAACCCATAGGCTGCAAATGGGTCTATAAAGTAAAGCATAAAGCTGATGGTACAGTGGAAAGGTACAAGGCAAGGTTGGTAGCAAAAGGGTACAACCAAAAGGAAGGGATTGATTATTTTGAGACCTTTTCACCTGTAGCCAAACTCACCACTGTCAGAACTCTCTTAGCTATAGCAGCAATAAAGGATTGGCATTTACATCAGCTTGATGTGAATAATGCATTCCTTCATGGAGATCTCCAAGAGGATGTGTATATGCAAATTCCTGATGGGATACAAGCTGCAGAAAAGCTTATATGGTTTGAAGCAAGCCAGCAGGAAATGGTATGAAAAACTAACAGCTTTGCTTATCAGAGAGGGATACACACAGTCAGCCTCTGATTATTCCTTCTTTACATTGACTAGAGACAACAATTTCACTGCATTGCTGGTATATGTAGATGATATTATCCTTGCAGGAAATTCAATTGAAGAGTTTGAAAGAATTAAAATTGTACTTGATGATGCTTTTAAGATCAAGAATCTAGGTCAGTTGAAATACTTTCTTGGATTAGAGGTTGCACACTCCAAGCTTGGGATCACAATATCTCAGAGAAAGTACTGTCTTGACCTTCTCAAAGACTCAGGGCTCATTGGTTCTAAGCCTGCTAGCACTCCTCTAGACACATCCATCAAGCTGCACAGCAATGCAGGAACACCATATGAGGATATCTCAAGCTACAGAAGATTGGTTGGGAAGCTTCTATATTTGAACACAACAAGACCTGACATATCCTTTGCTCCTCAACAATTGAGTCAGTTTATGCATGCACCAACAAATGTTCATTACAATGCTGCATGTAGAGTTTTGAGATACTTGAAGAATAATCCAGGACAAGGAATACTGTTTAGCAGAGACTCAACATTGCATCTTACAGGATACTCAGATGCTGACTGGGCAGGTTGTATGGATACAAGGACATCCATTTCAGGTTATTGCTTCTTCATAGGCAAGTCCCTTGTGTCATGGCGTGCAAAGAAACAAGTCACTGTTTCCAGGTCCTCCTCAGAAGCTGAATACAGAGCTTTATCATCAGCTGCTTATGAGCTTCAATGGCTCCTTTATTTGCTTGGTGATCTGAAGATTGAACTTGGAAATACACCAGCACTTTACTGTGATAATCAAAGTGCAGTGCACATAGCAAGCAATCCTGTATTTCATGAAAGGACAAAACATTTGGATATAGATTGCTACCTTGTACGTGAGAAAGTTATGAAAGGAGTCCTCAAACTGCTGCCTGTTTCAACACATGATCAAATGGTAGATTTTCTGACTAAGGCTCTACCTCCACCAAAGTTCCATGATTTCATTTCCAAGCTTAACATGATAAATATTTATCATGCTAAACTTGAGGAAGGGTGTTGAAGGGGTTGCGTTATTATGCATAAGGATTTATGCATATCCTTATGTATTAGCTTAATTACTGTATTAGCATAGTTAAACTTAGTTAGAAAATATACTTAGTGACTGAAGCCTTGTCATCTTGTTATTTAGGCTTTGTATATAAGCTTGTGTAATAACTCTTACAAACTAATGAGAATCATTTTTCATTCAATCTTTAGATTCGCTTTTCCCTCTTCTCTAAGTGAATCTTCATTGAATTGTAACAAACTCAACATCTCAACAGTATCATTCATTTTACTAACCCGAGTTTCCTTGCAAGTGATGGTGGGAACTTTGAAGATGCGATCCAGTATATTAATATTATAGGGTCATGCTAAACAGTGCACCTGGTGCACATGTTAAGCATTCCAAAAATAGAAATAAAACAAAAAGTTAATGTTGATAAAATAACTTTTTACATTTTCAATGTATTGAATGCACACGTTTCAAGACACATTTTCCTCTTTTATGTGCTTAAGTAGTGCACCGGGTACACTATTTAGCATTTTTCAATATTATATATGGTCAGTGGGTTGATGATACAAAAAAAGTATAATTCATTTCACTGCCCTGCCCCTCAGTTTCCTTGCAAGTGATAGTGGGAACTGAGAAGGTGCGATCCGGTATATTAATATTATATTATATATTGTTAGTGGGTAGATGATACAAAAAGCTACATAACATAACATATCATTCATTTAATTTCCTACTTCTTAATTCACTCATATTCATATTGTTGTGCTTCCTCTCTAACTCTTTCTTTCGAAGATCTCTCGACAGCTTCACTTTGTTTCCCACACAATTTATTCAAGTAATTTCTCTAGTAAATACATTTTACTCATCATAACTTCCGTTGGTAGTACTCAAATTTCATATTTGACATTCTATATATTACCTATAAATCTTTCTCTAATTTTTTATACTCTCTCTTTTTCCTTTGCAGATCTTAGTTTCTGTGTTTCTAACAAACAGATTTAGATTCCCTACATTTAAAAATTTTAAATCCACTTATATTCACTCATATTTAGTGTAAGGCAAATGCTAACGAGTATCCCGGGGCACTCTTTAAGACCTTAAATAGTAAGGTTTTTATTGAATTTTTACGGGAATGCGTAAAGTCAACGCATTGAAAATTGTAATGTTTAATTTTTTGAATAAAATGTTTCTATAAGTAGAATGCTTAAAGAGTGCCCCGGGGGCACTCGTTAGCAAGACCCTTAATGTAAACATGTTAGGAGAGAGAATGGTGAGAGATATTATGATAAGTGTAATGACAAAATTGACCTTAAAATTACACTAAATGTAGGAGAATGTAGGATTATTGAATGTAGAGAATCCAAATCCCTAACAAACATCTCAGTTTGCTTATTCTCACACTTTCAGGTAACCACTATTTATCCCACAATAAGAGATAATTTTGAACAAAAATGAGTGTTATATGTCATATTAATTATTATTTTTCAATTATATTATCTTAATAATATTATTATGTGTCTAAAAAAAACTATTTGTATATATCACTCCAGAATTTATATCTTCAAATTTATGATAATGATGAACACATAATCATTTTGATAAAGTTAGTTATATGTAAAATTATTATTTTCTTTATTAAACAAATAGTTGAAAAAATAGTTGAAAAATTTAAAAACTTTAAGAATAATTAAACAAATTTTGTAGGTGATTTGAATACCGAGTTTAAAGGCATGTTTGGTCTGACTTTTTTAGATCTTAGAAGGTATTTGAAAATTAAAAGTGAAAATAAGAGTTTTCGAAAAAAATCTAAAGTTATTTGATAATTGTTGTTTATTTTAACTTCAAACTAGATTAAACTAAATTTACTAAAGATAATAACAAACTTAAAAAAAAATAATAACGTCTAATAATATTAAAATTAAATAAACTTAAAAAAAATAATAACAACGAATAATAATGAAATAAAAATAAACTTAAAGAAAGATAATAAAAACTATTTTTTCTCTAAAAGTAAATTTCAACATCTTCTCTTAGAAACTCTTTTTATTCAATTTTGTACATTGAAAAAAATTACTTTTTATAACTAAGAACTTTATTAAAAATTTGTTTAACCAAACTTCTCATTCTAAAAAAAATAAAAAGCTAAAAAACTAGGTCAAACGGGCAATAAGTATCTAATAAGTAATGTTTAGATGGTAAAAATATGCGGGTTATTTTTATATACTGAAACGCAAATTTAAATTAATTACATTCAATTTTATACATTTAAGATCCATTTGAATTAATTTATTTTTGAACTTATACAATACAAATTAAATTTACACTAATAAAAATTATATTTTTATAAACTATTTTATCATAAATTACCTAGACAAATTTATAATAATATATAAAAATCTTATAAGTTAATTCAAATGGAACTTTAACGTTCGAGTTTCATCATTGAGAGCATCCTTATTCTCACTTTTGGTTTGCTCGCTGAACTAATGAGTTACAAGTTTCAACACCAATCATGAGGCCAACAAAGTTACGTATGCTTTTGGTTTGCTCGCTGTCTGATATATCCTTAGATCCATTTTCCATAGTTTATGCTATTACCTCTTGTACTCCTCTCTAAAAATTTCTAGTTTTCTGTTTCTTTCATTTAATTTGGGATAAACCATTTTTGACTTTGTTTAGGTATTATGGGTATGAATTTTTTATCGTCCTTAGAGATCAAATTCTAGATCACTTGCTTTATTTTTAATTTTATTCAACAAAAAAGTATTTGAAACTAAAAAAAAACTTTAATAATTTAGCATTTGCTTCCATTTACTTCCTCCGTCCATAAATATAGGAATTTTTATCAAAAAACACTGATATTAAAAAAAAAAAATTGTTGGAATTTTTATGAAATAATATAGGAAGTTCAGTTAGCTTTTCAAGAATTAAAACATTTTCTTAACAAAAAAAATGTGATGCTTTTAAATTTATGAAAACTGAATTAAAAATAGTAAAAATTATTTTGAATTCATTTGTTTTAAATTAATAGAGTAATTTTGATATTTATTAACTTATATATTAATGTTAGACATTTTAACTTAATAAAAATAACATTTATTTAAAATTATATTTCTTCAAAATGTTTTTTAGGAAAAACTATTTTAAATAATATCTTATTTTAGAGATTTATTGAAATTTTAAAAATATAAATATTATTTCCTGATTTGTGTCATTGCTTTAATTGAATTTTTAGCTGTTCTTTAAAGGTTGTTTTACAAAATATTTTTCTACTACTTTTTAGCAATTTATTGACATTTTTTTGTTTTTGATTTTATGTTATTATTTTATTTATATTATGGAATATTTTCTAAAATAGAGAGTTGTCAAAATAGGGGGCTAAAATTATGGATTCTAAAAATAGACAGGTTAAAATTCAAATTAAATTCAATAAAAATAGAAAAATTAAAATTGCAATAAAGCTAAAAAAATTCAACCATAATTGTTTTGGGTACATAGACAAATATACAAAACCATCATAAACTCACACATAAATAAGAGAGTTTGAGTTCAATCATAAGTATTAGAAACATCTAACATTACTAGAAAAAACTTAAATACCGACGGACAAAATCTGTCTTTAAAATACAAATATTCCGTCATTAAGCAGATTAGAGACAGATTTGATCCCGTCGGTAATTTCCTCGTCTCTAAACTGTTAGAGACGGACAAAATCTGTCTCTAAAATAAAAATATGTCTCTAATTGATTTTTCTGTCTCTAATTCCATCTCTATTAGAGATGAAATTGTTGAGAATAATGCCTAAATATCTTTTTTGGAAGATTCTCTATTTAAATATAGTTTAGATTTATATTTAAAATAAAATAATATTAGGATTTATTATTTATATTTATGTTTAGAATCTTAAGGATTTCTTTAGAATTTATAGGATTAGTTTGTTATTTAAAGATATTATTTGTTTTTATGTAGCTCTATATATAGAGCCATAAGCATGATGAATGAGAATAAGAACTTTAGTATTCTTCATATAACTTATATTTGAGGAGAGCTTTCTCCCTAAAATTATATCTCACCAAATTCCGCAATACAAAAACACAAAAAACCATATCAGTGGCATCAGAGCGCTAAGGTTAAGAAACCATGAAATCAACAACTCATAACCATGACTGCATCTTTATTGTGAAGATGTGAAGAAAAAAAAAACCATAACCAAAACCATAACCTTAACCTACATCTTTCATATGTTATATGCGAGATAGTTTCATATTGAATTATATAACCCATAATCAAAACAAATACATGAAAAAAGCTCAAGTCTCATATGGCCTTTCATATGTTATATGCGAGATAATTTCAAATGAAAAAAGCTCAAGTCTCATATGGTCTTTCATATGTTATATGCGAGATAGTTTCAATGAAAAAAGCTCAAGTCTCATATGACCATATGTTATATGCGAGATGGTTTCTGTATTATATAACCAATAACCAAAACATATACATGAAAAAAGCTCAAGTCTCATATGAAGATGTAGAAAGAAAAAAAAAAAAAAATTGATGTGGATGAACAACAACAACAAAATCAACATGAATCTCAGGTTGGATACAACACAAAGATATTCAGTCGAAGATGAGTGTTCAAAAAAAGTTTTTTCAACTCAAATCTCAAATTGGATACAAGACAAAGATATTCGATCAAGGAGGAGGATTGAGAAACAAAAAAAATAAAATAAAATTTCAGCGTAAATCTCAAATTGGATGCAACAAAAAGATATTCAGTCAAGGAGGAGTGTTGAGAATAATGCCTAAATATCTTTTTTGGAAGATTCTCTATTTAAATATAGTTTAGATTTATATTTAAAATAAAATAATATTAGGATTTATTATTTATATTTATGTTTAGAATCTTAAGGATTTCTTTAGAATTTATAGGATTAGTTTGTTATTTAAAGATATTATTTGTTTTTATGTGACTCTATATATAGAGTCATAAGCATGATGAATGAGAATAAGAACTTTAGTATTCTTCATATAACCTATATTTGAGGAGAGCTTTCTCCCTAAAATTATATTTCACCAAATTCCGCAATACAAAAACACAAAAAACCATATCAGAAATATATTTTGTCTCTAAATTCCATCGGTATTTCAACTTTTTCTAATAATGTAAAACTTCTTTAATTTTTTATACTCTCTCTTTCCTTTGCAGATTTCAGTTGGTGTTTTTAATCCAGAAACAAAAATCCCAGTTTGTGCATGTGTTCTCATATTTTCAGATAATCTAATATTCTTTTGTTAACAAAAGTTAATCTATTATTATGTATGTCATGTCACTCTATTTGATCAATTATTAACTCTTTTGTTAACTATGAATATTTTGACTATAATTAATTTTTTTTACTAGGATAAAATGGTAAGTTATTAGAACTGAATATTAGATATAATAGAATCTTTTTTCCCCTA
Source organism: Trifolium fragiferum (assembly GCA_954870985.1). Lineage (NCBI taxonomy): Eukaryota > Viridiplantae > Streptophyta > Magnoliopsida > Fabales > Fabaceae > Trifolium > Trifolium fragiferum. The sequence continues at coordinate 20,086,554 of OX940794.1, forward strand.
ATAGAATATGGAGCTAATAATCCGAATTTTAAAATAGAAAAGTTAAAATTCATATTAAATTCAATAAAAATAGGGACAAAATTGCATTTAAATTTTAAAAAAAATAAAATTCAAACTCAGTGAGAATATGGAACTAATATTTTCGGATGTTAAAATAGAAAAGTTAAAGTTCATATTAAATTCAATAAAAATAAAGGCGTTCAATTTGCTTTTAAACGAAAAAAATAAATTCAACCATATATGATTTAAATTTATATTCTTCTGAATGATTCGCCCTTAACTAAATTTCATTACCTAATCTATCGCAATCATTTCTTTAAACATATTGTTTATTAGATAATTTAGAAATAACACATAATATTTTTTTTAATATAAAACTAGAAAAATCTAAAAAAAAATATATTTTCCTGAAAAAATAATATTAATACTATATATGAAGTTAAAATCTCCTGTGCTTATGCACAAATAATCTAATTGGGTAAAAGCCAACAGAGAAATCAATCGTACTCTTCATAATTTATTATTTCGAATAAAAATATTTGATTTCAAAAAATAAAAGAGTGATGAAGAAATAAAAAAGTTACAATGTTTTTCGTTGCATGCATAGTGTATCATAGGGCTGAGCATCGGGCGGTTTTGGGCAGATTCGGGCCCAAAATCATAAACCCGAGGATAACCATGAGTGGAAAATACTGGCCCATTTCCAACCACTTTGAGCTTCGGTTTTGACGGTTGCAGGTTGAGTGGTTTTCGGGTTGGAGAGTCAGATTTGTTCGGTTGAAAAGTAAGAGAAGCAAAAAAAAAAATTGTGAAGAAGAGCAAGAGAAAAAAGACGAGGGTCACACTTAGATTCCAATTGCAAGGAACTCATAATGTTAAGAAACAAACTAAGAAATTAAAATAAAAAAGAATAACACATTAAGTTCCATTTTCAAATTTTGGTTACATACTTGTATGTTGAAGCAAGATCTGTGAAGAGAAGAATATCAACACAGTTAACAAGTCTCTTACTTTCATGAAGTAAAGGCAACCCTTTTTAACAGAGAGAAAAATGAGATAAATTAATAGTAGTTGCTCTTTGAAACCATTATTGACATACTAGTATAAAATTGTAATCCTTAATATATTAAGGCAGAATACATTTTCCCTCCTAAGCACACTATTCAGCCCGCCTAATCATCCCTCATCTGTTCAACTTCTTTGATTTAATTTTCTTTATTTTTTTTATTAATTTAAACAACCTAAAAGATCAATTCCCTATTTTCTATGATTTGGAATAAAATAAATACTTGTGCCCTAAGGGCACATGATAAGGTATCTTTATATGGAAATGTTGCATTTAATAAGTTAAGAAATTGAATGCATCAAAAGTAAAAACACACAAAATTTCAAAACATAATTTCTATATTTATCTTGTTATCATGTGCCTTAAGGGCACAAGTTAACATTCTCCTAAAATAAATTCCCCTTTTTTCTCAACCACTAATTACCCCACCACCTCTTTATTACTCCAACGATTCAATTAACAAAAACGCCTAAAGTCTGCACGCACGCTATCTTCTCCCCCAATGGATGTATCAAGCCTCCTTCATCACTTCTCTATTTCTCTATTTTTCAAGAATGCATGTTTTCCAAGAACTCTACTACTGATTATCTGCACTTAGAGCATAATTATCGGTTGAAGATTATAGTTCCTTCACGTTTCCCAATTAAACTCTGCCAGAGCCATATGGATATTGCATTGACAATTGCCGTGTATTATATTGGACGGTTCATCTCTATATGAACGTTCTTTACATACTTGCTGGTAGTAAATGAATTAGAACCATTTAAGAATTCCAACATACCATTTGAAATTTGTGGGGGTTTAGTGGGATCCATTTAAGAATTTTTGGTGAGTTGTATGGATATTTGAGAAATGTGGTAGAGTTGTTTAAATAATTGGAAAATGTAAAATAATATAAAGAATGAAATGGGACCCACTTAATGCACTCATATGAGTTCATGGGATGTGGATGCTCTTAATGCACCAATTCACGTCACCCCATCATGATTTTAGTACAAATAGAACCAACTTCCAGATTTTTTCATATCCTCCAAATTCTGCAGAGAAAGATTGCAACAAGGTTTTTCAAAGTATAGGTATATAATAATATCATATTTGTCATTTGATAAAAGAAATTTTTTTTATCTTTCTCAACTTATTGTTATGAACCATCTCTTAAAAAACATTTTGCTTTTTAAATATGTTGCAGAAACTGTATACCAGATAGAGTATTATTGTAACGATACAATCTTATTCTTACACAAATTGAATGTTTTACATGGATATCTCAGATTTTTTTCTTCACAAAGTCTGAAATTTTGGTTTAAATTTCAATAAGCTTCTTTTTAGGTGTGCTAAAATAAAAGAGAGGGTAATATGGTAACCCACAACTCTTTGGCATTGGGAGTTCTTAACCCACAGCTATTTTCATGTTTTGTCTTAAAAAATTTGACATTTAATTTTTAAATTTGACAAAAATGATGTGTTGATGACTTGTAACTTATTAGTCCACTTTATGTAAAATGGCACTACGTATCGGTAATATTTCTGACATCCTCCCGCCAAAATTGAACTGGTAGATTAAAGTTCGTGTACTAAGTTTGTGGAAAACCCATTCTTGGAATGATCCTAATTAATACTATCACCAATTTAGAAATGATTTTACTTGACGACAAAGTGAGTATTACATTTGTTGTTTATTAGCAATCACGTGTTGTTTATTTTTTGATTAGTTTACCTAATTATTACATTTTTACCTCTTCCTGTGTTGTTTTTCAGTGTTCAAGGATCCAAGCTTCTGTGAAACCTCCACTATTTGGTGACTTTGAGTCGGATCTTGAAGAGGGATCTTGCTATATTATTTCTACTATATTGGTTGGATTGCATGATCCTAAGTTTATTATGACTATGATAGATCAATCACGTGCCATCTATCCCTAAAACTTATTTCAAATTTTATCTAGCTTTGATCAATCACGTGCCATATATAGGTTAGTCATACTTCAACGTTGTTTACTAGGAGGTCTTTCAAAATATGAACAATGTACGTTACTTATTCTATACTAAATTATTATCAAATTTGATTTCTTTTTTTATTTAACAAGTTATTTTATACATTCAATTTTCCTTCACAGGTTTAGTCCATTGGATAGTGTCAATTCCATTTTTAAAGGGTTTGCTACATGTTGCTATTGTGTAAGTTTGTTCAAATTGATATTTCAATTCACATTCAAAATATGTATAATGGATTGGGTTATATGTCATCATCGGTGTCGTAAGAAGTTTTACATTCTCTTTAATATTTAATTTTTTTTTTCTTTCAAGGCTCATATATGAATTTACACTATTTTTTTTTTTTTAATTTGCAGGGAAAGTCAGACTTGGGCAAATTATGTTTTGCATCCTTTTCACATTTTGCTTCAAAAAATTCCTATTCACATTTTGTGATTTTTTTTTTATATGTTCCCTACTGTTCAAGTGGAATGTAATTTTTCGTTTGATAATATGGAGGATATAAATTTTTGTTGCTATTTTCACACATTCATCATTTTGCTATAAAAAAAATGCAATATTTATCCACAATTTGCCCTGATGCACGGGTAGAAGTACTAGTTGTTAGTATGATAACTCTACAGTGTCACCTGGAATGGATAAAGAAGAGTAAAGTTGAACAAAACAACTACTCCTATTAAAATTTAATGAATTTAGATAAGTGGTTTTCTATTATCAAGGTAAAAAATTACTTTTTTGAAAAGTCAAGGTAGAAAAGTTGATGTTACTTTTCTTACATATTTTAACGGTACTTTCTCTGTCTCATTTTAATTGAGTCATTTTAACTATAAACACTATTCATATATCTCGTTTTGACTTCATTTTTCTATTCATAGATAAAAATATATATTAGCATATAAGATCTTGTTGGATTCGTCTTGATTTGTATTTTCAAAATATCAAATTTTTATAATTTTTACTATTATACTATTAAAGATATTAATCGTTAAAGTTTTGCTTTGGCAAACGTGAAGCAGGCAACTGACTCAATTAAAATGGGACGGATGGAATAATAATTAGTATACTGTCAATTGTGAATCTCCAGATCTTTCATCAATGCTACTAGCACTACCATCACGTCACATCACTAATCAACCCTTAAAACTTGAATAAAAATTTCATATTTGTAGAAAGTTTCGGTCGGTTTCGGTTTGTGCTCATTTCATTTTGAAGGTCCGACTTCGACCATATAAACTCATGAATCCGAAAACATTCACTCGTTAACCCGTTGACCCGCTACAATCCGCCCGTAAGTCCAACATTGCAATCGGATTTTGCAGTTTCGGGCGGGCATGGGTTATTTGCTCAGCCCTAGTGTATCATATTGTTAATTCAAACCGTCCAATATTTAAATTTACACTTCTTGTAAAATGATTGATATCATAGTGAATGCAATGCATAGTGTATGTTAAAGTGTTTGATTGATATTCCAATTATGTATATATAAGATAAGATAGTTCTTATTCCATTTTGCTTAACATATTATCATCTTGCAGTGATCGAGCTTCTCACAAATATCATGGCAGAGCTGATTGCTGGAGCATTTCTTTCTTCTTTCTTTCAATTCGCTTTTGAGAGGCTTGCCTCAAAAGACTTCAAAGACCTCTTCCATAAAGGGTTGGTGGAAAAACTTGAAATAACAATGAATTCTATCAATCAATTGTTGGATGATGCGGAGACAAAGCAATACCAAAACCCACGCGTGAAGATTTGGCTTGATAAACTAAAACATGAGGTATATGAAGTAGATCAACTGTTAGATGAAATTGCACTAGAACAACAAAAGAGCAAGGTGAAACGCTTCTTTTCAACTTTGACTAAACCATTTGAAGCCAGGATCAAAGATTTGCTAGAGAGGCTGAAAGGTCTTGCAGAGCAAAAGGATGTGTTGGGGTTGACACAAAGAAGTTTCACTAGTTATGACGGTGCAGTTGGCCTGCAATTCTCAAAAATAGTTCCGACTGTTTCTTTAGTGGATGAATCAAACATATGTGGTAGAGATGATGAAAAAGAAGAAATTATCAACTACTTGTTTTCAACCAATGACAACGACAAACAAGGATCAGTAATCAGCATAGTGGGTTTGGGTGGGATGGGGAAGACCACCCTAGCTCAGCTTGTTTACAATGACCAGAGGGTGGAGAAGGAGTTTGAACTTAAAGCTTGGGTCCATGTCCTAAAGTCTTTTGATGTTGTTGGACTCACCAAAACAATTCTTAGGTCATTCCATTCTTCTGCAGACGGTGAAGACTTGGATCCACTCATTTGTTAACTACAACAGACACTAACAGGCAAGAAATTTGTGCTTGTTCTAGATGATGTGTGGACAGGCAATGAGGAATTTTGGGAGCGGTTACTACTTCCTTTGAACCGTGGATCTTCAAAAAGTAAGATTGTTGTGACTACACGTGAAACTCAAGTTGCATCATTCATGGAATCTGACCACCGAGTTCTATTACAACAATTGGAGGAGGAAGATTGTTGGAAGTTATTTTTGAAACATGCTTTCCGAGGAAAGAATGTGTTTGAATTTCCAGAACTTGAATCAATTGGCAAGAAGATTTTAGCCAAGTGTGGAGGGTTGCCCTTAGCTGTGAAAACGATGGGGAATCTTTTGCATAGAAAATTTTCTCTGGATGAATGGTGTAAGATATTGGAGAGCGATATGTGGCATGTATCAGAAGGTGATGATAAAATTAACTCGGTATTGAGATTGAGTTACCATAATCTCTCTTCCAATCTAAAGCGTTGTTTTGCCTTTTGTTCCATATTTCCCAAGGGTTATAAATTTCAAAAAGATCAATTAATCAAACTTTGGATGGCGGAAGGTTTGTTTAAATGTTTTGGAACAGACAAAAGGGAAGAAGAGTTGGGTGATAAATTCTTTGATGATCTACAGTCAATTTCATTTTTCCAACAAGATATTGTGTATGGTAAGATCTATTTCGTCATGCATGATCTTGTCAATGATTTGGCAAAATCAGAGTCCCTACAATTTTGCTTACAAATTGAGGGTGATAAGGTGCAAGATATATGTGAAAAGACACGTCACATTTGGTGCTCTTTTCATCTGAACGATGATGCTATAATACCAAAGCAAAATGCTATAATATCAAAGCAAATTTGTAAGATTAAGGGATTACGCAGCCTGTTGATAGAAAGATGAACCTATTATGAACACGTCATGATAATCAACAACTTGCAACGTGATATAATTTCAAAACTAAAACATTTGCGGATGTTGTCATTTTGTGGTTGTAATCTCATAGAGTTGTCAGATAAGATAGGCAATTTAAAGTTTTTGCGCTATCTAAACCTAAGCAGTACAAAGATTAAAAGCTTGCCTGATTCTATTTGTGTGCTCTATAATTTAGAGACTCTAATATTGGAAGGGTGTTCTAAATTGACTGAATTCCCTTTAGATTTTTACAAACTTGTCACTTTACGTCATCTTTACCTGGAAAGAACTTATATGAAGAAGATGCCAAAGAAGATAGGGATGCTAAACCATCTTCAAACGCTGAGTCATTTTGTTGTGGGAGAGAAGTGTGGATCTGATATTAAGGAGTTGAATAATCTCAATCATCTTCAAGGAAAACTTTGTATTTCAGGGTTAGAACATGTCATTAATCCCACAGATGCTGCAGAAGCAAATATGAAAGATAAAAACAATCTAGAAGAATTAAATTTGAGTTACAATGGCAATGGAGGAACATTGGATGTTTTGGAGGTCCTTCAACCAAATAGCAACTTGAAGAGGCTCGCTGTTGAAGACTACAATGGCAAGTGCTTTCCAAAGTGGCTAAGGGATTTAACCAACTTAGTATCTCTTAAATTGAAGAACTGTGGACTATGTTCTGAATTGCTGCCACTTGGGTTTCCTATGCTGAAAAAGCATTTTATAATAGAATGTCCTGAATTGAAAAGGGTTCCGCCTCAACACCTTCCTTCTTTACAAAAATTGGAGATAAGTGATTGCAACAAGTTGGAGGAATGTTCATGTCTTGAAGGGTTTCCTATGTTGAAAGAGCTTTGTATAAGTCAATGTCCTGAATTGAAAAGGGTTCCACCTCAACACCTTCCTTATTTACAAATATTGAGGATATGGAAATGCAACAAGTTGGAGGAATGTGTATGTCTTGAAGGATCTCCCTTACTTGAAAATGTTTATATAAATGATTGTTCCAAATTGAAGGTAACAATTCCAAAAGGTGATAATATCCAAGAGTTAAAACTTGAGAGATGATGTAATCTGATTTCGGTAAATGAATTGCCGATTAACTTGAAAAGGTTTGTCCTTTGGGAAAATGGATACACGGAGTTCTCCAAGAAGCAAGCTTTAGTAAACTGTAGCGTTCTTGAAGAGTTGGAGTTGGATTTAAGAGGCTTTCCCTCTTTAGATCTGCGTTGCTATAATTCTCTTCGTTATCTTTCAATAAGAGGATGTGACTCCTCCTCCTTGCCTTTTTCACTACATCTCTTCACCAATCTTCAAAATCTTTGGTTGTACGATTGCCCACAGTTGGAATCATTTCCAAGGGGAGGTTTGCCTTCCAACTTGAATGTTCTTGCAATAACGAATTGCCCAAAACTGATTGGTTCGAGAGAGGAGTGGGGTTTGTTCCAACTCAATTCTTTGAGATCATTGAGTGTCAGTGACGAGGATTTTGAAAACGTGGAGTCATTCCCAGAGGAGAATCTGCTGCCACCAACTCTTGAGTTTCTTTATTTGATAAATTGTTCAAAGCTAAGAATAATGAACAACAAGGGTTTTCTCCACCTCAATTCTCTTGAATATCTATTTATTCAATACTGCCCTAGTCTTAAGAGCTTGCCAGAGGAGGCTCTTCAACAACTCACCTCCCTTTCTACTTTGCGGATTGATGAATGTCCAATAATAAGGGAGAAGTACAAAAAGGAGGGAGGAGAGCGTTGCCATACAATTAGTCACATCCCAGATGTGAGGATTGACGGAGAGCCCCAGGCAAGTGTTAATTTTCTCTTAATTTATTATTATATTAGTAATTTCTATTGACTCTGTATTTGATGTTGAACGGTGACAACTGTATCTAAAGGACCTCCAAAACAAAGCAAATATATGTTATTAATTTTCTCTTAATTTATTTTGACTCTGAATTTGTTGGTAGCTAGCTTCAATCCACCAATTTTTCACTATGATTTTCAAATTATTGGGTAATCAAGATTATTGTATAATCTTCATTGTAACTTTATTTTAAAGGCAATTTTTTTAAATCATCCTTGCTTGCACCTTCATTTATTTTTTGAAATAGAATTCATTTGTGTATTCATTCATAAATGAGTGCATTATATTTGATTTCCAGTTTTGCATATCTGTTAGGAAACATGGCATCCATGAAAAACTAGAGAGAATAATAGAAAAACTCTTATTGATGGTGATGAGTGAAAATATAATAATGAGAAAATTATGTACAAATGACTAGTGTAAAGCTTATTTATAGTCTAACTAACTAGACTAACTAACTAGTCACTAGAGCAACTAACTATATCTCTAATAGCCTCCCGCAAGCTGGAACGTGGTCACAACACTTACAGCTTGGGATAACTAATACAATGTACATCAAAATAAAGGAAAATACAATGTGATTTGCCGGAATACATCGGCTAAAAAGAACAACTTAAAGACCATTAGTTGTGCATAACCATCATAGGGAAGAGACACAACCCATCAAAGCCCACTAAGGGCAAATGCTTAACCATCAAGTAGAAACCACAACTCAAGGCTAAACTACTCGGAGGAAGCAACAAATCAACGCTTAACCACCATAGGCAGAAGCAAATCAACAAAGCCAATTAAGGCATAAAGCTTAACCGTCAAGAGCATCCAATCACTCTAGATAGAAGCAAAACAATGAATGTCGGAAGGTTTGATGGCTATGAAGTGAAGCAACAATACTCAAGTTGTGCTAAATGTAATTAGCACATCAAAGGACCAACAAATCAAAGAGAAAGATCAAGTAGTATGGTTGATGGCTAGAGAGTGAAGCATCAATACCAATGTTGTGCTCTAGATGAGATAGCACATCGAAAAACCATCTAATCAATCGAGAAAGGCAAGCAAATATAACTTGCTCAAGATATGCAAAAATGCAACAAAGCCAATATGGCTAATCAAAGAGTAGACCAAAGAACTCAAATCGGTCTTCAATCTTCACAATGAGAGAGATCTGAAGCAACAAGAATCATATCTCCAATAGTAACCGAGGCTCTCCAAAAGAAATCTGAAGCAACAAGAATCATATCTCCAATAGTAACAAAACATAACCAATTTACTAATACCAAAACTAACATTTATCTTCAACAGTGACCTTTACCAAGCTTCTAATAAACATCCAAATCAAGTTCAACCAGTAACAAAATAACGAATGCATGAGATCCAAATTTGTCTTCAATTTTCACACAATAATGGCATTTGTGGGATAACACAAGAAAATCTCCAAACTCCCAAAATCACATTATTGCTGAACAAAAACAATAGCAAGGAACTCCAACATTAAGAAACTCCAAACAGTAGGAGGTATGGCAAACTAGTGCATAATATGATTGTACAAAGTCCAACAGTAAGAAATTCAAATAGAATCTGATTCCAATAAACCAATGACAAACTCCAGAAGCCAATTACCAAAAACTGAATCATTTTGTATAGTTGAACCTTTAAAATTCAACACCAGGGCAACTATAGCAACTAAAACATAGACCAAATTGATTCTGCAATCTTCACACACTAGTAACAATAGGAGACCAAATCACAACAAACTTCCAATTCTTTACTTATGGATATTCAACATGCATCATGATGCATCATATGATGACATTAGAATCTTACTAACCAGAGTGATAGTAGCAAAGAATCAAGTCGTCCAAGAAAGGTTGAATCCAGAAAATCTCAGAACACCAAAAAACATCGAAGGAGAAGAATACCAGAAACTCTTGCAGTGACGTTGAGATGCACAGCGATTGGAAATCCAAGCTTCCGTACTAAAACCATGCCAAAGGAATTGAATCTCATAAAATGATGCAAATGATATAGCGGCGGTTGAATCTTCAATTTTGTTCTCATTCGTAGAATTGGAAAGACTCACGAACGATCAAAATCTGGAACCCTAGAAATTGGGGATAATGACGCAAACCAAAAAGTTGCGATAAAACAGAATCGCAAACTCAAGCTTTGAAGAAGATGCGTTTCAGATATGAGATGATGACAGAAACAACGATTCCAAGCGAAATCAATAAATTGCAATGAAACGTTAAACCTTGAACTTGTAACTAACTGGAATTCGAACAAGACTAGAAAAGTTGTTCGATCAAGAACTCGAACAAAAATTGGAATCATGAGAATAGCAAAACCAAATCGAAACCGAAAGATGAGAAAATTGATTTTCTCAGAAACATAAAGAAAATGAATTGTGATAGAATTGCAAGAATCTATATTGATGGAAACAAAACAGATCCAAACAGAATTGGTACCATCATCGATCCAGGAAACAGATGAGACCGAGAGAAATCCAAAATTCTCATGAAAATATGAGAGAAAATAAAAAAAGCAACAGAAGGAATGAAGAAAGGAACAATGATTTTCTCAGAGAATAGAAAAGAAAATGAAGAATATTTGCTGGAAATGGGATTGAGAAAATTGAATTTTCTCAAGAAAATGCAGCGGAAAAGAATCTTCAAGGTGGATACCATATTTGCTCTGATACCATGTTAGGAAACATGGCATCCATGGAAAACTAGAGAGAATAATAGAAAAACTCTTATTGATGGTGATGAGTGAAAATATAATAATGAGAAAATTATGTACAAATGACTAGTGTAAAGCTTATTTATAGTCTAACTAACTAGACTAACTAACTAGTCACTAGAGCAACTAACTATATCTCTAATAATATCCTTGTTATTTATTCTATTTTCTCAATAATATTTCCATCTGTGCCAAAATCAATGGTTTTCCAATAAAAAGTACAATTCCTCTCACTTTGTTTCCCATTTTGTTTTCTAGAAATAAAGCAGCCAAATAGCTTGGATCAACCAATTACCAGGTGACTTGAAACCATACTCTCATTCTCGTCCAACTTGAAGGTTCTGACTGTGCCCATGACATACTCATGCATTTCTGATATCTCTCTTACAGGAGACTTGAAACTATACTCTCATTGTCGTACACTGCTCTACTCTCGTCCGACTTGAAGGTTCTGATTCTGACTCTTTATATTCATAATAACTTTCTTCTTTTTCTTCATACTATTTGATATAGAACCTGAATGAATACCACTTTGACTTTGACAAATTGATTCATATTCATTTAAGGACCATAATGATAAGGAATTCCAAATTTTAACCGAAACTATATCATTACTTGAAAGAAAAAAAAAACATAAACCACAGTAGATTATTTTTTCAAAAGCTAGAATTTATGTGAGCTAAATTGAACAATTAACAAGCATACTTAAGGACTTAAGAAGTGAAAAACACTTACAAATTACACCATAGATAAAGTAGAACTAATGTCATGCTTGGTACTAATAATCATTTGCCGACCATTTCTCTCATAAAACCACATGACCATATTCAAATAAAATAACATGCAACACACCTTGATTACAAGAGCAAGCCATATCTGGTAAGAGGAAGTAACCAATATATCTGCACCAGCCTCCAAATATAACAAATGAACCTGTTTAATAAGATGAGGCTGTTTGATCAAACAAATAGCACTCCAAAGAGGATCATTGATAGGAGCACCAAGTTTTTCAAGGTGTGTGGCAAAACCACCATCGGTAACAACACAACCACATGAATTCTCAATTAGATCTTGTAACAATGACTTTTTCTCACTCTTTATTTTCTAGCTCAATATTCTTTTTTTTTTCTTTTCTAAAATAATTGCCAAAATAACATGTCCTCCTTATATTTCTACTAAGTGCAACATGTTCTCATATAAAAAAGTAACCAAGAGAATACTCATTAATATATAAATGAGATAATAAAGTGGAATAAATTTATTTTTAATTCACACATAAACATGTTTTATGTTCCAACAAAACCCTTTTCTTATCTTTATTGTTCTCTAATTCTGTTGTTGTAATCAATATATATTCGGTAAATATTAAATTATTTTTGAGCTTATGTAAATAATTTATGCAATATAAATTATGTTTTATGCTATTTTATAAGTTCACACCAGTGAAAATTGTATTACGACACTAAATTAAGAGTGCGAATGTGATCCAATCCCACTAAATTAAGAATCTAATTACGGCTAGGGTTGGGAATAGGCCATGCGGCCTTCAGGGGTTTGCGGCCTGGTTTAGGTCTAGCATAGCCTGACCTGTTTATTAAAAATGCCAGGTTCAGTCTTTGAAAAGAGCCTATTTACATAAATAGGTCAGACTTAGGCTTTTAAAAGAGTCTGCAAAGCCTGTTAGACCGGCCTATTTATATTTTATTGTTATTATTTATATAATATTATTATTATTTATTTCATCGTTTATAAAAAATAAATATTATTTATATAAATGAAAAATATTTATTAGACAAAATATATTTGTTTTTCTTTTGACAAAGACAAATTATATTTGTTAGGCAAAATAGAAATTATTGTGCTAAGCGTTTCTTTAGTTTTTTCTTAATGTTGTAGAAATTATAAAAATTTAAATGTAAAATGAATTTTTAAACAGTCTACCAGGTCAGACCAGACTTTAAACAGGTCCGGACCAAGTCAAAAAAAGAAGCATTTGATAGGCCGCAATACAGACTTAAACTTAAAAAAAATATCATAGACTGGACTCAGACCTATGAAAACCGACCCGTTCTCAACCCTAATTACGGCACTAGAACTCATGTCTTAGTGACCGTCAATAGTATAGCAGCAAGCTCATATCTTTACAGCTATAGGAGAAATAGAAGCTAAAATGAATTTGCTTTTGAATGGAATCAGATTTTTGAGACAAAACGATATGCTCACATTTGATGCCAACCACAATTACTCTTTCTAAATTGCTGCCAGGTTTTTGTTTTTGTTTGTTTTCATCTTCCTTTTTACTTATTGTGGATTTTAGTCAATTAGATAGGTTGACTTGTAACGGAATGCACGATGGTTAGTTAGATTTTCAATCATCTGAATTCATTTTTTTTTTAATTAGTAACTTATTTGATTGGTCATAGTACCATAATCCATTAGTTTTAAGAATGTTTTAGTTACTATATTAAAATCTCATATGAGAATAGTCAAAGCATCATATTTGAGGGTTTATTTCTAGATCGGATTACTTCAAAATGTGGATGGATGTTGAATAGAGGTTTTTCCAAGTATGTAGGAACCACAACGGCTTTTATTGCATAGCTATGGGGTCTTTTCGTTTGAATGAGCTTTTAGTTTACACAAAATTGATGACTATATTGATGCAAAGCAAAATTGTTTCAATTGAATGAGCTTTTAGTTTACACAAGATTATTAATCATAATAAGGTTTATAATTCAATACTTAAAGTCATCTTTAAGTAGAATTTGAGATACAAAAGTTCATAAGTCCTATGAAATGCAAATATTGTTAGGTCGGATGTCTTCACTCTTCACTAAGTTTGAAAGCAGAACCTCAGTTGTCTATGAATTTCAATGGTGTTTAACGCTTCATCTATATACAAAAAAATAAAAATAACATTGATATACATAAATTTAGTGCCTAAAATTATAGAAAGCTATGAAACCTTGTATCACTCAAAAATCATTTAACTGTTTGGAAAATTCAGATGTTATAAGATTTATATCATCTTGATATTATTATTTTTGGACAAATTTATCCAAAGAAAAGTGATACAAAAATATTTTTGATCTTGCAGGGACTAATAACCCTTCAAAAACAAGTTGGCCTGAGCTAGTTGGTGTCACTGCAGAAGAAGCAGAGAGGAAGATAAAGGAAGAGAAGCCTGGTGCTGAAATTCATGCGGTGCCTCATGATTCATTTGTTACTGGTGATTATAGGACTCGGAGAGTTCGATTGTATGTTGATGAATCTAATAAGATCATTAGGACTCCAGGAATTGGCTAATTCATCATCAAACAAAGATTGTTCACACCATGAGATTTGAGTATAATAAAGCTAGAGATGTAATTTGGAGAACAAATTAAATAAAATGAATTTCTATCATATACATATAAATTTTTAATCAAATATGAACAGATAAAGTACTATCTTAGGCTTGCCGTATACAAAAACCAAGTTAAATATACTTGTCTTTTTGTTGAAGACAAAAGAAAAAGACAGTATGAAACATATCACTGACTAAAATAATGAATCTCCAGTCAAATAATAGTTTTTCTTGTGCAAGAAGATAATGAAGTGACCGTGCGCGAGCCTAACAATTACCTGTTGACAATAGTAGATTACGAAATCCGTTTATGATCAACGCCAATGTCCCTGATGTGTGAAATTTTGTTCCAAATTGGAGGGTGTTTCATGTAGCACTTTTCTTTCAGCATGCCGTTTATGGCAAAAGAAAGAAGCTTCGGTTTTCTTTTACGGTGATATGATGATTAGGTAGTGATTGTTTTCATTAAGCATTCTGCATCATATTTTTAGATCGGATATCGAGATGGTCTCATCGCAGGGAAGGAAGCTGCTGCACAAGAAGGGTTCAATATTGGTTTTAAAGAATCTGTCCTTCATGGTTATCGTTAGGGTCTTGTGAGAGGCGTTACCGGATATTTTAAAAGGAGATATATAAGTTGAGATTCATGAATTATTGAATTTTAATGCTACAATCAAATTATTCTTTATTTATTTTTAACTTAGCCTCAAACAGTGGCTGCTGCATCAATTTTCATGTTATATACCAAATATAGATTATTGTCATCATAACCGTTTCATCACACTCTATTTTCAAATTTTATTCATTCTATATATTTATATAAAATTTATTTTAATTGTTGAAATCTAGTTTTTTCTCTAGTGCATTTCATACTTTATAGGGACCAAACTTGAAACTTTTAAAAACTTGAGGACCAACTTGAAACTTTTAAAACATGAAGGACCAACTTTAAACCTAAAATAAACGTAAAGGACCAACTTGAAACTTTTAAAATATAAGAACCAACTTAAAACCTAAAATAAACATAAAAGACCAAATGTGCAATTAAATCTAAAGTTTTTCAAAAGTTAAGGACGTGCCACTAGGAAGGACACAGCCCTCTAGTGTGTTGGAATAAGTTTGCTTCTGCAACTATATCATTTAGTTTTGATGAAAACAAAGCATGAAAAACCATTTTGTACATTAATCATGTTGTTGAATGTGCAGAAAATAGGACAATAAGAAATGATTATGGACTATGAACTACAAAGCTTTGAACTACTTGACTAGGTGAAGAATGACTCTGGACAAGACATGTTATGGACTTTGTATCACTAACTTTGGACTACAGACTCTGAGCAATAGCTCTATATTATGAAGGAATTGATGAAGTTCTGATCAAGCATCAATCAAATACAAATATGAAATCAAAGATTCGGATAGAGACGTTGGAAGAAAACATGGTAAAACCAATATGGAATGTACTACCAAAGGTAGACCTGAGAATTTGCGATTGCTTGCATCAGCAATTAAAACCAAAGAAAGCTTCCATTCTCAAATTCCAACGGTGTAATTTTTCATCATCTATGTAAAGAAGGATCAAGATATATAATTCAAAGACATGTGCATACATGCACATATTCACAGGATAGTCTTGGACAGTCTTACAAAGCAAAATCTATTACTTTAATATATTCTCTTGTAAATCTTTGTAAAAAAAACTTAGTATGTAAATTGTCTATAATTTGCTAAATGTATACTATGTAATTCATTGTGTGTAATATGCTTATTGAGAAGCAATTCTGTTAAACACAAACACTTGTAAATCAACAATGGTTGCTATATATTCTTGAGGGACTAAATTTAGTCAGCTGCCTCGAGAAGTCATTGGCAGTAGTAGGTCAGTGATGGGCAGTTTGTCGCTTCGGCAAGTATGACCAATGTTGTCAGTAATAAAATTTATAATTTCATCTCCACAAGGATTGGTGCAATAATTGTAATTAGAATTATTTAGAAATTAAGAAAACAATAAATTAGGGGTTTTCAATTTGATTTGGAAAAGAAATAACCATAGGAAGCTGCTAAGGTATTGTTCGTTTTTCTAGGAATTACTACAAAAAAACTGGAAAACAGCGACGGTTGGATTGAGTATACGGCGGTAGTTATAACCGCCGCTAAGCATTTAGCGGCGGTTATATTGTCGCCGCATACTCAATCCAACCGCCGTTGTTTTGCAGTTTTTTTGTATGGATCAAGCAAGGATAACCGTGGAAAGCTATCCTTGGTCGTTTTTCCATAATAGATTCCCATGATTATCCTTGGTTGATCCATAATTCCTAAAAAATAAAATAAAAAACTTTAATAAGTTTTTAAAATGATAGAAATTTATCAAGTATTTTATATAAGTTAAATTTAAGGAATTTCAAATAACACCAAACAGCTAGGTGTTTGAAATTCCTTCCTCCTATGTTTCAAAGTTTTTAAATTAACCCCTATAATATTTTTCAAATGGCAAATTGGTCCTTATTTTTCAAATTTCATACTCAATCCAGACACACATAAGTTACATTTTGAAAATTGTAAATTGGTCCTTATTTTTAAAATTTATAAAATTGGCCCAAAATATTTACAATGAATTTTTTTTATTACTCAATCCAAAACGTTATGTCAAAAGAAAAAATCCAAACACATTTAAAATGATGACAATTAAAATAAAATCATTTGAATTGCTTAAAAAATGCAATTAAACACAAGAAATAATATGTTAGTATATTATTAGACTCATATATGAAATAAATATTGTTATGATGTATATAAATTAAATAAAAAAAAAAAAACTCAAATATTTTCATCTCATTTCCTCTTATGAAAATTCTCCTCTCCTCTCCATTTTCCTTCTGACTAGCAAACATAGTCTAAGAGGGGAGGGAAGTATAGTAAAATAAATAAGTAAAGTGTGATGTTAAACAGTGCCCCGGAGCATTGGTTAAGCATGTCAAAAAAAAAATTAATATTAAAAAGACAATTTTTTATGTTTTTGGATATTAAATGCATGTATTTTGAGATAACACTTCTATTTTAACATGCTTAAAAGGGCACTGTTTAAGTAAAATAGAACAATTGTGTAAAATGTATATGCTCTTCCTGTCACAAACATAAACTACATTTTTTATATTAAATGAATTGAAAAAGTCTGATTCTGAGAGTATACTATAAAACTTTATTTAGAAATGCAAGCAATTCAAATCATAATATTGACAACTTATAATTTTTTAAAAAAATATCTTGGAATACATCAAACATTTTGACTCAGTCTTTCCTTGAGCTGGTTGATTTTTCTTTTCTAGAGTAATAATAATGAGAAGAATAATGCAAGATGTTGGGTCAATTTATGTCACCTTCAATAGCAATTAGCAACTGTCGTATTGCAAAAGCAACTGGCGTTTATAACAAAGAGCCTCCATCATATCATAGCAATCAAATCAAAGTAATTAATAAAATAAAACAATAAAAGAGCCAATATATTAATGGACAAAACCATAATATTCAACCATGCTATTGTCATGTAAATTTCCTGCCGTCCATTGTATCTAACATCTTACAGCTTGGCATTTTGTAGATGCCATTTTCTAATTAAGCTTTTTATAAATGAAGACTTTGACTTTATCCCTTAGTAACATCATTTTACATTCAAATTTCCCACCTTGCAACCTTGTTACATGTGACACATCAGCAGGATTATGATTGTTGAATTATTTGTTTCTAGTATAGTGAAAGATAGGAATCCAGACTATATGTGCTCGGAGGAAGGTGAATGCACTGCAGTCGGTCATATCTAGACCGAGATTAAGATCAAATTATACAGATTTTTAGTTTGAATTTTATATTTAAAAACAGTTGAAATCTGATCTTAAAAATCTGACGGTCCAAATGTCTTGACTGCATAGAATCCAATTTTAAAAGATAGGGATTTCAATTGTCTGCAATCAACAATTTCACGCATTCATGCAGTTAACATCAATGGTTGTTGGATCGTGATGAGATGGTCTAAATTTCAAACTTGGTATTTCATTTTTTAAAAATCAAAATTTACATTGAAATTTGAACCATCTTATCTCGATTCAATAGTTACTAACTGCGTGAATTTCTAATGGCAGTCGACCAAATCCGAAAGATAACACATTTGGAAAGTGAGGAAAGAAATATAGATGGAAGTATTACTAGTAGTAAGAAATATAATAATGAAATATGTTTAAAATTAACTAATATATGACACCCTTTTGTTGGTGCAATTCCATAAACCATAATCAAACGAAGCACACGAAAAAATAGTTTTCTTTATCTCCCTTATGTACATGTGAGTTTTTCACTCCCCTAGAATAGATACAAAAGGTATCAACTTACAGGTGAGTACTTTTTCAGCGTCATCACCGACGAAAAAAAAGGATGAGAATGATACAAACTCCATACTTACAATCTCATTTCGCGATTTCAGCTGGCATCAAAAGAAGCAATCTCGAGTTCTGCCCACCAAAGTGGTGAAAGTTTAGGAACAGCTGCTTCAGGACTTATTTTTGTTATCTCTCTTAATCTCTCACAAACTCGTTTTATTGTCGGTCTTTGCTCTTGATCAGCATTGGCACAAGATTTAATCAATGCACCAATTTGTACTAATTGTTCTTCTTGGAAGGAAGCTAGTGTTGGATCCACTATTTCTTTGAGAGGCTGGTTCCCTTGTAAATAGCGTGAAGCCCACTCTTCAAGTGGGCCATCTTTATCCATCGAATAAGGAACACGGCCTGTTACAATTTCTAGTAACATAATGCCGAAGCTGTAAATGTTACTTGCTAATGTTGCCTCGTTGTGTTTAGCAGCAGCTTTTGTATCAGCTGAAGCTATTTCGTTCAAGAAACTCAAGTCCGAGATTTTGGCAGCGTAGTCATCAGTGAGTTGGACAGATGAAGAATTTAGGTCGCTGTGGGCGAAAGGAGGATCCAATTGGTGCATATGTTGCAGGCAGTAAGCCGTGCCAATTGCAACTCTAAGTCTTGTTCCCCAATCCAAATGCTCAGCTTCCTTTACTGCAATTTTCCAACAAGATTAAACACATTAGCCGGTTTCCAAATTAATCAGAAGGATATGAAAAAAGTTCATAGACGCAACTAAATAATAGTAACCAATAAAATGATTGGTACTCACTGTGTAAATGCTCAAAGAGTGTTCCATTTGGGGCATATTCAAAAACCACCATTCTGGTGAAAGGCTCGTCTTCTTCGCAATATCCAATAAGATTTACGAAATTCTTGTGGTTCATCTTTGATAATGTTTCAATCTGAATCCATAATTAAATAAAATTTTAATTTCAATACCAGTGGTGAATTGAAAATCTACAAATAATTTGGTTAATTTTTCATGATAATAATACCTTATTACGAAATTGGACTTCAGACGTCTTTGACCAATCTTTCAATGATGTCATGGTAACAGAGGCCACAGCTATTTCGACACCGCTGGATAGAGTCCCTTTGAACACTTGACCGATGGGTGAAGTACCAATTACATTACTAAAATCTTCGCATGCCGCTACAAGTTCTGATCTCTTTAGCTTCGGCACACCTGAAAACATAAACTCCGTTATACATGTACAACGGCAGGAATCTTAAATTTAGAATGATAAATAAATTATTAGATTTACCTGTCACAAATGCCTTCTGAAGCTGTCCACTTAATCCCGTAGCCCATGGTTTAACGGTTGCTACCTTGTTGGTTTTAAAGAGATATACGACAACGACTGAAATGAGAATAAACACAGCACCACCCACAATTCCAGCCACAATAAGAATGTGACTCTTTGATGAGGTATTTTTCGATTGTGGTGCAGGCAAGGCAGAAGGAGAATCAGAAACATTTCGACTGGGGGAAGCCGGCTTTGGCTCTATTAGTGGTGTTTTTGAGGCAGATGGGGAAGGTGAAGGAGATGGGGATGGAGAAGGAGAAGGGGAAAGCAAAGGACTATCAGGAATAGCTTCCCGGTTACGAGGATCACTACTAGGTCTAGGAGAACGAAATTGCAGTAGCCTCCGAAGACCTTTTTGACTTTTGCGATTATGCCTTAAAAAAAGAATGACAGAAGAGTTCAGATAATGGTATATAATGGAATAAAATGGACAAAACTTAGAATATGGAGAACAAACGAATAATGAATATGTAAAAGACACTCATTTGAAATGCTTAATGACATACCATTTGGTAGATCTTCCTGTACAACCGGGAAATTTCCCGGCACTAATTAGCTGGTTTTCATCTACTTGAGATTCAGAAATCATCACCAATTCACTAATTTCATGCAAGTAACCACAAAGAAGATCATTGTTGTCCAGCAAACTGCAATAAAAAGAAATTTGAATTGTTCAAAGAAGTTCAAAGATGAATACTGAATTGTTCAAAAAAATTTGCATCTATGGACTCGGCTTCGTAGTAGCAAAAAAAGTAAAAACAATGAAAATTGAACTGTTCAAAGAGTATTATCCTACAGGATTGATAATGAGATATTACTCCCAATATCTTTAGGTAAAGGTCCGCTGAAGTTGTTGTAGCCCAAATCCAAAACCTCCAATTCCTTTAAGCGTACAATTCCTTCAGGAATGATCCCGTTAAAAGAATTATTTCGCAAAACTCTGCACGAAATATTTGTCACAATGCTATCAGACAATTGAACATTAATGAGAAATTGAAATTTCTTTTTTTTATTGAAAAAGCTAAATTAGTCCACTCAAATTGGCACCGGAGAGAATCGAACCTGAGACCTTAAGGAAATTGAAATTATTAAGTAGCCACAATAAAAAATCATACAATTACTTACATCGACTTTATGTGAACAAGGCTCCCAAGCTCATGTGCTAGATTTCCTTCAAGACAAAGGTCTTTCAACGTCCTGAGAAACAATATATTGTCTCATGATTTGTTCAAAAAAAAATATAATGTCTCATGATTAAACTACACTATCTTAAAATCTAATCAACAAAAAAAGAAGGAAGCATGCTACTAATACTATCTAACCAACAATTTAAACACTTGTAATTTGATTTAACACAAGATCAGTCTTCAAAATTTGTACTAATATTTTCAAGTATCAATTACAATTTAGATTTGAACTATTAGAATCTTGATTTGGATCTAGGTGGTTAGCCTTAAAAGGGTCGTCCCGCTTATAACCATTATCGGAACCATATTAGTATTACTATCCACAACCATACATTTGAAGGTGGGCTAGTGCCAAGGGGAACAATTTAGGTCCTGTTTGTCTAAACAACTTCATTGATCACTTTTAGCATAAGTTCTTATCATATATATATATACAAATTATTTCTACAATGAAAAGATAAAATAAAGTCAAACAACTTTCATATAAGCTGTTTTTATAACCTATCCTGGAGAGCTTACGGAAATAACCTGAAAACTGATTATGGACATGCCATAAGCTGTTTCCATAAGCTCTCCCAAACAACCTCAAAAGTGTTTATGTCAATCTTACAAATTAAACAGATCAGGAAATCACATATATTGAATTCAATCTTACAAAAACAAATCACAAAATCAGCACTTACAATACCACAACTTTTCCATCTGAACATTCAACTCCAAACCAATTACAAGGGTCAACACCAAATTCATCATCAACCCAATTTGACAAAGCATCAAAAGGGTCACTCAAAATTCCTTGCTTGAACTTCAAAAGTGCTTTACCTGCAAAAACAACAGAACCCACTTTTCAGTTTTTGTTTCATATCATTCCAACCACAATTAACCACTAGAATACAAAATTCCACAAAAACTATAAATCCCTTACCTTCATCATTCAAAGAACAGCACAAACCAAAACTCTGTAACAAAAAACAAAACAACACAAGCCAAATAACACTTCTTAGATCCTTAAAGCAGCTGAATTTCCACTTTCTCATTTTTTTGTTGTTGCTGCGTATAGAAGCTAACTCAGAGGAAGAAAAAACACGACACAGATTGAGTTTATTTTTGTTGTTAAAAGAAAGTGAATCGGTTCTGAAAAGTATCGAAAAGGTAAATTGTGAGAAAACAATGTTATGGTCACAAAACGAAAACTATGTTCTTTGTTAGACACCAACCAACGAGGTAGGACTCAAAAGACATAAATATTTGAAAACGCGTGCACCACAAATGAATATTTCTCATTCTTATTTTCTTATTTGGAGAAAAAAAAAATTACATAAATTAATGAATGAATTTGGATTAAAGTTAATTTAAATTCATCTATTGATTTGCGTAATTATTTTTCCTTTCACTTTCTATTCCTCAAACTAAACGGACTTTAAGTGTGATCAATTTTCTTCTATAAAATGAAAGTTCATTCTTCTATAAAAAAAAATTGCAAGCAATTCACAAACTTTCTATTTTTAAAAACAGTGTAACCAAATTCCCCGAAAAGAATTACTAAATCAAAATTACCAAATTTCCCTTTTCTTTTCTTTTTTTTTTCTTTTTCTTTAGCTTTCTAACTAAAAAAAATTACTATAAACAAAAATGATAGCGCCTACTTATCAAACAATAAAATAAATTCTTTGGTATGATGGTATCATCGTGTTTAGTTGGATACTATTACCTCATAAACAAAATGCATTTATAAAGATATTTATTTTAATATAATTTAATTAAAAAAATTAAATGACATTGAGTTTACTAAACTCTAGATATCATAGTGTTCAAAAAAAATTATAATACATCCAATTTGTGCTTTTGTACTTTTAGTGAATATTAAAATATATTTAAATATTTCATAGTAATTGGAACAAAATTCATTAAATAAGATTTTCTGATGACAATTGAATGTTTGATATTTCTATCATTCGGAATGACTATAGTTGGTGGAATATAGCTCCAAGGATCATTTGGAATGATCTTGTTAGCAATAAGCTAGGTCTCCCGTTTTTTAGAGTTTGTTAATTTTGTTTGAGGATTTGGTTTGGTCTCCCCTCTTTGTACTCCACTTTTCTTTAATATAATTTTGGGAGTTTAAAAAAAAAAAATAATAATTCTATCATTCAGCATGAAGTCTAAAGATACTTCAAAAATCTTTTTCTCGGCTCCTTAAGCCATCAAACATCAATTTTCCCAACGCATTCTCATCTTGCCATTGATGATCATGATGCTCTCACTAAGTTTGTCCCTATTTAATTATTTAATGATAATTAAATAAATTTCATTTTAGTATTATGTACTAAAACTATATGTAAGAAAATTGTGGGGAGTGTAAAAATATAATAAATATTAAGTCAAGAGTAAATTTGCACTTTATTGCGAATTAAAACTATGTGTAAGTAAAATTGATAAGGAGTAAAAATATAATAAAATGTAAATCATGAATAAATTTAAAAGTTGTTATTTTATAAAGAATATAATAAGTACGTGTGTGACAGTGGTAGTAAATAAATAAATATATATAGCTTGAGCACCATATGGCCTCCAAGGGAACCAGTCCTATACCAACTTTTAATGAATTTATAATACTATGCAAAAATGTGTGTGTGTACACTTTTAATGAATTTATAATACTATGCAAAAATGTGTTTGTGTACACACACGTGTTAAAATGATAAGAGCAATTTTCTTTTCTCTTTTGATTGTAATTTTTGTAAATTAAAACGAATTATTTGGGAGAATCTAAATTTAATTTCTGGTGAAAATAATTTTTTATCAAACTTATCTCGCAATTGAACCTTAAATTATTATGGCTCCATTTTTGTGAAAATCAAAGGTTAAACAAAATAAAATAAATTGTAACTTTTGTCTTTTTATTTTTAATCTTTTATTTCTGAAATTTTGATCAATTCATAATTTTAACCATCTAATTTGATGACGTGACAATGAATTAGGTGAGTTGTCATTAGTATAAGTGGACGATATTTCATTAATATATAAAATAGTTAAATGTATTTTTGGCCTTATATAGTAAAGAACTTTAAGTCCTTAATCTTAATAGTTTTTTTTTGTTCTCTGCAAAAAATTTCACCATGCAATTTTAATCTTTGATGTTAAGTCAACATGTATTTTTGAATAAATTTTTGCAAACATGATTAAAATATTATAAAAATTCCCTCTACATTAACCAATTACAATTTTAAAAATTGTGATGCACTCATCTAATAAATTGATGCTACTCTAATTTATTTGAATTTTTAGAAGACAATGTTAAAAATGGTGGACTATGTCAATAATAAAAGACATTAGAAATGTGTATCAAATATTGTCAATTTATAATTGATTAATACATATTATATCTGATACTTTTGTATTGTATTAATCTTTGGATTGGATATCGAGTTCAAAAATAAAATATTTGTATCATATTCATATTCATGCCTCGATAAATTTTCTTTAAGCCCCTTAATATATTCTAAGTCCTTCAATATGCTTTAGAAATTTAGGGACCTTGGATCATATTGAGAGGTCTAAAAGTGTTCATCTCATACTTCATTGTTATCTTTCTTGTCAACCCTAACAACCGTCCTACAAAAATTATAAGTAACTCAAAATCTAAATCATATTGTACCGGCTGTGCTCAATCAAGCTGCCTCCAACTATAAGCTAAGAACACGGTTGTTTATAAAGATGTACAATAAAAGAAAATCCGTGTGCATTCTTCATTATCAATTGAATTACCTGAATGAATTGCTTTAAAAATTCCATGTTTCTGGTGAAACTAATCTCTTATTATTTTGAATTGTTTATACTCATCACTGTTAGAAATAATATAAAATTATTGATGTGTCAAATCCTAATAGCTTAAGCTTTTGGGATAATTGGTTATTTGATATGGTATCAAAGCCTCTATGACTAAGTGGTCAAGAGTTCGATTCCCGCTCCCCTCACTTTCTAATTAAAAAGTGGGAGGGGGCGTGTTAGAAATAATATAAAATCATTGATGTGTCAAATCCTAATAGCTTAAGCTTTTGGGATAATTGGTTATTTGACAATCACTGAATACTTGTTGAAAATGATATCTCATTATTTAAGTATTTTTATTTCATTTTTTTCCTTTTAATCTATTTGCATATGGATTTCAAACATCAAAATTATAATTTTATTTTCTTGCGACTTTTAAGTCTTCAAATTTATGGTATTTCATCTATTTTTACATATGAATATTATATTTAAATGTTCAAAATTTATATGCAAATGGACTATAAAGGTCTTAAATATCTGAATGATTACTTATATGAAAAAGACGTGTATCACTGTATCAGTTCGTTTTGATCATATATCTCTTTTTCAGGATTTTTAAAAAAGAAACAAAGTATATAATATAACAAAAAAATAAAAGTAAACAAACAAAAGAATATATCGTTTTTGTACTAACATGAAAATAATAAAATAGTGAGTTTTGGAAGCTATATAA
Source organism: Trifolium fragiferum (assembly GCA_954870985.1). Lineage (NCBI taxonomy): Eukaryota > Viridiplantae > Streptophyta > Magnoliopsida > Fabales > Fabaceae > Trifolium > Trifolium fragiferum. The sequence continues at coordinate 20,112,184 of OX940794.1, forward strand.
TGTGCCGGTGACTTAGACTTAGCCAAGATAATAATAGTTCCTGTCTTGTACTGTAATGGACTTGGTAAAAGACTCCATGGCCGATTGATTACGGTGTGGTGGCTTTGGCCATTTGTTGATCTTGCTTGGAAGTAACACTCGATATTTACTAATTCTAAATATCAGATTTTTTTTTTGAGATCTAAATATAAAATTTGTTGACTATATTATAAAAATTAGTACTAGTAGTATTTTTCTATAATTTTTCATACAATGCTTTGTTTTCCTCATTAGATTAGATAAAAAAATTTTTTTGATAATATATATAGGGTAAATGGCTTTTTATCCCCTGCAAAATATGTAGGTTTTGCAATACCCCCTATCAATATTTTTTTTTAGGATTCGCCCCCTGCAATATATAGATTCCATGTGATACCCCCCTGTATTGACTAGTAGACAGCTGACTAGACCAGAATCTCCACGTGGCAATTACACATGTCATTTATTATTTTTTTTTGCCACGTGGCATCTGACTGGGTTATTATTATTATTTGATTAATTTAAAAAAAAAACTGAAAATAAAAGGAACAAAAAAATATGTTATGGTAAAAAAAAAGTTTTATTATTATGTTTTAATATAAAAAAAACAAAAAATCAATAAAATAAAATAAAAATAAATCTTTGAATCACAAAACTTTAAAAAATAGGCTTAATTGCACATTTGGTCCTTTATGTTTATTTTATGTTCCAAATTGGTACCTTATATTTTAAAAGTTTCAAGTTGGTCCTTTATGTTTATTTTAAGTTTCAAGTTAGTCCTTCATGTTTTAAAAGTTTCAAGTTGGTCCCTCAAATTTTTAAAAGTTTCAAGTTGGTTCCTTATGTTTTTTCAAGTTTAGTCCCTATTTATAGGGACTAAACTTGTAGGGACTAAACTTGAAACTTTTAAAAACATAAGGGACCAACTTGAAACCTAAAATAAAGATAAGGGGCCAACTTGAAACTTTTAAAACATAAGGGACTAACTTGAAACCTAAAATAAACATAAGGGACCCAATGTGCAATTAAGCCTAAAAAATAACAAATCTTTAAAAAAAATTAAAAAAAAAAACAAAAAATCTTCAAAAAAGTGTTTTGTTATTATTATTTTTTAATATATAAAAAATCAAATCTTTAAAACAAAAAAGACCAAATTTTTAAAAAAAAAAACATAAAACTCTTCTGAATCAACGGACGCGTATTTTATTATGCCCTAATTCCCAACTCAGTAAATCTCAAATGCGTAAAACCAGAACCCTAGAACATCAATGAAGATGAAGGAATCAAGAAGACGAAGATGAAACAATCGAAGACGAAGAAGAAAGAATCGAACACTATGAAGCAGAACTCGACGATGGGCGAATCAAACAAGAAGAACAACGAATCAAACTTGAAGCAGAACGAATCGACCACGAAGAACAACGAATCGAACTCGGCAAAGCAAGAATCGAACACAAAGAAGCAAGAAATGGCGAACACGATGAAGAATGAAACTGAGTCTGTGAGGAGGTAAGTTTGTATTTTTGAAAAATGCAAAAATTGTAAGCTTTAATCATGGTTTATGTAAAGAAAATTTCACCTTTTACAAACTTAATATTGTAAAGAAAGGAAAAATTCCGTTAGATGGTTTTGGATGCTTTGTGTTAAAAAAAAAAATTCACCTTTTCCTTTCTTTACAATTTTTTTTTAGATGCTTTGTGTTTATGGTAGGGTCAGATTCTCACATGGTTTATGTAGTCATTGTTTACTGCATATTGTTGTGTAGTGTTTGTAGGGTACCTTTGTCTGTATGCTTTGTTTGTATGTTTGGGGTTAAAAAATGAGGATAGTGACACGTGACTTACTAAAAAAAATTTTTTTTTTCTTTTCGCAGCAAAATTGATACATTCAGTGTTGTTTTTCACCATGGAGGTCAATTTGTAAGAGAAGATAACAATGCCTTTTATAGAGGTGGGGTTCAAACTATTGTTAGTGGTGAAACAGTTGAAGACTGGAATATGTCAAAGATTCAGAATTTGGTTAAGGGTTGGGGTTATGAACCAAATACTTTTAGGGTTTGGACTAGATTTGTAGGGAGTGGTTATGATGGAAAGTTTTTTGAAGTGTCAAAATGTCACGAAGCATATGAGTTTGCTGTATATTCTACTATGAGGGGTGGTGAAATGTATGTGGAACATAATGTAACTGACGAGGACAGTGATTAGGAAGGAAGTGAGTATAGTGATGATGCTGCTGATGGGGTTAGATTCTATGATAGTGAGGATGAGAGGGCAACTGCCCTTCATGATGGATTTGGATTTAATCCACTGGATGAGAGAACATCTGAGGAAAACAACAAGAAAACAGTTGTTGGTCATGTTGGATGTGAGGGTAAATTTGGAGATGAAGCGTATGCGAGTGATGAATTGGGCAGCTCAGACCCAGATAGTTCCGATGAAGAAAGAGGTCCTAAAAATCCTAAGTTTAGGAAAGAGCAACTTAATGAGAAATATGAATTTGAGTATATGATGGAATTTAAGTCCCTTGTTGAATTCAGAGAAGCTATCTGTAATTGGCATGTATTAAATGGATATTCATTTAGTCATGTGAAAAACGAGAGTTATAGGGTAAGGTTAGAGTGTAAGAAAAAGTGTGGTTATAAAATTTTGTGCTCTCAAGTGGGCGACAAGGAGACTTATGCCATAAAGACAAAGAAAGAGGATATGGTCCACACATGTATTAGGTCATTGAACAATAAAAGTGCAAACTCAAAGTGGGTGTCCAAGGCAGTTGTCAAGAAAATGCAAACATCTGAGAAAGTGAGGATGCAAGACATTATTTTAGACATGAGGAGAAATTATGCCCTGAATATTACACCAAGCACATCATATAAGGCAAGGAAGATTGCAGTGGTAGTTATTGAAGGTGATGCTGATAGTCAGTATGCTCAGTTATGGAGATATGCAGAAGAGTTGAGAAGAGCTTGTAGGACCAACACCATAAAGATCAATGTAAATAGACCAGATGCATCATTACCACCTAGGTTTGGATCATTCTATTTTAGCTTTGATGGTTGCAAAAGGGGTTTAATTAATGGTTGTAGAACATTTATTGGTGTTGATGGTTGTCACCTAAAGACAAAGTATGGTGGCCAACTTCTGATAGTTGTGGGTAGAGATCTTAATGACTGCTACTTTCCATTGGCTTTTGGGGTTGTTGAAACCGAGACAAAGGAGAGTTGGAGATGGTTTCTACAATTGTTCTGAGTCATTCAATGCCACAATTTTAGTTGCTAGGGATAAGCCTATATTAACTCTTTGTGAATGGATTAGAAATTATTTAATGATTAGGATGGCTACGTGTGGCCGTAAGTTAGAAAATTGGCAACAAAAAATCATGCCCATGCCTATGAGGAGATTAGAAAAAGAGGTATATATGGCAGGCCAGTGGAACCCAACTTTCTCTGTTGCTAGTGAATGGCAAGTGACACATGCATATAACGGCCAACAATTTATTGTTGATATTTCTAAAAAATCTTGTACATGCAATTTTTGGGAATTGGTCGGGATTCCGTGTAGGCATGTTGTTGCAGCATTAGGCTATGAGTCACATGACCCATTAGATTTTGTCGATCTATGTTATTCAAGAGAAAAATATGCACTTTGCTATGGTTTTGCTTTTAGTCCTATTAATGGAAAGGACATGTGGCCTAAAGCACCTGTAGGTTGTGAACAACTTCTACCACATGTGTATAAAATTGGTCCAAGCAGACCTAAGAAACTTAGGATTAGAGGTGCTGATGAGGATGGTGCTAGGAAGAGGAAAAGGGGTGTACGTTACAAGTGTACCACATGTAGTAGCTTTCAGCATAATGCTGCAAAATGCCCGAGCAAAACTCAAGACCCTGATGCTTTGAAGAGAAAGGTACATTTACTGCATTTTGTTGCATTTTTTTTTTGTTTATGCATTTTAATTTTCTGCATTTTCTTGCAGAGGAAACCACCAAAAGGAAAAGGTAAATCAAGCATTAAAACACCTGAAACTGCTGCAAGCAATCAAAATGTAGATGCTGCAACTCAAAATCCAGCTGAAACTGTAATTGATGCAACTCAAAGTCAACCTGAAGCTGGAGTTGATAAATTTCCAACTTTATTTGATGAAATACCTGATGAAGTAATGACAACACTTCCTAATGTTGTGAATGGTAAAGTGGTGAAGGGCAAGAGTGTTAAAAGCAACATTGCCAAGAAACCAATAAAGCTGAAAAGAAGCGGTGAAAGGATTGAAATTAATGCTTTTAAAAAACCAATCACTGGAATTGGTTCAACAAGTACGCAACCTATTGAGATCATGGAGGTTGATGAAGGGATATTAACACAGGAGGATTCTGCAATGGCAAGAGACTCAAAACTTGGGACTTGTTTTAGAGCAATGAAGTCATGGAACTATATTCCTAAAAAGTAGTAATGATTTGTGTAATGGATGATGTTAATTAGTTATAGGCTATGTTTTATTTGAAGTTTGTAATGACTTATGCACTATATGTGCTTATTTTGAGTTTATAATGACTTATGCATTTTTTTTAAAGACATATGCACTACATTTTTTTTCTTAAAGATTTGTTCTTTTTTATTTTAAAGATTTGATTTTCTATTTTTTCATATTAAAAAATAATAATAACAAATCACTTTTTTTAAAGATTTTTTTTTTATTTATTTTTTAAAGATTTGTTATTTTTAAAATTTTGTGATTCAAAGTTTTTTTTTTTTGTTTTAATGATTTTCTGTTTTTTTATATTAAAAAATAATAATAACAAAACACTGTTTTTTTTACCATAACATTTTTTTTTTCTTTTATTTATTTTTTTTAATTAAAAAATAATAATAATCCAGTCAGATGCCATGTGGCAGAAAATAAAATAAAATATGAAATAAATTCCACGTGTAACTGCCACGTGGAGATTCTGGTCGAATCAGCTGTCTACTAGTCAAGGCAGGGGGTATCACATGGAATCTGTATATTGCAGGGGGCGAATTCCCAAAAAAAATTTACAGGGGGGTATTGCAAAACTCACGTATTTTGCAGGGGGTAAAAAGTCATTTATCCATATATATATATATATATATATATATATATATATATATATATATATATATATATACTTAATAATTACACATCAACGAAAGGTAGACGGGCAACAAGCTACGCCGCTAAACCTTTTTGTATACCTTTTTGTAAGTTTACGTTTTAGAAAGTAAAATTAATTTATCTTTCCATCATATACTATCATAGCATATTGTAACCAAAAAAAAAAAAAAAACTATCATAGCATATACGAATAGTTACAAAACTGATGCACAATAATTCAGAGTCAATTAACCAAATTACTAGAGCTGTCAAAATGGATTAGTTTGAATGGGTCGGTCCGAAAACCCCGATTTTTTTTTGGTTTGAGCCTTAAAATTACAGCTCATATTTTTCCGAACTTTTTAGCCCGGCCCGATGAAACCCGTAAAAAATATGGGCTAGCCCAAAAAGCCCATGGGCTAGCTCGCAGCCCGTATAAATTATATTATATTAAATGAGGAAGTAAGGCAAGATTGGGCCAATTAAATGATAGCCCACTTCACACAAACACAACATAATAACACAACACGCACCGGTAGACATCAAAAAAGAGAAACACATTTAGAAACTCAAAACAAACCATGAAACCCTAAGTTGTTGATGTACGCTCCTTGTTCACCGTCGCCGCCAGTCCATCTCCGTCCGTCCGCATCCGTTTGCAGATCGTAAGTCATTTGTTTGTTAAAATTAACATGCTTTGTTGTTATATAATTAAATCAATTTGTTGAGAAAAAGAGGGTGTGTGCGTGGTGTCTCTCTATGTGGATCTGTTGTTCATACCTTTCTATATTCAAATTTTTTTGGGTTGTTGGATTTGATTCATGAGTATGTTAGTAATTTTAAGTTTGATTCATCCCTTTTGCTTTATAATTTCAAATGTATCTTATTGTTACTAAATTTTCAACTTGTTAGTTCCTAACTTCCAATCCTATGTGTGTATAGTAACAGTACACACATGTTTGTGACTTGTTAACATTTTGTTAGCAATATAGAAATTAGTAACTTAGTAACAAAGAGATGTGAATTAGTAACATAGAGATGAAAATTTGTAACAAAGAGATGGAAATTACTATTTGTATAATTTAGTTTATATAATTTTGTAGTGTGCTTCTTGGAATATCGAAATTATTAACAACAGTCCTGAAATATTTGATAATGAAGAAGAGGTTAATATTAGTCAAGCTCAAGCTAGGGAAATTACACTTCAAAATGCAGATGAACAAGAAGTGGCTTCTAAACAAAAAAAAAAAAAAAAAAAAAAAAAACAGACAATAAGCGTTAGGCTGGGAAGGATAATCAGGATGAGCGTAAGCCTAAGGCCCTAACATCTGAGGTGTGACAATATTTTGTTAAGGTTGGTATTGTAAATGGAAAAGAACGTGCTAGATGTAATGGATGCCGCAAGTTATTGTCGGCTCAATCATCTAATGTAACTAGTCATTTATCACGTCATGTAGATGGTTGTAAGAAGACCGCTAAACTTGGTGATGTGGGTGATATGTTGATTGGTGCTGAAGTAAAATTTAACCTTAAATTCATTGAGATGACTTGTTTTGAACTTATTTTAAAGGAATTGTAGAAATTTGAAATTATTTTGGTGGATTACTTATTTTGGTGGATCTGTATGAATTTAATGTTACTTTATTTTGTGTGAATTTAGTGTTGGACAAACTTTATTTTGGTTTCTATTAATACTACTGTGTCTGTGTTGAACATATCAGAATGTTTATATTGAGCACTGACAATATATCACAAGCTATCATAATGTTTATATTGAGCACTAACATTACTCCAGTGTACTTATGCATATCATAATTTTTAATAAAAGTTTTTTTTGCTTTTCCAAAAAAAAAAAAAAGTTGTTTAATTGAGCACTAAAAGTTTTTTTTTTAAAAAATAAATAAAATGGGCTAGCCCGATAGTCCGTCTCGAACCGGGCTTGGACTCTGTTTTTCCAGCTCATATTTTATCAGGGCTTTTCAGCTCAGCCCGAAAAAACCCAGAGCCCTAATGGGCCGAGTAGCCCGTTTTGATAGCTCTACAAATTACATCAGTACAAAATTATTTTTTATAGAAAAATTCTTAAGTCAATTAATAAATCACGCAGTAGTAATTTTGTAAATATTTGTAACTTTGTTAGGTTGGTTGCATGTAAAACCGATTTAAAAAAGGATAAATAAATAAAATTATAGTCTGCATTAAATTTCCTAAGTTGTATTAATTAACTGATCTAAGAAACCTATGTGTTTAGTCAGGTGTCGCCCACATTTAACAAATTAAATTTAAATGTGTATCATGAGAGAATAGAATCCAATACCCTTGAGAAAACCTAACAAATTAAATTTATCAAAAATAAAAAAAAAAACAATTAAAAATAAAGACCTTTAAATTATGTTTGAATTGATGGAAAATGGTGGGATTGAGTTAGTTCCCATTGTTTGGTTTTGTAAAATGGAGTGTATTCGATTAGATCGGAATACTGGAAACTAATGAAGAAGCAAGAGCTAGGAACAAGGCCGAGAGATAAAGAGAGTTGGAGTAGTTTATGAAAAATATAAGCACAACCAAAAGTCAAATATTTGCTATGAAGAATTTGTAAGAAAGAGCATTGTTATTTAGTAAGAATTTTTTATACAAGAATCAACACATGGCAAAATCTTAAAGGTTGATGTTATTTAATCTTGTTCTTTAGTGGAAATCATGGGTGATGGTGGTGGATGTAAACAATGGGAGAAGTTATGGTGCATAAGCTTTTTCCTTATGCACGGTGCATAAATAATGAAATTGCTTCGTGCACCCCCCAAATTTCTCGTGCACACCCCAAATTTCTCGTGCGCCCCCCAAATTTCTCGCGCACCCCTTGTAACACCCCGATTTTCAAAGACCAAAAAGGGGCATTATTATTTTTTTTAAAACAAAACAGAGCGCGCATAAATTTGTGACGAGGCGGCATTAATCATACAACAGGACTAATTATCTATTAGTACAACCCAAGCATCGGCATAGTACTAATCATACATAAAAGTGCTTTCGAGAAGCAAAGTATGTAGTTGAATATTACAGTACAAAAAACAACCGTCTAAACCACAAGTATAAGTATTCAGATACAATTATCCAAAAGAGTCAGAATACTACGCCTAACCAAAAGCACGGTGTACAAGACACACCGGCACACAATCTAATTAGATCAGCCACGCCACTCGATCACTGAGGGCTCAAGAAGCCACCGTCATCCTCACGACCCACGGTCTCGGACAGGAATCCATCGTCTAGGTGGGGGTAACCCGTTCATGTTTCATTGTAAGGGTCACCACAAGTACCACATAATACAAATAACAGATATGGGAAAAAGCGAGTAAACACTTAGCAAATTCACATCACGTGCATAATATAATTAAATGCACACACCACCTATCAATGCAGACTCTAAAATGATCGTGACACCAATCACTGGCTGCCACATGCATGAAATTCCGAAATTTAACCTCTCTGCAGAGAGTCGTAGGTCCAACCCCTACTATACCCCGCAGGGCGAATCAATAAAATCCCGAAGGATTAAGGTAGATCCACTCACGCAATCACACCTCATGGTCCACTCACGCAACCACGTATTGGACTCAATAAAATCCCACAAGATTAAGGTGGGTCCACTCACGCAACCTCACCCCCGTGGTCCACTCCCGCAACCACGTACTATGAATGCATGAGCATACGATTCTCCATATATGCTAATGCAACAATTACATACCTTCCAAGCATATGTAATTCAATCACAACAATTATACATATATTTCCAATCATATGTAAACAACTACAACAATCATACATATATTTCCAATCATATGTAAACAACACACGTATTGTAAACAATTTCTCATCCCGAGAATACATCACACATACATGCCAAGCACTCAAACACACCACAAACAAGCATACATACATGCTATCAACGGAAATAATACAAAAAGAAAGGTGTCCTTACCTCAGGAAGCATTCCAACACGCACAACTTACGTTACGCGAGCAATAACCGTCCCTCTCGACGAAATCTGCAATTCGGGTAATCCTCTTAACCTTTTACAAAACATAACTTATCTAAGTTAATACCACATTCTAATTGGTTACTCAAATAAGTCCTAGATCGGCTACTAATGGATCAAGACCTATGGTTGTTCCTTCACAACTAACTAGGCTCAAATCCACTATTCACGCTACCTAAAATTTAAGCAGCGTAATGTCAATAAAATACTCCCACTGTATTCTATCGAAACGAAACTAAAACTCAAAAATCTAGAGGGGTCTAAGGTACTTTCTAACACTCTCGGATAGTGATTACGAGACCTCCCTATATTGATAAAAAATTCATGAAGTTTAATGAACTATTTTTCGCCATACGAAAATATTTTCGTTTCAACACAATTTATGAGACACTTTGATTCCTAACTCCAAGGCAATCAATTACACATAATAAAACCATTTGAAAACCACCCATGAGCTCTTCAAAAAATTTCACAAAAATAAAAGTTTACTTGCATCACAAGTTACAAGATTCTCTTCTCAAACAAAATGGCCATAACTCGCTCATTATTTATCCAATCGAGACGAACCATACGCCAAAATCTTCGTCTCGAAAAGACGGATCAAATGGTCAAGGTTCTAGGTCACAAAAACAATTTTAAAATGACCTAAATGCCCTTAAAGATTTCGACCAGATTTTGAAATCACACCAAAATATTATTTTCTAAAACCAAGCCTAGTTAAATACTTGAATCATTACTAATTTCTCAAAACAACTCAAAAGTGATCCAGCTCTTATACAAAAACCATTTTAAAACAAGTATAAAACTCTTCAAAACTTTTACAAAAGAAATAGTTCACTTGGATCACAAGTAACTATCTTTTAATTCCAAATAAAACCACTTAAACCATTCTTTCCAACACCATGATCATCAATTTCATCCCATGATCATTGCCTTTGTTGGATATGCCTTAAAATCTCGTTAACAAGAAGTCTGAAAATCCTAAAGAAATCGGTCAGCTGCACCGCGCGCAGGACAGGTGGCGCCGCGCGCCAGGAAGCCACTTGAAAGTGTGGTTTGGTTCTGTTGATTGCGCCGGGGGCGGGTGTCTTGGCGCCGGGCGCGGGCACGAGTTGTTTTGGAGATTTTTGTGGAAAATATATTTTCTTGGAAGATATTCTGACTTGGATTTGTTTTGTTTTAAGATAGATTGTGTTTGTTTTTAAATAGGATATATTTAAAAACAATATGAGATTTGGTTTTATTTTAGAAGATTATCTTTTAAAATAAGTAGGTATATATTTTTCTATAAATAGGGATTGTCTTATTCATAGAAAAATTGAGGGAGAGCAAAGAGTGAGACAAGATGTAGGGAATCGGGGTTTGCCACCACAAAAGGCTAGGGTTTTGAATCCTAGGGCAAACTATTCTTGGGATCATCTTGTGGGACACCTTGGATAGTCTAGGTCGAATTGAGTCTCTTGGCCACAGGAAGAGATTCGGGTTTTGGGTAGAATTAGGGTTGCTAATTCCTTGTACCCAATTTTGGGAAACTCTTGTAAAGTGGTGACTATTTGATCATAGTAGAACGGAAGGGCTGCTCCCTCCCCCAGATTAGGTTCATTAACACCGAACTGGGTAAACAAATTGATCGTGTGTTCTTTATCTTCTTGCCGTGTTTTATTGTTTGAATTATTGCATCATCGTCTCTATCCTGTCCTTATATTTGGTTGCTTGTTACGCTTGCCCCACACATCAAGTTTTATTGGTGTGAGTTTATGTCGAATTCACAACAGCCTTCTCATTTAGGACTCAAAAATTTGAAAACCAATATGGTCTCATGCCTAAAGTGCCACGGCCAAAATCAAAACAACATGGCTAGTTCCAAAAACTTCTTTTCAAAAGCATTCGATTAATCCTCTAGTCCCCAAAATCATTTAATTGAACTCTCAAAACATTTTCAAAACACAATTCAAAAACCCTAAGAGTTTTTCTCAAATCTCATGAACATAGAGAAAAATAATTTTCATGTCTTTCAAAACTAAACCATTTTTCATATATCCATTTTCCTAACAAGCTCAAAAACAACATCATTAACACAAACACCAAACAAAAACTCATGTTCTTGATCAATATAAAATTTTCATCAAAGCCCTAGCTCAAAATCTCATGAGAATCTCATCAACCCATGGAAAGCATCACTACTAAGCCTAAACATGTTAGATAATCACATGTGAACAACTTCTAAGCAACCCTAACCAAGCATACAACTTTTCTAGCAAAACCCTCTCAAGAACATAATCTAAAATCTCACTAAACTTCATGAGTTTAGTCAACTAAGAGGAAGGAATAAGTTGGTTACCTTATGAGATGATTCCTTGCAATTTTTCCTTTGATCCAACAAGCCAAAAATGAGTGGATTTGGTGAAGAAATAAGAATTTTTCTCAATGGTGGAAAGAAGAATGAAGGCCACGGCCAAAGAGAGAAAGAGGATTGGTTTTTATGATTTTTTTCTAAGTCACAAAGTGATTCCAAAGTCTTACTAAGTCAAGGTCTTGTTGCATACCAACCCTTGGATCAAAAGACAATGTTCTAAGATCAAATCCTAGTCATCCAATAAAACTTGGTCACAAAGCAACACAAAATAAATATCTAGATATTTCCTACTAACGCCAACTCATCTCGATCAGCTCTCACGCTCCGCGACGAACTAAACTTGCAAAAATAGAAAATCCGTGGAATAAAAGTCCGTCGTAAACCGTTTCCAAATATTATCGCTAAATCTTTTTCCTCGACTGTGATTTTCTTCCTCACTCTCTAAAAATATTCTGAGGTCGTATTCTAACTCATGCCGATATATAAAGTCTTAAAATTTGATGGAAAACAGAGACCGTAAATTTTCCAACAGCGGGTACAGTTTTCTACTCGTTTTTCCAAAAAGCAGAGAAAGTCGAATTTCAAAATTCTGAAAACACAGAAACGTTCTCATAGATGAATAAAGACTAAGGAATAAAAGTCTATGCATTTCCAGCACACGAGCACAAAACAAGCTCCATCTCAGTAAAAGTGTTGTTATTACAACGATACTTGCAAAACAGGTTAACAAAAACCCTAATACTCTTAGCCATTACTTATTTTCCTCACACAAAAGATACCGTGGATAAGTCTTGCTTATGCACCATAACCACTCCCGTAAATAATGGTGGAAATCTATTCTTGCAATTCTTTTTCGTTCATTTTCTTACTAAAAAGTTTTTTTCTATAAGAAATGTTTACCGAGTACACGAACATGTTTGAGAAGCGGTTATGTTCAATGTCTGGTGGAATGTCTCTTATGTTAAATTGAAAGTGAAGAAGATTGGCACCTATTATTTGATTGTGAAGCTAATATTGAAGCTTGGAATACTATAGGAATGTGCCAATATATACATTCACACAAGCAACGGCTTTCTAATGCTATAAAATTGATTTTTGATGTTTGCCGGAAAGTAGATAAACCATAGGGAAGGTTGAAGTTTTGATATGGTCTATATGGCACAATTGAAACAATTATGTGTGGAATGTAAGCAAACTAAGTGCACAACAAGTTGGAATGCAAGCGGCACAATTATGGCTATAATGGACTATGATTCTAGGCTTATTATATGAACAACAATTGCAGCAACACCACCAAACAGAAGCCCATGAAGCGCATCAATGGCAGCAACAACCTCTCGGATTCTTGAAATATAATGTTGACGCAAGCTTTTATAACCTAACAAGCAACTAGATGCGGGTGGTGTTTACGTGATTATACTGAGGGCAATTATTACATGTCGGTACTAATCTCGTGCATACTAAGCTCAACAATTTAGAGGGTGAAGCCATACAAATTAAAAAAGTAATAGATGAAATGATGCAAAGAAGCTTATTCCATGTTATCTGTGAAAGTGACTTAAAAAGTAGTAGTTAATGCTATTCATTCTAAGCAAGATGGATTTTAATTTTTTTTATTTCTCATATCAAATCTATGAATTTTTCGATTACAATGTTAAGATCCAATTGAGAATAGATAAGATCGCTTGTGGGTTTGACACAAGGGGTGAGAAATCAGTATTATATTTATGGGAGGCAACTCACATTAGACAATTTTATATCTTAGAATGAAATTTCGAATGAACTTGGTCTAACAATTTAATATAACTTTTTATCTAAAAAATATTATTTAATATAATTCATAATCACAATATGCGAGATTCGAGAATGATCATTATAGTCTTTAAATATATTAAAATTGAAACATATTCCAAATGACTAATTTGACTAAACAACTAATTTCACTATCTAAAACAAAATCGAGAATCCAAATGACTAGCAAAATAGCCACACTCTTAAATGTGTTTACAAAATTACAATATAAGTTACCAACCAACACATCTAACACATTTAACCAAAATAATTATTTAACAAAAATAATTGTTCAAATTCAATCCATTGAAAAATGATGCAGCTTAATACAGAAAAATTACTATTTGGTATGGCGCGGCATAACGAAGAAACATGCAGGACACCTAATCAAACCGTTGGTATTACAAGATGGACAAGTTCTGAACCCATTCTTCTGATCAAATACTCTATGACTTCCATAACACTCATCACAAACTACAAATCTCATTTCTCCACAAGAATCACACACACTCTGAATCGATTTCGGTAACCGTTCAATCATTTCCTGCAACTCACCGCTATCATAAATCTTCTTGAATTCATCAACATCGCCAATGTACTCACCTCCGATGAACACACACGGAAGCGGAACATTCTTCCGACCTAGAAGCTCCTGCAACTCCTCGCGAAACCGTTCGTCGATGCAGACGTCGCGTTCATCGATTGCGACGGAGAATCTTTTGAGGATAGATCGAACGGTTCTGCAGTCATTGAATGTGCGGCGAACGATGCGGAGGCTAGTGTAGTAGACGACGACGTCGCCGTGGTTGAAGTTGGAAGGGACGGTGATGGAGGAGGTAATGGTGCGGTCGCTGATTGATCGGAAGAGTGAGGGGGAGATAGTGCTGAGACGGCGAAAAAGTGTGGGAGTTTTTGGTGAACCGGGTTCGGGTTCGGGTTGAGGTTGGAGAATGGTTCGGATATCTTTGAAGGAACGGAATGAACCGAAAGTACGGTTTCGAGAAATTAAACTCAATGCTGGTGGTGTTGGGGTTCGGGCAGTTCGGTCACCACGTGATAAACCCAACCATGATGATAATAATCCCATTAGTGAAGAGATTAGGAGAATTTTGTTTTTGTTGTGCAAAGGTTTTGTTGCTTAAGGATTGTACTACTGAGTGTACATTGAAGAGATTAAAATGAGTATTTGTGATTATTTAGTTATTAATAGGGTAGTAGGTAATCCTCTTAATAATTACCAATTTTTTCTTACCATTTTTATAAAAGAAAAAATTGTTATCCATATCCTTTGTTTGTGTGTGCTTATCAATTATTGTTTTTCACTTTTGAGTTAAATATCTTTATTTATTTATATATTTTTGGTATAAATTAAATGATTTATCCTTTATTTGTTTTTTAGATAATAATGCTTTATCCTTTTATAAATAATTTCACATCATTGTGTAAAAAAAAATTCACCTTTTTCCTTTATCTAATGAATTTGCTCATTTCTTTTTGTTAAATGATTTAACGAACAAAATAACACATTTTAAAATCGATTTGACCGATCATTGTAAATTTGTTTGGGTGTGAATTTTGACTTGTGATTAGACTATTTTTCTAATAAGTATAAGTATATCTAATGTTTTTTGACGAGAATATATATTTATTCGTGTAAGAGAGATTTACATGGATTGAATTATTTATTTTTTGACTAAATCTAATTAATTATAATTTAATATAGTCGTCACTTTTTATTTCTTACTATTATGCTCTAATTAATTATATGTTATCATTAAAGATAGTCGTCGGTATATATAAATTATTTCTTATTATTATGCTCATAACACGTTTTAAAATAAAATCAACTTGACCGATCATTGTAAATATATAAATGTTTTTGGATGTGAATTTTGACTCGTGATTTGATCATTTTTCTAATATGTATTACTATATCTTATATTTTGACGATAACATATATTTATTAGTGTGTAAAAGTTTTACATGGATTGAATTAATTATTTTTTGACTAAATCTAATTAATTATATATTATAATTAGATATAGTCATCGCTTTTTATTTCTTACTATTATGCTCTAATTAATTATATGTTATCATTAAAGATGGTCGTCGGTGTATATAAATTATTTCTTACATTTATGCTCATAACACATTTTAAAATAAAATCAACTTGACCGGTCATTGTAAATAATAAATATAAATGTTTTTGGATGTGAATTTTGACTCGTGATTTGATCATTTTTTTAATAAGTATTACTATATCTTATTTTTTGACGAGAACATATATTTATTAGTGTGTAAAAGTTTTACATGGATTGAATTAATTAATTTTTGACTAAATCTAATTAATCATATATTATAATTAAATATGGTCGTCGCTTTTTATTTCTTACTATTATGCTCTAATTAATTATATGTTATCATTAAAGATATTCGTCGGTGTATATAAAATTTTTCTTACTTTATGCTCATAACACATTTTAAAATAAAATCAATTTGACCGGTCATTGTAAATATATAAATATTTTTAGATGTTAATTTTGACTCGTGATTTGATCATTTTTGACGAGAACATATATTTATTAGTGTGTAAAAGTTTTACAAGGATTGAATTAATTATTTTTTGACTAAATCTAATTAATTATAAATTATAATTAAATATAGTCGTCGCTTTTTTTTTGTCAAAAGTCGTCGCTTTTTATTTCTTACTATTATGCTCTAATTAATTATATGTTATCATTAAAGATAGTCGTCGGTGAATATAAATTATTTCTTACTATTATTGCTCATTTATTATATTACCTTATTAAAAATATTTGTTCGATAAAACAAGATACAATTTTTACAAGTGATACATCATATTTCATGTGCAGAAATTGGAATTCGAACTCAAACATTTCAATTATTCACGGTCGAATTATAATCACTAGACTTACTTGACAAAAAAATTATAATAAGCAATAAACATGTAAAACTTTGTATGTTAACGATCTATACCAATTAATATATTTGTATAGTATGTGAGTAGTTTAATTATTTTTATATTATTAGTTATAAAAACATAATATTAATTTTGTCAAGAAAAACATATAATATTACTCACCTTTTATATTATTTTTATTTGACTAAATTTTGTTTCTATGTAAACAAATTATATAAATTACACCCATACTTTTTTTCTTAACTAAAAATTTATACAACAACCTTTGAGAAGTGGAAAATCTACAGATTTAAACTTGTTTTTATCAAATCAATTATTTTTCTTAAGAGGCAAAAATAAAATGGATACGTTAAACAAAAAGTTGTGTGCCGAAAAAACTGCAAAAGATTATATAATGTCAAAAAACAGTAAGAACACGAATGACTAAGTAATGTCCAAATAGGTAAACGGATAAGACCACCACCTAGGAAATTAGAGTAGCGTTAGTTATAAATCAAATATTCTTGCAGCATTTTTTACAATTTCTTTCGTTCGAATAAAACTTATTTTATAACGAAAGTGACATTGTTTCTTTTAATTAATTAATGATCTTAATTATTTTTTTTATTACTAGCTTGTCACTCTCAAATTGTATATACACATAATTTTAAATTTATGTACAAGGGAAAGTAAAGAAATTTATGAAATATGTAGACTTAATTCAAATAAAACATTATATAGATCTAAAATTATAAAGTTCAACTAATTGAGAAAATGCAATAATTTCAAGGACATAATTGATGGATCTGGATTGGGTGCGGTCGGCCGCACCCCATAGGCCATAACTACATCCAATCAGCAAGATCATGATTGTTTACTTGAAATCGCACGATGGTGGGTGCCGTTGAGCCGGGGTCAAGTTTCGGTGATGATTATTGGTGCTGCGGCGAGGTGGTGGTGATGGTTGGAGGTGATGAGGTTGCGGTTGATGTCGCGTGGTTGGTTCCTTTGATTATAGATTCTCTGACCTCTTTACAAATCTGTTGAGATTTGCAGGACTCTTTTTGAGTCGCTGAAGGTTTCCAAATCTGTTGAGGTTTGCAAGTCTCTACGTATCTGAGTTGACCTTTTCCGCGTCGGTCGTTTTATCCTCGGGTGTTATTCTGTTTTGGTGTTTATTTTGCCATTACCGGCCTCATGGTGGTGCCTCTGTTGTTGCCGAGATTTGTCTGTCTGGATTCTCGTTCTACCGTTGTCTGGTCAGCGATTCGCCTGATGGAGCTGGTTCTGGATTCTGATGGGCCGAGCGCTTTTGATTCGAGTTCGGGAGTTAGTGTCTAGTAGTAGCAATTTGTTGGGCTGAGTTGGTGACTACTCTGGTAGTCTGGAATCTGAGTGGTGCCTTTCTGTTTTTGGGATTAGGAGATGGATCTTGACTAGGTGGTGTTTGTTTAGAGGTTCTTTTCATTGGATGTTCCGCATATATACGGCACCTATGTTATGTAGTTCTTTTTTATCGGTCTTTGTTCGTCTTGTGCAGAGACCTGATTAATAATATATTTTTCCGTTCAAAAAGAAGAAAATCGCACGATTCAAAATTTCAAAACCAGAATATATGTTTTAAAAAACATATAGTTCTCATTTCACCGCGTGACGATTTTTCCAATCATCATCTAGTTCTCATTTCACCGCGCAACGATGTGAATGATAGAATGCCAAGTCTTTTAGTTTTGATAGTGTGCTTGATTGTTAGAAGAGACCTATTCACCTTACAAAAAAAAAGTTTCCAAAATGAGAAACCTTACATTTTTTGAGCAAAGAATATAACAAGCAATGAATCCTATTGATCATTCAGTTTCTATGGTTTTGGACGCCAGAAGCTCTTCCTACCAACAAGAAACTGATTTTGATACGAAGTTACAGACCAATGAAGTGTATTCAATATTGAACCCAACTTTCTAATTGCTTCCATTGAATCCTGAACCAAGAGATATCCATCTGGTCTCAATACGCGATCTATCTCCACAACCACATCTACAATGTTACATCTGACAAACATCATTGCAAACTGTCAGAATCATATAATAACGAGTTCACAAGTGTTTACCCCCCACAATGTGGGCGAGTTTTGATTTACCCTGTAATATTTCTTTTTTCAATTACCCTTTGTAATGTGAAGATTCTATCCTTTATCCCCCGTTGAATATGAAGGCTTAAGATTCGTCTTTTTGCCCTCTGTAATGTTAGCGAATTTTGGTTTACCCCCTCACTAATCAGGCCACGTCATCATTTACGTAAAATTTAAGTCAGCATATTCCATGAGGGGGTAAACGGGAGAATCTTCACATTATAGGGGGTAAAGCAAAAATATATTAAGTAGAAACGACGTTTAATAATAAATCGCAGAATTATATTAGACATAGATGTTTTGTATCAATTGTTAAGTACCTTTTGTCAAGATTTTTGAAGAGGAAGCTTGAATGAATAAGATCATAGGTGCGAGGATAGGTACTTAAGGATTCACACCAATCATGATAGGTTCCTATTAAGCCCCTATCAAATATGACAGTAAGAGTATTTGGCATATCAGTTGGCACTACATTCATCACCCAAACTGGTAGATCAATAAGAGCTGCAGCAAATCTGAAAAAAAACAACATAATCTTTATCAGTTCGAACAGAGAGAAATTGTGTTGATGTTACTAGAAGTGTGATGTATACTTTACCCGCCATAACCGGCATTCATGTCCATTACATTTCGAACAGTGGACCAATTTATAGGGGCTTCCATATAAATGTCTTTAACTATTCTAGACCAATGTTTAGTATCCTTGTCGAACAAGTTACCGGCATCTACTTCAGAAGATAAGCTAGGAGGTATACTAGTAAGCCTATTAGGCCATGACACGGGCCATCTCGCCGCATCATCCACGGGAAGAGGAATAAGGCAACTACTCAATCTGGTATACCTTATATAAACATAATCATACAAATATGTCAATTCAGTACAGATAGCTAAAAATTAAATTAACTCAGAAATTGAAATCTGGTGGAAAAATACAAGTAACTTGGATTATACCATGAGATTTGGTTTATTTCATTATTTTTACATATAGGAGGATTGTTCTTTTTCCGCTTCTCGTAGCAGGAAGATGAGGTAGGCTTTTGGTATATAACAAGTCCGATTCCAGATGAATCGAAAGTCTTGGCGACAACAGTCCAACACATTTCTGTTGTTACTGTCACCATGGCTGCAAAATATACCGAGACAACAACATCCATTATTAGAAAGAGAGACAAATTAATAACTTTTCAAGCTAGAGAGAATAGGAGAAAATTAAATTGACAAGTTAATAAAGGCGTATTTATGCTTCTGAAGATTTAGAATGAGAGACAAACCATTCCATACTTTCTGATCTCTTTCATCATTGCGATAAACTGGTGTAGCTGACCATGCAAAGTAACCACCAGGCCTAAGAATCCTATTGAGTTCATATAATGGCTTCCCGCCTGAAGTAATAAACAAAATTTGTGAACAAACGTATGCAAGGCAATAATCATATATGTGGTTAGTGACTGATTTTTGTAATCGGTCGCTAAATGAGTTTATGACCGATTTAGAACTGATTTACAAAAATGTCGCTAAACCACTAGTAGATAATGCGACTGATTTAATGATTGATTTGATATTTTGGGTCTCTAAATTGATTACTATATGAAGAAAAAAAAATTAAGACAGAAAACAATAAGTACCATCAGCATCCCAATGCACCCTGCATCTTGCGCAATGGATCAAATCGAATCCATTATCAGGAAATGTCAACTTTTGTGTTCCAATGACGGAAAGAGTTGCTGGAATTCCTCTTTCCAAAGCAAATTGTATCTGAGCTTCATGCTCATCCTTTGGTGCAAATGACATAGTAATAACATTCTTGTCTAGAAGATAGCCGCCAAAACTAGCAACTCCACAACCGGCATCGAGCACAACCCTTATATTCTTTCCCCATTGGATTGCTGGTAGAGTCTAGCATAGAACAAGACACATTCATAAAACCAACTACACAAAAATCATGAGAAGCCAGATGAAGATATATATACCTTCTCTATGAAATTAATATAATGGTTAACTCCTTCTTTGAATTGGGTGCCACCTCCTGGAAATACAAGATATTCACCCGACTTCACCACCCAATTTTGTTCCTTCTTGTATTCAACAAGCTTTGGATGAGGTACATTATCATACCAAATCTAGAAACAATCGAGAAGCATAATTACATTTCATGAAGGAGAATGCGAAAATGTGAAGTAAATGTGCTAAGGGGTGTGCCAGAAATATGATAAAGAGCTATATAACACGAGACTTCAGATTAAAAGTGTATTTGTTGTCCGACATAAGTTAGTGTTCGACATTGACAAAGCAATAACACATGTGTTTGCATTAAACTATTTCATTTTCTCGAACTATTATTAATGTGGATGTGTCATGTTAGTGTTGTGTCCGTTGTCTGTGTTGGTGCTTCGTATACCAATGGACTGAAACAGCCTTATCAATAACATGGATACAATTATGTGATCAACGCATCAAACATGTTTTTCACTCCTAAAGACCAAATTCGTGCAACCATGATGGAACAACAAAACATATATAGAACCTTGAAATCATCTTACCAAACTATCAATCTCACCATGTCCCTACTCTTAGGCCATGCAACCTTGACTTTATACCCTTTGGGAAGGGGTAACAAACAACGTGGAACAGATTTAGGACAATGTCTTTCCCTGTGCTCCATGTGCCTCCTTGACTTTAAAGCCTTAATGGCCTTAAGATTATCCAAACATGGCATATAATCTACCATCACAGCAGATTTAGGACAAAGCTTCCAATTCATATTCATATCAACAGAAACATTATTATCAAAAGCCTTTTCCCAATGAAGCAGTCCTTCATGTATATTTTGTGGCGGTTCTTCATGATCTTTTGAATCTGGGAGTACTGGAGGGGCATGGTGTTCTTGATGATCTTTTGAATCTTGGAGTACTGGAGGGGCATGGTGTTCTTGATGATCTTTTGAATCTGGGAGTACTGGAGGGGCGTTGTATTCGAGCGGTTGCTGCACTTTTATATCATCAGGGTAGAAGGTAATCGGATCAGAGGTGGTGAAGGTGGTGGTATTGGCGACGAGGAGTGTCGTGACACAAATAAGCAATGTAAAGAGGGTGAAAATAACAGGGAACTTTCTATCTTTGAAGAGGGATTCGAATAAATTTGTCATTCTTGGTTTACAAGGAAGAAGTTAACAGATGATTTTTTGTATCTTTCTTGAATTGAAATTTTGTTGGGATCTCACTGATCTCATTTTTTTCAAGATATATGTTTGTGTTAGTTATTAAAGGCAGGAAAATATGCTAATGAGACTCGTTCAACCAACACATTTTATATGACCGCTTTCAATAAACTATTCAGCATGACAGCCACTATGGTGGATAAGTCTAATAATATGCTTGAATAAATTTGGATCAACCATTAAGAATTTGTTGTCGTGTATAAACAATAATACATAAAAATTAATATATTTATTAGGCTGAACATCTTGCAATTATGTGTGTGAAATTTCACAGTAACATCATGTACCTAATTTAGTTTGTGTTCTATGTATAGTTTTTACGTGCATTTTAAATACATTTCATACGAATACTAGAAAAAAGATGCATATAAGACGCTAGAATGCTTGAAAATGTTTTCTTACTCTGTCAGCAATATAAAATGGTGAAATCATTCATTATTTACAGAAATAATGAGATGGTGGAAAACAAGGAGATTGCTATAGAACCTTTGAAGGTAAGAAAAACAATGATGCTAGTAATGATTACTTGGCAATTGCATATCCAATCTCAACTTATATTTTTCATGTTTGTTATCAATGAATTTGTTCTCAATTCTTAAAAAACAGATGCATACTTTGTAGATACCATCAGTATAAATGGACAATTGAGTAAATTAAATAAATATTAAAAGTTAAAAAATTACGTTTGGAAAAGTAAAACCATTAGAATTACAGATGTTATTTGTGTGAACTGTGTTCAACTAAGATCTCATCATAAATTGCAAGCAACAAGAGAGGGTGATATGGTGGCGTAATTTAACCACATAAACTCCTAAGTTTGGATTGAACACCCTCTTTGAAATTCCGAGTTTGTATAATACAACCACAATCAAATAGATCAAAAAGAATCCAATAGAACAAAATTAGCAAAGCCTGCGCTGTACTAGTATCTATGCCTTACTATAAGCACAAGATATTTCTCACTCCGTTATCACATTACCATTGTCCAAATCAACATCACCCATTCCGGTATCTTCTTCCTCTTCACTGTCTTCATCACCATCAACATCTTGATTATCTTGGTTTAGCTTAGACATATGAATTTGCAGCAGTTTATCATCACGTTCACTCACCTGAATCAAAATGCACTGTCAAACTACTTTCCCCCAATAAAGACTGGTAATTCTACTCATATATTGACATAAAAAGATAGAAGAGAATCCAAAAGCAGATGGAAAAAATTGAACACATATATAAAGAAGAGAAAGGATATAGAGGAGACGGCAACACTCACCACTCTTGCTTCCTCCTTCACCACAAGTTTACCCTTGTGTTGTTCTATTGATTCGGTGCAACTAGCAATGGCATTGTTGAGAACTAATATTCCTTTCTCCTGTAAAGATTGTAACAAAATACACAAATTACTTTCAATAGAAGGGTTGCCTATTGGACTTTGAACGCAAATCTATAACCACCCCTTTATAGTGTAAATAGATGTCATGCTGTCCTACAATAGTAATATCTACAAGATCAGTCTATTGACTTGTTTAGAGACTAGAGAAGTCTCACAGTAATACTGCTAATAACTGTAATAAAAATATCAGCAAAGATTAAAGTATGATATGGGCAAGAATTGATTAAACCAGGGAAAGAAATTTACAAAACATGTTACGGAGCCAGTTTTTTTAGGACTGTTAAAAAAATCTATTTATAACTGCACTGAACAGATTGTATCTTTAAAAACTAAACTTATGACATATCCGCTAATAATGACTTAAACTGAAATTGAAATGCTCATGCTCACTAATCAAACTGGATTTATGTTGAACCGTTCACTAAACTGAAATGCTAATAATGACTACAGTTCAGTTAGCATCTCAGCTTGATCTGTTCGCTCGTGCTCACTATCCGTCTAGAAGCTGGTCTCACTTGCTCAATGTAATTCGGTTCTCGAACTCAATTGTCTTCATCATTCCCAGGAATAAGCTAAAATTCTATCCCAAATATAAACTTTAAAATGCTATTTATTAACAAGTTATGAAAGCAGATTATTCAAGGCTGGCCACCAGATTTAAATACCGCTGGCAGCCAGTGATTGAAAGTGAATGGTTATGATTTTTGTGCCAGTTGCACTGAACCGAATAATTGGTTTGATTCGATTTTCTGAACTTTGCTTGGTTCCGGTTCAGTTTTCTTTCTAAATTGAACTTCAACCATGCCTAGGTTTTTAGGTTGCCAATAGTAGAATGGCATTTGTGGCAATTATAATAGGTAAAAAAAATTCTGATCTAGCTGTACAATGAAAATGACCCCCACAATCCAATCCAATAACAAAAAACTTACTAGCATAATCATACATCTAAAAAACATATAATCTTGATAGCCTCTAAGGCCAAATAGGCGATCAATTCAGATCAAAAGCATATTATCAAATCAATGTTTACGTGGATATTGCACCTACCTTGTCAAGGGTCTGAGTGGTAAGCACGTAAAGTGGGGGAGCAACAAGTTTAATTTTCACAGGGCAGTCATCATTTCCAGCAGCTTCAGCCTTCCGCATTGCCTCCTGCAAAACCAAATGATTGTAAAATATGATAAAAACCCATATAACAAATAGACTGAAATATATAAGAAACAAGAAAATAAGAAATGATCAAGACCTTAATGTGGATAACTCCATCAAATTGAAAACATTTCATTTCAATATCCGCCCGAATTTTCAATGGCTGAGGGGTCATTCGTCTTTTAATATTCATCACTAGAGCTTCCTTCACTTCTTCAGTAACAGCAGGTACAACCTTGGTCACCTCTTTCCCATCAGGACCAACTTCTTTGACTTCACGCATGAGTGCGCCCAAAATTGTATCAGGATCATTCACAACTAGTTTAAATGCCTGCATACAATAAAGTTCATGATATAAGGGTTTTTTTCAATCGACTCATTTCAATTTATCTACCAGTATAACTTATAAGCACTTGTGATACCATTTAGGAGAATTCACATAAAAAACTTATGACATATCCATAAGTTGTTTCTAGCTTATGTCCTTAAGCTCTCAAAAATAGCTTATAAAATTAACTTATATAAAAAAATTAACCTTACTCTATCTTTTGTCATAGAAATCACACATAAATCACATAAACATTAGCACTTATACGATAAATGCAATAAGCTATTAATTAAGCTGTTTATACTTTATACAAAAAGGGCCTAACTAAAAAACAAAGAAAAATCCTGAAATCATCGATGAATCTAGAAAATAAAAAATGTTACCTCAAAAGCATGACCATATTTGCGATACAAAGGCCAACCAATGTGCACATAGAGATCCTACAAATAAAAACACAATCAATTCAATAAAAAAAAAAAAAAAACCAAAACACTATCAACAACAACAAAAAAAATGATTTTTTAGGGTTTTTATTAGGGTTACCTCTAAATCAAGGTCCAAGGTTTCAGCAACATGACGCATAATAGAGTGAACAAGTTTACTCTTATTATACCTTTCTTCACAAGCTTGAATATCTTCTTCAGAAACCCTACGTTTACTGAGATCGATGTAACCCTTTTCCTTATCAACACGAAGAACCATAACCGGTTCAATTCGACCCACTTTGATGAGACTGCTAACACTACGAATACGACGACGAGATAGCTCAGAGAACAAAATCATACCCTCGATGTTGTTGTATTCAAGAAGTGAAACGTAAGCACCCATGTCGGCGATGTTCTTCACCTGAATCATCACCGCCATGTCAACTTCTGGGTACCTTGCTTCGTACATGCGACATTCCAAATTCGGAGCCATGGCGATGATGATTAGTTTTGATTTTGTTTCTCTCTCTGTGTCTGTGTTTTGGTGATGAAAATTGAAGTTTTGCGAATGAGGGTTTTGTGAGAGTGGTGAAGAGGATACAGTGATGATAGAAAAGGGTTATGGGTTTGGTTTAATGTTGTTGGGCTTTAATATGATATTTTAGGCCCAAAGTTATGGTAGACCTCCCATTTGGTAGAGATTTACTTCTGCCACGTTTTTCCCTCGCCCTATACCTTTTTCGTTTTACTCTTTCACTATTTTAGTTGCAGAAGACGTTATAAATATGAAGAAAAAAAAATTGAAAAATGTTGTTTGTTACTTAAGTAGCGAACGTTATAAAAACAATTCTAGTAGAATGTTTTTGGGATGTATATACTACATAAGTAACTGATAGGGGTATTTTGGAAAAATTGTAGAGCACGGGAGAAAATAGGTAGGGTGGCAAAATTAAATCCCTTGGTAAAGTGGAATATATTTTAAGATGGGTTATACTTTTTTATAGGTACCAAATTTTAATTATTTCATTCATCAAGATATTCTCAATACACAATGATGGTGATTAAAGGAAGACAATAATGTATATTTTAGCGGTGTCTTCCCTGCTTTGCATATTGCACCAACAAGCTGACTGGTGATGTACCTCATTGCTTGCGCCAATAGCTTGCAAATGTTGCACAAAACTTGCATTATAGGTATTAGTTTCAGCCTCATCCGCCTTTGTCACAGTCACAACACCCTCTTCATGATTGTTCAGTCACGTATGGCTACCATAATTCACTTGTTTCCATTGATACAAATAGTCTTGTGCTAATTGAAAAGATAACGAAGGTTTCTGTTTCACATTTTTCATTAATTTTTCATTCCTTCTTTTTCAAATACACTACAAATCTATGTGAAAGCTTCAATAGTAGTTGAAAAAAAATTTAGCAAAGTTTTATGCTGTGTCCATGAAACCATCAACTAGAGACCATAAACTTGCATCTTCTCATATTTCTTTAGCCTTCTCGCATTCAAAGAAGGTGCGAAAGATTATACTTTCTTTTACCCATATATAAATCTTAAATTTAAAATTTCTCGCTTTTATTTATTTTATTTTTTTAATTTTTTTTGCCTTATAACTATTTCCGTTCATTAATAAACATAGAATAATGATACGTTTTTCAATATTTTAAAAAAAAATAGCTTAGGAGGAGAGATCTTAAGATTAATTTACCTTTTTACCCTTAAAATCTTACAACATTCATATTTTCATTTCATGTTAACTAACAATAATAGACTCTTCCGTCATTTGAACAACAACAAAAATGACTCTTTAACAAAAAAAAAAAAAAAAAAACTTTTTTACTACTTCCACATGGCCGATGAAACAATTTCACCAAAGAGACATTTGTCATGATACTACTTTTGAGTAAATTTCACTAAAGAGAAATTTGTCCATTTAAAAATCAGACAAATAATCAAACACAAAATATTCAGTGTACCAAATATTCAGAAAACATATTAAAATGCAAATAAAATATTCAAAAATATCATTATAGCATCAATATAAGATGATCAATCAAATGTGCCAAAGAACATTTCCATTATCACAGCTTTTCATGCTTCAATGGACATTGGAGTAACATTCTCTGTTGGTCAACATCTTTCATGACTTCTTAATACATCGATTTTGTATCACATCTACAATCCTGTATCAAATTTCACACTTCTTCTCTTGACATTGGAGGCAATTTATATTTATTACGTTCTCTAATGATTTCATTTCTTCTCGGATTATTGTATTTCCTTCTCTCAATGCCTCAACAACCACATTCATTGACTCTTTAAGTTCTACCATTTCACTGCTTGTCTCTTTGTTTTTAACCACTTTTAATTTCTTCTTTTTGACTTCATGGTTTTCAACATTATGGGTTAATATGTAAAGTGATTTTGCAACTTGTTCTTCCACACTTGACTATTGCGTGGCTCGCAGGGGCGTCTACAACTTTTCGAAGGCCCTGTGAAATTATTAATACTAGACCTTTAATGGCCTGATAAAATTATTAAAAATAAGATCTAATAAAAGAAAAAGCGCAAGAAATTCAAAAGAATTGTCATCGATTTAAATTACAAATGACATCAATAACATTAAAAAATAATCATTTTTTTCACTAATATAAAAAATGTTTGATAAACAAAAGAATCTCTATCACATGCATCTCCAAAAAAATTATTCACAGTAGGTCAATATATTTTGGAACCTTTTGTAACTAATAAATCATTCTTTTAGAATAAAGAAAATTTCAAATATTTGGACTCTACAATCTCTCATTTGGAAGCCACAATAACTCGTTTTATACGCTTCATTTACTAATACTACTACGATACTTCCTATAATTTTTTTTAGGCCCTTATTTTTACGAAGCCCTATGTCGTAGCTCATGTGGCACATGCATCGGAGACGCCTCTGGTGGCTCGTAAGCCCCCCCCCCCCCCCCTCTTTCTAACATAACACATAACTTCAAAAAAGTTTGAGGGCTCATTCCTACTATATTTCTACTAGTTTTACAGTTACTAATTCGAGACACTACTTCTTCACGCACCCTTTCTCTTTCATATCTCATACTATAACTTTTTTTTTCTCTTATGAGATATTTGAATATAACTATAAACAATGGCACACATGAGTTGAACTATAACTCTCCGGCACAAACCAAACCATCTTTTAATAGCAATTTCTTGATCTTGAAGATCCATTTAATTCAATAAAATATTTAAAATAAATAAGTTTAATATAAACATATAAAATAATAATTTAACAAACAATCAAATGCTACATATAATTTTGCACAAATAGACAAGAATCATGAGCAACAAGACAACAAAAGTGTTTGTAACCTAATACCATTATAATAAGGATACTATTGAAATTCTAAAATAACTTTAGGATAATTTTGTCAGTTTAATAAAGTTTTAAAAAGTTCCCTTCACCTCCCATTCAAATCCCCCCAATTTGAGAGAAGCAAAAATTGAGTTTAGGAGAGATTATGCTCCCCTCCTCTTTTCACCCCTCCAAAAAATTGAACTAAACACATATAATTAAATATATTCCCTCCTTTCTCATTCCCTTCAAAACCCCCTAACCAAACACACCTTTATTCAATGTGGTGTTGACACTAACATATGAGGTTATTATTCTACATAAAAATG
Source organism: Trifolium fragiferum (assembly GCA_954870985.1). NCBI lineage: Eukaryota > Viridiplantae > Streptophyta > Magnoliopsida > Fabales > Fabaceae > Trifolium > Trifolium fragiferum. Next base: position 20,140,745 of record OX940794.1, read on the forward strand.
ATTATTTGCACTTTGTTCGACTTAGGAGTCGGGCGCCGGCGGCTGACTCAAGTGCCCCCCGGACCGTGTGAAATGGTCGCCTATTACACGCCTCTAGTGACTCTTGCAATCATGTGCATGGCTCCGTGTCGGCCGACCTTAATTTGGGGTTGGTGTAACGACCGATGCAGGTAACAAATATTACCTACGAATATGCTCATCGTCATATCGAGCTTAGGAGATGATGTTAATAGTGACGAATAAGTAATGATCTTCTTAAGATTGATTTGTCGCCGAAAGTGTTAAAAAACTTACGGTTCGATAATTCATGCCCGGATGAGCAAATATGTGGAAGACGTGGGGGGGGTGGCCTCGTCATTCCCTTTTACACGCCCTTTTTTTAAATATAAAGTTAACATAAAAAACTATAAGCAAACATTTAATTTTGCATAGCTAGAAAGGAGAAAAAATAAAATAACATAGACCAAAATAAAAAATATATATATTTGTAAGGAATAAACCAAACCCGGCAACAATGCATGCGCCAAGTGTGCAACGACATCGAACTTCAAATTTTTGGGATAAATTTTGGAGCCTCAAAATGTTAAGACTCTATAATAATAATTATATATTATCGATGTTCACAAAATAGCAAAATGTGTATGAATCAATAGATTAGTGACAGACTTTGATGTTTGTGTGAATAAGATCTGAAGTTCAACTCCAAACATTTCTATTTTTTTTCTGCATATTTTTAGTTATAGTCATTTTAAATTAAATTAAAACCGATAAAATAATTGGTAAACCTTAAGAATTGAAACTATTTATGATGATAATTGCTTTTATGTCTTTTTTCTATATTATTTACAGTTTAAATAAATGATTTTTAAATTTTTTTTCTTTCTATTATAGGTTCTCCAAAAAGCCGGAGTCAAGCTTGGAATAAACATATATTTAAATGTCTTTGTTAACATAGTTCAGTTGACGGCAACATTACATGTAATGTATAGTGAACAAACCGTTTGAGAGAATCCGAGTTTGATTCTGACAGAAACAATTTTTGATTAAATGTTACTTACCTTAGGACCAAACTTTAGATTACTAGATTCCTTATAGTGAAAATCAGATAATTAATACAAAATAAAATATATAGTGTACCAAGAGTTTTTCTGTCCAAGACCGAAATATAAATTTTAATATATCCAATTATTGAGGTAATTTTTTATTATTTAATTATTCAGGTAAATTTTAATCACTTGGATACTTGATAACATAAATTAAAAAAAGAAAAAAAATAATTAAGAAAATTATCCGTATGGCTACATAGTAAATTTTAGGCAGGCAAAAAGTGAACAAATTGGCCCATTTTGAAATCTCTATTCAGTATTCACTATCACTTGGTAGGAGTGAAGACAAAACCCTAATACTCTTCTATAAATACATAGTCACCTTCTCCTAAATAAACAATTCATACTTGTTTTGATTCTAGGTAGAATCGATGGTGCCGTTTGATCCACAGCATGTTTTTAATCAAAGGAATTACGGTCGAGGGTGTTTGAGATCCCTCTCTTCTCCTTCATCTTCCTCCACCGTATTCCTTTCATTAAAGAAATTCTCTGGATCATCAAATATTTTTTGTAGCAATTGTTTATCGTTCATATTCTATTCAGATCATGTCCTTTTTCTTGTCATTCAGATGGTTTTTTTTATACTTGTTATATGCTTATTGTTATTATTCGATCAATCGTAACTATATCATTGTTTTCTTGTTTCCCTTTGTTAGGGTTTATCCATTACCAATTATTTCTCTTCATTTTCTTAAAAAAAATTGTTTATTTTTATTTTATTCTTAGAAAGTTTCGTTGCTATAATTTTTGGTTGAAAATTCATATTTTTTTTAATGATGTGCCATCAAACTCCTAAAAAGTTAATCTTTCTCTGGTTTTTTAAATGCTGGGTAATAACTAAATGGTAGCTGAATTTTTTTATGTTGAAATGAAGTGTAATGCTGCTCCTGAATGTGCTTTGTGGCTTGTTCAGTGGCTTCAGAAATTGCTCGTAAATCCTCACAAAGAATTTGTACGACTGTTTGGTCTCACTGAAAAATTTGGAAAGGAAAAAATGAGATGATGTTCAACAAGACTGTTTGCAAGTGATGTTGGAGGGCTAATGTTATATTTTGTTGTATATTTGATGTTTATAAAGTGGTATAATACTTATGTACTTAATTTACTTGTTAAAAAGTGTTTTTAATTTAAGAAGAAAAGTACTAAATCTTGTATCAAACAAAAAAGTACCAAGTTTTTTACATTCCCCTGTCCGAAAATCAGGAACCATGTTAACAACTTCACATGCACCCGACATATAACGTACTGAATGTTGCGTGCTTCAAGTACATAATCACTAACTGAAGTTCTCAAGCAAAAGGTTTGGAATGTAGTGATTGAAGTGTACTTAGAGGTGGTGCTAAAATGCTTGTTATGTGAGTTACATGTTTTGATGCAGTTGCTGTCTTGTTGAAGTCGAGATCGAAATTTAGCATCCAAGTTACTGTGGGGAACTGTCCCAAAACCTATATAATCTATCATTTGTATTGAATCCTATTATGAGTAACAGATGAGATGTTTGCAGTCATTTTATCTCATGTGAAGTTGTTTGTAATGAGATATATGCATCTTACCAAAAATTTCACATGGCACACATCATGAAATATATGCATCTTAACAAAAACTTAAATTGGTTGGGTTCTTAAAGATGATGACATTTGGTCAGTGTTTGGTTTACAACCACCAAACATGGTTGATTTGCTTCTTTCAGTTGTTTCTTCATCATAAAAAGATGCAAATCTTTCTCCCACTAGTACAATAATTTAAAAAACAAAAGCTAAATCACTTGCCTAAACTCATAACCTATAGTATCATGATGTGTAAATAATAAATAAACAAGATACTTAAGCTGCAAGTGAAACAAACGAAGCACAATCAGAATTTGTTGAAATCGTCAGTTGGGGCAGTGGGTTGCAGGTGTTATCGTTGTGGATGTAATGACGATTCGGAGGTGGAGAGGTAGTTGTAGATGTAGGCTTGTATAGCAATGCAGGAAGGTGTTGTGACAGCCATTGCACGAATGATAGGAATGACGACAAAGATGGTTGCTACAAATAACTTTTGCAGATGCACAGTAAAACCAGTGTGTTCTTGGTAGAAAGGCAACCGATTCTATTCAAGGAGTGGTGGAAGCAGGAGTTATTATTTTTACAAAACCATAAAGATGTGGGGAGGGGCAACCGCATGTTCAAGTCGCATATTCGTGCATTCTTGTTAAAAGCTATGGTAGATATAGCGGCGTTGTTTATCCAAAGCTATCATAAAATACTCAGCACAGACAAAAGTTGGATCATCAAAATAAGTCAGAAGATTGCTCGTTTAGTATCTACTATTCCAAAAGAAGAAAAAAACTGAAGTTCGAGAGTACAAATGAAATGACAAATGTGTGAAACAAGAAACTACAACCTACATTATCCGTGGAATTAGTTGAGTACGGAGAACTGTTACAGGAAAAAAGGAAAATGATATTTTAGAACTATACTTTCCATGTCTAAAATTCTCTGGTGTTACAAGTTCAGACAACAAACAAGGACTGCTCAAGCGCCAAGCATAATACCAAAGGCATTCTTGTACTGGCAGCGAAATTGATGTAAAATTGGTCCTCAGCTAGAAGAAAATGGTGCTTATGCCTGAAAATTTGTTAAAAAGTGGTACCACCAAGGAAAGAGAACGTGAGAATTGAACTCAGGCTCCTTTCCAGAAAACAAACTAAAATTCATCTTTTGGGTACTTGTCACCTTTCCCTAGTGAAGAAAGCCACTGAAACGTTTGGAATATCTTGCCGCCCGTGGGCTTCTGCTCTGGCTTTGCATTACAGACGGTATCATAGTCATGCTTCTGATGAGGTGCAACTATTTTTTCCTGTGGAGAAAAATCACAGAAATAAGAATAGTAGTAGAATAAAAACGATACCAAATTAATATTGCACATTGATCAATATCAATTTGTGCAATAGAGTGGATTATATTGATACCTTGAATACTTCAAATGGACAGAAATCAGAACCGTGACATCCCTGTAGCCAATAACACAACAAAACTGTGTTATTAATGCATGTCAGCGTAATAAGATTTTAAACAGTCAGCAGTGAAAGTCTACAAGCTCTGAACCAAATTCAGCTTTTCACATTAAAACCATTGGAACATAACTGTGACAGCATAAACTTCACAACAAGAACTACAAAAGCTTACCGGCATTGGAATAGGGTGTTCATTGTGGAGCACTTGCACAAAGTACTTGCTTCTGGCATTGTCTGGCGCGGGACAACTATAAAGGACCAGCATGTTGTTACCAGCAAAAGGAGCCACAGTACTACCCCGCCATTTTCTTTTCTGTGGAGGCTTTGGAGGTAGCCCCAAAGGTTTCTCTTTCTGAATTTTGTCAAACTCTGTTAAAAGAAAACACACTCATAAACACACTCCCCCACTACTATGCAATAAAACAAAAATAGAAATTGATAAAATTTATTCAAGAAAAGACTATAGAAGCCTCACCAGATTCTTCAAGAAATAAACCTAGCAGACACGAGAATGGGACTACAGTTTCTGCATGAGCAAACCGAAGTCTTGCTTTTTCAAAGCTTCCAGGAACATGTTTTTCTACGGAAGCAATAAATAAAATAGAAATTAGTCAAAGGTTCACATTGCCACATATTCAAGATACAGCCTCCAAAAGGAGAACAATCATTAGTGAAGTAATGATAATTCTACTTGCTAATTTCGCATTAACTAGGATTGCAACCCATAAACATTGACAAAGGCTGTAAGCATTTAAGCCAGTTATACTGAAACTATAAGCAAATCATATACCAGCTAAAAATTTTAAGAATCAGTATAATTGCCATAAAGACTATAGCCAACAAAAAAGTTCATAGAATTTGAACACCGTTATTAAAAAAATGCACAGATCAAGAAATATAGATTTCAATAGAAAAAGATTTAAAACTTGTCGTATAGATAAACTAGTTACCCCAGCAGTTAGCATATCACAACACGGTTTTGGCAAACAAAAAGATTAAAATCAATATGTTCCATTTTCTTATAAAGCAAGAAGCATTTTAAAGTTACTCTAGAAATCTGACATACATCTTTTATTGTATTAACAAACAATCTTCATCTAAATACACTGCAATACCTTTTAACTTACAAGAAAATGGTTTGATCAAACTAGTGAAGGCAGATAAATGTCACCAGTTATTGGAGTACAATGTATTAGTTAGCATTTCTAAGTATTAAAGCTTGTATTATTAAGAGTAATAGAATTGTAATTAGGCCAGCTGTCAGTTATCCTTCAGCTTCACCTGCTATAGCAGGTCATCACTGGTCTTCTATATAAGCCAGGTTTAACTACTCTGTAACTGCAAGTTTTCAATCAATGAAATGAAAGCAACCATTCCAGAAAACTCTACCTTCTCTTTCAATACTAGTGACTAGTTAACATGATATTTTGTATGTATAAGCTAGATAGAGCTAGCACTGTACATATTTCTTAACAGGACAAGACTCTTCTAAAGCGAGCAATTGACTTTAGAGAGTAAGCAATTCGCTTTAGAAAGTAAAGTAACATCAACCATTGATAAATAAATCAATGTTTTATATTACATGCACATGCATAATAAATCAATGGTGGTTACAGTATAAACTCGAGTTTCTCACTTTAGAGGAGTCAAATCCTTCTTTAAGGTGTTTTTGAACAAGACAAGCATGATTTATCTTAAAGCTAATCCATATATAAATATTTGAAGCTTCATTAAAGGATGTGACAAGCAAGAACCTCAACATTAAAAATGCAAACCTACCTTCTTTAGCCTTAATAGCTTGCTCCATGGATTGAACAACATCTTCAAGTAATGGCATCCCCATTCTATAATTTATTGATTTACCATAACCCTTCAGAATAAATGCTTCCAAGTCATCTGTCCATTCCAGCAATGTAACCTATGTACACAGAATTTAGCATATTATAAGCACGCAGCATGCAATTGTATTGCAAAAAAAACCGCAGCAATAAGCTCAACACAGGTCCTGATTATATGTATGACTATGAGAGCTAAACTAGTTTTTTCCGTAACCTCAACAATAATAATTTCTAGGCATTCGGCATGAAAAATGACATGTCGCTTTTACTACTTTGGTTTCTTTGTAGTCAGTTAACATATTACAAACACGTCATATCAAGGAGTCGACACTTGGTTCATTTATATTATAAGGTAAAAATTAAGTGCTTTCCTGACATCATTTAATTTTTTACTTAATTTAAATAATATTTACATACAGTAAAGAGGAAAAATTCAACCCTTAGTCACATCACATCACAAGATTATGACTACAAAAAGTACCTCAGATGGGCTGAAAAGACTACATGCTTGATCAGTTATATCCAACAAGGATGCTTCCTGTCAAAAACAATCACAAATTGGACAACCGGAAAGAAAATAAAATAATCAATCTCCACAATATGTGAACAAATAACACAGGGAAAATCAAAAGGAGCAAGGAATAATTAAATGTCATCACCTGTTTACATAAGAACCAGAGAGATGATGTAATCTGCCTTGTAAAATTCAGTCCATAGCGCCCAACTAATGCAGATGTAATTTCATCCAAGATAGGTTCCTTAAGTTTATCAACTGCAGGTTCCTGCCTTTTCCTGAAATCCTGCTCTCATAACCAAAGAAATTATGTAACCATTAAAATGTCAAGAAATAAACTATAGACAATACCTTTAAGAATACTGAAAGAGGTGATGACATTAATAGAGCATTAGAGCTAAAATATGTATCAGTAAGTACTTAAGTATGGCCTTTTTAAACACGAAAGAGTTTTCATATTCAACCTATGAAGGCCCTTACATTAGACAAATATGGTAATTTCAATTAAATATGTAACAGTAGGACAGACAACATTGTAAGCACAAAGCACCTTGGCAAAATGTAAGCAAATTTATCACTGAAAGGAACAAAGAAACATGGCCTTCTATATTTGCACAGCAGAAAGAGTGGCACGTGCTGTTTGTGTGACTTTATAATCATGCATAAGAAGCATATTTGCAAATAGACACTAAAATATATGAAAATGGCTAATCCATGACTACACTTAAGTGTGTTAGATACTGATAGAGAACGTGCTAGTGGACCCAGTGCAAATGATTGGCCCAAGCCACCAGTGTGGAGAGTATATGCTCGTAAGGGAAAGAAGGGGACAGAATTAGTGAATGACGTGGCACCCTGAAATCTAGGAGGATTCTGTTACGGGATTTAGCTTATATGCAAGTGCATAGTGGAAGCAGGGTAGGTAGTTTTACAGATAGAGTTTGTTAGGAGAAGATATTCTCTGGTAGGAGCTTTTAGCTCTGGTTATTCTGCTGTAATCATTCCATCTATTATACATACATCAATAAAAATCCCTATTTCATTGCTATTACATTCCAATTTCTATCAGATACACATGAAACTTTTGCAGTAGAAATCTTCCTGCCTAAGAAATCAACAATGTCTACAACAGTACCTTGTAGTTACGACAACAGTCATGAAATCTCAGCACAATGTCGCTAGCACGGTTTTCACTTGTAACAGAAAAAGCTCTGTGATGCCCAGGTCCAAGAGTCCCATTGCCACTGAAAAGACCCATTCCAAATGCCACAGCACTAGCTGATGCTCGGGGAACCTATTTTCCACAAAAGAGAGATGCATAAGTTTTTAAAATATCAAAAGGCAAATCCATGTCTCGATGTCTTGGCATTCATTTACTAATTCAAAACAACAACCATATTTTTTCCCCCTTTGGGCCTGACAACCACAATGTTTCCCGACTTTCTAAAACTATTAGTGACAAACAACTTACATACATCGAGATAACGGAAATTTCAAAAGAGCAAATCTACATACAAGGGAAAAAAATTTAGACTCACCTGAGTTGCCTTTATAGGATATATGTCTGGGTGATAATCCTCATCAAACAAACTAGGAAATCTTTCTCTAATCCTGATTCCAAGTTCATATAATTCTTCCTCTCCTCTTCTAATTAACTCACCACCCTTGAGCTTTCCTTGCCAAGGAGACTTCCAACCATTTAGCCAAGAAGGAACTTTCTCCAAAGATAATTGTCGATCTTTCACATCCCTTATAAGAACTTCCAGATGAGCTGACAAATTATCCAACTCTCTTATCCTTTTCTTTGTTGGAGAACGAGTTCCATGCCTTGCCTGGGAATGTGACATAGCAATATCAATTATCTTACTCTTCCTTGTTTTTTTGCGAAGGATAAAAAAATTATATAAGTAAACAACCCCACTAGCATAAGAAATGCTAATTGAGCAACAAGAATAAAAAATACACAATCCAAATTGGTTTGATGATTACACTCAATATAATCTCAACAACCAGCACACCAGACCAAGAACCCATAAAATACAAACACCATACAAAACAAACCCCAAACCAAATCCCTTACGATTCCTACTCAACTTACTTAACATATTCATATGAGATGCGCACACCACTTCTTTTCTGCAAGTGCTGGCATGGCACCTATACCATATTGGCCAGGAGCCTACTATACTATAAGATTAGATACAATTACATCTTTGAGTAAGGCACAAGCTAGCTATCTACAGGTTTTCAAAGTTGCAAAACACAGACATTCAACTAAATTTACCATCTTATTATACAGAGCATCATAGCATTGATCAATAGTAAAAGACCTTCTAATGCACATGACATTCATTACTTGCAACTCTATAGTGACATCTTTTATTGTATTTGACTCAAAACTATAGAGATGTATCTGATATAAAGGTATAATATTAATAGCAGCGTGAGATACCAAGTCCAGTCAATGGCCGGTATTTGGCAGTGAATTCAACTATATGCATACATGTTAAGGTGGTTTATGTAAGATACAAATTGCAAGTATGAAACAAATTCAACTCTCTCAAGCTGGAAATTCAGTTGATAAAATAAATCAGAAATTTGTGTCTATTGCTAACTACAAAGTGACAGGCTTATGAATTATGCGCTAACCACATGGAAAAGCCACTTCCAAAGCACTAAAAAAGAATGAAACTAATGAACCATCACAGCATGTTAACCAATGAAAAATCTCCAAGATCATATACACCACACTACAACCAACACCCACCCATACTACCAACACCACACCACTAACACCGAAGAAAGAAATGAGCAATGCTACTAACACCAGGCTTAATGCAAACCAGTTCAACAAAACAACACACACTACTAACACCACTCAAACACAAGCCAACCAGAACCAACCCATAATAGAGACCCCCAAAAAACTCAATACATGACAGAATGCAACACCTCAAAATGCAACCACCAATCTTGCCCGAAAAATAATCATTCCAACCACAAGGCTTATCATACTCTTCCAGTTGGTCAAGAAGTGTTTCCCAACCGTTATCAATAATAACAAACTGAACAGTCTAGAAAATATTAACCATTCATTTCAACAATCATAAATTTCTCATCCAAACAGCATAACAACATCTACCATAAAAATCGTTACGAAAAATACAAAAACAAAGGTATATATGTGGTATAGAACATCTTTCAAAATTAATGAAATAATTAACCCAAAAGAGTTGAGAAAATTACCACAAGATTCAAATGTATTGGAGTACATTCTTCAGGAATTTTAGAAGGAATGAAGTTATTGTCAGTAATGTCTTTCACAACTCCATACCTACACAAAAAAATTAACCACCGCAATTTAATCAACCTCAAATTCTCAATCCATTTTCAAAATATTGATAAAGCACCCACGCTCAACACTTAAGAACATTAAAATTTTTCACGCAATAAAAAAAAATCTACAATGTTACAAAGCATTTCAACAGAAATATTTCAGAAGAAACGTTAATTAGTAGAATCAAAAGGGGAATTGAAAGAGAGAAACCTTGAAACAGTGGAGAGATGTTTGCGAACATCAAAAGCTTCGTTTTCTTGTTCAGCGTTTGAGTAGTGTAAACCCGAAAGAAACAATATTAGCAGAACAAAAAGAGTCATTGTTTTCGCCATTTTCTCGAACACGCACGCACTTTGTATCTGCAGAACCGAAAGCAAGTTAAACTTTCATGTTATGGCTCCACGTTAATTAAACCGACATTAAAAAAATAAAAATTAACTTAACAGTGACGTCATTTCGTTAGCTTAATCGATCCTCTAACTTTATTGCGGGAACTGAACCTGACTTTCAGTCGTTTTTGTCCATTAGATTAATCCAAATAGCCATATAATGCCACATGTTACTCTTTGTTAAGAAAAAAAACAAAAAAAAAACTGCATCGTTGCCGCCGTTACCTGTAGTTCTGTCTTCCACTCTCTGTAATTGTTTTGATTCTACAAAATAACCAGAACAACAGATTCAACCAAACTTTCACCCAATTTCGCTGAAACGCAAGGTAGAGAATACACAATCTATGTTAGGTTTTATGTTTGATTTCAAAATGACGATGATTTGTCAAAGACTGCAATCTTTAGGTTTGCGATCTGTAAGTGGCAGGGTTCCTGGTAGAAAAACTCCGTCAAGTTTGGTGGTAAATGAATCTGTTATAGTTGGTAGGAAGGATGATAAAGAGAAGTTGATGAATATGTTGATGTGTGAGAGTGGTAATAGCAACAATTTAGGTGAGATTGCTATTTTAGGCGTTGGTAAAACGACGCTTGCTCGACTTGTTTACAATGATAGGGAAGTTGATGAACATTTTGATTTGAAAGTCTGGGTTCGTGTGTTAGAGGATTTTGATGAGTAACTAAAGCTCTATATGAATCCATCTGTACAAACTTATGCTGAATCTGTCTGTACAAGAACTTATGTTGGCAAAGATTTGAATCATTATCGATATCGTTTAAAGCAAGAGTTATTGTTGCGAAGGTTTTTGTTTTTGTTTGTTGCGAGGACGGTCGACTGTGTGGCGACGGTGAAGCTCAACGGTGTCGCAGCAATGACACTCAATTGGTGTTTGGATTAATCTAATGACCAAAACAGAAGGAAAAAAATTTATACCCCAACATTTATCTATTTACCCAAATCTATTTTAAAATATTTCTATTTTATCCTTATCTTACTCTAGTATATTTTTTATTTTTTTTATCACTTTTTCGGTCAACTGTACACCATCCAAAACACTGTTCCCGTAAGTTTTTTCCCATGAGTTATATTGTGACACAAAACATTTTACACAAATACTACAAGGGGCATTTTTGGCATTTCAATTCTTAAAGTAAGGTTATTTTTGTAAAACTCCCACCTTTCTTCTTCCTCATTCCCTTTCTCTCTCCGGTCTCCACTGCAACTTTCTCTCTCTTTAAACCAATTCAATCTGATCGGACTCTTCAGCCACCGCGGCCATCGTCACCAACCTGACCACCATCATCATGTCGTTTGCCCTCCTCCAACTGACGAAACCCTCCACCGTAATCTCCAACTGACCGTGCCCGCAACTTAACGTAATCTCCACAGCGTGCAGCCCTTTGTTTTATGGCTACGATGATTGTGGTTTCCGATGATGGATATGGTGGCCGGAAGTGTGTTGCATGACAGATCTGGTGATGGTGATTTTTTTTTTTTGAGGATTTTTTTATTTATTGATGGTTTATTTGTTTTTGAATGACGATAAAAGATGTGATTGAGGGAAAGAGGAAAAGGATAATTTTTTTTTTAATAATAATGTATTGATGAACAGTGACATAGTGTGTAGTATTTGTGTCAAAATAACATTTTTCTTTTTTCCCGGTATGTCAATTTTACCAACTGTGTTATTATGACACACTTTTACATTACACAAATACTACACACATTAACACTGTTACTTTATACTTTTTTTTTCCTCTTTCCTTCAACAAACAACAAATAGTACAAAAAAAAAAAAACAATTCTCTTCTTCCTCACTTAAACAGATCTCCGTTCCCTCTTCTTTTTCGATCTCAGTATAAAAACCGGCGGCCACCACATTTACCATCGGCTGCGACACCGGATCTCCGTTCTCTCTTCTTCTCTGATCTCTCTCTCACCGGCCACGAAACCGGATCTCCGCTCCCTCTTCTTCTTCGGTCACTGTCTCTTTCTCTCTTCTCCGTCCTATCAGCGTGATGGTGGTGATGAAGGACGACGTAGTGGTGGGAACGGTCGGCTGTGATGACGCCGGCAATGGTGGTGGTGGTCAGATCTGAAGAAATTGGTGGGTGGAGAGAGAGATTTGCAGTAGAGGAGATGAAATGTGTAATTTTACCAAATTGTCCTTATTTTTAAGGGTTAAAATGACAAAATCGTCCTTGTGTCATATTTGGGTATGTATTTATGTGTCATAATAACATTTCTGTAATTTTACCAGAACATTTTTTTAAAAAATGAATCGGTTTGTTATATTATCTTTAAACTCAATTATATTATAATATGGAAACACTTTTCACAAGTGTACTAGTATAGAAAAATCCCAGAATTCTTCAAAATGTTACCGGAACACTTTTTAAAAATATACTGGTATGTTGAGCAAAAACGAAAAAGTGTTCCGATATTAGTAAAAGTGTACCGGTTTAAAAAAATAATTCCGATACTCACAACAATGATTTGTAAAAAGTATACCGGTAGAGAAGAAATTTTCCCTTTGTTGGGTTCATCCACCTTTACTTCCAAATCAACACAATAATTGCATTTTGAATTGAAATTAAATTGCAGAGCGCAATTAAAGTGGAATGAATTAAGGAACAATGCAATAGTATTAACCGTCAAAGTTGTGATCTTTTGTTCATGGTTTTTTTCTTTCTTTTTGTGATGTTGATTTGGGTTTTCTTTTAATTGTTTTTGGTTGATTTTTTTTAGTGTGTGTAGCTATTGAAGCTTATAGATAGCAATTGTCTAAAACAACAACATAGTATAATTTGAATGGAACAAGTATTGTGATAAGAAGAAAATCTGATTGGCTCGGTAAAGATTCTTAAGAGAGGTAAACCTTTTTCTTTGCTTAGTATTAATGGTTCGCTTGATGAGTGATAATAAACCGGAACACTTAGACTAGTGATAACAAACCGGAACTTATTTGATGAGTGTACCGGGTTGTACACCGAAAAAGATTAAATAAGTGTTCCGGAAATATTTAACTAAATGTTCCAATTTGCAATTTTCACTACCGGAAATTTGTTGCATGCCGGAATATTTTTTGTGAGGGAAAAGTCAAAGTGTTCTGGTTTGCAATTTTTACCATGGAAAGTTTGTTGCATAACAGAATGATTTTTGTGAGGATGAAGTCAAATAATAAAAAGAGTAAAATTGGAAATTACTTTTATTTGTAGGGATGAAGATATAAAAGTAGGGGTAGAAAAAAAAATTCCACCAAAACAATTGAAAGTTAGGCCCAAACCTGATTTTTGTTTTCAATTAAACAAATGATTATTTATCTTTTTGGAAATATTTTTTTCTACCCCTACAAATTAATTTATTTTCCATTTTTACTCTTTATTTTTTTGGTAGAATAATTTGAGAAAGAAGTGGATGTAAGTGATAAAGAGACCCAGATTTTTTACTTATAGTGAAAAACAAAACTGTCACTAAAAGTCAAATTTCTTTTGAAATAATGAACCGGGTTAGTTTGAGAAAGAAGTGTTCCGTTAAACAATAATAAACCGGGTTACTTTGAAAAAGAGTACCGGTATAGTGACAGTGTCTGTCACTAAAAGTTAACTTCTTCATCCTTATATCCAAACTTCACAATTTTTCTCTCTGTATCCAAACTTCAGATCCGATACATTTCCGCTCCACTCTTTCAGGTTCAAATCACTTCTTCATCCTCTTTCGTTTTCATTTTCTTTTTCTTCATATTTTATAATTTTTAATCAATTTTTCTATAATTTATTGTGAATCACGCTCAATTTCTTCACGATTACAGATCAAGCATCGCATTGAAGATTTCGTAAATTTTTGTGTAATTTAATTTAATTTTGTCATCGATTTGCGTTTGAAATCGAGCGAATCGTAGATTCTGGTAAATTCAAATCGACATAGCTATGGTGGATCAACCTTTGTATCCAATCGCTGTTCTAATCGACGAATTGAAGAATGAAGACATTCATCTCTGGTTGAACTCTATCTGTTGTCTTTCGATGATTGCGCGTGCATTGGGAGAAGAGAGAACAAGGAAAGAACTGATTCCTTTTCTGAGCGAGAATAACGACGATGATGATGAGGTGCTTCTTGCTACGGCAGAGGAATTGGGAGTTTTTGTTCGTTATGTTGGTGGTGTGGAACATGCTAGTGTTTTGCTTCCGCATTTAACCTTTAGTGACAATGTTGTCTGTCACTATAACTCAAAAATCTGGATCTCATTCTCCCCTATATCTATTTATACCGGTATTATTTTTCAAAGTAACCCGGTTTATTATTGTTTACCGGAACACTTCTTTCTCAAACTAACCCGGTTTATTATTTCAAAAGAAATTTGACTTTTAGTGACAGTATTGTTTGTCACTATAAGTAAAAAATCTGAATCTCTTTATCACCTATACCCACTTCTTTCTCAAATTATTCTACCAACAAAATTTGTAGGGGTAGATGTATAATTGTTGGGGTAGAAAAAAAAATTTCATCTTTTTTAAACAAACAAATGATTATTTTTTCAACTTTGTAATCTTAGACTATTAACCCTTTTACAATTAAATTTTTTGCATTTCACTTTTTTAATATGACATGATAAATTTATAGTTTTTTTATCGGATAATCTTGTAAAGATTGCATCTTCACTAAAAAAAAATTCTTTATTTTTTGGGTAAATAGGTGTTTCGCCCCCTGCAAAATAGGCGAGATTTGTAATAGCCCCCTGAAAAAAAATTCTGAAGGATTCCCCCTTGCAATATTTTTTTATATTTGTCTTGGCCCCCTAAATGCACATCATGGCAGCTGACTAGGAAGAATCCATGCATTGATTTTTTTTAGATTAATTTTGGCTCCCTCACAACACACAAAATCCCATGAAAAAAAAACACAAAACAAAAGCAAACAAAATGAAGGAGGGAGGGAGAGAGAGAGAGAGAGAGAGAGAGAGAGAGAGAGAGAGAGAGAGAGAGAGAGAGAGAGAGAGAGAGAGAGAGAGAGAGAGAAACAAAATGGAAAATGAATGAATGAGGATGGAAATCCTCTTTGCAATTGTCCTTTTGTTTTTTTTTTTCTATTATTTTTAATTTAATTTTAAAATAATTATAATCATAAAACACATTTGTTTAACAAAAAAAAGTTAAATAAAAGAAAATTGTAATGTGTCCATTGATGTGGCATTTAAATTTAAATTAAAAAAGAAAAAATTCCACGTGGACATGCCACGTGGAAATTCTTCCCAGTCAGCTGCCATGGTGTGCATTTTGGGGGCCAAGACAAATAAAAAAAAGGGTTAATAGGTCTTTATCCCCTGTAAAGTAGGCGAATTTTGTTTTACCCTTTTTTTTTAGAACACCCGCTGTAATGTTTTATTTTTTTGTTCGTAGTGTAATTTACCCCCCTGTAATGTTGTTATTTTTATCCCCGGGGGTAAAATGAACTACGAAAAAAAAAACATTACAGAGGGTGTTCTAAAAAAAAAATTACAGGGGGTTAAAACAAAATTCGCATACTTTGCAGGGGGTAAATACCTATTAACCCTAAAAAAAAAATTGCAAGGGGAAATCCTTCAGAAATTTTTTTCAGGGGGTTATTAAAATATCACCTATTTTGCAGGGTGTGAAACACCTATTTACCCTTTTTTTTTTCAAATGGCATCTTTATAACTAAATAGATAAAAAAGTTAAATAGTGTTTACCTTTATAGGGTGACTGAATTTTGATTACAATGTAATATTTTTTAGGCTTAAATGCATTTTTGGTCCACCTATTTTGATATTAATGCATTTTTGGTCCCCTTATTTTAAAAATCAATTTTTTGGTCCCTCTATTTTAAAATTCAACATTTTTTTATGGTCCCCCTATCATATTTATGATGTGGCATCCTCATTAATGACATGGCGCTGATGTGTCTTTTGTAATTTGGAAAAATCATTTTCCAAGTCATTTTCCATTTAATTTTTATTAATTATTATTATGAAATCTTATTATATTAAATATTATTATTTTTAAATAAAATTGAAAAATAAAAGTTTATCAATCAAAGAACCCTTAATCCCAAATTGATCCATCATTTTTCTCACTTGGTTTGACCCAATCCTTACTCAATGAATCATTTTCATCGTGACACAAGTTCACACCTTCTCTCTCTCTAAAATACATAACACAAGAACAATATGGGAAGAAGTGTGGTGGCCGGCGAGAGGTGTTGCGGCGGTGACGTTATGTCAGTGGCTCATGAGATGATGGGAGGATGTGCGTTGATGGTTCTGGATTTTGAATTGTTTGTGTTGTGTTTTATTTTTCTGGAAAATAAGTGCATTGGAAGATTAAGTTAGTTTCTCGAAGAACAGATCTATTTTAAACCAGCAAATCTATTTCAAAATAAATAAATGATTTGCACTATGCTTCTTGATCAGACCCAATTTCTTTGTAAAAAAATGTGATTTCTCCATTTTGCAGCCTAAAAATAGAAGAAGAGAGATTCAAGCCAAGATTTTGTAAACCCAGAAAAGATACATCTCCCCAAAATAATAGATCGGAATATTTTAATTTTTTGAATTTAATTCAAAATGGAATGATAGAAAATATTTTACACGAGTGTTTGGAAAGAAGTTGATTAAGGTGGCAGTTTGAGTCCATCACGATGGAGGTGTTGGAAGGAGATTGTGGGTGGTGGGACTGATAGACAAGATTAACTTAATTTGTGTTTATTGATTTTAAATTAAAAAAAAAAAAATCGGATTTTAGTAATTAAAGTTAAATAAATTTGTGTTTATTGAAAATGTCTTGGATTTTAGCCAATCATCCTTGACATGTCAGCAATTGCAAAGTCACTTGATTAAAATGAGAGGGGGACCATGAAAAAATGTTGAATGTTAAAATAGGGGACCAAAAAGTTGATTTTTAAAATAGGAAGACCAAAAATGCATTAATATCAAAATAGAGGGACCAAAAGTGCATTTAAGCCTATTTTTTATTTCATATGTTTAGAGGATGATATCCAGTCCAGCCTGTCCAGGCGAGAGTTGCAGCCACCCTCTATAGTATTTGGTGTAGTCGCAATGCTCTTTTGTGGGATCACAAGCCATCTGACATTATCAGAACTTGTTTACTCATGCATGACACCATTCGTTACTACAATTGGTGCACCGTAGCCATTGAAGAACCCACTGTGTCAGCTAATAAGTACCTCTTGGGTGAAGCCAAGTTGTGGTTGGCTAAAGTGTAATTTTGATTGTGCTCTCTTTCCGACTAACATATGTTTTGGCGTAGGTGTTTGTTTCTGTGACAACTCCGTCACTTTGGTTCAAGCTCATACCTTGTGCTTCCCTCATGTTTCTTCCGCTATTGAATGTGAGGCTTCAACCCTTCTTGTCGCTCTTCAAATTGCACTGAAAAATGGTTATGCTCAAGTCAATTTTGAGAGTGACCAACAATCTATGGTTAACGTTATGACAAATGGTGATGCTTATATTAATGAACTAGACACTATTTTAACTAGTTGCGGGCGCTCCTAATTTCATCAAATGTTGGCTACAATCTAACTTCTATCAAAAGGCAGGTTAATAGAATCGCTCATAATTTAGCTTAAGCGTCTACTCTTATTGTATTGATATTATTATTCTGTGATGAAATGAATTGATTTGTTTTTAACCTAAAAAGAAAATTTAATATAATATATTAAATGCATAAAAGGAATGGGGAGAAGAGAAGAGGGATTCAAATAAAGCCAAAATATTAAAAAAAAATTATTGGAATGAAATTTACTACCACCGTCTCAAATTATAAATTGTATCTACTATTTTACACAAATTAATAAGTGTAATTATTTTAATTAAGAAAAAATATTATTAATAATTTTACAAAACCATCTTTCATTAATGATATAAAAAATGTTAATTAAGGAATTAAAAAAAGAGATAATAAATATTTAAGAGTATTAAGTCTATAAGAAAAAAATAATATTAAATATTTTATTGGAATTGTAAAGTTATTTATAATTTGAAATAATATATATATTTTTTCGAAATGACTATAATTTGAGACACATGGAGTAATATATTTAGAAGTTGAGTCTACTATTTTTTTTTTTGTTCAAATATTACGGTGACTAAACTTTTCATTCTTAAAATAAATAAGCGAGACATCCAAATTTAAATTTAATTTCCGTATGTATAATGCGTTGTCTCTTTCAACAAAGATAAACTTAAACTCAAACTCAAGGGACAAAGTTGAGTCTACTCTATTGATAGCAATACTATTTGTTTGCACACAAGGTAACAGCTATATGTTGGCCATTTATTATAAATATAGACTCTCTCATTTTAAAACTTCAATTCCTCTCCTCATTGTGTGTTCCATAAACTTCCCCTTTTTCTCTGTTTCTCATTATCAAATGGGTGGTAATACTAATTCCCCTTGTGCTTCATGCAAGCTCCTTAGACGCCGTTGTGCTAAGGATTGTATCTTTTCTCCTTATTTCCCTTCAAATGATCCTCAAAAGTTTGCAATAGTTCATAAAGTTTTTGGTGCCAGCAACGTTAGCAAAATGCTCCAGGTACCTCATCAACAACAAAATAACATCACAGTTCATATCTAATGTATCTAGTCTATATTGGTCAGATACATTAGTTATCGAATAAATATAAAATATGAATTTTTATTTATCTATGAGACCAGAGGAATACACCGATACCAAATGTATTGTATCTGGTGTCAAAATATCAGTATTGATTATAAATAGGAAGAGTAATAATTTAGGTTTGGTTTTTATTATCTTTTTGGGTTTTGAATTTTGACCCTTTTGGCAAAACAATGTTATTGACATGTTGTACAATGCTGCAGGAACTTCCTATTCAACAGAGATCAGATGCAGTAAGCAGTTTAGTGTATGAAGCAAATGCAAGAGTGAAGGATCCTGTTTATGGTTGTGTTGGAGCCATTTCTTACCTTCAAAATCAAGTTTCTGAGCTTCAAATGCAGCTTGCAGTAGCTCAAGCAGAGATACTTTGCATCCAGATGCAACATGATGAGCCTGTAATGCAAAATCCCAATATTGCCCTTGATCAAAAACCTTCTTACCTTCTCCAAAATGATCTTCCTCAGTACCTCAACTTTCCATCTTCAAGCAATGTAATTCATTGTGATTCTCTTTCAAGAGGGAGCATTTTTTGATATGATATGTGGTGTTTTTTTTAGAAAATTATATGTGATTTCTTAATTGAATGAAAATTGTTCAAATGTTTATTGGTTTTTTTTTTTGGCATTAGTCATCTGGTTTTTAGGAGAAGGGCTCCAGAGACGGAGCTACTCATGGGCTAGGAAGGGTAATGATCCGTCCGAAATAATACTAGTTGTATAACAATTATATCATGTATATCATATCCTCCGATGATTGTGAATCTTGCCAGTTCGATTTTCATAGTCAACATATTTTCTTTTAAACTCTATTTTTATAGGTATATATACCATATTTTAGTGTAAATCTTTTTTGACATATGACAATGGACTTTATCTTTTCATTAAGGTTGATTCTAAAATGAGGTAAGAGATTAAAAGTAAAAAAAATAAAATTAAAATACGAGGACCATAATATTAGTTTTAAGGTAGTAGGTAGACCAAAATTTCAAATAGAGAATCAAAATAGTATTTAACTGAAAGAAAAAAAAAAAAAATATAAGCATAGCCCGCGCTATTGAGGGATTGTGGTAATTCAGAAGTCGGCCACGAGATTAAGAAAGTCTAACAAAAAATTGTTTCCATAAAAAATGAATATGGATTCTTCTAAACGATATAAAAAAACTTATTAATTATTTGAGTTCAATATTTTAATTATTTATCGGTGTTTTTAATAATTAGGATAATTTTTCTTTCTATACTCTACAATCTACATCTCTATGCAGAGGAATTAATGAGGTTTAAGAGTCAACTATGGCACGTGATTATGTACTACTGATGAAGTAATTTAGAGTGTTCTAAATCAGTAAAATAACATTAAATTAATGATCAAGATGCTTCAAACATTAATGCTTTCAGATAAGGGTCGGTGTGGTCTTTTTAAAAAAATGGCAAACATTCTGATAATTGGTTACTACTAGTAACATGTTTTTAGCAAACATAAGAACGATTGTTTTATACTAAAGTTATAATTTAGTTGCTTATTGCTTTGTTAGCAAACATATCACATGGAACATCTATGAAACAAGGAAAAAATAAGTTTTTTCTTCATGTTAATTTTATTTGCTAATTGTGATATACTAAACCCTTAAAAAGATCGATTTAAAAATAATAAAAATGTCAAAAGTTTAATTACAAAGAAAATGTCAAAAATATTTTTTTATTATTTCTAAAAGTGCATAATTTCTAGCATTTTCCATGACAATTATTTATTTTAAAAGTTTTAATCTTTTGATTAGTGAATTAAAATAAATTATTTTTTAAAAAAAATGAAAACAAAGTAAACTGTTACTTAAATATCTCTACTTTGATTTTCTTGAAGAACAAAAAACAGTGCAGTTTATTGATAAACATTTCAAGCCGGTTTTTATTGTAAAAGTTTTAAAAATATAAGCTACAATCAAACGACTTACAAGTACATGTTTATTGAGAATAATTTTTAGATATTTATATATTGTTTTCCTTAGATTCTTTTTTATTAAAAAAGTTTTTTTTCGAGACAATTAATTTGAAATAGCAGATTTAAACTAAAATGATTTTAGTAATTTGGAAAAGTATCTTATTTTATCTTCAGTATAATAATTAAAGTAATTTGTGTTGTCAATTTATTTAAGCAGAATGATAATTTATGTTTTAAAGACACATGCTAAAAAAAACAAATGTAGTGATGGAGTCAGAAAATTTGTAAAATTTTAGCAAAATTTCAATTCTAAACAAAAATTTCAGTTTTACATTGAAAAATTTCTATTTTGAACAAAAAAAATCTCATTTTTGTCCTAAACTAACCTCTAAAATACCATTTTTTTACCAAAGTCTGACAAGTGCCCGAGTTGGCTGCGCTATTGATCCGCCCACGAACAAATGTAATAATATTTTATTGAAATGTATGCATTTAACTTTCTAAATATTAAATATTTGATATTATTAAATGTTGAATTTATATTTTAAGTAGTTTAACATATACTCTAACATGTATTTTTAAGACACGTATAAATATTTTATAAGTGATTGTGTTGTCAACGAGAAATGCTAACTTGGATACAATTATAACCCATATATTTAGGCACACACTTATTATCGAAATTTTTTTAAGGATAAATAATTTAGTCACATTATTTAATATTAATTAATTTTTTCATCTTTTAATTTTTAAAATTATATATGTGCCTAAGAAAGTTAATTTAGGCATGTGGGGGAATAGCTGGTTTTTTTTTTTTTTTTTGAAGCAAGGGGAATAGCTGGTTGTCAACTTGAAAGTAGGGAATGTAGAAAATACAACTTTACGAATTCAATAGACTAGGGTGAATTGAATTTGTTGAATTGAATAGAAGTATTTAAATCATTAAGGATTATTAATTAAAACTAACCACTCTTTGATTATTAGTATCGATACATAGATTATATACTAGGATGTGTTTCATATTTTCCATTATAGTACAATTTTACTACCTCCAAATATAACCAAAGAAAGGATAAGTGCTACAAAATCTATGGTAGATTAAACCTAGCCGTTGCGGCCTACTTTTGGGATTTAGGTTTGGTTTTGTTAACAATCACATAATTTTCACATTGTTTTATATTGGAACTATTATTTACATATCAAACTGTTCTGATTAATTCTGTCATAAAATCACTTAAAACGATTTTAATCGTACGATTTAGATCGGATGACTGTGATTTAAAACAGCTTAAAAACTGTGTTAAATTCTACGACATGTAATATGTTTCCCTACTTTTGTGCTATAGTTGATCTTTGAAAAGATTCTGCACCATCAAATAATGCACAAGGTAAAACATTATTTAGTATATTAAGGATGCACTTTTGCCCCTCGCTAAAAAATAAGGGATTCAATAAGAACATACATTTTTAGGGGTTATACCTTGGTGCTCTTGGTGTACATTTGATGATCAAAACATCATAGGCACATGCACACAGGAGCAGCGCACACACAAATCAATTACAATGAATCATTTATTTATCAATAGAGAGGATAGATCTATTGTAATAACCATTGAATGGTTTGTTAATGCGGTATAGTATAAAATTTGTCTATTTCGTACTATCCTGACATTTGCAGTTGTATTATTTGAGCTGTCATAATATGACTTTTGGTTGGTGACACTCTTGAATTTGAACATATATATGTTGATGCACAATGTGCTCAATAGAAGATTACTCTTTAATAGATGTTTAGAGGTTGAGAGTAAGATAGAAGACCTTCAACATATATCCAGATGATGGAGTACTTAAGTGTTGACTTTGACTTTTTGATTGTCTAGAGGATGATTGATCATTTTTCTCCAGATGTTGACTTGTGAGATGTCAAGACGAACACAACCTTCTTCTCATCTCCAATTGATATCCAGATGATGGACGAAGCGTTGACTGAGACTTGTACTTTTGTTGGGTATGGTTGATGGTGATCCCAAACCATCATTGTCTTCTTTTCGTTGTTGTTCAGATGAAGGGCAAAGTTCGGACCTTTACTTCATTTCTTTCTTTGTGTTGGTCTAGAGGATTAAAGTTTTTCATAGCTTAATCTTCTGTGTGTAAAGGATCGTGAGAGCATATGAATATATCTTTTATACTTGTTTTTCCTTCCTATACACTTGAACGCACAGTTAGATAAATTATTTATTTTATTATATTAAATGTTTGTTATCATCAAAACTTTAATGGACGAGATATTTCTTCAAACATAATTTGTTATATAGTACTTATAACCCTTGACAAATCAAATAGATCCTAAAACAAGTGTGTTGTAATATTTTATCAAGTACTTGTTATTTTCAAATTAAATAGGGTTAACTATGTTTTTGGTCATATAAATATCTCAAATTTAACCCATGCGGGGTGCGGTGGACTTCTTTGAGATTGTGATGGCGGATGGATCAAAGGATACGTTAGGAAGATTGGAATGTGTGATGCTTTTCATGCTGAGATGTGGAGCATGTACCTTGGTCTAGACATGGCTTGGAGGGAGAATATCACTTACCTTATAGTTGAAAGCGACTCAAAAATCAAGTTTAATGGGATTATTCCTATTTTAGTTTGGCGTATCCATAAGCTTTTGAGTTTGAGTTGGACTGTCCAAATCAATCATACATGGCGTGAAGGAAGCGAAATGCCGAATTTACTTGCTAACTTTAGCATTTCAAGGGACTCAATGAATTTTTTATATTTTGGAGACTCCCCCAGCGAGCTTGAAAGGCTGTTGTTTGATGACATATCTGAAGCTTGCATGCCTCGGAATGTCCGTATAGTTTCGTAGTTTTTTCCTTTGGTCTTTGCCCCTCTTTGGTACCAAAAAAAGAACTCAAATTTTGTTTTTTTGTTCCTATAAAAAATTTCACCAAGTTTTGGTCCCTCAATATTTTCTATCATAATTTTTGGTCTCTGCTTTCAATCAACTCATGTATGTCATTTGAAATTTTGAATTTTTTCAGCGATCATGATAAATACATTATTGAAATCTCTTTTACAAAAATTTAATTTTTGTTAACAAAGAATGAATTAAATATGAATCTTTTAGCTATTTTCACTATAAAAAATCGTAAATAATTCATCTCGATCATGTTAAAAAAATTTAATTTTTTATGAGAGAGGTTCTTTTTATTTTTTTCGGAATTATGGGAGAGGTTCTTATATTATAAACATGTATAGAAAAACCATTATAAAATTTGAAAGTACACAAGAGTTAGATTAAAATAGAGACTAAAAATTATAATAGAAAATATTTGGAGGATTAAAAGTTTGCTAAAAAATTTTATAGGGACTCAAAATAAAATTCGAGATATTTATAGAGATCAAAAACTTATTTAACCCAATTAAATAAATACTAAAATTGATGTTAAAAATCTTCAAGAGATATCGATGATACTTTGAAAACTCAATTAACTGTATAGCAAAAGAATTTTCATGAAAAAAGAAATAAAAATCAATGATATAAATAATTATAGTTTGAATATATATGACAATGACTGTATTTGAAAACTCAATTAACTGTATAGTTTGAATATACATGACAATATGACTGTATAGTTACGCAGCATAACAAATTTTCCTACTACAACTTGCAAGCAATACGTTTACTTGAAGCAATAGATTCATAGTGTGCACTTGTGCTTGGCTATTGAAAGGCCAGCATGTTTGGTGATGATACATAATAATACATATGTGGTTAGTAATATCATAACGTATATATCATTTTTCCAGCATCTGAATTATAAAGTGGTGAACAATTGGCGCAGTCATTTCATGTTCATAGCCTTACGAGGATAAATTAGCTACTACCTAGCTAGCTATATATAGCTATAGATATTAATCTTTTATTATTTCATGTATAAAGAGGGAAAACTAGTTTCAGCGTAATGCCAAGGACACCATAATCATACAGCTTTCACCAAAGACATGAGGATCATATTCTTGGTTAATTTTTTTTTTTATATATAAAATTATAAAATTTTATTTTTGGTCTTAATAAAAAAAATATGACATATTTTGCACCCTATAAAATTATGTCTGTAAATTGATGTGTATTTTTTAAAGGGTCATGCTAACTAGTGCCTCCGGGGCACTAGTTAAGGAACCAAAAAAAGTAAATATCGCATTGGAAACAACATTATTCATACTTTAGATATGTTGACTACACAAATTTCAAGATTAATATACTATTTTTAGTATCCTTAACTAGTGCCCCGGAGGCACTAGTTAGCATTTTCCTTTTTTAAATGATTATTTTGGAGATGGTGTGTTTAAAACATTATAAAAATTCTTAAAAAAAGAACACAAAATTTGATTATTTAAGTCGATAATTTTCTTTTGATAATTTTAAGTCAATATTTTTGCTACTTTATCTTTATTTTTTAAAATTTTAATAATTTTAAAAAATATATATAACAAATTCTAGAATTTTGTTAAAAAAAACTTTTACTTGTATATTCTATATATGGCTGAAAAAAATTATTTAAAAATTTAAAAGTGTAAATATAATTAAACAATTTTAAAAATTGTGAAAAATAGTAGGACTACAACAGTATGCATAAAAAAATATAAAGAAATTTTTTAGATAATAATTCATATTTATTTTTTATTCAGTATTAGTGTTAAATCATAAATGTACAAGTCTTAGTACTCAACCTAAATAAAAATAAATAAAAAAAAAACTATGTTGATTGATTTGGATATTGAATTTGATCAAATTGGGATCAACATGTGAACACGCCTACTTTTATAGATAATAATTCATTAAAAATGTAGTGGGAAATTTCTTTGAAACTTGCAAAAAAATTCCAAATCATCTCTTTCTAATTTTTATAATAATCCTCCTCCCTTCCATTTAAAAAGATTGTCCATATAAGTAATGTGAGACTTTCACTTCTTGTTCAAAAATATGTCAGACTTTCACTTATTTAAGCTAATAAGTCACAAAGAAAGTCCATTCATTTATTATATTTGGCTATATGCGTATATTAATTCAATCTATATATAGATATTTTTGTAATCCTTTTTATATGTCAATTAAAAAAAAGAAAAGACAAAAAGAAACTAGGCAACACAATGCCTAAACACTCACGAGGAGCCGGCCAACATGAAGAAATCTTCAAAGTGTTAATATTAGCAGCCTCAAATTTAACTAATTAACCGATTAACAAATATAATTAACCAACAAAAAAGAGAAGAGCTCTCTAATAAGAAATTGATTCGCGTCAAATAAAAAAAAAGAGATTGATTAATAACCGCATCCAAATGATGAAAGTTATTTTAATGATCACCATCAATCATATCTAATCCAAAGCCAACATTTTTGTAGTCTAATTATCAATTATCAACAAAGCATTTATGAGCTTATAGGTGTGTTTGTTTTTGAGGGATTAAAATTACAATCTTGAGAATATCATTTCTAAGAATATTAAAATTCTAAGGAGTACTTTTAAAATTTTGAAATTATAATAAATAATAAATAAGTGTTAAAATAGTGTAGGAGTGAAAAGTTATTGTTGATTATATTTTATTCCTATGGGAATAAATTTACACAAGAATAAAAATTAAGAAATTTGTATATTTTAAGAAATAAAATGTATCCGGACATAATTTCTTAAAACTTCAAACAAACATGGGAATTAAAAGAAACTATTAAATAATACTCTCTTTGTCTAGATTTTTTTTGTCTTTTTAGAGTTTTACACATGAATTAATTACAAATAATAAATATTAATCGATAAGTTAATTTATTTTTATTCTTACTTTATTAAGAAAGAGAAAAGGAAAACGCTTTTTGTTAAGAAAAATGAAAGAGAAGAATAGTAAGAATATATCTCCACTCTTGTTTATATCAACCACCATCCATGATTTCCAATAAAATAGGAAGTTATAGTTTTTTTAAAAATAAAATAAAATAAGTTATGTTGTTTTCTTGCAATTCTTGTGTGAAATCTCCCATAACATTTAGCACTCCTCAAGGGAAAAATTTATTTGGTAAATGTTTTAGTTTTTGTAAGGGTATAAATGGTAAAACATTATTAAATATATCTTAATTTTTTATAAGAATCACAATTTTAGGATAAAAATGAAAAAGTTAAAAGGATCAAAGATTAAGCACACTACATGACTTTAATCTCACATTTAGCATACATAATAATAAAATGGCTTAACTACATATTTCATCTCTTAAGTTTATTTTAAGTTTCAATTTGATCCTTTACATTTAAAAAATATTAATTTCGTCCCTTATGTTTTCACCGCTCACATTAGTTAGTTCTTTCCATCAATTTTTCTACTAACCCTGTTTGAACTCTCCACGAGTCCACGTGACTAACTGAATGCATATGTAGACAGACATATGCACGTTGAAATGTAAGAGACCAAATTGAAACTTAAAATAAATGTACAGGATTAAATGTGTAATTAAGCCAAAATATTATTAGCCAAGTGTTTGTCCACATATGCAATTTGTTGGTCAGGTGTATAGTTCAAATGGTGTTAGTAAGAAAACTGACAAAAATAACCAATTGGTGGAAATTGTAAAAACGTAAGAGACCAATTTAATATTTTTTAAATGTAAGAAACTATATTAAAACTTTAAAAAAATATTAAAAAAAAAAAAAAAAACTTAAGGGAAACATAATAAAATTTGTCGCCATTTTCTCCCCTTTTCCAAAAGGATAAAACTTAAATACAGTACACTAGGTCCTGTTTGTACTGTTATCCTATTAAAATCAAACACGTGTAATATTTGGTATATATTAATTAAATAAATTTTAACTCTCGTTTATAATATTTGTAAAAAAAAAAAAAAAAACCTCCGTTTGTATAATCGTTAAGTTTGCGACACCACGCTCTCTATCCACCGATTTCAACTCAACATTCAAAATTTCGTTCAACTCGATCAACAACAGGAGTCACAACATGGGAGGTAAATAGAGAAGATGTACAATGGAGAACTCATCCACACATGAGATTTGAATGGTTTGATTTTATTTAATGTATTACATGTATTACAATTGGAGTATGTGCTAGTGCTATATGATACTCCATTCTGTTTGCTTTCACTTCCATGATAAATTTTCTTAAAGACTACTCTTTTCGGCCTTATTTATAAGTAAAAGTTGTTTTTTAAGTTCATTGAAAAAGTAATTAGATACATTACTTTTTCAATGAACCTAAAAAACAACTTTTATTTATAAATAAGGCCAGAGCGAGTACAATCTTCCAATCATAATATAGAAACATAAATTAAATATATGTTTCAATTTGGATCAGCTCCTTCTAGCTGGTTCACGTGCAAGAAAGTGCTTGTTTTATGGAATGTGTCAATGTGCACAATATATATATATTATATGTGGGATTTCTAAATTCATCTCTTCCAACATCTATGTGTCAAAATCAATGCATGCATATTGTTTCAAAGATTCAACACAGCCAGCTTCATTCATATTTAACATGGGAACATTTCCTATAGTCAAATAATTAATAGCAAAACTATTATTTTCATTCACCTTATCACTACCGAAACCTCATTTGTTTTAACCCTGTTTTTGTCTTTATCATTCTATTCTAGCATTGCACTAGTTAATTAACCTATCTTATCATTATAAACTAATCATTGTTGAAGCTTCTCTAGAACGGGCCAGCTTTTTGAAACTATAGTCTAAAATAAAACGAGAACCTCCATCTAGCTAGACCCAGACTTGACACCAATATCAACAATTAATTAATAAATTTAAAGGATAAATATGTTTGTGGTCCCTATAAATATTCCAAGTTTTATTTTTAGTCCCTCTAAAATTTTTCTTGGACTTTTGGTCCCTACTTTTAAATCAAGTCATATACATACTTCATATTTTTTAATGGAATTTTTCAGAAAAATCTAGAATATTTTAACAATCACGCGCAAAAAAAAATTAGAATTTTTTAACAAAACATGAATTAAATATAATTTTTTAAGCACCAAAAACATAAAAATTTATATTTAATTTATTCTTTGTTAAAAAATTCAAAAAAAAATTGGGAGAAATTCTTATAATATTTTAAACATTAATAAAAAAATTTATTCAAAAATATAAAGTCTATACATGAGTTGATTTAAAAGTAGGGACTAAAAGTGTTAATTGAAATTTTTTGAGGGACTAAAAGTAGAAGAAAAAATTTAGAGGGACTAAAAACAAAACTTGAAATATTTGTAAAGACCAAAAACATATTTATCCCAATTTAAAATATATGTATCATTTTTAAGATATATTATACTATGTATGGGTTTGGATTCTCTCCAGCCACTGAATTGTACTATTCGATCTCAACCTTTGATTTTCATTAAATATTAGCAATCAACACCATAATATAATTGATGAACAGTTCAGATCTGAGCAGAACAAGAAGTTGGAGAGGAAGAGCAGGAGAAGATCTGAATCCTGCTATGTATTATTAAAAAAATTATTTTATTTTTTACTTAAGAAACAAAGGTTTCAATATATCGGTTGCAGTCGAGCTCGCGTTAAGGGTTTGGCAATTTCGGTTGTTAGAAATGTTGTATTACAAATTGTGCTTGTTGTAGTGTGAATTAATTATTAATTATAACATTGCACAAATTTTTTGTAACGGCAAAAATAATTGTATTAATATAGAGAAAAAAAGTATAAGAGGTCCTGTATCCACACTAATAGGAGAATGTACTCCAACCAAACCAAAAATCAATAGGAACAAAAGCATTTCCGTTATTCACTCTAATTCTATATTCCCCAACCGTAAGCTAACATATAATACATGTCATTGGTTTTTCATAACTTTATAACTATAATTATTTTCATAATTTTGTAGTGAATTTATCCATCCTATTCCATGGCCGTAACGTTGTTTTATTGCAGTCGTTTCTATAATTTTTATTCACACTATTCAAATGGAGAAAAATGATAACGAACACCCACCTATATATAATGTTTTGTCACAATCGTTTTTGCGATAACATGCTTTTTTTTTGCGATTAACCTATATATAAGTGAAAAATGAAGTTCGGTTGGACTTGGAGTAGATAGAGAACGTTGTAGGGAGTCAAAAGATTCTGAATTATTATGCTAGTAGTATATTGTACTTATAATGGGAGCTGCGGCAAAATATAGCTGATCAATAACAAGACAAATTAGACATGTCACTGTTGATGTTTGTCTATTGATCTGAAATTCTGCACCTTTGTATGTGGACAACGAAAGTGTGATTGTTGGAACTTGGTTTGGTTTTCCATTTGAGGGCTCGAGAATATGTAATAGTGTAATACTTCCAAATTAACCAAAGTTTATTTTGGATCTCTTTTCTTATTTAAGTCAAAGTGATGACTGACTGCATCAATGTTGAGGTTTTTGAAGCTATTCAAATATCGATACTAGATTCTCCACAACACTGACAGAAATGCTTTGTGAAAATATCTATTGTTTTTAGGATCATGCTAAACAGTGCACCCGGTGCAGCGGGTGCACTAGTTAAGTATACTTAAAAAGGAAATAAAAAGATAAAGTTAAGGCTAAAAAGCGGGTGCACTAGTTAAGTATACTTAAAAAGGAAATAAAAAGATAAAGTTAAGGCTAAAAAGATAACTTTTTACATTAAATGCATAAATTTTGAAAAAATATTTATATATTAATATGTTTAATTAGTGCACCGGATACATTGTTTAACATTTTCCTTGTTTTTAACTTGTTACATGTAAATTACTATATGTTGAAAGGGTCATACCAATGTCACAAAGCCAGAAAGGGTGTTGAAATATAATGTTATGATTTGATCACATCATCAAAACTCAATCCAAAAGACCATCTTTTAAGAGTTTAATTGTTGTGTATCGTCAGTGTAAAACGTTTTTACACATGCATCTAATGATGTGTTGCCACATCATTTAATGAATGTGATACATCATGTGTTTTTAAACAAAATACATGATATGTTTATATATTATTGAATGTATGTGTAAAATAATTTTACACTGACAGTGTATATAAATTAAATTCATCTTTTTAAAATAATATATTGAGTTGTGTAAAAAAGAAAAGTATTGAATTAAGTTTTCTTATCAATTCAACATGAGATGATCATAACATCGTCGACTCTTTTAAGAGTTGACATCAACAACAACTTTCACTCCATCAATATTAACCGATGATATAGTCTCTTTTTCCTTTGGTGATCTAATTTAATTTAACTATAGATAGGTCTTTTTTGTTGTTCAACTCTCGCTCAAAGACCTATTTAAGAGTCTCTTACAAAGTCAGGAATGAAATTGGTACCTTACTCATAAAATTTACTACACAAAAAGAAAAGTAAAAGAAGATATTGCAGTTGGTCCTGCTCCACTTCAATTAGATACCAGAACTTTATTAGGTATAACCTGTTAAGAAAGTGTTATGGTGGACTGAGAAAGATTAATGTTGATAGTACATAAAAACTATAAAAAGATTAAACTATTACTTAAATATTAATTTCCAGCTTTACATATAGAGTGCCATTTGTACATTGGATTCTAATGGTATTTATCCATTCAGCACATGCATTTTACAAGCTAGACCCACTAATGATAACAAGTTTTATTACTTACTGCATCATAAGCCTTTGTATATATCTGCCCCAGATGTAAAATAGATCCTTATTTTATAGAAGAGATCATGTTATTACAATTTAGGAACCTTCAACCTCCAATTCATAATATGGAGACTCATCCAATGTCTGAATTGTACCATCCAGATTACACACTTGTATTATAAATTTGAGACTAGAAGTATCTGAAGGAACTTCAAGATCAGAAACATAAAAACAGTTAACTTGTGCTACTCCAAGGTACTCCTCCTTCGGTTCTAAAGTTGTTCCTGCTCCGGCTTGTTTTGATAACTTCACAAGATATATGTTGTACTTCAGAGAGAGATAATTCTTTCCATTTTTCAGTGTCCATGAAATTTTAATGTTAAGCGTCTTTGAACCCTCGGAACCGGATGCCCATTTTATATATTTTCCGTCAACTTGCCAAGAAGAAGAAACAGGAAAATCTGATGACTTAGAGTCGGAAGTCTTGATTGTAAGATGACCAAGAAGTGCATAATAATCCGATGGAGAAGTCAGAGTACGATCTTTGCAATCTGATCTGAAGCAGACTGCATGGATTTCAGTTAACGTGTATCCGTTCATTGCAATTGCACTTTCATTTATAACCCATGCAGGAGAAGATCCCTTATATTCACGTGTCGTGATTACTTTGTTGAATTTACTTGAGATATGATTCACAGCCTGGGATGTGAGAAGAACAGAAACATTTTCGTCTTCGTTGGAAATGAAAACAAGCTTAAGCCCTAGTGAAGAATTGCCATTAGATTTCACCTGCATTAATTATGCAGTTATTCACATGACAAAAGTGAGGGTTCCATTAATTAAGAATCTAAATATATAATAATTTCGATGAACTTAATGAATGTGGATCATACGGTTAGTTATATGAGTTTGACGGCATTCTTTAAACTCAAGCATAATAGATTGATGTGTAGTTATTTCATCAATTTATGTATGATAAAGAAGTTAAAGCTTACAGAATAAATAAAGTGAATTGGCAACTCGCTCAATAGAAATTCTCCTTGAAAAATTTTCCTCTCGAAGTCAGTTTGTTCTTCAAGAGATCCTTTGAATGTAATGTTCCCCCCTCCACTATACGATGCTTCCTTCAAGCTGCAATATGCAAGCAAGACAACAGACACTTTAGAACTTGTCCGATCAATAGCTGGAATTTAGTGTTGCAATATTTCATATTAAAATGAAAGAATAAAAAAGATTGTTTTTATATCTTACACCTTATTAGAAAGAGTGTTTTTATATTATGAAGAAAAACTCCCTCATTCAAGTTATGAGACTATCCTTTCTTCCATTTCTCTTTCCTTATTCTGTTTAGTTCTCAGTTTTTGAGTTGCAATTAGAACATTTAAAAATATTAGATTTGTGACATCACTTACTCTATACTAACTTGAATAGGATTTCTAGGATCGGAAAGCTCAAGGAGTGGCTGCAAGCAAATAATTGAGTTAGATAACCAAAAATAGAAAAACCTCTTAAATCAGTATAAAATTTTACAAATTGAATTTCGGTTCCAGTCATTGCAGTTACTTCACTTCAAGGAAGATAGTATAGATAGTTGAGCTAACAAGGAAGAATGATTATTAGGTGCATACCTGAAAGCCTTGGCAAGAAATGTTGCACCATGTAGCATCTGATACATTGTTTCCATCAACTGAAATATGATAACCACGTCCCTGAAGAAACAAAAAGATAGAATACATTTCTAAGATTGGATACACAGATGTTTGATCTGAATTTAAATGCCTTTGCAATTGTTAACCTGGTCGAAATTTGAATATAACGGTAGTGGTCCCCTATAATTTCGCAGTGCTCCCCAAGATTTTTCCACAAGACCCCACCAACTGCAATATTGAATGCATGGCAATGATGCTGGTACGCATGAGAAATTTTTTTAAGGTTTAATATCCATCATTCATATAAAGAAAAAACTTTGACCAACTTATTGGTACGCATGAGTCTCAATTAGGCTAGAATAAATAGGGACCAGATGACTTCAAATTAAGCTACAATGCATAATTGAGATAGGTTATTTTGAAGGGGAAAAGAGCTAAGAAGCTTGAAATAGAAGGTATTCAATGACAGTTTATGGCTAATCCATCTGATAAAACTGGAGTGTGTAAGATATCATGAATTCTTTCTATAAATAAAAATTTAAAACATCTTAACAAAATTTATATTTGTAAATGGGAGTGATCAGAAAGACATGTAATAAATGGAAAGATATTGATGAGTAATTGTTTGGTTTTGTAAAACAAATAACTAAATTACCTATTCTGCGCTGTCTCAAAATCTGGTGGTTGCTTTGTCTCATAGATCCATCCGGGAGCAAATATTGCAGCAGAGACGTCATTCTTTCTAAGTAGATCAAGAGCAACATTTGCCTGAGAAATTCAAAAGCAGATAAAAGAAATTAGAATAAACAAACATTGAGATAATAGCCAAAAAAGGGAAATTAACAATTTAACGCTGAGGTAGCCTTTTCACTTTACCAGTCCTATACTCCACTATCCGAAAGTATTTGGCATCTTAAATTTCACAAGTTTATGTCACAAAGAAACTCTAACAAAAAGTGTTTTCATAAATATCTTTTGGTAACAGAATATTCAGTTGCAGTTGTTGGCCGCTGCGAGGGGAACTAAATGTATATTACAAACGTCTACGAAGGCAGTTTACCATTAAGAGCACTCACAATAAAAAAAAAAATCAGGTTGTAAATATACAACTATATATATTACCAACACAGTAAAACTAGTATATGTATATCACAGACTACATACATTCCATTGTCCACCGCCATATGTGTTCCTTCCGAATACATCAATTCCCATGTATACATCGAACTTCCGATCAGCAGCCACAGCAGCAGAGAGCCTTGGATAGTCTTCCTATATGATACATAATAAAATTAACAAAGGAAAATAACAACTGATTATATATCAGCATTGCGGAAGGACGATAAGTAATACCTTCCATGTATAGTTTACGAATATTCCATCACATATATCAAAAAACGGCTTGTTATATTCATTTAGTTGATCTTGCCAATTCAGTTTACCATTAACTGTAACACTGTCATACCTACATGACCAATAACACACATCAAAGTCTACTTTCGGCACCAGCCACTGCAATAAGAAAATTCTGACTCTAATAGTTACCAAATCACTAATGACCCCGGCATAGAAGAATGCATTGTTAATGATAAATGGTCGACAAACTCTTTCAAATTAGAAATTTGCCCGGGGTCCAACTCTACCTCCATATTTATCTGCAATTAAACATTACAAATTCGAATAATTAACAAGAATATGACAAATATGTTGCTGTGAAGTACTAGAAAGATAGGTACATAATTAAATAATAGAAAATTTATAAGCACAGAGAGATGACAAAATATTTACTAGCCACCCATCGAAGCCTAAATCAACAGCAAGCTCTGCCAAACGTTCTGCATACATGTGTGCAGACTCCTTCGTTGAAAGCAGTATATCACAGTTAGCCTTTCCCTCATCCCATTCAGTGATGAAAGTCCCCAACACCTGAAAGATCAAAGAAACAAGTACAACCGATGAATATTCCATCTGTTCTGATTAAAGCATGATCCATAAATAATGTCAGAAACATCTCTAAGTGAGAAACTCAATGAATCTAGAGCTCCCAAAAAAGATTCAGAAAAGTAATTTACATTTCCCAAATGATCTCAGATATATTAAATTAAGCCAAAGTTATGCTTTAATAGGAATGAGCATCCTGAAGCAGAAAATTTCAATCCTACCCCCACCCTGCCAAATAAAATTAACCCCTTAGTCCTCGAGCATATGAACAAGGGTTACAATTCTGGCCCTATAACCGCTAGTGATAGAAAGAAGATTGAAGTCACTCAACCATAAACCATAACAGTAATGATAATCATCATCCAGAAACTCAAAATCCAAAAGATAACTTATATGATTATAAATATCTGCATATTATAGTCTAACCATATAAGGTTAACTCAAACTCAAATCAACCAAAAATGGAACCAAGAGCCTCGAATTTTCTTTATTTGAAGTTATCTACTGGGATCTAACTTTTTAAAATATTTGAGAGAGCTTATAAAAACAACTTATTTCCATAAGCCCTCTAGGATATATAGCTTAAGAAAACAACTTAAAGTGTATATGAAAACAAGTTGACTTTAGTTTTTGACATAGAAACAGCTTATAGTAAGCACTTATATACATACATAGGGCCTGTTTGGAGCTTATAGAGCACAAGTACTTATCATGATAAGCTCTTATGTATTAGCTTACATAATCTATTTTTATAGCAAAGATAAAATAAAGATGAATTTTTTATATATTCTACGAGCTATTTTCATAAGCTATATTGTAGAACTTAGTTGAAAAAACTTATCAAAATTGTCATAATTTGTTTTCATTTGTTCTCCCAAAGAGCCTCACAAAACTTATGTTAGCATATAAGCTAACAAGCTCATATTTATGCTCAATATTTCACTTTAAAATTAGTTCGAAACTCAACTCAACTTGACAATTAACTTATTGAATATGATTCATGAACCAAATGAGCTGAACTGGATATGATAAAAGAAAGTACCTTAACACCATGACGATGAGCAGTATTAATCCAAGAAGGAGGAGGAATAGTAACAAGAGAATGAGAAAAATAAACAAAAACATCAATCAAATGCCAATGCCAAATA
The DNA here is from genome assembly GCA_954870985.1 of Trifolium fragiferum. Taxonomy (NCBI): domain Eukaryota; kingdom Viridiplantae; phylum Streptophyta; class Magnoliopsida; order Fabales; family Fabaceae; genus Trifolium; species Trifolium fragiferum. The sequence goes on from OX940794.1 coordinate 20,176,918, forward strand.
GCATAAGCATTAGGATTAGTACCACCTTGAATCCACTTATCATCTAAGTAACCACCAGCCATATCATGACAAACCAACAATCTACGTCTATTAGGCAACAAAGAAGAAGAAGAAGAAGAAGAAGAAGAAATTGGAACTGAAGATTTGTTAAAAGGGTAATGAAAGGAATCAAAATAGGTACGAGATTGAAGGTCTTGAAGGGTTTTGATTGGATATGAAATGGGAATTGAGGGTTGTTTTGGGTCGAAAGATGGAGTTGGTGAGGAAGGAGAAGAAGAGGTTGGGTTCGCCATTAGAGTTTGAGATATGAGACGAAGAATGTTTCGGATTTTGATTAAGAATTGGCGGTTTATATAGGGTTCTAGATTCCGAGGATTCATTTCATCGTGTTGTTTTTTTGTTTGGTTTCACATGTTTATGTCATGCTACTTCTATACACTGTAAAAAAGAATCATCAAGAGTATTGATAAGATGGTGCAATCTTTTTTAACTTAATCAAAGTCTTGGTTCAATTTTTTACTTAGATATGCAGCAGCGTTTTGAATTTCACAAGGGATTAGTTTTTATAGTTTCATGCAAAAAAAAAAAAAAAAAACCATCAATGCCTTTACCATTATTGAAGCATAAATGTTTTTTTTTTATTATTTTTTTTATGTAGAATATAAACGTGTTTTTTTACTACAAAAAGTTGACATCAAACATTGTAGCTAATTCAATACTATCATTTTTTGTTAATAAATTTTGTGCGGCGTATTTTGCAGAGAACAAAAGATTATAAGATGTGTTATATTACGACGAGTCATGTTGTTCAGCAAGGTCATCGCAAAATTGGTTTTATTGGCTGGCAGCCTCTAATGGGAGAGTGTGTGAAGTTAAACACCAACGATGCTTGTAAAGAGAGGAAAATAGTTGCGTGCGGAGGTATGATTTGTGATGATGTTGGTGGATGGCTCACGGGTTTAGCAAAACACCTAGGTATATGTAAAATGCGATATTTCTCTTGTTGAACTAAGTTTACATGAATCAACATGTTTTATTATTAGGGTATTGCTAACAGTACCTCCGGAGGAGAGAAGTTATGGTGCATAAGTCTTTTCCTTATGCACGGTGCATAAAAAATGAAATTGCTTCGTGCATCCCTCAAATTTCTCACGCACCCCCAGATGACTTGTGCCCCCAAATTTTATTTTTTTTTGTCCGCACATTTCTAGCCAAAACCATTTTGCTAGTGAATGGTTTCAGAGAGTTCTACTTCAAAAGTATTTTGCTGGTGGAATGGTTTCAGATGGTTCTACTTCAAAACCATTAAGTGCATAAAATGGTTTTGGCGTAAAACCATATAAGTATGCACGTAACAGATTTTTTTTTCTGGTGAATGGTTTCAGAGAGTTCTACTTCAAAACTATTTTGCTGGTGGAATGGTTTCAGATGGTTCTACTTCAAAACAATTAAGTGCATAAAATGGTTTTGGCGTAAAACCATATAAATATGCACTTAACAGATTTTTTTTCTCCCCCCTCTCAGATTTCTAGCCGAAACCATCTTATGCACTTATTGGTTTTAGAGTGCAAATCTCTGAGTGCACAAGAAATTTGGAAGTGTGTGAGAAATTTGAGGGTACGCGAGTAATATGGAGGATGCGCTAAGTAATTTTCATTATGCACCATAATCACTCCCCCTCCGAAGTATTATTTCTCTTAAATAAAACACACTCTTAAGAAATTAATCATCCCCAACAAATATTTACATACTCATCAATATAATTATAAGTGTCGTGTCGAATATCAACACATGTCTGACACACACCCCTGATTTGAAAAATGTTGGTGCTTCATAGGATGAGATCATGATCATTTACTTTGACACACATTAGTTGAGAAGATCATGTATAAATCAATTTATTAGTTCATTTATGGCATAGAGATCTTCAAATGAGCCATCCCACCTTCCTCGTGGGGCCATGGCCATGTTACTTGATTCCTATACACGTGATTTACATGTTCCGCAGGTTATCCTTAAAATATACTTTCTTATGTCACATTTATAAGACTATCTACAATGGGTGTTGAAAGTCTGTCTGGAAACTGACTTCAACACACCAAAACCATTGCACTAACCTGTTGAAAGTGAGCTGGAGGAGTGAGGAGTTGAAACAATTAAACTGTGTTGAATCCTGACCAAAGAGGACATGCGGCGCGTTTTCATTGGCTGTGACAGGCGCGTGCAGCACACGCGCGTTTTGGGCGAGTGAGGCGAAGGAGAGCACGGAGAGAGAGAAGAATCTGATGGGGTGGGAGGGACGCGTGGCAGCCTCTGATTGGCTGTCTGGATTTTCAATCTCATTTTATCTTTAAACTCAATTATTTCATTGCAAATTAATTTTTTATTTTTTTATTTTTATACCAAAATTCATGATTTTTTTTCTCTATAAATAGAGACTTGGTTTGTTTCATTTGGACATAGAAAAAATATCAAGTTTTTCACTCTCTTAATCTTCTTATTATTTTTCAATTAGTGTTTAATTTGAAGTTTTAGTCTCTTTTTTTTGTGAAATGGATCCCAATAATAATTTCAACACCCAAAATTCTTCTAACAATCCAAACAATTATCAAAATCCCAACAATTATCAAAATCCCAATTATTATCAAAATCCCAACTATTATCAAAATCTCAACTATTATCAAAATCCAATTTGTATCGTATAATTTAAATTTAAATTTTAATCATTAATTGTATTTTTATGTAATCATAAAAATTTAAATTTAAATAAGAATATGAAATAAAAAGTGGTAGGGTAGAGTGTAAGTGTTGAATTAAAAAACCATTGGAGAGGGTAGAGTGTTGAATGAGTAGGTGGAAGAAAGAGAAGATGATGTGGAGTGTAAAAAGTGAATAAAGTGGGTGTTGAGTTTTTCAACCATTGTAGATGGTCTAAACAAAAAGACAATTTAAGTTTTGCCCACTATTATAAGTAAAAATTAACTGTTTTTAAATTAATTAATATTGATATTTTTAATATACACTTATTTTTTTTAAAAATGCATGTAATTTTTAAGAAAAATAAAGCTTGATGTAATAAATTTATTCATGTTTTATCTTAAATCAAAAAAATTAATTACACTTAACTAAATTTCTTAAACACTGCGTAAATAATTTTTTTTTTCTATAAATGTGACCGGAGGAGTATTTAATTTAGCTAGTAGGAGTATAAGTATTTATGTTAATATTAAACAAAAATATATACTTGACAAATAGTTTGTTGGTTCAATGGTAATTGACGTTGAACTTTGTAAAAACAACTACAGTTTGATTCTTGCAACTACAAATCTGCAACCAGAATGAAGTCATTGATCACTGATCATATTGCTTAGCCTCCTTAATGACTTGTGATATTGCTTCAAAGTACTTCCAAAGGTAGAAAAACTTCATCCCATTGAAGAAATCATCCTAAGCCAAGTTAAATCCAATGCTTAATTTATCTCTAGGCTGAAATTAAAAGCATAATAAGGGAAGTTTTCCTCTATTTAGGATTTTAGGTGAGAGACATAATTAAATAACATTCAGTAATGAGTACAAACCAAAATTGTTCAATATTTGTGTATAATAAATACCTAAAACATAATTCTACTTCTATGATCTTGCATAATATCAGACTACACAAAGGCATGTGAACAATTAAAAAAGTAAAGAACATTAAAAGGACTTGATAGCAGCCAAACAAAATTTTGGATAAAATTAATCTTCCTGATGTTCATAACCTTAAAATAAGTCTATCTTTCTTTCATCCAAGGACTAGTACTTTTCCAAATCTCTGCACTGTCACCACTTTCTATGTACATTATTAATCTGTAAATGTCATTCACCCCATGTATGGCCGATAAGGTTTCTCTATCCGCAAAAAAAGCAAGTCGGTCCTCTGAACTCTGTAAGTTCTACCACCAGAGAAAGACATATATATGCCAGATCTTTAGAGGATGTCAATAGAATCATGTGGCATCAAAGGATGCTGTAATTTACTAGCACATACAACAATGCGTAATCAGATGGGCAAAGTTTGCTTTCAAAGTAAATCCTCAGTGCCTGTCAACTTGTCATATTCATCCTCATCTATGGTCCCTTTCTTCAATTTCTTCAACAAGCGGTAGTCTTGTGTCAACTCTTCCTCATCTTCAACTGTCTGCTGAGCTCGTCTCTGTTTGGCTGTTTTCTTCCTCATGGCAGTAGGCACATTTGGAGTTTTCTTTAGTTTTTTAGGTTTTGGCTCTTTCTCTTTGGCTTCTTTCTTTACTAGCAGGTTTTTCTTCCGTTGTTTCTCCCTTGATTTATCCCTATAAAATTGAAGTTTTAAGTCAGCAGCATGCTTGCAAGACCAAAGCAAAAGTGTACCAAGGACAATAGAAAGTGTACTTAGAATTCAAAAGAGTCAAGTACATGTTGCTGAGCAAAAGTTTACCAAGGACAATAAAAAGTGTACTTAGAAGGACAATAAAAGGGAATCGGATAATCCCTCAATCAAGATCAACAAAGAACTCAGTAGACAAAAGGACGGCTTCCTGATCCCTATCATCTTCAAAATATCTTAAAGAATAAGTTTCCACCCATAACTCAAAATAGAGAAAACTTTAATTGAAGCTTGATAATAAAGAAACTCAAGCTCTAACTCAACTTTGAATTTCATTATTTCATACTTAGTCTCAAGCTAAATTTGAGTTGTCATTTAAAATATTAAAATATACAATTAACTTTATGATATTGTAATTATAATTAGAAAATTAATAAACATCACGTAAAAATAATGTATTTGAGTCCTTGAACTAGTAAGCTTCAAATCAATAATAAGACAGATGTAAGCTAAAGCTATGTATGCTTTCATCCCAAAGATAACTTGTGTACATACGGTGCTTAAGGTTTACAACCATTGATGGGTTTTCACCCAACAGCTTGATGTGAGAAGGTTATTGGCATGGTACTCACAATTAAGAGCGTCCCTATGACCAGATAAGTAAGAGTTTGATCCATGCCATTTCTATTTTGTTAAATGAAAATAATCATGGTGGAATAGGAAAACAAATCATGATAATAACTAAGTAATATAGAAACTAATCTTAGAAGATACTCTAAGATAAGAAACGAATCCTATGAGATAACACAAGATGATGTGAAGATATTACGAGATATATTTCTTATATACACATCTATCAGCAGCTTAAGTTGTTCAGAGATATGAATATTGACAATTATAAAGGTTATTCTATTAAAATGTTTTTACCTGAACTTAATGTCCTCGAAATTGATATCTTTAACCGGTTCAAATCCCTCAGTGGATAGTGAGTGGCGTTTTACCTCCGGCACTAAAGGAAGTTGCAATAAGCCGTGTCCCGTAGCTAATTTGCCAATTTCAAGTTCTTTCCACCTGTAAGAGTGAGAGCAGTTTAACAATAATGATGTTTCATCATTAATTGACAGCAAAATTATATGTCAACCTTACTTACCTGAAAATATAAGAGCAGTGATGCTCTTTATAAGCACGAATGTAAGAAACAAATGCCCTGACTCCCTTCTCCATGACATCACGATCTTTTGTTGCCGCAGAACGAATCTAAAACAAGTTTTGATTCATAATTTTGTTATCAGGGAATTAATTGAAAAGGTTCACTTTTAATATGCATTTTTCCTGTTTAACAACGAAAAAATGGTTGCCGTGTTTACCTAGACAATCAATAAAACTGAAGAAAGAAAAAAAAAAAAAAAAAAAAGGTTCCAATAGTGAAGGAGTAATATCAAGATTTGCCTATGTGGCAATCAGCACATCAGTATTTGTAACAGAGGATTTATCTCCATGTTGACGCTACCAGAACGCTATTAAGTAGTTCACATATCTAAAACCTATTATAACTATCCATTGATAACCATGACAAAGGGGCCCTTCTATTGCATCCATAAAACATGACAACACAAGAAATCAAGATAATAAAGGCTGAGAACACACCTCAGGTACAACATCAGGTGCATTGTCAGAGCACGTTCTCTCTTGAAGAGGAACTCCTCTTATACGCAAAAATTCTACATAAGCTTCCTCCTGCACATTTACCATTAAAAATATAAATTTGAAGAATCTTATATAAATTATTAAAGGGCACTATAACATGATACTTGTGGCAACACCTTTGGTAATAAGAAGACCACAGCATGCCCTTGTTTACCCAGCCGAGCAGTTCGACCAGACCTATGTACGAAAACATTTGGATCTTGAGGAGGATCATACTGTGCAATAAGAGTGGAAGTATTAATCAATTGCATTTTATTTTGTATAAAGGTGTGTTCCAATGGTAAATATGAAGAAACATGTGAACCACAAATTGATAAATTTGACAACACACACACACACACACACACACACACACACACACACACAGAGAGAGAGAGAGAGAGAGAGAGAGAGAGAGAGAGAGAGAGAGAAGATGAAACACAGTTGTCTATCACAAATCTACCTGCACTATACAGTCTACACCAGGTATGTCAAGTCCACGTGCTGCAACATCCGTACACAGAAGAATTCCATTTGAAAGGGATGTAAAAGAAGTTAGTGCCTTCTCCCTGACAGTCTATATGGGAAAATAAATAAAAAATTAAGTATATAAACAGTGAAGTTTGACAATAATAATGGATGGTAAGAAAAACAATGCCGATATATAGAATAATACATTTCAATGTTAACAAATGTTTAGTTGCTAACAGTCAAATATACCTGCTTCATCTTTCCATGAAGGGGGATCAAGGAGAAGCCTTTCAAAACAGAAAGGCGGGGAAGAACAACTCCCCAATAGTCAACACAAGCACAAGTCATATAATATCTGCATTACGGACAAAATGGTGTTTTTAGTATGATAAGCTATTCATCTACTGCACAAATCATACTATTGATTATTAACCTTGTGTATCTTACATTATAATTTTTTTTGAACGGTTCTTAACAAGGAAATCTACCAGCTGTGATGGTTTCTTATCTGCCTCACATTCCATGTACTGCAAGCTCAAAAGGAAAAGAAGAGGATGGTTATAAGAAAACGATGAACATAAACTATATTGGGCACCTATAGCAATACATGAAACATTATATGGATTATAGTAAATTATAGTAAAAGCATCAGCCAAAGACTCACTTCTAAATTAAAACCGAATTTTTTTTGTAAGTTATTCTACATTTCTACTAATAAAGTGCACTAGCAAGTCTGGCATTCCTCATAGGTAATACCTCAATGTGAAGACCTGAAGGTATCTTTGAAGATTCTAGTTGCTTTGATGCAGCAGAATCATTCATTCTTTTTGTTTCTGCTCGAACTTCAACCCTCACAGGGTTCCTCAATCCTGCTTTGGCAAGCTCTTCCACAGCCTGAGTTTGAGTAGCAGAGAACAAGCCAGTTCTTCGAAGCTTAGGCAACTGAGTTATGATAGCATTTATCTGTTTCTGGAATCCCATATCTAATAGTCTATCCGCCTCGTCCAAAATCAAAATCTGCAGCCACAATCACAATCATAATCCTACTTCTACTAATACACAAATGCCGCAGAATGCTGCAGAAATCATAAAACATGAAGTGCAGCATGAATTGAATACTATTGTGTACAAGATGATCAAAATCTGCAGCCACAATTACAATCAAAATCCTACTCCTAATAGTCTAATACACAAATGCCACATAAAATAAGTAATCTTAAGGCATGAAACTGCAGCATGAATTAAATATTATTATGTACAGCATGACCAAATAATTAATCCTAAAAAATTCTTTCTAGAGTTGATATCTATACATTGTTGAACAAATAGTATTCACTCCATCCCAAAATAAGTCTCGCTTTAGCAAAAGAAATTTGTCCCAAAATAAATGTCGCTTGACCTCTTGACCTTTTGAATGCAACGTTAAATCACACTGTGTGTTTATGCCAATCGATAATAACCAATACTAGTTAACAAGGGTGGTTTTGCAAAATGGTTCTTTTATTTATTACTTATATTTTCTTAATCTATGTGGAAACAACCTTAAACAACTCTTATTTTGGGACAGCAGGAGTAAAAAACATACCTCGAAGCTTTTGAAATCCATAACATCCATCCTATTCATTATGTCGTGTAATCGACCAGGCGTGGCGATCAATATGTTAGCTCCTTCTTCCTCAATTTTCTTCATATCAGTTTTTACTTCCACTCCCCCGACGAGTAGCATCGACTTAACATTAGTTAAAGTTGAAATAAAAGGTTGTGCAACATGATATATTTGGGATGCTAGTTCCCTTGTAGGAGATATAATTATTCCCAATACCTACAAACAACAAAAAGCTTCACGGTCACACACGCGCGCGCATAAATTGAACATATTACAATGATTAACCTAAGCTTAATAAATAAGTTTGAATTAACAGAGGTTTTAGCAATTAAAACAAGACGAAGAAATTCGAGAGGAACCTGGTGAGGTTTGGGATTGGAAGAGTTACGGCGAAGAATTTCGACAAGTGGAATGACGAAAGCTAGGGTTTTTCCTGAACCTGTTGCGGCATCGACGGCGACGTCTTTGAAGCTACAGAGCAAAGGAATGGTGGCAGCTTGAACGGGAGTGCAGAAATCGAAGCCGGAGTGTGTGAGGGCTTGAAGAACGGGATCGGAAAGTGGCGGTTTAAGCTCGGAAAAACGGGTGGAGGTTAATGCTTTGTTAGGAAACTCGGAATCCATGGTTGTGTATGCTGTGTGTCGCGGCGTTCAGTATTTGTCCGCCGTCGTTCTTAGCTTTTAATTGTAGCTTGTCTTAGGGCAACTTTAACAAGTAAAATGATACCACGTGCTAAGAACAAGAACTTTGGCCCCGATGTGACGTATGTGTTCGATACTTTTCGATATGTCTGATACCGTAAAGTATCGATTAAATCATTATTTTTAAATAAAAAATAATATTTGATACTCTTTCAATATGTCTCGATACTCGTATTGGAAAAGTATCGGTTAAATTATTATTTTTAAATAAAAAAGTAATATCCGATACATATCTGATACGTCCCAATATCCGATGTTTGTTTGTATCTTTAACACTTCTTGTGGTTTTTCTTTTTCTCTATCAATATAATTTTTTAATTTTCAAAAGAAAAATTATGATGTCCTACTATATAACAGGTTGTTAAACATTTGAGCTTTTTCAAAAATTTTGATATAAGACTAGATATTTTCTGCTTTTAATTATTAATATTGTTGATTTTAGTCATGTTTATACATTGTATATTTATATATTGGCTTAAATGCACTTTTGGTCATTTTGATATTTATGAACTTTTGGTCCCCTTATTTTAAAAACTCAACTTTTTTGTCTATATTTTAAAAGTTGACATATTTTTTAGTCCCCCTCTCATTTTAATATGATGTGGCACGTCATTAATTACATGGCGCTGTGTTAGCATAGATGTGTTGGCATTATTTTATTTCCATATCATTATTAATTTTATTATTCATTTTCTATTATATTAAAAAAAAAAAAAAAACAAAATTTAGTCTTCATCTTCTTTAATCCCTTTTGTTCTTTATCAAACACAACCTAAAAAAACAAAATTTTAGAACAGACGCCTTCAATCCCATCTTGTTCTTGATCACCCATCTCAATTTCATCATACTCAAACTCATAAATTAAAAGAATATTCAAACTATTAAACCCCAATATTAACACACCAAAAAATCTAGATGTTTATCAATCAACACCCAAAGTTTGGCCTTCCATTACAACGAGTATCCTTATATCAGTGTCACTCCCTCTGTTGGATTGTTTTTCTTAAAAAGTGACGAGTATCCTTCCTATCTTATCTCTTGCACACATAGCCTCAAGATATAAGTGTAAATTTCTTCTATGTTATTTTCCTTATTTTCTATCAGATCCGTAATTTTCACAGAAAGAAAATTGGTTGATTGTGTTTGACATGTATTTTAGAAATTTTCGTTTGTCAAATGACATAGATCGGATGAACTGAAGGTGGAGTTGTTCAATTCAAAGAACTCATTTTTTGGGTTTGAAAGTATGAACTCATGATCTCTACCCATTTTTCTGGGTTGAGGATAAAATGAGAATGATGAAAGCAAGGATGATGATGAAGTTGTTGAGTATGCTGAACCCAAATCTGCAATTGCCATGTTCACGGGGTCTATGACAATGATGCTATTGTTTTATTTTAATTCAAATGTTTTAGATTGGAGTTTTTTTGTTAAGATCTGAAGCCTACACCTTTATTAGTTTCAATTTTCATATTCATTCATCCTTTTTTATAGAAAAATAATTATTTGTTTCTAATTTTATTAGTTTCAATTTTAAATGATAAGAAAAAAGTAATGACATGTAAAAACAATTTCCTACTCATTCTTGCCACGTCAGCAATTTCAGCGCCACATCACTAAAATGAAAGGGGGATTTGAAAAAAATATTACTTTGAAAATAGGGACCAAAAAGTTGAGTTTTAAAATAGAGGGACCAAAAGTTCAGAAATATCAAAATAGGGGGACTAAAACTGCATTTTATTTAATTTTAAATTTAATTTTTAAAGGGTTAAATATATTTTTAGTCCCTATTTTTATGTGAGTTTCGACTTTTAGTCCCTATATTTTTTTAATTATATTTTTAGTCCATACATTTATTTTATTAGATTTTTAGTCAATTTTTTATGACTAGGATAACAAAATTGGCCATATAAGATAATTTAAATTGACTAGGATAACATATACATCGAATGACTTGACATCTATATGTCATCCTATGTGGCTGGTTTCGTTATCCTAGTCACGAAAAATTGACGGTATGGACTACAAATGCCAACGGCAAAAATGTGGGGACTAAAAATATAATAAAAAAAATGTAAGGACTAAAAGTCGAAACTCACATAAAAGTAGGGACTAAAAACATATTTAACTCATTTTTAAATAACGTATCGCGGCAGTATCGGATTGAGAATTTTAAAAAAATTTACGTATCGGCGTATCGGTATCGTATCGATATCGTGTCCCGTATCGGGACTCCATAGGCTAAGAGTATTTTATTTTCTTCAAATTTGTAATTGTAAACTCAAATTTTTTTTCCTTTTTAAAATCAAAAGTATCATCCGCGAGTAACTGCATAGACTAATCCCCTTAATCTATTCATATTGTGTCACATTCATCAACCTTTGTATCATCAGTTGTCTCGTAAGATCATTGGTGAGCCACGTTCTAGAGGGAAATCAAATGAAGTTGTGTCTATCCACGATCTAACACGTGGAAATAGATGCCGAAGAGTTGTGGGTCCAGACTTGCTCGCAACGAACTAAACAAAGGAAAATGACGTAGTCAAAGATGTCTACAAGAGTAATCATAGGTGCATACCAGCTTATAATAGGGTGTCCAGGGACCGGCAAAGATGTTCTTCCAACGGCCAGGGATTGACCTTGGGAAGAGGTAACTGAGATCCATTTAAGGGTTGACCTCTTCCAACAAATGTTTTTCCATACGCACCGATCAGGGATCAAACTCATGATCAAATGATTAAGGGGCCAAAGTAACTACCACTTATGCCACACTATGTCTTGTAAACTCAATTTTAAAAGTTTTTTTTAATTTTTATTATTTAGTGTAACTTTTTTTATATTCAAATACTTTATTGTATACTAGTATGGACCCGTATTAAACGCGGGATAAAATTTTGTCTAAATTAGTTATTTAAAAATATGTTAACTTTTTTTTAACTACCAATATTATAGATTAAAAAGGAGTGGAGTACAGAGAGAGGGGGCAGGGGAAACAAACCCTCAAAGAAACTTAACAAAATTTATAATATGTTAGACCTAGCCTATTATGAGCTAAATCTTCCCAAATTGCAACAGGAGCCAAGTCCCACCAAGTGAATTTTGTCAAGGTTAAACCAATAGCAGCAAACTTACCTGCACAATGATTTCATTCCCTATAGATATGAGATGTGATCAAATTCATATAACTGAGAGTAGAGATACATTTTGACCATCTATTTTTCAATTGGCAGTAGATGATATGTAATGACTTGAGAGCTAAGGTAACTAGTTCGGAGTCACACTCTATCCAAAGCTGATTCCAATGCTTGGCCTGAGCACATTCTTCAACAAGAATGACTCCCATAACTTCAGCAACAAGGGAATTAGCTACTCCTAGCTAGATGTTGAGCAAAACAACCAATATGCTCACCTTTGTGATTTCTAAATATACCAGAACATGCAGCTTGACCATGATTTCTAAAAGAGGTTACATCAGTATTACATTTATACCATTCATGAAGAGGAGGTTGCCAAAGCACCTCGATGATCTTAGGTGTTTTAGGGTGGTGAATATTGATTCTGAAGAATTTGAAAATACCAAAATCAGCCATAGAAGAACCTGTAGCCTGAGAGGTTAAATTTCCTACTAAAGAAACATTGGCTATTATCATTGAAGTGATAGAGCTTAGGTTAGACTTGATATTCTTAAACATGTAATTATTTCGGCATAACCAAATAACATTAAAAATGTAAATGATAGTGGCAACAATAACAACTTTGCATTGACGATGCCAACCTCTATTAACAATAGCTAGAATATCTTGAAAAGAGTTAAAATTCAAACCCAGGTTGATAATTGAAGCTAACCAATTCCATAAATAAAGGGAGAATGGACACTGCAGGAAAAGATGAGTTGAAGATTCATGTTGCTTGTTGCAGAAACTACACATAGAGGGAAGGTAAAAACCACGAGCAGATAAATTTTCATCCGTTGGAAGCTTGTTATGAAAGAGTCTCCAAACCATGAAAGATTTGGAAGGAGGAATTGCATTATTCCAAACCACATGAGCCCAATTAACCTTAGGACCAGGTTGAGTGAAAAAAGAGTAAGCATCCTTTAAAGATAGCTCACCAGAGGGCGAGTGCTTCCATATAATTTGACCATCAAGATTCAAGTAAGGAGAGGATTGTTGATTAAGATGAGGCAAGCTTCCATATAATATAAGGAAAATGTTAAACAATGCACCTAAGATGTTGCTTAAACATATTAATATATAAATTTTTTCTTGGAACTTATGCATTTAATATGTTAAAGATGCAAAAAGTTATCTCTTTAACATTAATTTTGTCTTTTTATTTCCTTTTTGGATAAGCTTAACTAGTGTAGCATGACCCAAATATAAAATGGGTCATGCTAAACAGCGCACCCGGTGCACTTGTTAAGCATACTCAAAAAGGAAATAAAAAGATAAAATTAATACTAAAAATATAATTTTTTACATTAAATGCACAAGTTCCGAGAAAATATTTCTATATTAATATGCTTAACTAGTGTACCGGGTACACTGTTTAACATTTTCCATATAAAATAAATTGTTTGAGTAAAGTTATTGTCAAAAAAATAAAATTGTTTTAGTAAAATTAAAATAAAATAAAAATAAATTGTTACTATTTGATTGCAGGGTGGATGAAAACTACTAGAAAAGCAGAAAAAACGCCACTGAACACACATCGAGTACGATTTGTTGCTTCTTCCGTCGTCACACACAGATTACCTAAATCTCACGCTTCCACTACAAAGTACAAACCCTTTCTAAAACTCAACTAACCATGAGATTCAAATAAACCCTATTCTCGTGGTTCTTGTTTTCACCCTTCAACAATGGCATTGGTAGCTGCTGAACAAATCTTCATCATCATCATCTTCACCGTTTTTGCATTTTCATCGTCTTTCAGCTCAGCAACACCTACCACTGCTTGTCAATTCAGTTTTCGCGACGGAAACAAGCTTTACAATTACACTCTCTCTTCTCCCATTCGTAACTTCCCTCACGGCATTCTCAGCGAAGACGGGTTCACCCTCTCTCTCTCTCTGATCTACACTCTCTTTCAATTTATTTATTTATTTGATCAATTTTAGGTTAATTTGATTTCTTCATCATTCATTGATTCAAGTATAGAAACATTTCTGTGATTACTGTAAACACTATGCTAATTATGTGATTTTCACACAAATTTTCAGTTTTTTTTTTTTTTGTTTTTTTGGATTTGTAGGTTTTACAAAGTGTCAGTGAACCAGACTACCCTTTGGTTTCAGGTTGGCTCTATCAGGTCACGCTTATTTCTTTGATTTCTGATAACTAGTAACACTTAACTTCATTAGTAATCATTTTTTAGGCTTTTTGTAAGAGGAAACTTGTTTCATATTGATCCTTCAATGATTAAGGTTCAATTTGAATTTGCTTACAGCTTATGAGAGAAGCTAAAATCAAAATAAGTTTATAGTTTCTTCAACTACTAATAAAGTCATTATAAACTTTTATGTGTTTGCGGAGAAGTTAGATCAGATAGCTTTTTTAAAATTGAGATGCACAAGCTAATTTTAACTCGTATGAGAAGCTATTGTTGAGGAAAAAATTCGTAGTTATTGTGGGATTTTTTGCATCTTTCTTTTTCTGTAAGTGTTTATAGAAAACATTATCCAAATTTGTTCTATATTAGATGCTAACTAGTGCCTTTGGGAGGGGCATTATTAATTAAAGAACCAAAAGAAGTAACTTTTGTATTGAAAATAACATTTTTTACATTTTAAGATGTTGACTACGCAGATTCGAGGATAGTTTTTTTACCTCTTTTGGTTTCTTAACTAGTAACCCAGGGGCACTAGTTAGATCTTTCCTTCTTGTAAATAACAATATGTACGTTCAAGCTCTTTGGTATGACTAGCAATAAATAGACGGACTTTCAAAACACATCATTTGGTTTTATAGGGATTATAGTGTTAATGTATCTTTATGCCAAATTTATCTATAATTGAATTTTGTTTGCATATTGGTTGTTTGAGCAGCTTTGCGATGGAATGATTTTCAATCACGACCCTCCAAGATGTGCTGACTGCTGGGTAAATTAGTCTTTTTCCTGCAAAGCTATTTTCTTTTTATTGATCAAATAGCCTATAGTTATCAAGAATCTGCTATGCTATCAAATCTGTATTTTATAGATATGAAATATGATGATACTTTAGGCTTTGTAACTAATTCTACATAGGATGAAATTCATGAAATTTATAAAAGGAATACTTGGCGAAATTACAGGAATTTCAAATAGATATATTTGCTACATGTAACATATCTCGAATATAATGTTTCTTGCTTTCTTTTCACTACAAGTTTCATCCTGAGGAGTCATTTTCTTCCAGTAATTATCCTCATTTTTCTAGCTTCTTGAGGAATTGTAGATAAACCCAATTGTAGACATGAAGCTTAACACATCAACACTTCTCACGCAAGATACACACCTAGACAGTTAGACCAGAAATCTATAGAATGGCAGTTAAGGTGTAAATTTTAATAGATATGGAAAAATAATTAATAGATAACTGTGAATCAAGCATGATATGGCATCATAACGACACAGTAATAATGCATTGTAGATGATCCAAAAATGAAGATGATTGGAAATTCCTTTTGGGTTAGTTTACTATTAAATTAATAATTAATTGGTCTAGGCTGGTGGTTCCTGTTTATATAAGTGATGCTACTAGTACATTTCAGTGATAAATAACTGCTGGGATAATATTCAATAGGATTTTAAGGCTGTCAAAGGTCTCGCCGCAATCTTTTTTATCCTATAATTTTACAAAACTTACTTATCTCATCATTGTATGTATGCTTTAGGACTGTGGAGGGCCAACGCGTTGTGGGATGGAATGCAGTGCACTTGTGGCAAATAAAATTGGAGGTATAATTCCCAACACTTTTTCTCCCATTTACTTGCCTCTCAAAAATTGTTTATACTGTATTACCGCTTTTTGATTGTGAGAGCTATGACATGCGAACAGTTCTTCTATGCTTGGTTGTTTAATTGTGGTAACTTACAATTGTACCCAGTTACACACTATGAGTGGAATAAGAGGATTTAGTGCCTGTGTGTAGTTGGCATGAAATTTCTGATAAATTCAATTCAGATAATTTTTGCTTATAGTTTTTGTTGCTAGCAGAACCTCCAAGTGACTGGTTCTCTTTCACTGTAAAAAATAGATTCTACTGCTGCATCAATCAAATTAGCTTGCCTGAAGTACTTTTATATACTAAAAGGCAGTTATTTACGCAACAGATCAACTTAACTGATTTTTGTAGCTCCTTACTCTTATAGAAATATAAAGTGTTCTTTCATGCTCTTGCACTCTTGAAAACATCTGAAGAAGTGTGATTATTACTTCATACATGATGTAAAGAGTTTGTTTTAAGTTCTAAGTACCGTTCATCATCAATTGGGCAGAGCTGTAGTTCAAATAAATACAAACTTGGAAAAATCATTTAAATTTTCTAATAAATAAACAATATCCAACTGAAGTCAAACTTTGTTTCTCAGTGTGAAACTTGGGAGAAAACGGTCATCTAACAGAGTGATAAATGCAGGTTATCATGTATGCGCAGCCATTGGACGTGGCCCAAATATTGACATTGATGTTATTGGTAAGATCAATTCAATTTACTGGTTATGATTTTTGGTTTATTTCAATCGTTGTTTTTCTTTTATTAATTTTCAGTGCCTTCATTTTGGTTCATATTTGTGTTCCTTGTATAATGTTATGCATTATTTGGATCAACTGATTTTGAATAATGCTTCTAATATGAACTTAACCAGAGTATATGTATGGCTTTAATGTTATCCTGATGGCAGATAAGAAAAATCCCCATATTGGTATCATTGTTAAAATGTCAAGCGGCAGCCTCAAGTACAACTGCTCTCTGGCGGTGTCTGTGCTTTGCGATTTAAATGGAGTACAAGTAAGGTTTTTATTATTTCCTTTCCTCCCATATTTTTAATTGATTAAACTGGATATTATAGAACTAATGCTTGGTTGAATTGTTTCATATTTTCTTTATCAATCTTCTGCCTACAGGCACCGCAAACCCTGGAGAGATCGGGAGATTGTGATTATGTGAGTACCTGTTATTGAGATATTTTTTATTTTATTTCCATGCACATTGTTTGTTATTTTATGGTGTAGATTTCCGATGTCCTACTTAAGTTATTTTATCTACATGCAGTATATTTTTCTTAATTTGTGAACTTAAAAATTGAAGATCAGTGACATTTGTTGAAATAATGGGAAATGTTGAACTTGGATAATTGAACTGACAAATAACATAATTGAATTTATCAGCTATTTCTATTCATTTAGATTACTTGTGGAAGTTTCATAGTTTTATCAGCATGTATAGCTGTCAATTTATATGGACCCTCAAAACTTGGCCCCAGCCTACATTTTGGGTGTTAGGAACCCAAATTAAGCGAGAAAGAAAAGTATTATTAATGATTAAAAAGAAACTATTAAAGAGATTGAATCCCTATAATCCCAGAGCAAAGCTTCTCAAAGGAAGAAAGAATTTACCCTTTGCCCAGCCCTAAGGTTCTAACTGAACAAGATGATCAAAAGATACCCCATTATTCTATCCTCCATCCTATATAAAAAACTCCTCTCTCTCTCTCTCTCTCTCTCTCTCTCTCAACTATCTTTCCCCTCCTAGTGGGCTTCAGACAATTTGGGCCTTTAAGTCCATATAAGATACCTATTAGGGGCCAAAAAGTTTCCAATTCTAAAAGAACCCCCACTCAAGTAATCCCCTAAAGACAAAAGGCCACCAAAATTGAAGTTCTTGATCTTGCTTATGGATGGCTAGAAGATTGTTTGTTTTTACAGAGTTGCTGTACAGAGCTATGCTAATTGCTCGCAGAGCTCTCAGCTCTAATATACAACACAGTGAGTCTTTTCTTATGTCTTCAAACCATTTTTCTCAAAATGATGAAAACTAGACACATCATTCATTTCCCTGCATCAATACACATTACTTTTGTTCAAAATAAAAAAGACTAGACAGAAAGTATATCATTGTTGATTATTATTTATTATGATAGAGTTAGTTTCCTATTTATTAGGATAGTTAGTTTCCTTATTTTACGATTCTCTCTTGTATATATAAGTTTGAACCTCATTGTGAAATATAAGTTAATCGGTATGTTATTCAACTTGGTATCCAGAGTTGGTTCAAAATCCTAATTTTATATTTGGTTCAGCCGTCATAAAGGCTAACCCTAATCACTGTTCGTGTCGAAAAACACTGTTCATCGCGAGCACTGTCCACCGCGAGTACTGTTCATACGAAAACACTGTTCATCACACGGTCGTTGTTAGCCTTTTTCTTTGGTTGTTAGTCTGTTTGGTTGATGTTTTGGTTTGATGGTTGTCTAACAAACTTCCGCCGCAGCCACTTTGGCTCATATTGGTAATTCTACAGTTTGTCTATCTAACTCCGTGGGATCATGGATTTTAGACTCTGGTGCTTCTGATCATATTGCTGGTAATCCCTCTCTTATCTCTAACTTGTTACCTCCTAGAATACCTCACAGCATCACTGTTGCTAATGGTTCTAAAGCACAAGTTGTTGGTATTGGGCAAGCTTCACCTTTGCCATCTCTACCATTGAATGATGTGTTATTTGTATCTAGTTCACCTTTTAATCTGATATCAATTAGTAAACTTACTCGTTCTCTCAATTGTTCCATAACTTTTTATTCTGACTCTTTCTTTATAAAAGACCGAAGTACGGGAAAAACTATTGGAACAGGATTTGAATCACAGGGTCTCTATCACCTTAATACCAATTCATCTACTGTTTGTGGTGTTTCTGCATCTCCCGATATCATTCATCGTCGTTTGGGTCATCCAAGTTTGGATAAGTTAAAGGTGTTGGTTCCTCAACTTTCACATTTAAAGACTCTTAATTGTGAGTCTTGTCAGCTTGGTAAACATGTTCGAGTATCTTTTCCCAGTAGTGCCAATAAAAGATCTAAGTCTTCATTTGATATTGTGCATTCTGATGTTTGGGGTCCTAGCCGCGTGCCTTCTAATTTAGGATATCGATACTATGTCACTTTCATTGATGATTTCTCACGATGTACTTGGATAACTTTATTGAAGGATCGGTCAGAATTATTTAGTGCGTTTCAGACTTTTTATTCAGCGATAAGAACTCAATTTGGGAAAACAATTAGAATTTTGCGAAGTGACAATGCCAAAGAATATTTTTCCACACAGTTCAACTCCTTTTTGGCTTCTCAAGGTATCATTCATCAGTCTAGTTGTCCACACACACCACAACAAAATGGTGTAGCTGAGCGAAAACATCGTCATATAGTTGATACAGCTCGTACTTTATTGGTCAATGCTCACGCACCTTTCAAATTTTGGGGAGATGCCGTTCTCACAGCTTGTTATTTGATCAACCGCATGCCATCCTCAGTGTTGAATAACGAGATTCCGCATTCTCTTTTGTTTCCTAGCAACTCTCTATATTCCGTCCCTCTTCGAGTGTTTGGCTCCACTTGTTTTGTTCATGATCTTTCTCCCGGCCGTGACAAATTGTCTGCACGAGCTGTTAAGTGTGTATTTTTGGGATACTCTAGAGTTCAAAAAGGGTATCGATGTTATTGTCCCTCTACACATCGTTTTTATATCTCTGCAGATGTTACTTTCTTTGAAGACGTGCCTTTCTTTGCAAGACCAAATCCAACAGAGTCTACTCCGCAGGATCTACCTATTCCATCATTTGAATTTGAAACATCTGTCATTACTCACAGACCTCCACAACCACAGATTGGTCCTGAGTTTAAACGCTATGGTATTACTTATGAGCGTAAACGTGTTCAAGTTCCAGATATTGTTGCTACTGATTCTAATGATTCAGGTAAAGAGACCCACACTAATGAAGAAACCACCCCTCCTCTTTCAGATGATTCAGATTCTGTTCCAATTCTTTCTCCTGCTCCGGTTTCACCCAGTCCTTCTGTTGATTTACCTATTGCTCTTCGTAAAGGTAAACGGTCTACTGCTAATCTTCATCCTATTTACAATTTTTTGAGTTATCGTCGTTTGTCACCATCCCACTATGCCTTTGTTTCTGCTATATCTACTATCACCATTCCTAAGACTGTCAAGGAAGCATTATCTCATCCAGGATGGCGACAAGCAATGATTGATGAAATGACAGCATTGGAATCCACTGGTACATGGAAGCTAGTTCCACTTCCACCTAAGAAATCAACAGTTAGTTGTCGGTGGGTTTTTGCTATTAAAGTAGGTCCTGATGGACAAGTGGATCGGTTGAAAGCTCGATTGGTAGCAAAATGATACACTCAGATTTATGGTCTTGACTATAGTGATACCTTTTCTCCAGTTGCAAAGATGGCAACTGTTCGTCTTTTCTTGTCAATGGGTGCTATGAAACATTGGCCTTTGTATCAACTTGATATTAAAAATGCCTTCTTGCATGGGGACTTAGAAGAAGAAATTTATATGGAGCAACCACCTGGCTTTATTGCTCAGGGGGAGTCTGGTCTTGTTTGCAAATTACAAAAATCCTTGTATGGTCTGAAGCAATCACCTCGAGCTTGGTTTGGCAAATTTAGCAAGGTTATTCAACAATTTGGCATGATTCGTTCTGAAGCAGATCATTCTGTATTTTTTAAACGTTCATCTTTGAACAAAGTCATTTATCTTGTCGTATATGTGGATGATATTGTTATTACTGGTGATGATCAAGAAGGCATTAATGACCTAAAACAACATTTATTCAACCACTTTCGTACCAAAGATTTAGGTCGCTTGCGTTATTTTCTTGGGATTGAAGTAGCTCAATCACGGCATGGTATTGCTATCTGTCAGAGAAAATATGTTCTCGATATCTTGGAAGAAATAGGGATGCTTGATTGTAAACCAGTTGGTACTCCTATGGATCCCAATGTGAAGCTTCTACAAAATCAGGGGGAGCCATATTCTGACCCAGGCAGATACAGAAGGTTAGTTGGGAAACTGAATTATCTCACTGTGACAAGACCAGATATTTCGTTTGCTGTCAGTGTTGTGAGTCAATTTCTAAATTCACCTTGTGATAGCCATTGGAATGCTGTAGTTCGAATCTTGAGGTATATTAAAGGGTCACCTGGAAAAGGACTTGTTTATTCAGACAGGGGTCATACTGATATTGTTGGATATTCAGATGCAGATTGGGCCGGTGATGTGAATGATAGAAGGTCTACTTCAGGTTATTGTGTTTTAATCGGAGGAAACTTAATTTCATGGAAAAGTAAAAAGCAAACTGTTGTTGCAAGGTCAAGCACAGAGGCAGAGTATCGTGCTATGGCTCACACTACTTGTGAGCTCTTATGGTTGAAACACTTGCTACAAGAGTTGAAGTTTTGTGAACTAGGTCCTATGGAACTTATGTGTGATAATCAGTCTGCATTGTATCTTTCTTCAAATCCAGTTTTTCATGAGAGGACTAAACACATAGAAGTTGATTGTCACTTTATTAGAGAAAAGATTCTTTCTGGCATCATTAAAACCTCTTCAGTGAGCTCAAATGACCAGTTAGCTGATATCTTCACTAAATCTCTACGGGGGCCTCGGATTGATTATATATGTAACAAGTTGGATGCATATGATATATATGCTCCAACTTGAGGGGGAGTGTTGATTATTATTTATTATGATAGAGTTAGTTTCCTATTTATTAGGATAGTTAGTTTCCTTATTTTACGATTCTCTCTTGTATATATAAGTTTGAACCTCATTGTGAAATATAAGTTAATCAGTATGTTATTCAACTATCATTTATTCCCCTGCATCAATATACATATTAGGTAAAATGATAATAAGAATGCCGGATAGGAAAATGACTAAAACAGAAGGGAAATATGAAGTTGATATGAAGTTGATGCCCAACACAACTAATTGTCACTTTTTGTTGTCACCCTGTTTCTTAAACAGGCTACAGAGCTAAAGCATCCGTCTGGTTGTGCTATGATTATAAATGTCCACGGGAGTGGATGGGGGTGGTTTGGCACTTTACTTATTATGTAAGCATTTTACTGTCTTACCCGGCTTTTTGACTTTTGTAAGGGGTTCTAATTCGTCTAAATTACTAATATTTGTTTCATCTTATCTCATTACAGTCTTGTGTGCCTTTTTGCTGTGTATCTACTGGCTGGTATAGTTTATCGATATTTCTTCCTCAAGATTCGCGGTATAGAAGTATGTTCTCACCTTTCCTTCTTGTGTACATGTCTTTTTCTGATAGGGGTATATATGGCTATTTTTATTTGTGACATTTAAGTTGTGTGAATTGTCTACTTCATAATTTTTTTTCTTATACTTGCTCTGAAGGTAAGAAGGAACCCTTTTCTGTTAGTCATTTTTTGTTCTTTTCCATTGTCCTATAGATAGTTGTAATCAGCACTGCATGCTCTAAAGATCCTGTCCATAGTTCATAGAGGATTCATTTGTCTGTCATAGATGATTACTTAACTTTCACTGCTAAATAGTTGTGCATTTCATGCTGAAACTCTTTTTACTATTTCGTCCTTTGAAGAATGGATACTTGATAAGAAATGGGTACGGCTATGGAGATACAGAAAATTTGTTAAAACTTGATGCTAATATGGCCTAAGATGTGTTAACATAAAATTTATAAGAAAAACATACATGTTCTATATATATTGTTAAACATTAATCGGTAAAACATATATGTAGATGATGATAAAATATTTGAAAAAAGATACTTTTGAATCTTGATCATAAAAAAATGCAGAGATATATTTTGAATCTCTAACAAGTCCCTCACCATGAACTATCATAAAGAGTTCTTGGTTTAATAAGTTCTATGGGATCTTACAGTGAACTCTTCACACTAGATTTTTTTCTCCCTTACCTTCCTCCTTTCCCTACACCACGGGGTTTGCAACAAAATTATCCAGACACATCAAAACTGGGATTACTCTCAAGTCTCAACAATGGAAACATGATTGCAACGGCATCGAGCAAATCTGGAAGTCTACCTGGGGATGTACATGGGGTTTCTTCACTGACCAATACAAAAACAAGCAAAATCATATCAAATAAAGGCACAGAAAAGAGGAAAATAATCATAAAAGTAATTAGATTTGTTACTCCAAAAACAAGGACAAAGTAAGATCAATTTGAATGTTGGAACTAACTCAACTAACCATTCTCAAAACAAATATAGGGTTTTATGCGTTCAGCCCACAAACTCTTACCTGTGGAAAACTGGAGCGTTGGTCAGAGGAGTGGTTGGAGAACATGAGTTTGGAGCAAACACCAGATGAGGCCGCGGGACTCGTCAGCAGTGACGGGAGGTTGTCAGAGAGGAAGCAGAAGATGGGAGCAATGTTGGTGGGATTGAAGGCTGTGGAGAAGAGGGAGGACTGAGGACGGCATCGGATAAGGATTATATTTCAGGAAAGTGACTGTGGTGGGATGGTTGCAGGACCAAACAACAACTTCAATTTCAATTCCAATGTTGGTGGGGTTCAAGCAAGTAGAGCCAAAGTTTCCTCTCAAAGTCTATGTCACTATTTTTATTTTTCTGCAGATTTTTGGGTAGAGCAAAAAAGAAATTATTTGGTGTGATGAATGAATCATAAGATCCCATAGAACCGTTTATTTCAATGGCCAGTTGTCATATGGTACACCATGAACCACTTAATTGGTGGTTCACCTTAGACACCACCATATCTTTCTCTTGTCTTTATAAATTTTTTTCTTTCTTTTCTTTATAAACATATCACTAATGTATTTCTCTTGTCTAAATTGTATCATTTTCATCTCCCATTTTTATCATCCAAAAAAGCATAGCTTCCGAGTCTAATACACCAAGAGAAAACTTTACCCCAATATCCCCCACAACCATGTCTGTTTTTTTATATCCTCAAAGAATTAATAAAGAAGTATATACCACAATTTTTCTCTCAACATGATGTAGAACAAGGCTCAGTTTTTTGAGCTATATTCAAAGTATCGTCGAGGTATCCCCAAACATATTGGTCGATATTTTTCTTTCAAAAAATTTAAAATTAAGGGCACTTGGATACATTTAGGAGATTCATACATGTTTTGGTATTGGATAACCAATAATTTTGCAATTTTAGATTGGAAATTGATTCTTGATTACACTCGGTCATTCTGTTAGTAATTTTTTTTATCACTTTACTGTTATCCCATGTCAATCCTTCAGTCACTTTTTGAGTGCTGTAAAGCAATCTTGTGGGATTTTTTGACAATTAGGACTGAGATATTTCTTCATTGACCTTTTTTTTCAGGTCATCCCTAACTTGGACTTCTGGATCAGCTTGCCTAGGAGAACACAGGTATTCTTTCCCAGGAATTCTTCAATTTTAGTATTTTCATTCTGGCAGCAGATGAAATAAGTTTTTAAGAAGGGTAGGAGTTGAATTCTTTGAATAACCTTTGTACTTTGCTGTGTCTTTGCAGAGCATGTGTTCATCTTTGGTTAGAAAGTTTAAGGGGACACCGTCTGAAGGTCACCGGAGCACCTATTTTGCTGTAAACTTCTGAGATTACATTTTTTTACTCTGGATGTATGTGGTGAATTCATTTCGGATTATCTCAGACAAGAGATGAGCATGCTGCAGAAAACAGCATTTCAGATGCCCTACCAGTCAGCTATGAATCATGATGCTTCCTTGATATGAAACATTCTGCAGAAATTTGTAATTCTTGTAGACTCTCCTTCCATGAATTAAGTAGTTCACATTCTTTTATATATCTCTCTGAAAGAAAATGAGGAGAATGAGGAATAGAAAGAAACATATAAAACAAGAAAGTCTAGTATGATATTCATGGGAAAAATGCATATACTGGAGCTAATCCAATAATTTTGGTTGACATTTGTTAGTTGATAATCAGGTAGTTGAGTGGACTTTTTTTTCTTGTAACCTGTTTGTTACCTTGACCATTAATTCATTATTGTTTTCCATTTTCTCCACTTTCAAGGTTTGATTCAGTTTTTCACCCCTGCTAAATCATATTTCCATTTCTAGTTATTTCACATATATGGATTAGGCTAGGCTGGGTCTGTCTTTATGCTGTTAGTTTTCTACCATCGAAGCTCGAGTATGCATAACGTAAATATCAACTTCAGTTTTCAGCTTCAAACTTGAGCCAATCCCGATACCATTTACACTTCTTGCTCCTGGTAAGCGTCGTTACACTGGTTTATGTTTGTGAGCTCGTATGGAGATTTGAGACACCGTGGCCAGATTGTCATTTTGAAGTGAGTGTAGTATAATACAATTGAAGTGTTTGGTCTATGATGGTACTTAGTCCTTCACGTACAAAAACTTATTTAAGCTATTGCAAACATAACTCACTTTAAATGCAAATTTGCCAGTTTATTGGCTGAATTATTGTGTATGAGCTGGGGTTGATATTTTACAGTAAATAAACAGAACCAAACATATGTATTTATGACACTAAATTGTGGCAGCAAAAGGTATATTTCTGGCCAAAAGGGGATGCACATTTGCCATTAGAAAAACAAGACCATCTGAACCTTTGTTTGGTACTGCAGTGGGTTTTGGAAAATTGCAGGGAAAATCAACGTTAACGAGAAAGTTACATATTGTAGCTTCTTGTTTCCGCATAGGAAATGCCTTGGGACGCAAGAATCTCATACCTAAGCTATTTTTTTTGGGTATAATAATAAGCTATTTTTATAGTATTATGAAAATTGTTTTATAAAGTTATGTAAAACAATTTCACAAAATTTATATTTTCAAAAAGATGTTTCACTTTCGCCAAGAACAGAGTATCTAATGAGAATGGTATGAATATATATATGGAGACTTAACTTTAAGCCTATTTTATGCGAGATTGTGACCTCAAACTATCACGAACTACTTTTAAATCAAACTCAAGCGGATAGTATAATAATAACAACAACATAATGTATGGCACATGCACTCATGAAATGCTTTTGGGACATAATAATGGATTATTCGTTCTTGGGAGATACCATATATAGTTTATTAATTTTTGTTAGCTCATTTCAGACATTTTTTTAAATGTCCAGCACAGCTGCAGCTGCATATATAAATAAATAAATGGTCATGCTAACTAGTAGTGTCCCGGGACACTAGTTAAGGATATCGAAAAAGGAAAATTCTGCATAGAAAACAACATAATTTCAATTTTTTAAAAGTTGATCGCACAAGATCAAAAAAACTTTACTATATTTGCTTTCTTAATTAGTGTCCGAGTGCACTAGTTAACATTTTCCATAAATAAATTGCTAATAGATACTACAAACAATAATACCCTCCGGAGTTCAAATTATTCCCGTGTATATGCTAGAATTAAGATCAATAGATTAAGTCAATTTCAAATGTAACGTGACCTAACACCTCCTAATCACACCTAATTTGTGAAAAAACAAAATCACCTTACAAGGTCCAAAGTCTCATTCATGAATCATGAATTCCAACATGGAAAATATAAAGACCAGATCTACTTTTTTTGTTTGACAAGAACCATATATTTTTGTCGATAGGTACATTAACATTATTTGCAACTTTCCACTTCCTTGCACTCATTTTTTTTTTTCGCTTACACTTTCCTTTAGCATTGAAGCCAAACAACGCCTTATCCTTCCCGGCTAACACATTATTTTTGTCTGATTTTTAATTGAGTTGGCAAATGGTATAATGACACATTTCAATCATGGTATTTTTAAAATTAACGGTAAATACTATATTCAGTAATGAAATAAATTGTAATATTTTTTTACTATAAAAAATGTACGAACTATTCTTGATTATAAGAAAAAAAAAAAAAAAATTAACAACATATTTAACTTATAAATAAAAATTAATATTTTAGATTTATTGAAAAACAACGTATTGAGTCTATACATATTATAGATTAAATACTTGATTTTTTTAATGAAACTAAAAAATTAATTTTTATTTATATATAAACCCGAACAACATATACTCCTTAGTCCAATATATAAGTAAAAATTGACTTTTTAAATTTATTGTAAAGTTGATATATTTAGACTATAATATTATCTATATATATAAGAAAAAAATTCACTTTTTAGATTCATGGTAAAGTTGATATATTTATTCTATAATATTATTTAGGCAAATGCTAAATAGTGCACCCCTTGCACTAGTTAAGGAATTAAAAGTGGTAAAATTGTCTTGCAAGTTGTGTAGTCAATTTTTTTAAAGTGTAAATATATTTTTTTCAAAGTAAAACTTACTACTTTTGGATTCTCTAACTAGTAGTACAACGGATGCACTAGTTAGCAATACCCTATTATCTAAAAGAAAAATACTAACTAGTGCTCCCAGGGCACTAGTTAAAGATACCACTAATAGTATAAAAACCTAGAAACTTATGTAATCAAACCCTATATATATAATTTGTGAACCTTTTTTCAAAGTAAGTGTACACATGGCAGCCTCTAAGCCATTCTTCTTCCATATTGTTTTGGCAATTAATGAATTTAATACTAAATGATTTTGTTGATTTTTTTTGGCACTATTCCTCAATGTAAATCCGTTTTTGGAAAGAAAAATAAATAAATATCCCACAATCAAATAAAATAAAATAATGGTTTATAAATCCATGCTTGGAAAAAACAATTTTTCCACAATCAAATAATATATTTTAATCCCTCTTTTTATATTCACTAATCGGTGTTTAAAAAAAATAACTTTCCCAATAACCAA
Source organism: Trifolium fragiferum (assembly GCA_954870985.1). Taxonomy (NCBI): domain Eukaryota; kingdom Viridiplantae; phylum Streptophyta; class Magnoliopsida; order Fabales; family Fabaceae; genus Trifolium; species Trifolium fragiferum. Next base: position 20,204,542 of record OX940794.1, read on the forward strand.
TGATACCAAAGATTGAAAAAATAAAATTATAAATCACTAATACGTGCTTGAAAAAAATTAACTAATCAAAGAATATATTTAATACTACTTGACCAAATAAAATAAAAAATAATGGTTTATACATCCAAGCTTGGAAAAAACAAATTTCCCACAATCAAATAATATATTTTAATTCCTCTTTTTATATTCACTAATCCGTGTTTGAAAAAAACAAATTTTCCAATAACCAATGATACCAACGATTGAAAAAATAAAATTATAAAACACTAATCCGTGCTTCAAAAAATTAACTAATTAAAATTTTTCGTGCTTGAAAAAAATTAGCTAATTAATATATTAAATACTAAATGATTTTGTAGATTTTTTTTTTCTGGCACTATTCCTCAATGTAATAAATGCGTGTTTGGAAAAAACAAATATCCCACAATTAAAGAATATATTTAATACTACTTGACCAAATAATATATTTAATGGTTTATCCTCTAATCATGGATGAAAATAAACTTCGTATATTTAATGGTCAAACAACACTATAAAAGATAGGCTGCATGATTACAGGAATGATGAGTCAAATATATATTTACATTTAATGGTCAAACGAGTGAGTCAAATATATATTTACATTTAATGGTCAAACGAGATGGTCAAGTAAATAAAAGAATATGGTCAATTAAATTTAGTAATTTTAATTATTATGATTATAATTACACTATAATATTTACGGAAGGCATCATCATCATCACTACTAATTAAAAGGCATTTTCAATTACACTATAATATTTCTAATTAAATTAAATCCGTAAATAACAAAATTTAAAAAAAAAATAGTAGTATCATTGGTTAATCAAAGAATATTCCTTAGGCTTATGCTTTATTATTGTATTTAAGTATTGCCTCTTATTTCACCATTTTACATCTATAAATAGTATGTTTAATGCTATTGTTTTTTTCATCACATCCAAAGTAAACAAACACTCTCATTTACAAATTATAATTCTAATGCCTCCTAAATATTATTCAATTGTTTCGTTGAATGCGTCCAAAGAAAATTGGAATGTGATGGTTCGAGTCGTACGACTTTGGTATGTGAAGGATCTAGGAACTAACAAACTACCATTTTCAATGAAAATGGTGATGATGGACAAAAATGTAAGTTTTTCTTTTATTATAATTTTATAGTGTTACAAAATTATTATTGTCTTTTAATTTATGTATCAAAACCCGTATAGTGTTATAAGTCAGAGAGAAAATTATTATTTCCTTTTAATGTATGACTTTTCTTTTATTATAATTTTATCGTACGACTTTTATTGTAAACATACAAATTTAATCATATATAGTCCTTCTTGCGACGATTTGGTTTCTCTCTGCAAAGTTGTCTCCTCTAAGGATCGTTTCTCCCTTTCCGTCGAGGTCTGTTGGTTTTCGTTTTGGTTTGTTCTGTTTTGTGGAGGCCGCCGGCGTCGGGTTTGTGTTTTCCGGTGATTCTTGGTGGTTTTGGGTTTTCACTGCACTGTTCATCTCTGGTTTGATGGTTTTCGTCTCTCCTTTTTGGTGGTGCTGCCTTCTCCTTTACTGCCGTCATCCGTTGGTTCGTTTTCGTCGCTGGTGTGTTTGTAAAGTTGTGTGAGTTCGTGTTGTTATGTGCTCGTCGTCGTGTTGTTCGTCGGTTGGTTGGTAAAGTTTGATTTCATTTTGTTATGCATTTGTTTTGCTCTGTTTGTTTTTGTGTGTGTCTGGTTTAGAGATTGGGTGGTATATCGGTTTTATAACCCGGAAGGGTCTGGTCCTATTAACTCGAAAGGGTCGTTACTAACGTGTTGAACTCATCCCATGATCTGGGTTCAATTGCGTCGTTCTTGTGAACTGGCTGTGTTGGTGTTTTGCGCTTTTCGTTTCTCTGATATTCCAGGTCTGTTGAGATCTGCAGGTCGCAAGGTGTCAGGACTGCCTCTACTCCAGTACCGGCTTCTTATCCGTGTTTGTTCTTGTGACTTCTTGGATTGTTTGTTCGAAAGAACTGTTATGCCTGCTGCTTGTTCAGGGGGTTGTTGGCACGTGGTTCTGTTTCCGTGTTGGCGGTTGTTCCATTCGCTAAACTTTTAATCCTTTTTTATCTTGATAATGCTCTCGCTTTTCATCTTTTTTTGTAACTTGGTTTCGTGCCCGTACGCGGGTTCGCTGGGTTGCGCTCGTGATGAGTGTTTGTATTGTTTTGATTAATTAGGATTGTCCGACCTAGTTCTGTTTGATCACGATGTATTCCCATTTGGGTTGTAACTGGGTCAGGTTTAATGTCCCCCAGTCTCTGTACCTTGTTATTTTCATTTATTATATTTGTCCTTTTGCTTAAAAAAAAAAATAATCATATATAGTCCATCAATATATAATAAATATATAATTTAATTGTATATATAATTTATTTGTGGTTTGTTTAGGGCGATCGTATTCATGCATTGGTTTGACGTACTTTGATTTATAAGTTTGACAATGAAATTAAAGAAGGTAAAGTTTATGCTTTTTCCAACTTTGATATCGCTGCTAATGTTGGTGAGTATCGAACCACTAGACATGATGCAAAAAAGTGTAAATCATAATTACCTTATAGCTAACACTCATTTTTTTATACCTAAGATTATTTTTCTTTAATTGTTTTCTTAAACACTAACTAATAATAGTAATACAAAATTATATTCCGAAAATAAGTAAAATTAAATCTTGGAAATAATATAACTAAGTTTGTTTTGTTTGTACTTTGGAACAAGTTTTTTTTTTTTTTTTTTATCTCTATATATATAATTTGAGAGCCTTTTTTCAAATGCAAATGTACATATGGCATTCCCACAAACATTATCCTCTCATATTGTTTTAGCAATAAATGTGTTAAATGAATTTATTAGTTGACTAATACAATTAAGGAATAACAAAACCATATCAAGTTGTACATATACGTATATAAGGAAACTAACATTCTACTCGATTCATAATTAAAGACATTTTATTATTTGCAAACATAAAATGAAATTAGCATTTTAATAGTAAAGAATACGTTAGTGTTTTTTTTTTGTCATGAATAATGACATTGGAAATTAGCATTTTAATAGTAAACACATAAAAGAAATTATTATAATGTAGTGTTTTATTTTTATTTTTATAGGTAGTGTTTTATGCAAATAAAAAAAAAGAAACGTGAAAACTTATATAGATGATGTTTTATTTATTTTTAAGGGCTAATAGGAAATGTTTTATTTTTGAATATGCAATCAATAATAGTCGATTGTAATAAAGGGAAAAAAAATGTATTATTACTTAAATTGAATGTTTTATTTAAAATTTGAAATCAAAAAAAACTTCTTAGAACTTTCATTTTTTAATGTAATTAATACGTAATCAATAAAATAATTTTATTCTAATTTAGACAATTATTCCATTGATCTATTATAAGTATGAGTATTATTTAAGAGATGTTTTTAGGTTGATTTTCATCCCATTTCAAAGGTATGTCTCTTTCTTCTTCTTTTTTTTTCTTTCTTTCACATTTACTAATTTTTATTACATTTTAAAAGTTGTCTTCCATCACATTTTTTTTTTTATATGTTTCTTTGTTTTCTATTTTTTTTTTTTCACATTCACTTTCACCGATCTTCATTGATTTATTTTTGTTGTCTCTCGCATATGAATTACATTTTTCTACTACATTACTATATCAAAAAAATAATAGTGATTTATTTTTTGCTACTTCTCTACCAAATCAAAGAAAATAATAATGATTCTAATTAAAAACATCATGAAGATTTGAAGATGTTACATACATTTTTTGTTGATAGAAGCTTTGTATTTAAATGATATTTTTTTTTTTGGGTACATATTTAAATGATATCTTTATGATTACTCATATCGTACTAATTTTGAGCTATAATTTTTTATTTGCAAGTCCATATATAAGTTTAAGAATTTACGATTAAGAAGTATCAACAGATGTTATAGTACTAAGTCTTTATTTATAAAAATTTTGATATTTTTTCTCATTCTTTTTATTGATATTGTATGTTTGTTTGGTTGGTTTATTACCTTTATAATTTTGGTGTATTGAAATTTCATATATTTTCATAATTGTCAATTAACCGTATTTAAGATTTGTAATTATTGTCCTCATGAACATATCTCAATTGGTAAAGGACATTGCACATTTGTGTAGGAATCGGGGTTCGAACCTGGTATACCCACGTATTCACATTTAAGAGGTGAATTTCTAGCCGTTAGACTATCTGACCAAAAAATAAATAAATTAGATTTATAATTATTTATGAGTCAAGAAAAAAGATTTGTAATTATTTAAAAAATATTATTATTATTATTATTATTATTATTATTATTATTATTATTATATAATTAATTTTAGTCATTACATATATATTCTCAACACCAAGAACATCCATTGGACACATGGGTTAAGGATTACGGGATGCCTTAAACTTATATTTATTTTCATATATTAATACGAGATGTATTTTTTGTTTATTTATACTATAGTTAATATTTTGACTCATCTATTAATACGGAAGCCTTTTTTTAAAAAAAACTTCTACGTGGTCTATATTTTAACTCACACATCAATACGGGTGCCTACTTTTTATTGTAATTTATACGGGAACGTATATTCCTACTGATGCATTAATATACGGATTACTTTTTATTGTAATTTATATAGGAACATATATTTCTACTTATGATATACATATGACTTTTTTATAATTTCTACTGAGATCCATATTTTTACTCATATATTAATACGAAGACCTATTTACTTTATAATTTTCATATGGAATCTATATTTTTGAGCATATATTAATAGGGAGGCTATTTTTTTAAGTTCAACGGAAACATGCATTTTTGCTTAAATATTAATACGGGAATCAATTTTTTTTTGTTATTTAAAAATTGTAGTCTATATTTTTACTCATATATATTGATACAAACATGTATGATAGTTTTTTTTTTTTTTTTTTTTTTTTTTTTTTTTTTTTGTAATTCATATCCACCTCAAAATAAAAATTACGAAACCTCGAAGTCTCTTCCATAATTCTCATAGAGAAATGATTTTTTATCAACTTTATAATTCTTTTAGTCGAGCAAAATAGAAACAACTAATATATGCAATGTAACCCAAAAAAACAAATTAATATGCGTTAATTATGACAACAAAGAAATTGAGGTACTATTATGCCTATAAATAAGTCTCATCCCATTTCTATTCTTAAAAATATTACATATACACTTTAATTCTTCTAAAAATGTTGTTTTACATTCGTCTTTACCTCTCTTTTTATTCTCGATTCTTCTTTTTCCTCCTATTGACTAGATTTTATTGATCTGTTTTACCTTTTAATTTATGTATATTTATTCAAAGATAGAAACATAAAATATCCTCCACACAAAAAAGAAATATGAAATGTCAATTTTCTTATTTTTTTTGCTTGGGAGCCCTTATTTAAAACATTTACACATGAGTGATATATTAAAATATATTATTTATAAGTCAACAAATCTACAAACGCATTTCTACCCGTGCTTGGCACGGGTCTAAGTACTAGTATATTTAAAATATGAATAATGTTGTTTTCGAGATAATAATTACTACTTTTGGTTCCTTAACTAATGCCCCGGAGCACTAGTTAGCATCACCCTTATCTAAATACATCATCTTTAACATGAATCTAAAAAATAATTTTTTTCTTAAGAGTAATAAATTATGAATTTGATGGAGAAATTAAATAGCTCCCCATGATGGCTCCCACTCATCTTAATTAGTACTACTATTGAAATACTAATTTTATTTTATCATTATAGTGTTTGGCCCGCCATGTGATGATGTAAATGAATGAAAAACACTATGGCTTTATCTTTTTGACAGAGAATGAAACAAACACCATAGCTACTTGTGATCACAAGAGTAAAATATAAACACAAAAACAAATTATTATTGTTATTGGGGTCCATGCATGGCAACTTCATTCTCAGCAGCATCATCTCTCCTTAGAACAAAACCTCGTCTCTCTTCTTCATCTTATCTCTTCACCTTCTTAGCTTTCATTCTCTTCTCCGCTCTAATCCTCAACACCCATGATTTCCTCTTCATCTTCCGACCACATCTCAAACCCAAAACACTACTCTTTTCAACACCCGAGTTGACTCAGTCCAACACTGTTGTTCCGAATGAAGAGAAAACAGAGGAAAAAATTGTCTGCGATTTATTCAACGGAAAATGGGTTCGAGATGAGTTGACTCGGCCGTTGTATGAAGAATCGGAGTGTCCGTATGTACAACCACAGTTGACTTGTCAAGAACATGGTCGGCCGGATAAGGAATATCGACGGTTGCGGTGGCAGCCTCACGGTTGTGATCTTCCCAAGTAAGTAAGCGTGTGGTTATTATTTTTTTGTTATACGTGCGGGTTTTTTACGGGTCAAGTTAACGGTGGGTCAGAGGGTAAATTTTTTTTGGAATGCGGTTAGAGAGTATTTTTGTTGGAAATGTTGCCGACATTGTGTACACGTGTAAAACGATGGTGGATGAATGAATATACCGTAGAAGTGAAAAACATTCATTGGGTTAATTGAGGACAGAAATTAAAAAACATTCAATACCTTTATTCACCCAAAAAGATACCATGCCTTTTCAATTTTAAAATTCAAACTTTTTGATAAAAGCAAAAATCTAGTATCCGTATTTTGATAAGTTCAAAATAATAAATTTATATGGAAGTATAGTAGTTAAGAACCAAATTTGATAAAATTATCTAGAAATTTGTATAATTGACTTTTTAATAATGTAAATAACACTATTTTTAATAGCAAAATTGTTTGTTTTAATATACTTAACTAGTGTCCCAAAGATACTATTAGTTAACATGACCCAATTTATATTGGAACTTGCCGCTTTACAACTAGGGGTGGCAAAACGGGTCTGACCCGCCGGGCCGGCTCGTTTAACTCGCCATTTTGGCGGGCTGAGCCTGAGTTTTGAGCTCGGCATCTCTAGTTGGCCCGCCCCGCCGAACTCGCTTAAAAAACGGGGCGGATCGGTGGCGGGGCGGGCCGGCCCGCGAGTTACATATATATATAGTATATATATATTTTTAAGTAAAGAATAAAAGAAAATAGCTCAACCCAATAAAATACAACACATATTTAAATTTTGGATTATAATTATATTGAATTTGTTAACTATGTTCTTAGATGTGTTGATTTGATGTTGCTCACGTGGTTGATTTGTCTCAAAAATTAATTTTTTCTCACAAATTTGTTTGTTTCTGTTTTTTATAAATAATATTAGCATTTTTTTTTCTAATAAAGTGTCAAAATATTTTTTTTTATTTGACGGGCCGGCCTGCCAACTCGCTTGTCCGCCAATAAACGGAGCGGGCTGTGATTTTAGACTCGGCCACCTAAGTTGACTCGGCTCGCCTCGTCCCGTTTTTAGGCGGGCTTAAGCGGGCCGAGCCTAAACGGGGCGGGCTTGCCCGCTTTGCCACCCCTATTTACAACTACATATTCAAATAACCTTAAAAAAATGTATTACTTGAGTTAAGATTTTATTGTAAATTTCTTATGATCATTTTTGTTATTGATTTGCAATTGCATATAGATGAGTTTTACTTTTGTCCCCCCTACTTCATTTCTCGTGCATTATAAATTTATTAAAATACTTCAATTCACTACTCAAGTAGTGGATTCTATGTTTAAAATTTTAAAATTTCATGTTAAGTGGATGTTTTTTGTCTTCCAAAATTCTCATTTTTATAAAATTTTCAATCCACTATGCAGACGTTATAAAAATGAGAAATTGTCATGTTAGGGAGTGTTTTTTTTCCTTTCTCAAATTTCATATTTTTATAACATCTACTTCTTGTTAAGTAGCGGACAATTTTGAATTTTCATTTAGGGTGTTTTTTCCACAAATTTTTTATTTTTATAATATCCGCTACTTAAGTAGCGGAAGAGTAAAAATTAAAATTTATAGGACGCGCGAGAAATTGATAGGATGACAAAAGTAAATCTCTATAGATATAGGATCCAAGCCCACATTGTAGGTCCGCACGCCCATATGTTCCTACTCATCATGTCATGTCGTACGTGAATTTAATTTAAAGAGTATTCTTGTTCAATGCATCTTGCTTGCTGCGTGCAATTCATGCTATCTAGTTGTTTCTTTTCTTCTCTCAAATAATTGGCTTGGGACCTAGGAGTGTGCTCCTCTTAAGGTTTTGGGTTCGATTCTCACCGATGCCAAATTAAAATAGGCAACGCCTTAGACTACAATGGTTCCAAAACCGTTGTGTAAAGCTAAGGCAACGGTTTTTTTGCATTATGCAACAGTTTTCTACCGTAGTTTCAGATAAAAAATGTTGTAGTGCTAATTTAGCTTCTTAAAAAAAAATAAGAGGAAGACATTTAGATTATAAATGCATGAAGTGTGGACAATGTACAATAAAAACACGGACAACATCGGTGCAAACTGTTAAGTGATGTGGTAATAAGGGCCAAAGTAGAACCTTTTGAAGAAAGAAGCAAGAAATAAAATAGATTATAGGAAGTACGACATACACCACTGAATCGTAATCTAATCCATCCAGAATACATTCACAAATCAATTCTCAACCATATTCAAAAAGCAAATTGTTGTGCATCAATATAAGGATTTTAAGAAATCATTGCACTAAAATTACAATAATAAAGTATTATACAGTATTCATATTATCAGGAAGTACAATGTATTGATCAAACAGCAGAAACTAAGCCATACAGCAGTCATGAACAGAGAGTTTATTTGCAAGAATTAGGAGAGTGATAAAAATAAAAAGTAATTAAAAAACCAACTTAGCAAAAGACGCACAAATTATAGGTTAAATAGAGTGACCGGTGTCAAGTGTCGAACATAAGATTCATGCCTCAATGATGAAATGGATTTATATTTATACTGTAATTTGTGATAGAAAATTACCACCCTAATTTAAAGAAATTTTTTATTTCTTAACTGAGACTTGCAAGTTGCAATGTTGTATGGAATTAAAACACTAAGCTCATTGTTGCAGAGATGAGAATATTAACTGATTCATTCATGACTAGCATCATTTGATTCATGTAGCTAATCTTGGCAGAAAAATACTCTGATTGTTGTTTATTTTATCATGTTTAATGTTGCAGTTTGAAGTTATGTAAAACACAAGCTTAGCAATGTTAATCAACAACATTTGTTAGCATTCTTCCTGTAAATCAATAATTATTTTTACCCAATAAAAAATCCCACACAATAACAATTCCAAAAAAACAAATAAATATAAATTCTGAAAGCTCCCATACTGATTTAGTATCAAAATTCAAAACTCACATTATAAGGTAATGTTATTCACTCCCTCACATACATAAATTCATCAACCAAATTCATATTCCTTAATTTTGAAGGGAAATTCAATACATTTAATACTTAACTTTGAAACCAATAATAGTACTGTGTTTCACAAAATAAATAAAAACTAATTACTAAGGAAAATAAAACCAAGACTAAATAATTACACATTGTTAATAGCTCCCTTGCCCATCTCAACACCATTGCTAAACTCATAATGTTCAACAAATCTAGACCAATAGGGGTGTGATTTCCAAACCCTGTCCATCTCTTCAATCGGTATTCCCTTTGTTTCCGGCAGCATGAAGTAAATGTAGAATGTCATCACCACAACAAAGAAACCAAAGAAGAGGAACAAACCAAACTTCATGTGACAAAGCATGGTCAAGAAAATTTGTGCAACTAAGAAGGTGAAAAGCATGTTAACCGATACGGTGACACTTTGAGCGGCCGAACGAATCTCCAATGGGAAAATTTCACTAGGCACCAACCATCCAAGCGGACCCCATGACCATGCAAATCCTGCGACGTAGATGCAAATGAAGAGCACAACTACTATAGCATACCACTTTGGTAAATCACCAGGGTTTCCATCAATTCCAAACTTAGCCGCAATCGAAATCGCAACTGCAATCTATACACATCAACGCATATTCAATCAATTAAACATTTCATATCAAATGAATGTAACGAAATTGCATAGTAGTAGATTGAAAGTTAAAAGAGTACCTGGCATATTAACATTTGAACACCACCTTCAAGGAAAAGGGCTCTTCTACCCCACTTATCAACTCCATAAATTGAGACACAAGTAGCAACAACATTAACAACACCGGTGATAACAGCCGACATAAGTGAAGCGTCGTCTTTAAATCCAATGGAATTAAACAACACAGGCGCATAAAACATAATAACATTAATGCCGGTAAATTGTTGCAGAAAGGGAATCAATACAGCCATAGTAAGCTGAGGGCTATATTTCCTCTGCAGCAAATTCCTCCATGGGTGTTCTACTTGCATTGACGCTTCACTAGCTGCCACAAGATCATTGAACTCTTCGTCAACATCTTCAACACCGCGAATTCTCTTAAGTTGAGTCTTGGCTCCATCACGATCACCACGTTCGATCATCGAATTAGGAGTGTCGGGAAGGACTAATGATCCAATGGTTATTATAACTGCAGGGACCATAGCGCCACCTAAACTCAATCTCCATCCCCATCCACCTTCGATTTTGGCAAAAAAGTAGTTCAACACATTGGCCACAAGTATACCAATTGTAATTGATAGTTGAAATCCAATATTCAGTGCTCCTCTAAATTTGTATGGGGCCATCTCAGAAAGATACAATGGCACGGACTGTAAAATTAAAAATTAAAAATTAAAAACATAATTAATACATGAATTCAATTAAGAATAAATAATTAATACTTAATATCAAGTGGGATTAAATTAAATTAAATAAACAGAACTAACTTAACAAATTAAATAGAAGAGTCTGAATATAAAACATTCCAAGTTTGGTTATTATGAGATAATATGAGACACAAACAGAACTGCATATTTTGAGTTGTATTATGTTTCTCACAAAAAACAAACTAAAGAAGAAAAAAAATACATCAACAATATCAAAATCTGAGAAGCATATACAAATATGAGAGATAAAGGTTCTTTTACCTGATTAGCAAACCCGATACCAAACCCAAGTAAGATCCGACCGACGATCAACATCCAAACATGTTGAGCAAAACCATTAATGAGAGCACCGACAAGGAAAAGTAAACCTCCGAAAAGCATTGAAAGTTTCCGACCAAATTTCCGAGTAACGGTGGAAGCAACCAACGAAGATAAAAGTGCAGCGAGGTATAACGATGAAGTAAACATCGTCAGAGTTTGACTGTCATATTGACAGTACTGGTTTGTAGTTTTGTCTTCATTCTTTTTCCGATACACCGATGGAAAAAACTGCTTTAAAAACGGATCCATGGAAGTTACTCCCCCTAATAAAGCAAACAAAGAAACATTGTGAGATCAACTGAAACAGATTATACAAAAAAGTTAATATAATTTTTATAATTTACTTGTACCTGAAATTCCAATGTCATAGCCGAAGATTAAACCTCCCATGGCTGCAACGATACATGTTACCATGACAAAAGGAGTGAGGTTACCGGGGTATTCCTTGTTTCCCCCTCCATTGGGGATTCCAACTGCAGGCATTGTTTTTTCTCTCTTTGTTTATCTGTGATCTTAGAAGAAGAAGATGAATGGTGAAGAAATAGTGAAACTCGATGGTGTGTGAGGGAAACTCTATAGAGAAGTGTTTATATATATAGAGGGAAAGTTTGAAAACTTTGGATATTATTCTGTTTTTTTTTTTAATACGGTTGAGCTGTAAATAATACAGATATACTTGTCTACTTCTATTCTTATCTTTTATTTACCATATATTAAAATAAACTATTACTAAAATTTTTAATTTATTCTCGTCACTTTTAATAATACTGTATTTTAAAGTTTTTATCCTAACTCTAAACTAACAAAAAATACAAAAACAAAAATATATATAAAAAAAGATAAGCATAAAAAAAATCTACTCATAAAAAAGATACAAAACAAAAATAACAAAAAAATAAAATAAAAGATAAGCATAAAACAAATTTATTCATAAAAAAAAAAAAAAAAAAAAAAAGAGCATAAAACAAATAGCAATAGAACCACCTCTAAAGATAAACATAAAAGTTCAATCTAAATATAACAACTTTTTATTTTATAAGAATAGTAATCACGATAAAAGATTAATAACATAACTAGACTTTTTACCCGTTGATTCGCACCGGGCACAATCAAATATTTTATATTAATAATTGATATATTGATAACATATAATTAACTATATTATATTATACGAATATAAATTAATATTGATGAATATTATACCTTTTAATCATCGAAGTATATGTATTACATAACTTGTATATTGCATATAGATCATATATAGTCCTTAGACTCCAAATAAATAGAGCATATTTTTGTACCAAAACAAAAAGAGCATATTTCTAAGCCACGTTCATCTACATGTTTAAAAAAAATTCACTCGTGTTTTTAAAGTCCTAAATTTTTTGTTCATAACATAACATGTCTAAAAATTGACTATTATTCATGTAGCTTTAATTAAGTTAGAGATTGAATGTGTGAAAGTGTGAAAAAATTGATTCCAGGCAATCTATCTCCGTAAATTGACACGGAATAGGCAGGAAATTTTATTTTGAAGTTAACATATACTGTATCATTTTTATTTATGGTTCTTGAAGCTAGAATTTAACCAATTTTTCGTAAGCTAACATAATTTATGAAGATTACATCAAGATTTATTATGAAATTATAAGCATTTTAGCATGTACATTAGCTTCCTCAAAGTTTTACTTGTAGATAGTTCTAGTTTATTTTTGTTTGATTATAACTTAGCCTTACATTTGGATGCCGAATGTAAGTTTAACGCTAGAAACACTTCTTTACCAATGCTACAGATTCAATGCAAGTTTAATGCTAGAAACACTTCGTGGGAAGAGGATGATGTTTATCGGAGACTCCCTCAACAGGGGTCAATATGTCTCTTTGATATGCCTTCTCCATCATCTTATTCCTCAACATGCCAAATCTATGGAAACCTTTGATTCACTCACTGTCTTCACAGCCAAGGTAGCTGCCACTTACTTCGAGCTTACGTACAATATATTGTCGTTAGTAGTTTGAGCTGCATTATTATTAGACTTAAATACAGTTTTGGTTGCTCTATTTTGTCTTTTTCATGATTTTCGTACCTAAAATTTTAAAATGACTGATTTTCCCCCATTTATACATTTTGAAGTTGACTTTTAATGACATGATAAGTGAATTTATTAAGTAGAAAATGCATAGGCGGGGGAAAATGTTAAATATTTTGAAAATTGAAGAACCAAAATCGTGGATTTAAAAATCAGGTGGCTAAAATCACAAATGAGACAAAATAGACAACCAAAACTGCATTTAAGCATTATTTTTGTCCATCGTTTTATTTCTTATTTTCTCCGTTGTTGTATTTACTTAGGAATACAATGCCAGAATTGAGTTCTATTGGGCACCTTTTCTTCTTGAATCAAACTCCGATAATGCTGTCATCCATAGGGTAACTGATAGGATTGTACGAAAGGGTTCAATCAATAAGCATGGTCGTTATTGGAAAGGCGCAGACATTTTGGTATTCAACACCTATCTTTGGTGGGTAACTGGCTCCAAGATGAAGATATTGTATGTTCCTTATCCATTCTATTCAAGTCATCGTTTACTCAACTATTATGCAGATGCATTTGTATAATAAGTAACATCAATGTCTACTCAAATTTTCAGGCTCGGTTCATTTAAGGATGAAGTAAAAGAGATTGTTGAGCTACCAACAGAGGAAGCCTATCGCATAGCTATGAAAAGTATGCTTAGATGGCTGAAAATGAACATTGACCCCAACAAGACTAGAATCTTCTTCACCAGCATGTCACCTTCTCATGGAAAGTGAGTATAGTATATATAAATCATATGAATTTGAATTCCTAGAGTGCACGCATTCATGCAGTCAACACATTGGTGACTGTTGAATCAAATCATACAATTCATATTTTAAGCTCAATAATTTATATTTAAAATCAAAGTCGCATGAAAATTTGGACTATCCGATCCCGATATTCAACAATTGCTGATGTGATGACTCTGTAAATTTGTAATTCACACACATATACCATATAACATCACAATATTCTATGCTAAAAAATAGTTTGATAACTATATTGTATCTGAGATAGGCTCAAGTGGTTAATGACTCATACATAGAGTTTGACTTCCTTATGAGTGACATATAAGCTCTTAAGAGTCTCAATCATATCAGATGTGAGATGATCTGAACATGAGTTTATAAGTAGAGACAGTCTTCACTTTACAAACTAGTTTTATAGGCTTGAGTTGGACCTAACCCATATATTTTATGATGGTATGAGAGTCTATTCAAGATTCGTTGGGATACTTGCTATCAAGTATCCACTATCGGGCATGAGAGAGTGTGTTAAGAGGGAAATGGATTGAATGCTGTCATTTTCCTGTGTAGTCATTGTGTTTACAGTCGTCCGATCTTGATCGGATGGTTTACAAAATGCATATCTTATTTTTATTTAAAAACACTAGTTAAATCTGGATCATCCGATCTTAATCGGACTGCCACAAAAAGCTGACTGCATGACTGCAGCCAAATTTGACTTTACACAATCCAGGTCCGTGTTAAGAGTCCTAATAAGATTCCATTCTCCTAAAAACCGAAATAATAGTTATTTAAAAGAAGTTTAGTATATGGAAGAACATCATGCATATATAGTTAATTAAGTACTATATTATTTTTGCAGGAGTATAGAGTGGGGAGGACAAGAAGGAGGAAACTGCTACAATGAAACAACTCCAATTGAAGATCCTTCATACTGGGGATCTGATTCATTAAAAAGCATAATGCAAGTGATTGGACAAGAGTTCAGAAAATCCAAAATACCTATAACATTTCTCAACATTACACAACTTTCCAACTACCGTAAAGATGCACATACATCAATATACAAAAAACAATGGAATCCATTAACTCCAGAACAATTAGCAAACCCTGCTAGCTACTCTGATTGTATACATTGGTGTTTGCCTGGACTTCAAGACACTTGGAATGAACTTCTCTTTGCTAAGCTATTTTATCCTTCAATTGAATTGAATTGAAACAACACACGTTGCATGAAAATTTGTAAAGGGGAACAAGATAAGCATGCGGGTATTAATTATTTTTTGTGGTACAAAAATGAGCTATAGGGGAAAATTTGAATTTTTTTTTCGGTCTTTATTTGGAATGTCAAATTCAAATGGATCTAACGTAGTTACACATAAATGAAATGCTATTCTACATTCTGTTTTAGCTTTGGTTTACAAAATTTCTTCCCAAGTAATTAGCCTTACTTCCATTGATCACACTAGGCTAGGTCTATATATAGACCTTAATACATGTAGGTTCACTAATTACTTACATCACAAGTAATTAGCCTATAATGACTTTTAACACAAGAAACTAATCCACAATGATTAATGCTAACAATTCCTCCCATAATCTGAATACCAAGGACACAACATAACAGGTTTCAGATTACATATACTAAATTCAATAAGTCACAAACTCCAAAGCCTCTTCCTGAGTTTGTAGAAGGATTCCAATTTCAAAGGTTTAGTCACGACATTAGCTATACTTTCTTAGAACTCTCTTAGCTGCAACAAGGTGCATCTCTGTCTTCCTTTCCATGTATCTTGTTATCAAACACACAAAAGAATGCTAAGTCAGGTCTTGTCGCAAGCAAGTACATCGAACATCCTACGATCTGGTTGTACTTGGTTGCATCTGCAACTTTTCCATTCTCATCTATAGTAAGTTTATTTCTTGGTACAATTAGGCCTACATACCATGTTGCAAAACAATCCGTACCAAATCTAGACAAGATTTCCTTAGCATACTTTTGTCGATGAATGATTATACCATGCTCTCCTTGATTGACTTCTACACCAAGAAAGTATCTCATTTTGCCCAAATTAATCATGGCAATTGACCTTCACTCGTGCTGAACACAACTAAATTATGCAATTGATCCTTCTCTTCAACTAAATTATTGTCATTGGAGATTAGAGCTCCCTCACACTAAGGCAAGACAGACATCAAGGCTCCAATATGATTTTCAAACAAAAAACTTAAAAATAATAATTCTATAACTATAAGTAAAACTAAGAAATCTATAAACTTTAACTCTAAAAACTTTTAAAAAACAATCTAAAATATGTGAAAATAAATACGTGTAAAAGCGAAGCATATCAACATGAAAAATGACGGAAGGGATTATCTAAATTTTTTTTTATAATTACATTTTAATAAAAGGTAAACAGGCAATAAACTGTGCTGTTAATTCTTTTTGGATGGCAAAATCAATTCTGTTAAATACTACATCTTGAGACCTAGGAGGAGACATTACATTACTATGCATAACTCTATGAACTCTTTTCGAAATATTTAAGGCCTCCCACTACAAGAAAATGTCAATTTAGTGGCAGCAAAAATCCCTCAGGAAGTGATAAATTCTGCTAGAAAGTGATAATTTACTGGTGGAATCGATCTGCATAAATTTACCGATGGAAATTTTCGCCAATAAATACGTTCAAAAGCATAAACCCGATTCCTTTCACTTTGTGGCGGAAAATTCCGCCAGAAACCATAAGGACGGAATCCCACATTTTGTGGCGGAATATTTCGCCAGTAAGTAGTCTGCGTAATATTATTTTAAATTATAATTTTCAGTAACTTTGATATATTCTTTTTATAAAAAAAAAAAATTTCTTTTGACTAAAAAACTATTTTATTTGTTTCTAAATTAATAAATTGCATAAAAGAAATTAAATTTAATATAAAAATAGTTAAATAATTAAAAAATAAAACATAAACGTAATAATATTACGAATTAAAAAAAAACACATAATAAATAGCTAATATTGATGAATGTCATACCACATAAAAGATTTAAAATTACGATAGTGTCAAAATATTTAAAATATGTATTAAATTGTTGGAGTGCAATTTGAAAAAAAAAATGTTACAAAAAATATTAGGCTTTAAATGTTAGTGGTGAAAATAATGTTTTTCTAACGAAAAAACGGCCAGTAATTAATGCGTCACTTTAAGTTTCGGGCAAAAAATATCATCACTAAGTCGGTCAAACTGACAGAATCTTGTGACTACGCAGGAAAAGAGGTCTTGGCTGAATATTTCGTCACAAACTTCTAGCCGTTGTACTTTGAATTTCCTAGCGGAAATTTTCACTCGTAAGTGTGGCGGGAAGTTCTGTCTTTTAATAAGGTAGTGGCGGCTATTTCCGCTAGTAAGTTTTTGTTTTATTTTATTTTATTCCTGATAAATATAGTGGTAGAATCTTTTATTTTGGGGCAATTTTTTCCGCAATAACTTAATGAGGGAAAATTCTGCAATTAAGTGATTTAAAATTCTATTTGAAAATGAGGGTTTTCTTGTAATGTCCGGTGTTAAAAATCCAAAAGTGTCAAAAGCAAAAGGTATAAACACGTGTTGACCTTTTTCGCATCGGTGTTTACTGTTTGGAGGCGGACTGCAAACTGAGACTTATGTGACTAGATTTTCATTCTACCGTGTTCTCATCAATTTTTGGCTCGCGGAGCTGTTATTTGGATTTTGATGGGCCGTTCACTTTTGATTCGAGTTCATGAGTTAGAGTCTAATGACATTTTTATGGGTCGGGTTGATGGTATTCTTTGGTGGTCTGGAGGCTGAGGAGTGTCTTATAAAAATGGAATTAGAATAACCTCTATTAGGTGGTGTATGTTTTTGGCTAACGGTATCCATAAGGTTAATATGATATCAGTAAAAAAAAATATAAAAAAAAATATGAAAATGACTAACTAATAAAAAGAATAAAAGCACAAAAGATTAATATGATACTTTTAAAATATAAATGATCAACATAAAACCTAAAACAAATATAAAAAATAAAATATACAATCCATAAGGTGCAATGTTTAACATTTATCGTATAAATATATAAGAGCATGCACATCGGCAATCCTTTATGGTTCCTACACAAATATCAAGAAAATAATGGCAGGGTTGTATGGATAATTGGGAATGAAGATCGTACTCAAAATTGTAACCGTTCTTCTACATAGGAACGAGCATTAATTTGTTTTGCCCAATTAAAAACAATATAATATTAAAACTACTTTGCTTTGTTCAATTTATGTGGCTTTAATGGGACCCATTTTAAAGTTTTGATTAAGTTGTATGGATATTTTAAAAATATAGTTGAGTTATTTAAATAATTAAAAAGTATAAAAAAATATAAAATATATAATGAGACCCATTTAAAGAACCTAAACGAATATAATGGATGTGTATGCTCTAAGAGCAATGCCAAGTATATTTGTTAAATAAAAACGTGGACTTAATCCAACAACCTCACTTAATTGTCCTCCAACTATCCAATCCAATCCAATCACAAGATTACTGTCAAAAGGTAAAGAGATAAGAAAGGTTGAATGGAAGGAATCTTTGCTATAGTAGTAAACGTATAAGATGGGTCAAATTAAAGAAGACAAAAGTATTGGTTAATTTGACAAGAAAAATGTTACTAATAACTTTTTAATTAACTTTGCAATAAATATTGTAAAATAATTTTAATATCTTATTTATATAATTAATTTTCTAAAAGTTTAAAAATAACAATTTTAATACAAAATTTATAATCTTTTATTATCTCTAAAACACTACGTACTTGTTAGTATTATCCTTTTCACAATACCATGAGTATTGAGTAAATAACTCAAGAAACATTAATCGTCCTATGAGCTTCGCTCAATTGATAAAACATTATATTATATATGTATGGAGTTGGGATTCAAACTTCGATCATCTAATTTATTCATCTGTAAAATTTCTAGCCACTAAATTAAACTACTTAATAAAAAAAAACTCAAGAAACCATCATCAATATGAAACGGTACCACTCTCCTAAATATAAGCAAAAAGAAGGTTTGATTGATGCCCACTTGGAAGGCAAGTTGCATGCCGACGTCCATAACATAATTTCTAACAACTCACAGTTGTGTGTGTGTTGTGTCTTTCCATCAATCAACTAGCTATCTATCTATCTATCTATAACAATAAAACGCATAGAAAGAATATTAACAATAACAACTTGACATTGTTTGTCTAACTAGTTGAGATACTGATCTTAAATGTGGCGGAACAGTAGAGTCGATTCAGCAAGCCCTCTGTTGAAGCGGAGGGGGGGTGTGTACCTGTTTATACTCCGACGCTCAAGTCAGTGATAGTATAGAAATATGGTATCTTAGGCAAATGTGAAAACGTACCTGGCTCCTCAGACTGAGGAGCTTATTTATACCCCAGCGCTGGGCCAAGGCCCTTAATGGGCAACTAATGTCCATTAAGTGGCTGCCGGAATTCTGGCCGTTTTGGCCATGATGAGCAGTAAATGCCATCATTCCAGTGGTCGGCCGTTACAGATGGGAAGCATCTGGCCGACGGGCAGGGTGTCCTTCAGGGGGGCAGAGTCTTCAACTTTAAGGGACTTAACCTCAGAAATCCAGTCCAGAACAGATACTTTCATATATCCGATACAAGATTGAAGATTGTATAATTTAATTTTAGAGTGTGGATTGATTGATTCCTTCACCTAATAAATTTGTTTAAAAATGACGTCGTAATCCTTAAATTATAAATATTTAATTTAGTCTATTGTATTGTTTATATTATATGTGCACGGCTATCTATTCTTCAAGAAAACTCTTTCTTTAAAAATAAAAATATTTTTATTAATTAGGTTTCAATTAATAAATGTGCAAGTACGATTCATGGCCCAAAAGGACAATAGAAGCTTCAATGCAACTTGTAAATTTCATATGCAACAAGTTTAAAAGAAAAAGGACCAACTTGTGTATACAGTGCCCACTGTCCTGCACTGCACCGATTTAGGAGTACATGCTACTTCATCGGTCATAAAATAATTGTCATTTTTTTATAATTGTCATTTTTTTTAAATTATATATAAAAATTAGTTATATTGAATTAATAATAAAATAGTGTATAGTTTCAAGTATTTATATTAAAAATATATATATTTATATTAATTAGAGTGGTTATAACTTATAATTAAAAAAATAGTAGTAACAGAATAGTTAGATGAACTATTTAAGTAGATGAGAACATTGTTGAAAACCAGTTGAAAAAAGTTGTCTTAGTAAAAGTTGTTGAGAGTTAATTTGAAGGAAGTGATTCAATATTGGGGGGAAGCTTCCTCCAAGTGGTTGGATAAAATTAAATATCAATGGGTCTTGTTGTGATGATGAATATGGGAGGATAGGTTGTGCTGGTGTTTTGAGAGGCAGTGAAGGTGAATGATTGAAAGGTTTTGCTAAATTTGTTAGAAAAGGCAATGCTTATTTTGGGTGGCTTCTACCGTGGGCAAGCTTTTCATATAGCTCACGGGTGTATCATTTAATTATTCAATCCTAATCGTTTATTGATAAAATTGCATGATATATGTATCACACTTTATCATTGTTATGCTCCTCCCACATCTTATCTTCAGTATTTAAAATGTTATAAATTCAACGTTTTATTTTTTGCATGGCCTGTTATTTTATTTATTTTTTCATCGCCAATTAGACATGGCAATAAAAGTCATATCTGCGGGTATTCGTTTTGACGGAGAAACACCGAGTTGACTGGGTTTGAGTTTTCCCTAATTTCAAAAGATGGGGTTGGGGCGAGTAATGAGGACATTGATACACATCCCGAACCCGTCCCCAAACCCGCCCCGCATATATTAAAATTAGATTTTATCTCTTTTAAATTAGAAATCCTTAAACAATTTCTTAAATTACATTTATATTTATATTTTTTATTTTTAATTTGAGTATTAAACAAACTATTTTCTCTATTTCTTTTTTTTTTATTTAAAAACATATCGTTGAAACAAAATAATTTTGGCCTTTTAACTTCTTTTATCTAATAAAAAATATATTAAAATGCAATCCAAATTCATGTAGGAAAAAACGTAACGGAGATATCCGAACTCAGTTGGGATACCCGATCCTCGTTGGATTTGGGTTTATACTTTTTATCCCCGCTCGAAATTGGGAAGGGTTTGGGGAAACCCGAACTATATGGGCTTGGGGATAGCAAAACTCGTCCCCGCCTCGTTGTCATGCCTATCGCCAATATCTGGTTCACTGAACCGCTTAATTTGATTTGGCAATCAGTTATTGCTTCAAGTGGTTTCAATCCATTCTGATTGTAATTCTGGAGAATTAAAGGTGGTTCTCCTTATAAAGTCAAGTGGTACCCACAACTAACTTCTAATAAATTTTTATTTCACATGCATATGATTTTTGTTTATTAGTTGATCGATAAATACTCTCAAATTATAAATGGATAGTTTATAATAAACATTTATTTTTACAAACATGGATTCAACAATAAATATACTAAAATAAAAACAAGAAATTTGGTAGATACTAAAATAACAAAATTGATTTGACCAAAAAATTAACAAAATCGACAAGAGTCTTACTAAAGATTGTCTCCTAGGCATTCTTTAAGATTTTATTTTAAAAAATTAAATATTTTAATTTTCAATATATTGGTTCCACATATTTTCATAAAAATTTACTATTTAAAATTCTTAAAGAATGTATTGGGGGCGTTCACTAGCATTTTCTAATATGCATGTGTAAATTTAGGTAGGTATCGGTATATATAGAAAAAATTTATTATTATATCATATTTTTATATTAATTTATTTTTAAATAAATTTAAATTTCAAATAAATATTACTTAGAAGATATTGGTACCCAACCAAATTCCATGTACTTAAGAAATATTGCTATTTTGTAAGAAATATTTACATAAGAAAAAAATCTTAAAAATAGAAAATTTAATCAATCAAAAATTGGCTAACTGAGTTCGATTTCTAGTGAAAATGTTTTTTTTCTTCAGATTTTATTTATCTCGCGATCGTACTGTTAATTACTAAGGCCTCTTCCTATGAGAACCGAGGGTTAATGCTGACTTGTTTTTACTAATTACCATACATAAAAAGATAGAGTAAATTTAATTTGTAAGTGTTAAATGTTACCGTATAAATTCTTATATCTCTAAAACAATTCATACTAAATAGTATTTTATCTTATTTATCTATATTGTACAAAGATATATACCCATGTGTTAATGTCTTGAATTCCCATGCTAAGTTTTTAGCTTCTTCCTCGACTTTTATTTAAAAGGTTCTTCCGCATTCATTATTATCATAAAAGAAAATTAAAAAATATTAATTTAAGAGTGATGAAAATAATATTAATTAGAGAGTATAATTTTTTTTTTTAAAAAAAGTACAAATTTTAAAAAGTAATTATTATTGTAATAAAAATAAAAATTATTTTTATATTGAGTCACTTATTATAAAACATGGGGAAAATAAAAAGAATTAAGGTGAAAAAAACTTACAAAAGACAAAAGGAAAAAAAATCTGATATAGAAAGCTTACCATAAAATTCATAAACCCTTTAATCTAAAGATCCTTAATAGTTGTCCATGGGTGAGAGATATGATAGGCTTGAGAGATATGATAGGCTCTCTCACCCTAGCCTGAGCCGCTTATTTTGTCGAACTTTGAAAAGTATTAGTCTTAGAATGAGTAGGGTCTAATTATTCATCCTTATAAAATCGACTTGTAAGATGATGATTGTCTCTACTTTATAAATATATATTAAGGTCATCTCAGAATCAATGTGAGACTTCTTAACATACCCCCGCGCTCAACGCTATTGTGATTAGAATGCGGATATAAATGATGGATGACTTGATCAGAAATCCGTTAGCAAACGGTTCAGCGTATTATGGAGAAGCTCTGTTATCATCTTAGATTAAGTTGGGTCTAACTCATCCTTACAAAACCAACTTATAATATAATAATTGTCTCTACTTTATAAACACATAACATTTTAGAACAGAAACGCGTGAAACATAAAACACGTAATTAACATCTTATTCCTCAGCCCCAAAAGAAAAAAACCCAAATCCACTAATGCCGCTAATTTTGAAATGTGGGACTTGTTAACAATTGGAAGGAGTGGAGCTTTTGTTTAGAGCTGTCTAGTTGCATGTGGACTCGATGGTGGTGGCTAAAGTATTAACAACAACAGGAAGAGGGAGGTTGTAGTGCATTACTCTTATCACGAGTCAAATAAATGTGCAGAAGCATTAGCTATAATATAATTTTTGCTCTATGAGAGTTGGTAGTAGTACTTTTTATGAATCATGTCTCCATCGATATTTCTCTCCAATTGAGTTTAAATCAGTCATTTTATTTTTTATGTATGTGTTCAATCATGACCAAAACAAATGAATAGTGGATATCATTATCAACACTGGATTTTTTTTCCAATGAGATATCATCTAAGACAATCTTCTCCCCTTCATAATTGAACTTTAGATTATTAATTGAAATTTGAATGACCAAAACCTATTCTCCTAAAAACGGATGATTAAGGCAAAAAATAATTGTGCAAGACAACAAAAGACAATTATTTTAATATATTTACAATGTTTTGGGGCATGATGGTCAATAAATATATTTTTGTTCATATCAAAGAGGAGAATCTATATTGAAAATGCATGATAACTTCTTTTTTGTCACAAATAATCTAATGATGAATAACACACGGTAACACTCTATTCAGTAAAAAAATAGCGGATAGCTGATAAATTAACTTATAGTGAATAACTTGGATTTTTAGGATTTAGTAATATTAGTTGTTGAACTAACTTATAAATATAAAATGACATAAAAAAATATTTTATTAGTATTTTATTTTTTTTAAGGAAAATGACAGGAGTAAAATTGAAAGAAAAAATGATAAGTTATAAATTACATGAAATAGTGTTTGAAAAATAAACAATAAATTAGTAAAACAAGCTATATAAACTCTTTAAAAAACGTTTATCAAATAAGTTTTTTTTTCTATCATATAAACTTATAAGATATAAGCTAAAAACCTATCCTTACTTAATAAGCGAATGGAGAATTTATAGCTTGAAACTTGCACTGTACAGTTCCGACACCCTTTTACCATGAGTTGTATCTGTTAGACATCTAAAAGATATCAATTGCATATAACTTTTGATAATTGTTGATTATAATGTTTTAACAATATTGTAACAGATAAAATTAAGAATGTCAATTTGCATTCGTCAGTGGGGATCCAGCGGAAATTGCTCTGTTCGAGGCTTCGAGAATGAGGATGGAGGAAAGAACTCCCCCGCGGGGACTTCGGGGCGGGGCTCGGAGAAGAAGCATCTGTCCCCACGGATTTCCTGAATCCGTCCATTGTTTCTTTTTTATATTGACAATTCTAGGTATCTATTTTATTATGCATTATGAGATATTTTGTTTATGAATTTTATATGATTATGTATATTTTGATATACATCATAGAATGTTTTGACTATGAGGTTTTGTATGATTATTAGTAGTCAAATGTTTTTGCATTATTTTTTGGTTATAAATACATTATGTGTTGTTTTTATTTTTTTAAAAAGAAAATGAAAAATATTTGTTTTTTTAATAAAATAGAAAAAAATAACGTCATATTACTATCATAATTTTGATCAAAATATATAATTTTTTTTATTAATATTTGATATCCGTAAATCTCTGCGGGCACCGTTGGAATCTATGGGAATGGATGGGGTGGAGACAAATGTTCCCTTTGGCGGGGATCGAGGACTGAAAATATTTCGGGGGTGGCAAACTTCTTCCGTATATTTTTCTGCCCTATTGACATCCCTAAATAAAATAATGATTATTAAAATTATAATTCTTTAATTATATACTGTATATATAATCAAAGAACCACTTTATTTTTACAATATTATAAGTAATTATTTTTTTATAGCCTTATAGAAGTACCATTTTATTCATGCATCATTTCTATTCTATTTGACATTAGCAAATTTCTTTAAATAACATATTCTAGAACGTGATTAATAGGATATGATTATCTCGTAAAAAAATGGATATGAATATTTCTTTTGGTACATAGGGAAATAGCATCATAAGAAAATTAGAGTGCAAGTAATGGTTGTGGTCCAATACATATTTTTTGGATATACTATGGTCAGTATGTACGAAGTACGAACACCAATATTTAAATGCAGAGCTAAAACATATATAAAAAAAAAATGCAGAGCTAAAACCAAAATCTTACCTCTCAATTTATTTTTTCTTAATTTTTTTCAATTTTCACATCTCAATCATTAATTAATTTTTTTTCATTTCTTTTCAATTTAAATATTACTTTCTATTTATAATTCAATGATTTAAAATTCCACTTTATTTCCTCAAAATTTTTTTCAAATTGAGAGGATCCTTTCTCCATCCCAACCTTATATACCATCAAATCATCAAACTAAAAAGGGTATATCTAGCAGCAGTAGTACTATATAGGATCCAATGGATAAAAATTATTATACATAAGGAATATTCTTATGCATAATGCATAAACAAATCTCCACCATCTAATACTTTTTTGATCAATTAAATTTTTTGATCAATCAAATACACTAAAACATGCATGGTGAAGATTTATTTATCCACCATACATAATGATATTCCTTATGCATAATAACTCAACCCGATCCAATGTATTGTAATATGGTACAAATGCTATCTAAGATCAGAAAGAAGAAAAACAACATTATCAAATCATATGAACATAAATACATCATTTATGCAACATATGTACATATCATATTCAATTTCAAACAACATTTGTCATCCGAAAAAGAAAAAAAAAAAAAAAAAACCCTAAAGATCGATCTACCCATCCATCCATTAATTCCAAATACAGGCTGGCATCTAAAATCACAATAATGATCATAAGATAAGATCCATACCCATATTCAAAACAAAAAAAAACACCATAAAACCCAACCCAACAAATTATTAAAAAAAAAAAAAGAAAAAAAAAGTTCATTCATTCATATCATTGGTCAGAATTTCTGACCATGTTCTCAGCGATCTGACCCAACGACTGCAAATTACAACGTACGATTGTATCAACAAAAAAACACGTTTCCTCCTTCGTGTTACCTTGCGGTACATCAACGACGTATGATTCAATGACAAGTGTCCTATTTCCGTCGACAGAATGAAGTGTCGTCACCGACCTATAGTTTCCCAAACGGTGGTCCCCACCAACAACGCTGAAACTGATGACGTGTCGTTCATCATCAAGAATCTCCAGCCTTTCTGTACTCGACTCAGCTGGTAGTCCAGAAACAACGCGAACCTCACGAACAGCGCCGACGTTAATATTTTCTCCAGTGATGACGTGGCAACTTTTGATGAAGTTTTTGTATCCTTGTGGATTGTCGAACCGTCGAACGACTGACCATACGGCGGAGACAGGAGCGGTGATGGTTTGTGTTACGACGGAGCAACACTGGTTGTGTCCCACCATATGTGCGTGGTGAAGTGCCAAGCTGTCGTTTGAAGAAAGAGAGACTGGAAATGGTATTATAAGACGACGCGCCGCCGTTGGTTGTTGTCTAGGGCAGTTTACACCGTTTGCTATGGCTGCTGAGGTTGTTGCATCGGTTGTTGGATTGAATCTCTGGAGCTGAAGAGAAGAAGAAGAAGAAGAAGGCATTTTTTTTTTTTTATAAATTATTTTTTTACTAAAAAATAAAATATCTTCTTTTTTCTCTTTTAAGGATATACTCCTATATGATATGAGTATGAGAGCATTGTGTTTATGAAGAAAATGGAGAAAGCTATATAAGAAGTGTTATGTGAATAATATATTTGTATAGAATAGAACAAGTTGCAATATAGTTTTGGTGTAGTTAAGGTTGTTTTTCTTTTTGAGCTTTTTTGAGCTCCGTGAGATAAGGGCGAAGGTGAGAAGAAAGATAATATTAGGAATGGTGGGAATGAGGTTGAGTTGGTTGTTATTGATTTCTTGCAAAGCCACAAAGGAGCTTACGCATGGTTTATGCAAGTGGATCATCAACTTGCAAATGTATTTGGTCTTAGTTTTATCAATTATCCTTTCTTTTTTTGTTTGTCTTCTTTATTTCAAACTCCAATTAACTTTTGCTTCTCCCTCCATCCTTATTAATTTATTGTTCACTTGTATATATATAAATAATATTTTTTATTTGCCAACTTCCTCCCTTTGGATCCCACCATACTATTGTACCATTTTTAATTCCAACCATTTGCTTGATATTTTTAGGTATAGTGTTGGTTTCTTTTTTATTAATTTAGCAAATAATCAAATTGTATAATGAATAGTCCTTCTATTTAGATTAGTTCCTCAAGTATTATTATTATTTCTTCTACTAGTATCTAAAATAATTTCATGGGATAAAAATACAAATAGTTATTCTTGACAAAAAATAATTCATTTGTATTTTTATCCATATAATTATTTTTTGGTCAATATCAATTATTTGTTTTTTTTTTAACACAAATCAATTAATTGTTTTTAATTAACCAACCATTTATATTTTAACTTTTCTAAATTTTTCCCATAAACAAATATGCAAGATAGGTGTGTGTAAAAAAAATATATATGCAAGAAAGAGGGAGAAATTTTTCTTTTGACAATTGACCATAATTAATTAATTCATTCTATTATATTTATAGTATATTTTGATAATCATAGTTTTTCAATGTATTAATAAACAAATTAGTCTCATCATAGTAATTATTTACAATCAATCCTAGTCATTAATCGATTTTAAAATTAAAGGTTAAGATTTGGAGTAAGTTATAAAACTTACTCTTGGAGTCAATATATCCCTCCTCGTATATATATATATATATATATATATATATATATATATATATATATATATATATATATATATATATATATATATATATATATATATAGTTTATATTATTGACTAAATACATTAGATTCCCAATTAAATAAAATAGATTTTATTTATTTATTTAGGACCGGAGTGAGTATATATTAATATATAATATTACTACAATGTACAAAAGGGTATGTACCACTTAATATCAGAACTGATTCCGAACCAGATTAAACTGATGATGAAAGCAAAAAAAAAAGGATGTGTACTCAATATTGAAAAATACTTGTATGAGTATAAACCCCGATAAAATATGAATATAATCACATTCACAAAAATAAAAAAATTTAAAAAAAAATTAAATTGATGTTAATTGACGTGATTATATTTTTTATTCTATTTATTTTTTCACCACCATTTTAATTTAGTTCGAAGATCAATTTTGTGTAGTGTCTAAATATATTTTATTTGGACTTGCGCCTTTGAAAAAACTTCATCTTCATTACTTGAGTATAATCATGCCATATAACTTCACTATATTTGAACCCTAAGTTTGGTTTATACACATGTTTGATGAAAGATTTTAATGGGGATTGAAGTTTAAACCATGGTCATGACATTTAAATTAATAATTTTAACATTTTTACCAATTGCACTAAAATTTATAGACTCTTTAAATATTATTCCCTTTAATTTTATTTAGAAGTCAAAATTACATTTTTGATTCATTGAACAAATGATGTATCTAACCTTATTTATAGATTAGATATATCACTTGTTTAATAACCTAAAATATAATTTTTTGCTTATAAATAAAACAAAAAAATATTTCATCTATCAATAACAACTACAATCATATCACATATAGCCAAGAGAGGATTCTTTCAATTTTAATTCCTTCAATTTCCTCAATTTCTTCAATCTCTACTCTTTAATTCATCTTTTTTCTCTTTTTCTTTTCTCTCTTCTTATAATTCAATGGCTAGAATTCTACTATTTTCCTAAATTAATTGAGAGAATCCATTCTCACATATAGCCATATACAATAAATTCGTAAGTGGTCTCAAATTAAGTTTTACTTATATTTACAAATTTATCTAAATGGCTACTTTTATTTGTCGTTGTAAAAATTACCTACCATTTTTATTTCAATGGTCATGTCATGCATGCTGCTTTTCTAATGATTCCTTTTCATAAATGAATTTTCTTTCTTGTCCGTTTTAAACTTTTTCCGTACGTTCAACAACTTGATTCCCCCATCCCTTGTTGTACACTTTTTTAACTTATTAATCCACTGTTCATTCGTCCTTTCTTTACCCTTTAATATTCAAAATTAAGCAATCAGGAAAAAAAAACACAACTAAAATTACCTTTGATGATTACACCTAGCTACCTGTCCAATAAATTAATGTGAGAGTAGTTGCTCCGAAATTACTACCATTGAGTAAAAAATCTAGTGGCAATGTATAGGGCTGGAAATAAGTCGAGCTGAGTTGAACTTATCTGAGTTCGACTCGGCTCGTTAAGAATTGGTTCAGCTCAAAACTCGACTCAAGTTTGATACGAACTTTTTTTTCAGTTCGAGTTCGACTTGTTTAAGTTAACGAATAGTTCGGTTCAACTCGTTAAGTTCAACTCGTTAAGTCAAATCACATGTAAAGTCAATTTTTTGTCTAAATTTCAAAATTTAATCTATAACCTTTTAAACTATTTTTCTAAAAAGAAAAAGCAAATACGGAGTATTACATTAAAATAAAATTCATCCCAAGTGAATAATAGATAAACACATACAAAATTTAAACAATCATAAACTAATACAAATAACAAAGTTACAAAGCAAAAACAAACAAAATTTCACAATTATTCTCAAAATATTCTTCATTGATGTGTATATAGAGAATTAGAAAGTCATTGGTGTAAACAATCGAGTTAGTTCATGAGCCAAACGAGTCATTGATGTAAACAATCGAGTTAGTTAATGAGCCAAACGAGTCAAACTATATATATAGTTTATGTTCGGTTCATTTATTTAACAAACTTAATTTTTCACTCAAGTTCAGCTCATTCGGTTCACGAATCAAGTTCACAAATCAATTATCGAATCGAGTTTCGAACTATTCACGAGTTGACTTGGGTGCATTACCAGCACTATGTACCACAGATTTTCACAACTACGAATACTTTCTTTTTTATTTTTAGTATTTTTAAATAACATTTAATACAACTTGATTAAACTTTTAATATTGCTGCGTACTTCTTAATTTAAATTATTTAATACACAACTCGATCAATTATAAGAGGTTGAATTTGTTCATAAAAAATGTGTCGTTTTGAAACAAACTAGTGAGTTATATTATAATATTTAATTTCAGTGCAATAGTGTTATTTTGCTATATCTTGATTTATAAAACAAAATAATTCAACATAAAGCTTTCTCAAAAGTGTCTCTTTTGTTGAGTAGAGTGCAATAGTGTTATTTTGCTATATCTCAATTTAATATTTTTTTCCCAATTTATTATATTAACATTTTTCAAATACGCAAAATATATGAAAAACTTTGTGAAATAACATTTTCCATCGAAGTTATATTCATAGATCTTTTTTTCGAACAACATTTATTTATATAGATTACGTTAGTTCCTTTTTTTGGAATGCTTTTTTTTTAACCGGTTAAATTTTATTAAAATATAAATTTTTCAACAAGAGTGTAAGGAATTGTTGAAAAACATACAATTAAAGGTAAAGTGATAAAACACTTATACCAAACAACAATACACCAAAGTATCACTCAAATCCACTCTTAAACTTACACCAATACAGATTCACTAATCCCACCAAGAAAATCCCAACCCAACCCAAAGAGACACCACTAGACACTAACTTTCGAACTTGAATTAAAATTATTCGGCCCATCAGAATCCAGAAAGCAGCACATTTAAGTCGAAAGTTGGGGGACACCGGTAGAAAAAAAAAAATCAATAATCAACACTGATGCAGTAGAATTCGATCAAATACCAAAAACCTACAAATCTCAACAGATTTGAACACCCCTCAACAACTCCAAGAGTCTGCAAATCTTTTTTTAGGAATGCTATGTTGAGTAAAAAGAAAATACATATATTTAATAGTATGAAGGAAATAGATTAATATATCAATTAGGTTTGGTGATAATAGTGAGTTGAAGCTTCCATCGAGTTGGATATATCTAATTCAATTTGCCAATTTGACATGGGCGGCTTTTGGTTCACAGAAACTTCAAAATTCAAATAATAATGGAAACTATTATCAAGAAAACATTTATAAATTATCTTTACATAAATATATTTTAGTTTTTGCTCGTAATCTTAAATTTAGTACTAAACGCCGATTTTCAACTGATCTAAATAAATAAAAATCTATAAATTATTTATATAAATATATTTTGTGTTCAATGCAATTTTGAACCGGCACTACAAGAAATATCGTTTTTGGCAGCGACATTTGTCGCTGCCAAAAACGCAAAGTTGCTGCAAAAAGTGTTTTTTGCAGTGAAAAAAATGTTGCTGCATGTCGCTGTCATAAGTGCCGTTGTGAAAAGTTTTGCAAGGACAATTAATGTCGCTGCCATAACTAGTGTTTTGCAGCAACAATTGATGTCGCTGATAAAACTAGTATTTTTAGCAACAATTAATGTCGCTGGCATAACTAGCGATTTTTTGCAACAACATTTATTGTCGTTGTCATTACTAATGTTTTTTGCAACGACAATTATTGTCGCTGGAAAAAAAGAAGTGTTTTTTGCAATGGAAAAAATTGTT
Source organism: Trifolium fragiferum (assembly GCA_954870985.1). Classification (NCBI taxonomy): domain Eukaryota; kingdom Viridiplantae; phylum Streptophyta; class Magnoliopsida; order Fabales; family Fabaceae; genus Trifolium; species Trifolium fragiferum. The sequence continues at coordinate 20,236,273 of OX940794.1, forward strand.
TTTCAAGGACAATTAATTTCGCTGCTATAACTAGTGTTTTTCGCAGCGAAATAGTTATTTTTTGTTAACAATATAAATTATTGTTATATCATTTTTACCTCAGCAATAAAAATTGTTGGAATATATTATATTTTTCAAAAATAAAAGATATACAACATAAACCAACAAATTAGATTCACAATAAAAGATATACAACATAAACCAACAAATTTATTTCCCAATATATTTTGTGAAATAGATCAATTTAAAGATAACAAACAAGTGTTTTAAAAATCATAATAATACAATTTCTAAAGATAACAAATCTAATGATAACAAATCAATCTTTAAAAGATAATCAGATAAGCTCCCTACTCGGAACAAGCTTGTTACAACATATTTCCTACTTGAAAAACTTGCAAAAACGGTCTCCATTCGTAAGCTCCCTTCTTTGTATATCTTAATTAGTCATAAAAGCTTGTTATAACTCAACTTACAGGAACAACTGTTTAAATTCTTCATTTGTGAGACACAGCTTAACAAACCTGAAAAGCACAACAAACTCAAAGAAAACTGAAAAAGAAAACCGCGACTTTTTCTTTTAGTAATGACTATTCAAAGGTAATTTATTAATGCGATAAAAAAATAATCTATTATATTATGAATTAAAGTAACATATGAATTCTTGTACCAAAATAAATAAAGAAAAAAAGTAACATATGAATTATTATAACAATAATTAGTAAGTAACTATCCATAATATTAGTTAACTTTACTATGTTGTTTTTTTTATTCCTCTCAATTAGTTACATCATAACTAGTATAACTCCATTATACAAAAGCCACGAATTAATCAATAAAAACATATTATGAATCATAAACTCAAAGGAATCAAAATATTGAAAAGAAAAGGGAAACAAACAAGGGAAAACGGAAGGAGGGCAAGGTCCCCTCTACTATTCTCATAGTCAACACTATCCCTATGCATGAGCAATCTCCTCCCTTACTTCGAATTTGCAGAAACTTCCTCTAGCTAAATTGGATATCTAACAAACGGAATCGAATTCGGACTTCGGATGAGAAAGTTATGAGTATTTTAGTATTGCTCTCGAAATCCACTATTTGGTCTTAAAGGGTACACGAATTTTTGTTTGTAAATTGTGGTAATCCTAATTCTAAATTATTTTGCTCCATTTATAGAGGAAGTTTATGTTTTTCTTTTCCTAAAAACAAGCAAGATTCATAACGGATTTGTTTCTATTTTAATTCCCTAAAAACTCTCATCTTATTCCTCATGAAAATTCAAATCTTTTATTTTGATGATATATTCCTAAAATATATTGTATTTCAAAATTATATCTATGATTCTAAAATATATCTTAATTAATTCTATCTTTCAAATTATTCTCCTATTCTCACTATATTAAATAAATTCTAATTTATCAAATAGTTTACTTAGCACATAATCACTTAAATAAACTATATTCTAAATAAATAACTATTTTTAAATTTTAGGTTGTTACAAAAATATCCAATTAGTATAAAAAAAATAGAATAAAAATCATGCATATCCCAAATAACATAATTTCTATTTAATTAATAGATTTAGTAAAAAAATAATTAATAGATGACAATTGAACGTTTTTAGGCATCAATTAAATGTTTATGTCTATCCAATTAGTCAAAACGTACAAATATTAATTTTCAATTAGAATTAAAAAAACAAAAAAAAACCAAAAAAAATCATTGTAAATACTAACAACTAACATTGCTTATAAAAAGAAAAAAAAAAAAAAGATCATGTGTATCTCAAATCCCAAATAACATGATTTATTTTTAATTAAAAGATAACATAAAAAAATGAACCTTTTTCATTTAAATTAATTATTCTATTTAATAATTAACAATAAAAAATAAAGTAGTTAGAAATTAATAAATTACATAATTAAAAAATAATTAAAGATAGTCATATAAATATTATTATTAATAGCAATTTTAAAAATAGTAAGCATTCTCATTAGATGACAAATGAAAAATTTGTCAAAGAATCATCTTGCTTTATTATATTCAAATTAATATAATGTATTTCTATTCTATTAACAATATATTAAAAGGAACAAAAAAAAACCTTAATTTGTTCTCATCAAGTATGATAATATTTCAAATATTCAATCCTTAAATGTAATTATTAAAAAAAAGATGCAAAACATAAAAATAGTAACAAAAATAATAATTTTATGTTAAAAGAAATTTACGCATAAAAATAGGAACAGAAACCACGATAAAAGATAATATAAAAAAATAGTAATTGAGTGGTATCCCAGCGACTTTACAAGGTTGATGCAAAAAGTTATACTATTAGCGACAATAATAATTATTGTTGAGATAATTAACTTTTCCCAGCGATAATGTAATTGTTGAGAAAAAGACTAACTTATAACAACAAATTTAATTAGTTGTTACTATATATATATTTTTATCAACAATTTGAATGTCGCTGCGAAAAAGTCGCTGCCAAAAATCTTATTTCTTGTAGCGACCTCTCTCCAAGACATGGATAGAATGGGACAATTAAAGAAAAATAGCTCATGGATAGAAATTACAAGCAGGATATACTGAAGTTCCAAATGATATAGAGAACAGATCATAAGAACTTAAAAACATTCAAATTCAACTTACAAGAACTCAAAACATTCAACTTGGTAACAAAATGTTAAATCCTAATAACTATGCTCATAAACATTGAGAGCCAAAACATGAAACTTAGAACACAAAAACAACTAATTATGCATTCCTTTAATTGGAAGAATGTTTTCCTTATAAAGTACTATCTGAGCACGCCAACTTTCTGTTTTGACATCAATGTTCTGAATTACTCCGGTAGTTAAATGAAGACAAACTAGTTCATCATCATAATCATCATCATCATCATCTTTATTATTATTATCATCATTATCATCATTATCCTCATCATCATCTTTTCTAAAAAATATATTTCCCTTCATCCCTGCTCCGATACAATGCATGTTGCCAGAAAACGGTCCAAGATCAAACAGTTTAATCCATGACTCATTAACACCAGGTTCTACCAAAATTGCTATTGATATATGAAAAGAAGTGTTCTTTACATACCTAGAGATCATCGCAACAAAACCATTTAACACTGTCAAATGTCTATCAGCTCTTTCTAAATCATGCAAATCTGAGGGCAAGAGAGTGGTAACCGGCATTTCAGTGTACAAGTTAAAAGATACCACATATGTTTCACGCACTGTTGGCCCGCACCATTGCTTCCCCCACCAATAGCACACCCCGTTCAAGTACACCAAACCAGTAGAATTCGAGTAATTTTGTCCCATATCTACATGAAGTTTCTTCCAAGAGTTTTTTTTAAGACTGTAAATAAGCCAAAAGGGACCGGACATCGCTGCTTGACCAATGTTATGAAGACATTGAATGATCTTATAGTCATCTCTAATATGATCATAACCAAATCCATGATTATTGTGCATTTGGAATTCATGATTACCTCTAGCTATGTACTCCGGAACATGATTGAATTGTTCGGTAGCCGGATTCCATAATACAATAATGTGTTGATATTTTTTATTGTAAATACAAAGAATGCCATTAATAGCCGAACCTAAAATATAGCCACAGTCTAGGTTAAAATGTTTTGGTCCTTTCAGCTGCACTTTGTTCTCAAATCTTTCACCAGAAAGCAAATGCAACTTCCATTCAGGGTCGGTGCTCTCACGGTGGTTAAGGAGGAGAGATGCTCCATCATACAATGAATGATATTTTGAAATCATATTTTTGTAAAGAGTGTTCATGAAATTAGGGTTTTCGAATAAAAGATTCCAAGATTTATGCATACAAGTAAACCGTTTGACAGATTTCAAAGGAAGTTTTGACAAAATAGAGAAGACAATGTCGTCAGGAACATAGATACTAACCTTTTCATTAGTTGGAGCCATGGATTTCTCAAACTGCTTATTTGAATATGTTTATGTGAAAAGCACGCAAAGGGAAAATTAAATTTTATATGAAAATTGAGTGGGTCGATTTGTGGTGATTGAGAGTAGGGAGAGAGAGAGAGTGTACTGTATTTGATAGTATGTTGGAAAAAGAATATTACTAAAGGTTAATTCAAGTTCATTGATTAATTTGTTTTAAAAAAAATAAAAAAAATTTCAATGATTAATTTTTATAATTATTTTTTTCTATTATACAAAAGCATACCAAAAGTTTAATCATATGCATCAAATCTTTATTGAGGTTCGGAAACTTACTTATTTTATTTTGTCTTGTTTTCCAAATTTTCTTTCAGCTCTTAAATCTAGAGATGTTGATTTTGTCCTTAATGCGATGGTAGCTGTCTTGGGAATGTAGAGCTGGTTTTGCCGGTTTGATAAGGGAAGGAGAACCTAATTGGATTATTGGCATTAGTGATATTTTGGGTATTTTCAACAGTTTATGAGAATCTTCCATGGTTACAGACGTATTCATTGTTAATTCGATTCTCAAACTGTGGTTGATGTGATTTCAAAGGAGGACATGAACTCTTTCCATTATTATGCGGATGTCATAGCATCAAAGACCTTCTTCAGTTGCATAGGAAAGTCCGCCTTTCTCCTTCTCTTAAGGAAGGTATTTCTAGTGCTGATTTTTTGACGAAGTTAGGATCAGCTAATGATGACAAACTGACCTTTTGGAAATTCCCTCCTGCAGAGATGGAAAGCATCCTCCAGGCTGATGATTTAAGGGTCCTTCACCCCTTGACTTTTCCTTTAAGGGTCCTTCACCCCTTGATTTTTCCTTTTTCTTTTTTGTTTCTTCCTCTCTTTGCTATGAAACACACCGGTAATCTTTGCTAAAATGTTCAAATACGAGTGGTTATAAGTTTTTTTAATAATGGTATAAGTTTTAATTAACAAATAATTAAATAAGCAGCGGACATAATATTTTGATAAATTCGTAGGGCGTGTAAAAAAAATAATAGGGGGCTAAAAGAATTATCACGGTGAATTACTTTTCTTTTCTTAAGATTTCAAAATCAAGCCAGATAAGGAAACAACCTTGAAGAGGAGGAATATCATGAACCTGGGGAGAATGTCTAAATAGTATGTGTGTGGAGGAAGTAATAATATAGGCACAAGTAACACATGCATAGAGTTTGACAGTTAATATTAGTAAGAATGAATAATATAATAACACATTCATAAGATAGTATGAATGAATGGCTAGTCTCCCTTGTATTATTTTTACCATATAGATATGATTTTACTCCCTACAATTATAATCATGACATTTTTTGTTTTATTCCTTGCAAATGTTTTATTTGAATTTAGTCTTTGTAAATTCAAAAATTATTACTTTTAGTCTCTGCCGTCATGCGTGGCCCAATAAACATCTGTTGGGGACTAAAAAATAATTTTTAAATTTGCAGTACTAAATCCAAACAAAAACACTTATAGGAACTAAAACCATAAAACACTATAATTGTTAGCACTATATTTAATCTGAATCCATGTACTCTCTCTCAGCACCAACAAGAAGGGCAAAGGTTGTTATACATAAGCTTCAGACTTATGCACGGTGCATAAGTAAAGCAGGACCATCAGATGCCATTGACACGTGTTACAATCTCGGACTGTCAAAGGAATTGAAGCCCAGCCATCAGATCATGCGACACGTGTAATAATCTCAGGGAATAGCAGCTGCTAACGGAAGAGTTGACGAGGGTTGACGGAAAATCGCACGAGTTAATTGCCTCTTCTCCGACGATCGCCGTCGTCGTCATTACCGTCATCATCGTCACCGATTGCGTTGTTTTTCGCCGTAATCATCATCACCTTCATCGATTTTATCATTCTTCGCCGGAATCATCATCACCTTCATCGATTGCATCATTATTGGTCGTCGCCGAGAACAAGTTTGGTTATTATTCAAACACAGTAAGAATCACAGTTATCACCTTCATTTTGTACTGATTTTTTTACATACATAGTATTTAATTTCATCAGTTTTGTATATGTGTTTAATTTTCATGAGTTTTGTACTGATTTTGATTTTAATTTCATTGATTCCATCATTTTTTAGTTGCATGAGGATGTATAAGAATCAATAGTTTGGGTGTTTAAGGTATTTTTAGTCTACTGATTTTATCAGAGTGTGTTTTTAAAAATGCATTTGTTTCTTACAATTTTCTAATTGAGGTCATTGATAAACCATTTTACAATAGTAATGGTTTCAGTACATAACACATTCAAACCATTTAAAGAAATTACTTCAGTATAAGTAGAGTATGAGGAAATCAGTAACTGAATTATTAATCATGTAAGTGGTGTATGTTAGTATAATTACATGTTGTTCTTGAAAATTTTTAATGTTTAATAGCGATGAAATTTAAGTGGATTCATCTTGTAGCCTCGAATGAATTCTAATGTTGATGTATTTTCCTTATGTATAATAATTGGACCCATATGAAAATGCTTGCTTCCAATAATTTGTATGAATATTCATGGAAGTGTTTTTACATCTCTGCAAACAACAACAACCATCTCTGCTAGCAACCATTTCAAATCAAGTTGTTGAGAAAGTGTGGAAATTTGACCATCTTCATTGGTGTTACCAATAGTCAAGGTACTAGAGAGTGAGTTATATATGATTGTTATTGTCAGATGTTTTTGTCAATAAATGTTTGATTGTTTTCCAAATTCGTTGTTTACATTTTTTAATGAAAGACTTTTAATAGAGTGTCATACATGAATTTGAAAATTCTTAATGTTTAATGTCGATGATATTTAAGTGGATTCATGGTGTAACCTCCAATGAATTGTATTAATGTTGATGATTTTTTGGGTTGTTGGTCTCCATTTTAGTGGATTAATTGTAATATATAATTATCAGCATCGTCATCATTATTGTCAACTGCTTTAAATCCATTGCAACCATTATCATTGTAAAATGGTTTCCAGATGTTATACAGTACAACCATTAATATTGTCCAATGGTTTTAAGAACAATGCTTGTCTATGTAAATGGTATTTACGTCTACTACTTTATGCATGTTAATTTGCTTGTTATTCCAGTGATTAACTTAATTTTACATGATTGTCGTTTATAGGGATTGTTGCTGTTTTTAATGGATTCGACGTCAACTTCATCTGAAATTGGCACATTGCCTGTTGTTGATAGTTCAAACACACATGCTGATAATTCAAGGACACTTTCTGATGCTTTTCAATGTTACTCTCCTACTAAAAAAGAAACTTGGGAGTCTCTTGCTTTTAAATCAGTTGAAGAGGTTGAAAAGTTTTATGGCGATTATGCATTTAAAACTGGGTTTTCAATTCGGATTTTGTTGAAATCAAAAAAGAATTCACAGAACAAGCAATCTGATAAAATACACTATCTACGATATGGTTGTAACAAACAAGGTTATAAGAAAGGAAGTTTGCTGGATCCGAAGAACAAGCCAAAATCAGAGAGTCCTGTTGTTGTTGAATTTGAGAAAGTCAAAGAAAAAGCTGAGGAAAGGGTTGGTTGTACAGCTGCGATTTCTTTAAAGTTGGATGAAACTCTGAATGTCTATAAGATATATAAATGGGATGTGCCTCATTGTCATCAGTTACATAAACCGGAGCATGGACGTTACTTGAGATCATTCAGAGAAGTTAATGAAGTGCAAGGACAGCTCGCTGTAATAAATTCTAAAGCTGGAATGTCAATGAGAACTTCTTATGAAGCCATGGGTCAGGGTGTTGGAGGCACAGATAACTTGCCGTTTCGATTTTCGGATTTGAAGAATTATTTGATGACAATCCGTTCGAAAGAGATGGTGGTTGGTGACGCAACTGTGATTCAAGAATTTTTTAGAAATGAAGCTTTGTCGAAACCATCATTTTATTATGATATTCAAGTTGATGCAGCAGAAGATATAGCTAGTATTTTTTGGGCAGATGGGATTATGCAACTTGATTATGCTTTATTTGGTGATGTTATAAGCTTTGATACAACTTATCGAACCAACAATCAGTATCGTCCTTTAGGTTAGTTTTTTGAACTTCTATCAGGTTTAAATTTATTGTTTTGCTTCCATTATTTTATATATTGTGTTGCCATGAATAGTATAGGTAAGTTCAACATATTGAAACCATTTACGAATAATAATGGTTCCTTTGTATATCATACTGAAACCATTTATCATTACTAATGGTTTCCAGCACAATAATATACAAATAGTCGTTTCACCATTATTGTCATCTAACCAAATTTGTAATGTATGAGTTCTTTAGCCTTGTATTCTTGTCAGGGTTGTTTTCTTATATGTGTCTTATAATTTGGGGATTATATGTTTATTATAATATATAATGTATGACATTGGTAAACCATTTAGCCATAGTTTTGGTTTTAATTGATGACATGTTGAAACCATTTAACCACACTAATGGTTTTGTAATACTTTAACTTTCATATATTCAAGTTTTTTCCTGATTTTGGTTCATTTACATTTCAGCTGCATTCATGGGCTTTGACAATCACCGGACAAATGTTTTATTTGGTGCTGCCCTTCTGTATGATGAGACTGCAGCAACTTTTGATTGGTTGTTTACGACTTTTTTGAAGTGTATGTCTAATAAGAAACCACAATCCATATATACGGACCAGGCGCCTGCGTTGTTGAAGTCAATTCCTAATGTTTTTGAGGGTGTTTTTCATGGACTTTGCTCATGGCATATGTCTGAGAATGCAAAGAAAAATCTTGGGTCTCGTGCAAATGCTGCGTTTTTCAATGAGTTAAATTATTTGATTTCAAATGTTGAGACTGAATCAGATTTTGACTACAACTGGGATCAGATGATGAAAAACTGCTTTGATGGAAGGCCCACTTCAGACTTTAGTTGGCTTGTTCAAACCCACAGGAATCGAATGCACTGGTCTTCAGTTTAGGTCAAGTCTCATTTCACAGCTGGCTTGAAAACGACCCAATTAAGTGAGTCCTTCAATGCTTTTCTCCGTGGTTTTCTATAGCCTGACCATTCACTGGTTCAATTCTTTAGCCATTTTAATATTATGGTTCAGAGACTGAGGGATAAGCATGCTGAGTTGGACTTCAAGGCTGCAAACACTAGAGCAAAAAACAATTATCCCAACAGTCAACTGATGCGGTCTGTTGTAAACAAGTATACCCCAGCTTGTTTTGCATTCATCCATAGGCAGTATGATCTTTCATTCAAATACTTCTATGAAGAGGTCACAACTCAAGGTTCTGGTTTCAACAAGGTTTTCAAAGTTTTTACAATTGAACAGCTTGATGAACCTGAGGAAGTAGGTGGTGCTAATTATGATGATGATGGTATTGATGGGCGTTCAGATCGCGATGTTTTAGATGAAGAAATTTCTGAAAAGCTTTCCCCAAATTTTGAACAGCACGATCGACTTGATGAAAGGGTTGTGACAATTGATATTAGGAGCAAACATATTAGCTGCACATGTCGTATGTTTGAGAACAGGGGTTTTTTATGTCGGCATGTTTTCAAAGTACTTGAATTCTTAGGTGGTTCTGTAGCATATCATAGTTTGAAGACAATACCTGCAGAATATGTGTTAAAGCGTTGGACTAGAGATGTCCGTCATTCTATTGACAAACTGAAATATACGATCAATGTTGCTACTGAAGGCACGACTCAAGCACAACGATATCAACAGATTTGTGCTGTCACAGTCCAGCTTTGTACACGTATTTGTTCAGATCCCGAGGCTTCTCAAATTTTTCTTAATGGTGTACTTGAAGCTGGGAAGAAAGCAGAGGAGTTGATTATGTCTAAAGGTTTTTAAGATGATCTTTTTGAACTATGTTTTTTATTTTGGCTGTATGTGTGTTAAAACCATTTTTTCACTATGTCTGGTTTTTGACAGTTTTCTTACAAAACCATTTGATGATAACAATGGTTTTGTCTTCCACTGCATATAAATTTGTTATCTACACAATGATGATTAAATGTTTGATAATTGTATAGAACTTTGTTATCTGTACAATGCTTGATGAAATGCTTTATAGTACTATACTAAAATGTTTGATAATTGTATAGGTATTCATACAGCACCATCTAAGTCTTCTGTGACGCCATCTAAGTCTTCCAATACAGCTACTGTCAGTGAACCATCTGATGGGGTAAAGTCTACTGCCCCAAAGTTCAAAGAAAGACCAAATCCAATTAGATCAAAGAAGCGAGTTAAAAGTGATTATGAAATGTGCAGAGAACGCCAGAAAATGAAAGTACAGCGGAAGAGACAACAAAGAGAGGATGAGGCTTCAAAGGGAAAAGAGGCTACTGATTGATATATTTACATTTGGTTTTTTTTTTTTTTTTTGTTTCATGTTATCAGTTTGTACTAGAGTTTGTTACAAAACCACTAGACTTGTATTAATCCTACTTGTTTATTTCATGTTTTTTTGTTGGTATGTATTTGATGATTATAAGATATCGATCATTAGACATATATTTTATTTGTATTAGATAGAATGGGTTATATATATTGCTATTTAGACTCCTAATAGTTTGATGAAACCATTTTAGTACATCAAATGGTTTCCAGATGTTATTTGGTTAAACCATTATTATTGTTAAATGGTTTCCAGATTTTATCCAGTAAAACCATTTAGTGCATCAAATGGTTTCCAAATGTCATCCACTGAAACCATTAATAATGTGAAATGATGTTGACATGATAAACTCATTAATGTAAACTTGATATATCTAGATAATACTATTGATATAAAGTTGTTCCATGTCATTTAATTGTAATTGTTCACGAAAATTTGACTCTTTATAGATTATAGACTATTGATACTATATTTAAATAAATCATATAAGTAAATTGTCTTTGGTGCAATACCACGAGTCTAATTGATCCAAACTTTTATACATTTTCAAAATCTAATATACATTAATAATTTCTTAAAAAAAGTTCTATTATGATTTAAAAATCTATATAGTTAAACCATATAAGGTTGGTTCTTAAGCTATCCTTACAAAACCATTATTATTGTTAAATGGTTTTCAAAGACAACTGTCTGGAACCATTTTTTGTGCATAATGGTTTATAAGTGAAATATTATTAAACAAATAAATTTTAGCATACTAACTCAATAGAATTTAAAATTAAAGGTAATCCATAAACTCATGAACAACAAAAGTTAATCCAAAATACATGTCAGGTTCAACTTAATCCAAAACAAACAACTAAATGTTTCCATAGAAAGTCAATAAACAACTTCATCAACAACACATGCAAGTTCAACTTGCTATTTTTTGAAGCTTTTATGCATGGTATCTGTTTGCTTCATTCTCCACATGATTTCTTCTGCAATTGCTTGTGTCACTTAATATTGTTGAACAAATTCCAATCCTTAGATCCATCATCTTTGCGACCCTTGCACTTTTTTTCATTTTTGACCAACCTTTGAAAGAATCCAGTTGTGTGCTGTCACCTGCCCATTCAGCAAGGAATTTCATGCAGAATATTCCACAGCTGTCTTTATCAATTTGATTAGGCATCTTTGGCGAATCCCACTTAAATGTCGCAAACTTGAAGGGCATTCAGATCTTTCTTCGCCTATACATATCTGCCAGGAATACTTCGACCTCGTTCAGCCAGATATCAAACATATCCTTGTATACAGTTGGTGCCCCATTCTTAGTGTACAAATTTTCTCCACTCAAGCTGTTGAGGAATTCGAATTTGTGGCTCTTCAAATTCACAACGAAGCACACATAATGACTTCCCGGGTCCCCCATTAAAGCTGGTGTCATTATCTACAGTTCCAATGAGAAAACTATTATTTACTATTTTAAATGGGCCATAGTATTTACTATTGTATAGTTAAATGAGAAAACTATATAATATGGATGCAGTTCCAAAGAAACCATTATGCACATCAAATGGTTTTGTAAGATAAGTTATTGAAACCATTACCTGTACCAAATGGTTTCACATATACAACACCAATAATATTTCAGAGAATGATTGCAGATCCAAGCATGCAATAAAATTAAACACCATATTAAGTTAAACTTACATATTCTAGGCTCTTAGGGTCAATGGCCTGCCAATCCATGTACTTGAATTTGCTTAGTCTCTCGATGAATCTTTTGAATGCAGCTGAGTTATTTTTGTCAAAAGCACCAGGTTTCTCCAAGTCAGCCTGTTTATATAACAACAAATCAGTAAAATCAATTATTCAGCTTAATTAATAAAGGAAAACCATTAAAATTTATGGAATATAATGCATACATAGTTAATCATGGGTGTAACCAGTCTTGTCATCTTGTCTCTTTGCTGATTCCAGTTTAAGCAGTTGACCCAGGAATTGATCACAAAGCATGACACCCATTCGTCTTGTTGTAGTGACCATAAGTCTCTCCTTTCCAGTGAATAATTATGAGCTTTGTTATCACAGCAGTACAGGAGCTCATACCTATTCAATGATGAAGCAAGTTAGTAGTTGTAGTACTATAAAAATGATTTTCATCAAGCACTATGCAGATAACAAATATATACGCAGTTTTAAATAAAACCATTTTTAACATCAAATGGTTTGTTTAGCTAAACTTACGAAACCATTCATTATGAAAAATGGTGTTAACACACAAACAGCCAAGATAAAAAACCATAGTTCAAAAGAACAGCTTAAAAAAAAAAAAAAAAAACAATATAAATATAACTAATACTCATCAGACTTACAGGAAGCTAAATAAGAAATTGGTTTGACTTACTCATCAAGCTCCGGACTCCAAGCATATGTTGATAAATTTTTCTGCAACTCAGATGCAGTAGACTCGTGGACAGCATCATCATATGGGCTTGCAAGGTACTTCGATTTCTTCACCGCCCGTCGACGCTCAGGGTATGTGCTATCTGAATAAAGCATATTATGCTTCTTTCTTTTCTTTGTTGTGACATCGCCCAAGTCAATTATTTTATCTGGCAGCACTGTCTTCAATGGAGTTGCACTGTGAAATTATGATACATAATAGTGTTATTTTTGTAGAATTTAATTATTATTGTTATTGTAGAAAATTTAATTAATCAATAATAAAGTACAATGATGACATTGCTTGATTCTTACTGTATAACATTGTTTGGGTCACATTCTGTAGGCTTCTCCCGATGCTTAACATCTGGATCTGGTACTTCAAGGTTTTGCTTGGGGTCTCTCTTCGTTGAATCATTATCAAAAAACTCAGGGTACTTCAAAATTGTTTCCTGTGTTGCTGAGAATTGATTGTCTGAAGCATCTGTTGTTTCCTGTGTCGCTGGAATTGGATTTTCTGAATTATTTTTATTGGATCTGAAACCATGAAAAAACATTTTAGGGTTTAGACATCATGTATCAAAATAATTGACAAACATTTTAAAAGTTATGGTTTAAGAAAGTTTTTTAAAACCATTAGTTTGTTATTATAGTTTTAGATATCATAAAATGAAAAATCATTTCTTACGCTGCATTTGAAGGTCCAAAAAACTCTGGAAAATTCAGGATAGTTTCCTGTGTCAATGATATTCCCACATTACAGGCTGCTTTCACTGAATCGTCAACCATCTTCGCATCAATCTCAATTTCTTCATCATTGTCATTTTCATCATTGCTTCGGTTAATCCTGAAACGATTAATCCCTTGTAAGATAAACATAGCATAAAATCAAAAAAATGGTTTTATAGTACTATTATCTGAAACCATTTTCCACCATTTTCCCAGGAAAATTGTTTAAGCATACAGCTATTTGAAACCATTATACAAGCAAAATGGTTTTAGAGATCAACTTCTAAAACCATTTTGTCAGAAAAATGGTTTAGCATTATGATGAGCCTTGAAATTAAATGCAGTACCTATCTTCTGCTTGAGTACTTGGTTGTGGGATTGATGGTTCTCCCTGAGCCTGTCCAGCATTAAAAGAGCTCATACCACTGCTTCTTGATATTTTCTCCTCCGCACAAGTACTTGAACTATCCTTCTCTCTAGTGTCAGCTACTTCTACCGGCTTTGATGCTGCCTTTATTGTATCATCAATGATCTTGTCACTGATCTCATCTTCTTCATTTTTGTCATCCTCATCAATTTTCTCAGCATTAATATCATCTTGTTCACCATTGTCATCTTTTTCATCATCAGCTTCATCAATGCCTTTGGTATTGATCTCATCTTCTGCATCATTGTCATTATTCAACCTGAAAGCATTAATGCTTTGTTAAGCAAAGATCTTGAAACCATTTAATGATTCTAATGTTTTCATGTAACTGAAAGTGCATCACAGCCTAAAAAATTACAGTGAAACAGTAACATTTCGAAAGACAAATTCAATTTAGTACCTTTCACTTTCTTCATTTTCAGTTTCACTCCCTCTAGTTTCACTTCCACTCTCTTCAGTTCCACTCTTTTCATTTTCAGGGACTTCTTTGTCTGTGTTTTCAGGTACTTCCTCAAGATTTTCTTTGGCCATTCTCTTTTCCAAGGTCTCTACAGCGGTAGTGTAGATCCGTATGCACCCCCTACAATAGTTCAAATGCTCCTTTGCCTACAACGTTTATGGCGCAACTTGTTAATTACTAGTACTAGAACAAACTAAAAGAATAAGACCAAATGATTAGAAGCTAACAAACTACTAGAACAATTTTAAACCAAGATCTTGAAACCATTTAATAATAGTAATGGTTTAAGTCTATAACAGTTTGAAACCATTTAATATTACTAATGGTTTCCAGAATTTAACAAAACAACTAATGCAGAAATATCTTGTTGAATCCATTTAATCCATGTTAATGGTTCCTAACATTTTATCTCTCTCACCTTAGATAGTGGACATGTATCTGGATCGAAACACATCACAAGGGGACCTTCATTGGTGCTATGCAGTCTTCTGACCCCAACTGTCAATCCATTCTCCAGGCCCATAAGCTCATGGACTTTCTGAAGTTCTTGGTTTGCCAACTTCACATCCCAATCACGCAGCGATGGCCACTTGTATTTCCCAGTCAATAATGGGCTTTTCTTCCCCATTTTTTCCATGTAATTAATCTGCAAAATGAACACATGGACATACATAATTAAAAGATTCTACACTTAGTGTTTTTAAAGATGAATAGACACAGTTGCATATTCCAATCCATAAAGAAAATTAACATACAAGTAACAATTGGATGGAGCCTTCATTAGGACCTAAGAAAACAAAGACTCCAAATTCTAAACTTGGCCTTTGAATCAACAAAAAAATGACCCCTTTTACCCTTTTCACTGAAATGCAACTAATTAGTAATTAATAATAATAACTCCACTTTCCTTACACAGCACAAGTTTTGGTTTATCACTGTATCAGGTGGCAAATCTCAAATAAAAGAGAATCCCAGACAAAGAAAGAGAGTGTGAGAGAGAGAGAGAGAGAGAGATGGAGATAGAGAGAATGATTACCATGAGGAAGTGGAAGTCTGCCAATGGATTTGCTACAGCTGGATTTTGGAGTCCTTCTTTCATATATGCAAGGACATGGGAGCACCAATTATAAGATGAAGTATTGACTAGATCTTCTAATATTTGTGCATATTGTAGAGAAACATAACTACTGTTAGTGGGGCACAAAATGTTGTGAATTATACAACAAATTGCACCCTTCACTCATACTTTTGGTTTATTTGTTTTTTTCAAAATGTTCTCCAACTCTTTCATCTTCACAAATGGAGAATAATCGCCTTCCAATCCTAACTCTCTTCGTAGTCTTTTTATTGCAGCATCGGGGCAGAGATCAATGTTGATTTGCTTCCCTGCCATTGGAAGGTTATATACTCTATGCACATCATCTTCTTTCAGTTCAAGCACATCGGTCTTGTTCAATCTTATCCACATATTCTCTTTTTCAAAGTTTTTCACAACCCATTCCACAAAGAAAGTGTGGATTTTTGTCCATTTGCATATGTGTATCATGCCTCCAAATCCACTATCATTCAAAAGCTTAAGTATTTTGGCTTTTCCTTTGTGATCATGTAGGGAGTTCATAAGGTCATAGACCTTAGGTATGCTCAACTTGTGCCGAAGTCGTTGATCGGCATCCAAATCTTTGTTCACATTTTCATCATCTAAACTTCCTTTATCAGATTCTTTTTCCTCAATCTTTTGTTTCTTTTTACCACCATGAGATGTTGAAGGAATTTGTTTGTCATCATTTTTCTGATCCTTCTTCATTCGGTCCATCCTTTTACCAGTCTTTATGTTCTGCTTCTTTTCTTTACCTTTTGCCTCTCCCATTTTCTGGTCCTGTTTTTCATCACCACCAGATGATGAAGTACTGTCATTGCTATTATCCTCCTGTGTCAGTCCAATGCTGAAGGATGACAATGATTTTTGTTTCTTGGATTTTTTAACCTGGACCAGATAAAACCATTATTAGCATCAGATGGGTTTGGTAAACAACTGATTGAAACCATTTTGTGTGGAAAATGGTTTCGTCACAGTGATTTTTAAAAACAGACCAAAACAAATTGAGATATTGTTTAAAATTGATAAAGATGCCATATTATTCATGAGAGATTGACCAAAACATATTAATAACATTAATTACCAGCATCAAATGGTTTGAGTTACAATTAATGCAATACCGGTGTGTTAACTGCTGAAGAAGGTGCTTCTAGTTTTGTGACGCTAGCGCTACTTCCAAATGGAAATCCATCTGGCCAATTCTATAATCGGAGCGAACTCGCTACGTTCTAATAAGTACTAAAATCGTGTGGTTTTAAGGGCAAACTGAGTTGCTTATCATTGTTATAATAAGTACTAAAATTGTTTAGATATAATAACTTATTATCTTATGAATAACATGTGGTACATTTCTACCTAATTCTGTTTATTCTTCTTGTACTATAAACTAAGCACATAGTACCAAGTTGTATGACAGATTAAAAGTATAATTGTATTTAGGTATTGAAATGACAATTAAAACAATGCAACTTGGTTTATTAATGCTTAACCTAACCATTGAGACCAACGGCAAAACAATTACCAGCATCAAATGGTTTGAGTTTAAAACTTACTGAAACCATTTTTCGTGACAAATGGTTTCAAAACTTATTAACAAATTCATAATGAACACAATTTACTCAACCACTGAAACAACATTTGGCTTAATTCCATCTTTAAGTCAACAAATCTCCAACCCTAAGTCACAACTAAGTCACACAAATTGAGAACACAAGTTTAAATAAGTCACAAGTTTAGGTATTCATAGATGATTTCAATTAGTTTCTAAACTGAACCATAAAACCATTTTCAACAATTTTAGCAACAAATTAACTTGAGAATCACAATAAACTGTATAATTAGGGTTTTACAAATATGTTTTGAATTAATTTCCAAACTCAAACCATAAATTTGTTAAGTTATTTACAAAAATTTGAAGGAAAAAAGTTATGGAAGAAAACCTGTGATGTATTCTTCATTTTATGTGTTGAATATGATTTCTTCATTTTTTGTGTTGCTTCCATAATAGCTTGCGAAGATGATGAAGGAGTGAACGATGATGGCGATGATGAATGTTGTGTTTCGTAACGGTGATGGTGATGATGTTGATTTCCGGCGACGATGATGATGATGTTGATTCCGGCGAGAAATTTGCGATTGGTTTTGAACTGAGAAGGTTTTGTTTGGAGTAACCGTTAACTTTCACGCTAAACGTTTGTTGGAGAAAGAGGGAAACGAAATGGGTCGGTTTAGGAAGGAAATGTTTTGGGCTAGCGGCTTATTGGGCTGCACTTATGCAGCGTACATAAGTTTCACTTATGTATAATAACCGGACCCAACAAGAAGGATGTTGTTTTCCAAATGATAAGTCATATAACACTGCTAGCCCTGGTATAGCAGCTAGCACTTGGACATAAAATTTTGAATATAAAACAAATAAAATTTTGAAGATATGCTGACACAGCCTGACAATCATAACAGTTTTCTCATCGATTTCACGTTCCATTGCTTGATAATTTATATTCCCACATCACAGAAGACTTTGGTTAATCTCTATCTGTATAGAGATTGATTTCAATAAGCATGAGATGCATGTAATGCAGGTTTGAGGGGTGATCAACGGCGATGTCATTCAATCCAGCACAAAGTCAGCATACACCTGCACGACAAGATTGTCGTCACAGTCAATAAAAACTTCAACGCCAAATAAGACTGTGAAAGCAGCAATATAGTAGTCCACATTAATGTTATGTTGCAAACAGAGAAGTAAATAAAGTTGTTTAGCAACGATAATTAGAAAAAAAACTTTCGATGCTTAGTAGAATCCAGAAACTTTTTGTTCTATAATGAATAGAATCCAGATTTAGGGTGTAATACTTGCTATTTGTTCTATAATGAGTTTACCTTGGCTTTTGCTCTATCAGTTTATCAAGTAGCTTAGATTCTCTTTTAGGGTTAATTTTTTTTTTTTGATTAGTTACTCTTCTAATTTGTTTTCCCATTTGGTTATAATTAGTACTTCCTTTGGTTCTTATTATATAAGTTTACTTTTTAGATTTATAGAATGTTAGATGTATCTAGTCTATAATATGGACCAGAATCATCATATATTCTATGAATCTAATAAGTAAACTTTTTCAAATTATGAATAGAGGTCAAACTGCTTTATTTTCTTTCTTGTCCGTCACTTTTTATCTAAAAGCCTAAAATTTCAACATGGTATCCTATCAGAGCCAACATCTAACCTATTCCATCAATGTTCCATTGCTGAGTTCCCTGAAGCCACACATTCATATGTGATGTTTCTTCAAGGGGCTTCTTTTCCCATGCATCTCAATTCATGGCAGCAAAGTCTAACCACATCTCAGTTCACAACCTCACCACCTCGGTCGCCACTCTACGCACTACACAAATCTGCCCATCAGTTCTCCAACACTCCCTCTGGTCATAATTATAGGAGAATTTTTTGTCACATATATAAGAAAAAGTTGCAACTTTTAAGGTGTATTTACGGTTGAAAGGTACTTTTTTACCCTTATTTATACGTTTGTATTTTAATATTAGTGAGTTCATTTAATGTGCTCATTGGTTTGGATGTTTTTTATTGTCTCATACAATTGTGACCAGAGGGAGTATGATATAGTGGGAGTATGATACTTTGTCGGACATCGTCCAACAGATCTGAGCTGTTTCTGCTCTTCCCAAGTTGCCAAAATTCCCCTTTCTCATATCTGACTGTCTTTGGCAATTTTGGGGCGACACACACCTTGTTGCTTAAACAACCATTATTCAGTATTGTTTCTTTCTCCTCTAACCTGACATACAACCATTGAAAGCTTTTGCGACCCATATTCTTCGATCTTGTCGAAAATGCAGCTTGCCCTTATGACTCTATCCATGATACAGCCTGGCCTCACAGCTGTTTTAGAGAAATCAAACAAGTCCTACAGCTATCCTAGATTCAGCCTAGTCCCATGGCAATGCCAAAGAATCAGAGTGGCCCCAAAATTGCTAAAGGATTCTTGGCCCTGAAGCAGTTAGAGAAAAATGTATCTTACTATAATCATATTATATGCATTTATTTTCTTTGTTTTCCCTCCTCCTTTACCTAAAACACTAACTTAACATATTCACTTCTATTATAATCCCAAATCTATAATTGTAACACATGAAAGTGAAAATCCAAATCCCATTACAGTAAATCCTATAAAGAAACAATAAGGCTTAGCCATTAATATAAGATTGAACTGTCATGCAATCCTTTGTTTTTAGTCAAAGCATCGAGTTTCGTAATCATAAGAAATAGATAGTCAAGTAAATAGATAGTCTCCTAAAAGCATGTTACTAAAACTGAAAACATGTATCTTATTTTTTGAATTGACTTAAGAATTTAAACTAACTTCTACATGAAGCATAATTTTAATATACAAATTTCGAAACAATTAATTTTCTTCAAATATTTTAGTCAAATGGAAAATCAAGATCACTTCAGTTAGAATATATATATATATATATATATATATATATAGATATCAAAGGTGGAAATTACCTAGGTTCATGTTCACCAATAATCCCGGCAAGAGCAAAGCCCATTTTTAAAATGGTGGAACCTTTTAGCATCTCGAATGATGAGTTCTCTACCCACAAGGTCAGAAATAATCTTCAGTGCAGTATGACAATCACCACAAACACGGAGATTCTTAATTATTCTAATAGGAGAACGAGCAGAACTGTTAAGGAGACCATAAGCAACAGCAAGTCTTTCGCTGTGGGCAAGGAGAGCATCTTCTTTGCCCTCTTGGTCTATGTCATGCAACACAAATCTCGTCTCTGCAATATAACCAGCTTCTTTCATTTGGACCCTCAAACCTCTAAGCAAAGCATATATTTTGTCATTTTCTGGATGGGAAGTATCTCCTGCTCGATATTCATGGATTCGACTCCGAACTTCTAGAAGATTCTTGCTTGCTAATTTGTTCGTCTCTTTGTTTTTTATTAAGTCTGAAGTTTCTCCAAGTAAAAGGCCAGCTTTTGATTTCTCATTCAAACGAGAAGGATCCAACTTTTCAACTAGTTCAGCACAACGATCCCCCAACTCGGTGTTTCCATGAACTCTGGAACTATTCATCAAAGTCTCCCATACCTCTACACTTGGTTCCAATGGCATCTTTTCAACGAATGCCAAGGCTTCATCAAGATGCCCAATACTACCAATCATCTCTACTAGGCTGACATAATGCGCCATAGTTGGTACAATGCCATAGTCCTTGGTCATGGATTCAAAGTGCAACATCCCCTCATCTATATCTCCCAACATGCTGCATGTACCAAAAACCCCAATAAACATTTGGCCATCAGGTTTCAGTCCTGATTCTTTAAATTGAGTAAATATATCAACTGAATCATCTGCAAACCCGTTTTTAGCAAGTTGTGTTATCATAGTATACCACGTAGTCAAATCACGCTCGGGCATGTTCTTGAACATATTGACTGCATCATCTACAGACCCACATTCAAAATACATTTCCAATATTCTATTGCATGTGCTGACTTTGAGAGGTGACAAATGTTGCAAAGCATATTTATGTACAACTTTTGCCTCTTCAAGAGACTTAGCCTTCGCACAGTGGTGCATTAATTGTAAACAACGATTCAAATCCACGTGAATATGAAGCTTTTCCAACACTTGCAAAACTTCAACTGCTTCCTTCACTTTACCTTCCATGCAAAAACCATCTAGCTCCTCAAGTGTACCTCTGTATGGACTTTCATTAGACTCATCGACGGATTCGCCACCCGGTTTTGCATTACTGAATAGAGGAGGTCCAACTGTTGATTTCTGTGCAGTATTCAAATTTGGTGGATATCGGCCATCTTGATTCTGTTGAGATTGTCCATAAGCAGAGTTTTGTGTATTCAAATTTGGTGCCTGCTGAAAATGACCGATGTTTTGAGGATTCAAATTTGGTGTTTGCTGAAAACGACCGATGTTTTGAGTATTTAAATTTGGTGCCTGCTGAAAACGAACCATGGTTTGAGTTTTTAAATTTGGCGCCTGCTGAAAATGACCCATGTTTTGAGTAAGGTTCCCTTTCTGATGTCCCCGATACTCTAAAGGCCTAGGTGAACTATATGAATTGGGACAAGTCATCTTTTCTTCAGATTTTAGTGTCCAATTATGTCTGTCATAAGAACCATTAGGATGCATCCCAAAGCCCCTTGAATTATCAACACTTACCCCATCTTTATGTTGCATTTGGAAGTTTCTTTGACCAAACTCCCCCCCCCCCCCATTGACTCTTCCATTATGCTCTGCCAAATTATTTTGAACTACATTCTGGCTGATATTTACATTTCCTCCACCCGCAGTTTGACCAGCTCCATAAGAAACTTGCTCTGAAATAGGATGATTATTACGATAAGATCCACTTGCATTTTGCTGATAAAAGCCAGCTTGATTTTGCTTGTAACCTGAAGAACCATCTGCTTGGTAACCACCAGAAAATTGATAATCCAACCTTTCAGCAGCAATGGACATAGCCCTTAACGTATTGCGTCCTTTGATATAATTCGCAACGTTGTGCGAACAACATCCATTGCACAACCTCAAAAGAGAACTAACATTAACTGTTGAGGATTTCTTTAAAGACAACATTAGCGACTTAGCATAATCTGAGGAAAGTAACAAGTTTTGTCAATGAATTTTGTCAATGAAAGTAACAAGTTTCAGCAAAATTCAACAAACAGCTTGTACCATAAGATCACACCCATTATGACTGAAAATTGATCAAAGAATACAGAGAACAAAATAGAAAACATTGTGAATTCAATTCTACAGTTTCTACTTCGCCAATTGCTTTCTTCATAGTTCATATAATGATGCATGCATATACTAACCAGTATAACAGGCTGGTTGGCCCATATGAAAAGCTACATCATGTATTTTTTTCTTCTATAAATTACTTATTGTTGTAAGGTGAAATAATAATAATTTTAATATTAATCTTTTGAGTAACAATTAAACGAAAATATTTCCTCATATACACTCATTCAAAAGAAAACACTCAACTAAAAACACTCATGACTTCCATTAGATGGAATAAAAACATTCATACTCAAATAAAAACACTCCAACACTATCCAATTGCATAACAGATGGAATCGGTCGAAAATGTAAAATAGGCTTCTACTTAGAATGAGAGGAAAATAGTCTACAAAATACTGACATATATATATGGACACCGGACACAACAACGACACAGATAATAATTCAAAAAGGAAGGAAAAATTGAATGTAATTACATTCACCGGTGCCGTGTTGGTGTATGAATCTATCATATACTGGACACCGAACACGCGTTTAATTTGAAATGTCGATACCAGTCAATCGCAGATAGCGGAAAATAGCATATTGTTAAAATTCCACTACACAATAGTGCAATAGTGCCAGTATTTGATAACATTTTATACCAATTACCAAATAGAGCATCAATAAACAATAGTGATTTGTCCAAACTCGTCTACATTATAATGGTAAAACGCCGCTATAGCTACTCCCAGGGGCGGATCCAGACATAACTTAACAGTGGGGCTAACATTTTTGGTCCAAAAACTAAATTATATTAAAGTTACTAAAAAGTTGTACTAAAAATAGATAGCAACACAGTTCTTATAGTGTTTCTTTTTATATCTTCCATGTTGTTCATGCCCTATGGAAACATATACTCCGTAGTAGAAAGCAACACAATACTTAGATAGTGTAGCAAAGAGGCATCAAATGTTCATGTAGTGGATACATATATAAACTAGCATGATGGAGTTTCTTCAATCTTATAAACAATTTCAGTCGGGAAAGTAACCAACTGAATCAAGTGTAATATGTGTACATGTATGATACGCAAACTTTATCCTTTCAAATAGACGTGCTAAGCCATGACATTTGAATTTTGAGGCCTCTGAAGTTTTCCACAATGATACTTTTTTGAAGCAATTAACAGTTTCAATCTTAGCAATTCACTATTTCAATTTGATGATAAGATTTCAATACATTAATTGGACAGATTACTAAATAGGATTCAAAGCCTAGTATTAACATAGTCTAAGGCAAATGCATAAGCTAAACACTTGGTTGCTTTTTCATTTATATTTAATATTTCCTAATCATTCACAACGCTACGTTAAGGTTAAAACGATGATTTAAACTACTATAATTCTGCTGTAAAAGGTCAAAAACAGAAAATTCATGATCATGGCAGCATGCATAAACAATTGGAGAAAGAGGTCATACGAATATGAAAGTACCCAACAACTATGTATTACATCTAAATAATAATACCAATATTTATAACCAATTAAATAATTCCTTACACCAAAATTTCTTCATATTTTCTAACTCCACCAAATTTCTTCAAATTTTCTAACTCAACACCGAATTTTCTAACTCAACACCGAATTTTCTAAGTTAAGGTTAACAACACCAGAATTTTCTAACTCAACATGACAACATTAGCATTATGGCTCCCTTAAAGTAAGAAGGATTGATTGAGTATATCTATTATCTATATTTATTCAATCAATCAATCAAAGAAACAAATCAAAATTTCTCAAATCAAAATTTTCCAAAAACCTAAAACCTAGAAAAATTATAGAAATTTGTCTCAGCAATTCATATCAAAATTTCAGCACCTGAAAACAAGGATTTAGATTCAGAAATTGGAACGGAGCTTTTCCTCTAGAATTTCAGTACCTGTCGCGTCGACAAGAGAGACAAAAGGAGACGAGAGAGATAAAGGGGGAGAATGGCGGCCGGTGGTGAGTGGTGCCTGTGGTGGTGGTGGTCGAAGCTATTCTTCCTACTACTTAATAAGACTTATACCAATTACTACATAGAAAATAACCTTGTAGAATGTATAGTCCTGGTGATTGAGTTCTCAAGTTGTAGCATATAATAGTTTACATGCATAAATTATAAACAGATTTCAGCCCCATTTACTTTGAGAAAACATTTTCTATTTTCATTTCTAAAAATTTATGTTAATTTGGTGTTAGTTGGAGTATTACTTACTAACAAGGAGATACTAGACTCTTAATTAATTATGTGCATTTTTTTGAAAAACAATAAAAACACCGAAAGATTGTTTTCAATTCAAAATCAAAACAAGGTTTAAGAAATAAGCACTTATGCACATGTACATGTCTAGGTTCAAAATATAACAAAAAGAAACAGAGTTAAGCCCACGTTGTAACAACCAAATCCCCTGCTACATAGCAACAACCAACAAAATCCACCTAAAAAGACCAGCCAACACCAAATTAACAACCCAAGCACAATCTATGCTCCCAACACAACACCATATAGACGACAAGGGTATATGATTTAGGGTTTAGAATTTGGAAGCAAAACATACCTATTGTAAGATGATTGAGAGTGGCCGGTGTGGTGGTGACGATGGTGGCTATGAGGAGAGTGGCCGGCGCCGGCGAAAATGGTGGTGGTTATGAGAGTCGCGATTGGTGAAGTGTGGCCAAGGGGAGAAAGTACGCGTTTTTTTTTGTGCTACTTCCGTGTTTTCTTTTAAAGTATATAATTTTCGTCTATGTATATTCGCATACTAGAATAACTTACACGGGTTAATTTTTACTTATAAAAATATATTATATTTTTGAAAATATTTTAATAATAAATAAATTTAAATGTATATTTTTTGTCTTGATAATAAATTTAGATGTACATCTGATTATTCTATTTTTAATGGCATATCAAATATTTATTGTGTTAATTATCTGGTTCCTATGAAAATAACTGTTTCACCAAGAAATTAAAAGTGTACATATACCAATTTTCATATGCTCCAGTGCAATTGCATAATTCGATTGGTTATAATTTTTTTGCAATAGTCCCCTATAAACATAACTGGTAAGAGACATGACATTTAGTCGTGTAAGTATATCAGAAAAAGCGATTAAAGACAATTCAAACCATACAAAAAAAAATTGGTTCGGTTAAAAGTTGAGGTAGTTTGATTCGATTTTTTTTGTTTTTAAAAATCAATGAACTGAACCAGCGATTTTAATTACCCATTTTAATCTTGTTCTTCATAAATTTTTCTATCCCGTCTCATCTCCATTTCTTTTAATCATTTAAAATTAATATATTGTTTTTTTTTACAATTAATGAATATTTGTTTTCTTTTAAAAATAATGAATATATTGTTTTAAATCTATATATTTTCATGTAAAAATTCTATCAAAACTTCGTGTAAAATAATTCATTCTCCGTGTGATGTAAATAATTGTGTACCCCGTCTCATGTCCATTTCTTTTAATCGTGAAATTCCTGGCACACTAGATACGATGCTAGATACAATGCTCTAGCTTCTTACCACTGACAACGTAATGCTGTATACAATGCTATAGCATTCTACTGCGTAAAACTCAAGATAAATAAAAGCAAATATCTGAAAGCAAGTAAAGAACACGGGATATTTGTTAACCCAGTTTGGCGCTCAAAGCAAGCCCTAGTCTGGGGGCACTACAAGAAAAAAAGCATTTTGCGACATTTCCATTGCGACAATTTGAACATAACCGTCGCAATGTGAATTTTTTAAGACGTTTGCAACAGTTTATGCCACAGTTTATACAACCGTGGCAAGTGTTTGTTCTATGACTAGAAAAATTTCATTTTTGTAAGACATTTGCAACGGGTTATGCCACGAATTTTACAACCGTGGCAAATAATTTACTCTATAATAGGGAAAATTTCATTCTAGTGCCATTGTGAAAATAGAATCTCTCTATTTTCAAATTTCAAATTTCAAAAAATAAAATATTAACACACTACAACAAAAACACTCAGACTCTCTCTTTATAAAAAAAAATCATAAAACAAAAAAAAAAAAACAACAAACAAATCACGCACAGATGCTCGTTTCCTTCTCCATCGATTTCCTTCGCCGCCGTTCACCCACATCTTTCCTTCGTCGCCGTTTCCTTCTTCGACCGCTCGTTTCTTCATTCCGGTTTCCTATCACAAGTGCTAAACCCCTAACTCCTTTTCTTCATCAACCCTAATTCCTAAATCAATTTTGATTTCATCTCAAGTTCCTAAATCACAAATGCTAAATTCCTAAATCGTTTTCTTCATCTCAAGTTCAGGTTTGTTTTGATTTCTCCTAAATCCCTTTTCTAAGTTTGTTGTTCTATCTTTGAACAGAGCTTATTTTTGGTTTCCTATTATTGGTTTCCTATTATTTCTATTATTTTTCATTTTGGTTTTCTATGATTTTGGTTGATTTTGATTTTCTTTTATTTTGTTGGAATTAAATTGCTACTATATGTATTGATTCTCTATTACATATGCTCTAGAATAGGCTATCCAATTGAAGTCCATAATTATAACCAATCGAATTATGCAATTGCACTGGAGCATATGAAAATTGGTATATGTACACTTTTAATTTCTTGGTGAAACAGTTATTTTCATAGGAACCAGATGATTAACACAATAAATATTTGATATGCCATTAAAAATAGAATAATCAGATGTACATCTAAATTTATTATCAAGACAAAAAATATACATTTAAATTTATTTATTATTAAAATATTTTCAAAAATATAATATATTTTTATAAGTAAAAATTAACCCGTGTAAGTTATTCTAGTATGCGAATATACATAGACGAAAATTATATACTTTAAAAGAAAACACGGAAGTAGCACAAAAAAAAACGCGTACTTTCTCCCCTTGGCCACACTTCACCAATCGCGACTCTCATAACCACCACCATTTTCGCCGGCGCCGGCCACTCTCCTCATAGCCACCATCGTCACCACCACACCGGCCACTCTCAATCATCTTACAATAGGTATGTTTTGCTTCCAAATTCTAAACCCTAAATCATATACCCTTGTCGTCTATATGGTGTTGTGTTGGGAGCATAGATTGTGCTTGGGTTGTTAATTTGGTGTTGGCTGGTCTTTTTAGGTGGATTTTGTTGGTTGTTACTATGTAGCAGGGGATTTGGTTGTTACAACGTGGGCTTAACTCTGTTTCTTTTTGTTATATTTTGAACCTAGACATGTACATGTGCATAAGTGCTTATTTCTTAAACCTTGTTTTGATTTTGAATTGAAAACAATCTTTCGGTGTTTTTATTGTTTTTCAAAAAAATGCACATAATTAATTAAGAGTCTAGTATCTCCTTGTTAGTAAGTAATACTCCAACTAACACCAAATTAACATAAATTTTTAGAAATGAAAATAGAAAATGTTTTCTCAAAGTAAATGGGGCTGAAATCTGTTTATAATTTATGCATGTAAACTATTATATGCTACAACTTGAGAACTCAATCACTAGGACTATACATTCTACAAGGTTATTTTCTATGTAGTAATTGGTATAAGTCTTATTAAGTAGTAGGAAGAATAGCTTCGACCACCACCACCACAGGCACCACTCACCACCGGCCGCCATTCTCCCCCTTTATCTCTCTCGTCTCCTTTTGTCTCTCTTGTCGACGCGACAGGTACTGAAATTCTAGAGGAAAAGCTCCGTTCCAATTTCTGAATCTAAATCCTTGTTTTCAGGTGCTGAAATTTTGATATGAATTGCTGAGACAAATTTCTATAATTTTTCTAGGTTTTAGGTTTTTGGAAAATTTTGATTTGAGAAATTTTGATTTGTTTCTTTGATTGATTGATTGAATAAATATAGATAATAGATATACTCAATCAATCCTTCTTACTTTAAGGGAGCCATAATGCTAATGTTGTCATGTTGAGTTAGAAAATTCTGGTGTTGTTAACCTTAACTTAGAAAATTCGGTGTTGAGTTAGAAAATTCGGTGTTGAGTTAGAAAATTTGAAGAAATTTGGTGGAGTTAGAAAATATGAAGAAATTTTGGTGTAAGGAATTATTTAATTGGTTATAAATATTGGTATTATTATTTAGATGTAATACATAGTTGTTGGGTACTTTCATATTCGTATGACCTCTTTCTCCAATTGTTTATGCAAGCTGCCATGATCATGAATTTTCTGTTTTTGACCTTTTACAGCAGAATTATAGTAGTTTAAATCATCGTTTTAACCTTAACGTAGCGTTGTGAATGATTAGGAAATATTAAATATAAATGAAAAAGCAACCAAGTGTTTAGCTTATGCATTTGCCTTAGACTATGTTAATACTAGGCTTTGAATCCTATTTAGTAATCTGTCCAATTAATGTATTGAAATCTTATCATCAAATTGAAATAGTGAATTGCTAAGATTGAAACTGTTAATTGCTTCAAAAAAGTATCATTGTGGAAAACTTCAGAGGCCTCAAAATTCAAATGTCATGGCTTAGCACGTCTATTTGAAAGGATAAAGTTTGCGTATCATACATGTACACATATTACACTTGATTCAGTTGGTTACTTTCCCGACTGAAATTGTTTATAAGATTGAAGAAACTCCATCATGCTAGTTTATATATGTATCCACTACATGAACATTTGATGCCTCTTTGCTACACTATCTAAGTATTGTGTTGCTTTCTACTACGGAGTATATGTTTCCATAGGGCATGAACAACATGGAAGATATAAAAAGAAACACTATAAGAACTGTGTTGCTATCTATTTTTAGTACAACTTTTTAGTAACTTTAATATAATTTAGTTTTTGGACCAAAAATGTTAGCCCCACTGTTAAGTTATGTCTGGATCCGCCCCTGGGAGTAGCTATAGCGGCGTTTTACCATTATAATGTAGACGAGTTTGGACAAATCACTATTGTTTATTGATGCTCTATTTGGTAATTGGTATAAAATGTTATCAAATACTGGCACTATTGCACTATTGTGTAGTGGAATTTTAACAATATGCTATTTTCCGCTATCTGCGATTGACTGGTATCGACATTTCAAATTAAACGCGTGTTCGGTGTCCAGTATATGATAGATTCATACACCAACACGGCACCGGTGAATGTAATTACATTCAATTTTTCCTTCCTTTTTGAATTATTATCTGTGTCGTTGTTGTGTCCGGTGTCCATATATATATGTCAGTATTTTGTAGACTATTTTCCTCTCATTCTAAGTAGAAGCCTATTTTACATTTTCGACCGATTCCATCTGTTATGCAATTGGATAGTGTTGGAGTGTTTTTATTTGAGTATGAATGTTTTTATTCCATCTAATGGAAGTCATGAGTGTTTTTAGTTGAGTGTTTTCTTTTGAATGAGTGTATATGAGGAAATATTTTCGTTTAATTGTTACTCAAAAGATTAATATTAAAATTATTATTATTTCACCTTACAACAATAAGTAATTTATAGAAGAAAAAAATACATGATGTAGCTTTTCATATGGGCCAACCAGCCTGTTATACTGGTTAGTATATGCATGCATCATTATATGAACTATGAAGAAAGCAATTGGCGAAGTAGAAACTGTAGAATTGAATTCACAATGTTTTCTATTTTGTTCTCTGTATTCTTTGATCAATTTTCAGTCATAATGGGTGTGATCTTATGGTACAAGCTGTTTGTTGAATTTTGCTGAAACTTGTTACTTTCATTGACAAAATTCATTGACAAAACTTGTTACTTTCCTCAGATTATGCTAAGTCGCTAATGTTGTCTTTAAAGAAATCCTCAACAGTTAATGTTAGTTCTCTTTTGAGGTTGTGCAATGGATGTTGTTCGCACAACGTTGCGAATTATATCAAAGGACGCAATACGTTAAGGGCTATGTCCATTGCTGCTGAAAGGTTGGATTATCAATTTTCTGGTGGTTACCAAGCAGATGGTTCTTCAGGTTACAAGCAAAATCAAGCTGGCTTTTATCAGCAAAATGCAAGTGGATCTTATCGTAATAATCATCCTATTTCAGAGCAAGTTTCTTATGGAGCTGGTCAAACTGCGGGTGGAGGAAATGTAAATATCAGCCAGAATGTAGTTCAAAATAATTTGGCAGAGCATAATGGAAGAGTCAATGGGGGGGGGGGGGGGAGTTTGGTCAAAGAAACTTCCAAATGCAACATAAAGATGGGGTAAGTGTTGATAATTCAAGGGGCTTTGGGATGCATCCTAATGGTTCTTATGACAGACATAATTGGACACTAAAATCTGAAGAAAAGATGACTTGTCCCAATTCATATAGTTCACCTAGGCCTTTAGAGTATCGGGGACATCAGAAAGGGAACCTTACTCAAAACATGGGTCATTTTCAGCAGGCGCCAAATTTAAAAACTCAAACCATGGTTCGTTTTCAGCAGGCACCAAATTTAAATACTCAAAACATCGGTCGTTTTCAGCAAACACCAAATTTGAATCCTCAAAACATCGGTCATTTTCAGCAGGCACCAAATTTGAATACACAAAACTCTGCTTATGGACAATCTCAACAGAATCAAGATGGCCGATATCCACCAAATTTGAATACTGCACAGAAATCAACAGTTGGACCTCCTCTATTCAGTAATGCAAAACCGGGTGGCGAATCCGTCGATGAATCTAATGAAAGTCCATACAGAGGTACACTTGAGGAGCTAGATGGTTTTTGCATGGAAGGTAAAGTGAAGGAAGCAGTTGAAGTTTTGCAAGTGTTGGAAAAGCTTCATATTCACGTGGATTTGAATCGTTGTTTACAATTAATGCACCACTGTGCGAAGGCTAAGTCTCTTGAAGAGGCAAAAGTTGTACATAAATATGCTTTGCAACATTTGTCACCTCTCAAAGTCAGCACATGCAATAGAATATTGGAAATGTATTTTGAATGTGGGTCTGTAGATGATGCAGTCAATATGTTCAAGAACATGCCCGAGCGTGATTTGACTACGTGGTATACTATGATAACACAACTTGCTAAAAACGGGTTTGCAGATGATTCAGTTGATATATTTACTCAATTTAAAGAATCAGGACTGAAACCTGATGGCCAAATGTTTATTGGGGTTTTTGGTACATGCAGCATGTTGGGAGATATAGATGAGGGGATGTTGCACTTTGAATCCATGACCAAGGACTATGGCATTGTACCAACTATGGCGCATTATGTCAGCCTAGTAGAGATGATTGGTAGTATTGGGCATCTTGATGAAGCCTTGGCATTCGTTGAAAAGATGCCATTGGAACCAAGTGTAGAGGTATGGGAGACTTTGATGAATAGTTCCAGAGTTCATGGAAACACCGAGTTGGGGGATCGTTGTGCTGAACTAGTTGAAAAGTTGGATCCTTCTAGTTTGAATGAGAAATCAAAAGCTGGCCTTTTACTTGGAGAAACTTCAGACTTAATAAAAAACAAAGAGACGAACAAATTAGCAAGCAAGAATCTTCTAGAAGTTCGGAGTCGAATCCATGAATATCGAGCAGGAGATACTTCCCATCCAGAAAATGACAAAATATATGCTTTGCTTAGAGGTTTGAGGGTCCAAATGAAAGAAGCTGGTTATATTGCAGAGACGAGATTTGTGTTGCATGACATAGACCAAGAGGGCAAAGAAGATGCTCTCCTTGCCCACAGCGAAAGACTTGCTGTTGCTTATGGTCTCCTTAACAGTTCTGCTCGTTCTCCTATTAGAATAATTAAGAATCTCCGTGTTTGTGGTGATTGTCATACTGCACTGAAGATTATTTCTGACCTTGTGGGTAGAGAACTCATCATTCGAGATGCTAAAAGGTTCCACCATTTTAAAAATGGGCTTTGCTCTTGCCGGGATTATTGGTGAACATGAACCTAGGTAATTTCCACCTTTGATATCTATATATATATATATATATATATATATATATATATATTCTAACTGAAGTGATCTTGATTTTCCATTTGACTAAAATATTTGAAGAAAAATTAATTGTTTCGAAATTTGTATATTAAAATTATGCTTCATGTAGAATTTAGTTTAATTATGAATACACACACACACACACACACACACACAATAAGAATGTGAGATTAATTCTTCTTTCTATCATCCGTGTTCTTTTGTTTTCAGGCCCGAGCTAAACATGACATCGGAAATACTTTTATTGCTGGATGTGCTACTGGAGGTACTATATCAGCTAAAGGTAACCCTCTTTTTCATTCATTTTTTTTATCATTTATTATGTTTTTGTCTCTCATAACCTGTGTTTAAGAAATGAGGGGCCGACATTGCCTGACAGGCCTCCCATATGAAAACTAATGCTAAATGACCAGAAGTGACAAGCCTAATGATTTCTTCTTGGGTGCTAAGGACTTTGGTAATTGATAGCCATAGAAACTAAATTTTAGCTAAATGGTAGAGTATACCTTTTGTTGTTGTGAGCTTATATGCTCTAGTCTTGTAATTCTGTTTGGTAAAATGATTAATGATTAACTTCAAGGAAGATTGTGTTTATGCTCTGCTCTGTCTTTCACCATAGTCTAATCCAGATTTTACTTAGGATTAGAAAGAGTCGAGATAGAAACGTTCCTCCAGATCACTACAAACACTTAATTAAACTTAAATTCCAAATCCATAATAATGTCATACAAACATAATCCCACATAATCCTACTAGATTGCAATTCTGCCTGTTATTTGGATCATCCAAATTGTCAAGGATCTTACTTATGAGCAAAATTGCGATTTTGACTATATTGAGAAATAATTTCAACGTATTATTACAAAACCCCAGTCTTTCTCAAAATTAAAGTTTGTTGTCATTGATGTCTTTCTGGTGGCTTAGCAACATTTATCTTTATGTATTTCACCCAAACAGGTTATTGGTAGAAATATTGTTTATCCCTTTTCAGAATTGTTTTCTATTTAAGTTAGCGCTGTTGATGAAAATTGAAAACCAAAAATCAGAATAAGCAGTTGTAGCTGCGAGTTTTCATAGGGTTCTGACAGTGGTGAGTGGTCCAATATGGATGTAGTGCTGGGGATATATATGCGCGGTAGTTCTAGTTTTAGATCTTGTTGGTTTGCTCATTTCTTTACTCGTCTTGAAGAAATTTGTGCATTGTAGTCTGTTAAAATGAAAAGCAAATTGATGAAAAAAGAGACAAGAAATAATTATCAGGCCGGATAATGCTCCCTGATAGTTCCACTCTTTCCCTGTGTTTCGCAATGACCTTGACATTTGTTAATGTTTTCCAATGTTTTTGTGTGGTTGTAGGTGGTCCAAAAGCTGCATGTATGGGTTGTGCTGGCTTTGCAGCATTCTCTGTTGTAATAGAGAAGTTTTTGGAGAGGCATCAATAAGTGAACTGATCTTGACCAGTTTTGTATTCTTCAATCATAATTTGAGTTCTTGATGAGAACACTTTACCGATAATGATAAAGGGGGCATGATAGGGAGCAACATGAATTGCAGTATTAATCACATCTCTAATTTATTTGTATACAATGTCATTGACGGATGCATTCTCCAAATTTGGGAAAGCTCTTTGTAATGACATGCTTTTAGTATTGGAAAATGCTTAGTTTTAAGAAACCCCGAAGAGCAATAATTGTGATCGACTCTTTCAAGTGTTTAGCACTGGTGCTTAGTAGTATCAGTTAATTTATATAGTTTTTTGTTTGTAATTCATTCTTATTTTTGAAAGTTTTTATGGCGCAAATTCACTCTTGTTATATCTATTTAAGTGAAAAATGTATTAAATTTTGGTTCTTGGGTAAAAATTCTATTCGATTATGAAAGAGAGATAGGTATGCTAACAAAAAAAATGTTCTCATTTTCGATCCAATTGAACTTCCATAATCCGTTTCTAACTCGAGAACATGGAACTTTTTTTGCTTACTATATTTAGTTAACAAAATTTATCCTCAAGGTCTTTTAAAAAAAAAGATGTGAAATTGGAATGAAAGGACTCGGAAGAGGTTGGACAGTGAAATCTGTGTCCTCCCCTATTTAATTGTTTCTGTGGAGTTGAGTAGGCCAAGTGAAATTTTATGTTATTGAAAGAGAAAATTGCAATTTAAATGCTGCCTCAAGTAGTGTGTCCCATGATCAAACCTCCTGCTAGTAATGGTGACGATTGTCCTGCTTAGATGCCTTCAAAGGACATGGCTTTTACTATTGCTTCTGCCTACCAAACTTTGATCAATAATGGTTCAACTAATTAGGATTTTTGTGATGTCTTTTCTCCAACATGCAAGTGTTGGAAATACTTTCTGACTTATTCCAGAAACACTAATTTAAGTAATTTTGGGTGGCAAACTTAAATGAGTACGGATACCAATCCAGGAAGGAATATCACTATAATAGTCCTAGTTGTAAGTCTTCAGCAAACACACGTTTACAACTTAAAACCTAGGCATCTACCAATGATTCTTCAACCTAGGAACTCCTAAGTCTGAGATCCCATCTCACTCCCTTACAACCTTACAAACAGCAAGGATTTAAAGTACACAAGAAAAAGTATTTTGGAGACACACTCCTAAAAACTAACACTCGTACCTAAAGGCTTAGAGTGCACAAACACACACAATCCTAACTCCGTACTTCAAAGCTTAGGAGAGGATCACAAAGTACAACTCAAAGAGACACGTCCTAAGCTTGTATCAAGGTGACACAAGAAAGACTCACAATATAACACAACACACGCA
Source organism: Trifolium fragiferum (assembly GCA_954870985.1). Lineage (NCBI taxonomy): Eukaryota > Viridiplantae > Streptophyta > Magnoliopsida > Fabales > Fabaceae > Trifolium > Trifolium fragiferum. The sequence goes on from OX940794.1 coordinate 20,271,327, forward strand.
AAAACCTAGGAGACTAGACACAAACAACAACGGCTTGAACAACACTAAATTAGGTTTTGCATAACCTTTAAATACTCCAGCAAAGTCCTTGATTCTGAAATAATCATGAGCTTGATTTGTTTGACTCAAGCCTTTGACCACATTAATTAAAGAGGATTCTTTCCAAAAATATACTTCAAAGATATTCTTCATAGAAATATTCTAGTCAAGGATCTGAAGTAATAAATGATGATCCTCAATAAAAGCCAGACACACAGGCGCCATGCAAGATTCATGAAAGAGAAAAACGGATCATGCCATAATTAAAAACGCGCGCCCTTATATTATCAAAAGTCGGATACGATGTTGTAGCATCTTATACCACATCCTGCTTACCAAAAATGCAGCCAATATAGAAGACTCAACAAACTCCCCCTTTGGCAAATTTTTGGCTAAAATAAATAATGACCATACAGATACTTAAACAGATACTTCTACTACATTTCTTTTTCTCAACACAAGCACACATGGATAAAGATTTGTAGAGACTATGCTTCAAAACAGATTCCAACTACTTCTTCATGGAGATCAGTAAACAAGAATATAAATGTATCTTTTAAGATGATCAGAGAGGCATGCAACAGCGGAACATATAAAAACAACTTAGCCTTAGATGGTCAGAATAATCACTATTAACAGGATGCTGTAGGGAATGCTACAACATTTCACAATACATCTCCCCCTGCACATATGCATAGGATGTTGGAGCATCGTTTCCAACATCTCCCCCTGCAAATCACATCTCATTTCTCTAGAGCACTCATGCACACATATCAGACATCAGATCATACAAGTCCACACATACACATACTTCATGCACTCAATTTTAACAAACATATCATTACCATAGCAGTGCAGACTAACAGCAGGCGAGATCAATAGGAAACACTCAGATAAACAACCAAAATACCAAATTTATACTCCCCCTTTTTGCCACAAATTTGACAAATTAGCAGTACAGAGTCTCAGCCCATATAACAGAACAGTAACAAAAGTACCAAATGAAAACAAAAGAAACAGAAATGACAAGGCAGCTCATAAATCATCCTTCAATCAGAAGCACTGGAATCAGTCACCTCCAGCTCCTCTGTATCACCACCAGCTTCTTCATTCACAGCTGCATCAGATGTTGCAGCATCATTCACAGCATCATTACCCACACCAAGACCTGCTTCCTCAGCTTCCTCTTTCTTCAGGGCAGATATAACCAGCTCAAGCCCTTTCTTCTGCTCATCCAGAGCTTGCACAATAGCTTCCAATGAGGCAATCATGTCCTTCCTACTCAGACTTGAAGAAGGATCTTGCTTAGGTACAAACTTGCTTGTCATAGGCCCTGCTATGTTTGCAGCATGGGTTCCTTCAAACAGCTTGAAATGGAGAGAAAGAGGTGCCTCTCTCTTGAGGGGTTCATCAGCAGCAGTTAAGATATTGGGGTGTTGATCAAGGATAATTCCACAAATGAGACTAGGGAAGGCTATAGGCATCTTGATTGCCCAAGACTTGCCATGAGCCATGGTTTGCTCAAAAATGTAAGTCCCATAGTCAGCAACAATACTAGTACCAATAGAGTAAATAAGCCTAGCTAAACCAGTGGCTATATGAGATGTATGGGTAGTAGGAACCCAATTCACAGTTCCTATTTTGTTCAAGACAGCATACTTCACAGAGAGCATACAAGAAGGTACCTTACCTTTAGATGGCCACACCTTGACCTGATTGGCTGTGATGGTCTTGCACACTTCATTATTGGTAACATGAATGGCAGTGTAGTCTTCCTCTTGTCTACCCAGATATCTGTTGATGATTTTTGGAGAGAACTCCACACATTTATTTCTTACCCAAACCTTCTGATATTCATTGCTGAGAGGATTGTCACAGTCTTCAGCAATATTCACAACAAATTCCTTGACAAGCTTGGCATAGCAGTTGCACAAGCCACTGACAGTCTTCATTAAACCAGCATCATCCAACAACTCAACTACCTCCTTCCAAGCCAAGGTGTCAGCAGACAGTTCCCTTTCCAGTCCTATCCTTCTTGCAAATACATACTTTCATTTCTTAGCACTATCCACAAAGTGGAATGACACATCATCAATGGGCACATCAGGGACATTTGGTGGTATCATATTTCCACCAACCTTCTTCTTAGATGCTGGGATGCTTGGAGCATCGTGTTCAGCATCATCATTTGACACAGCAACAACAACCTTTTTCTTCTTCAGAGCTCTCTTCTGAGGTGAGGGTGGGATGCTTGGAGCATCTTGTTCAGCATCATACTCAGAATCACTCAGACTAACATTCTTCCTCTTAGAAGCTTTCTTCTTTGGTTGAGCAGGAATCTCAACCTTGCTTGAGCTTCTACTGGGACCCACAACTTTCTTCTTAGGTGACTTTGTGGGCACACTCTTTTTCTTCTTCACAGACTTTGGTGCTTCTATTTCCACCTCAGCCTCTTTTCCTTTCCTTTCCCTTAGACGCCTACCAATACCTGTTTTTCCTGCAAGGGATGACCCAACATATTTGACCACAACAATGTCATCTTCTTCCTCACTAGCTTCCACCTCAGCAGTCTTCTGAGTTTCACCTTGGTGAGGTTCAGCATCAGATGCCACAACATCTTCGACAACATCTTTGTCAGCTTCTTCTCTTACCATGGATGCTGAAGCATCAGGTGTCGCATCCTCTTGAGAGATGCTTTTGGCTAGAGATTGAAGCACATTGCCAACAATATGAGCCTCCTCATCTAGTTCATCATCCTTAGGAGAGTCAGGAATAGGAGATTATGGCTTCTCAGTTTCCACAGCAGTTTCCCCTTTTTCAGTATTAGGGATTTGAACAGTGTTAGTATCGATCTGCACACTTTGAGAGGTTGCTGCAGCATCGACACCTACAACCAGTTTGTCAGAGCCCTGATTGGCAAGAAGAAACCCTTGCATGTCGAAATCGGAGTTATATCGTGATTTGGATTTCTTGACCCTTGGTTTCTTACTTCCCGTTGTCTTTCCTTTCTTTGTGGACTTGGGTTTAGAAGATGAAGTTTTGTGGGGTTTGATGTTGAGGGCAGAGGAAATGGAGGGATGAACGGTGGAGATAGGAACAGCAGTGGTGATGATGTTGGATTGAGAATCAAAAGGAGGGTTTTCATGTGATGGTGAGGAGTGATTGGGAGAAGCGATGGTAGGAGAATTGACAGGGGAAGTTTGAGACATGGTGACGGCAAGGATTAGAGAATAGGATTGAGAGTGAGAGTTTTGTGAGGGTTGAATGAGGAGATTTGATAGTGAAGTGGAGAGGTTATAGTGAGATGTTGAATAGAAAAGGAAAGAATCAATATGAAAAGATTTGAAATAAAAATACCCAACCATATGTAGTGGCGTGTTTAGGAAGAGATTAAGGCCATGATTGCCTTGATCAACGTGCAAATTTTGATGAGAGAAAATAACTGTTGCACGCGCCACTATCACAAACGGTAACTGCTATAACTCTTCATGGAGGCAAATTCCTAACTTGCCCCTTAGCTTCTCAAACTGTACGGCATCAAGCGCTTTAGTAAAAATATCTGCCACTTGCTCTTTTGTACCAACATGTTCCAAAGTAACTATTTTGCTTTCAACAAGATCTCTTATGAAGTGATGACGAATGTCAATATGTTTTGTCTTGCTGTGTTGAACTGGATTTTTTGAGATGTTTATTGCACTCATGTTGTCACAGTACAATGTCATAGCATCTTGTACAACATCGTACTCTGTTAGCATCTGCTTCATCCAAACAAGTTGTGAGCAGCTACTCCCAGCTGCTATGTACTCAGCCTCAGCTGTGGATAAGGCCACACAGTTTTGCTTCTTACTAAACCAAGAAATCAAGTTATTACCCAAAAAGAAACAACCTCCTGAAGTGCTTTTTCTATCATCTGCACTTCCAGTCCAATCAACATCACAGTATCCATAGAGCTTAGAATCTTCAGAATGAGAGTATATTATTCCATAGTCACTTGTTCCATTCACATATTTCAAAATCCTCTTGACCTGAGTCAAGTGACTAACCTTAGGATCAGCTTGATATCTTGCACAAACTCCAACAGCATAGGTGATATCAGGTCTACTTGCAGTCAGGTATAGCAAGCTCCCAATCATACTTCTATATAAACTTTGGTCCACACTGATTCCCTTTTCATCCTTAGTAAGTTTCAGGTGAGTAGGTGCTGGTGTTCTCTTGGAGGTAGCACTTTCCATACTAAACTTCTTGACTATGTTCCTTGTATACTTACTCTGAGATATAAATATGGTATCATCCATTTGTTTGATTTGAAGTCCAAGAAAGTATGTCAATTCCCCAACAAGACTCATCTCAAACTCAGATTGCATTTGCTTAACAAAATGTTGTACCATCGTGTCTGACATCCCACCAAACATTATGTCATCAACATATATTTGAGCTATAATAAATTTACCTCTTTCGTGCTTAACAAATAAGGTCTTGTCTGAAGCTCCCTTTCTGTAACCTTGATCTTCCAAGAATTGAGTCAACCGTTCATACCAAGCTCTGGGTGCTTGCTTCAACCCATATAGAGCTTTCTTCAATTTGTACACATGACTTGGATGTTCAGGATCAACAAAACCCTTTGGTTGTTCAACATACACTTCTTCCTGTAGGTATCCATTTAGAAAAGCACTTTTTACATCCATCTGGTAAAGTTTGAATTTGAGAATGCAAGCAACACCCAAAAGGAGCCTGATGGATTCTAGCCTTGCAACAGGTGCAAAAGTTTCTTCAAAATCTAGACCTTCAACTTGAGTATATCCCTGTGCCACAAGTCTTGCTTTGTTCCTGGTGACAATACCATTCTCATCTGACTTGTTCTTATATACCCACTTAGTTCCAATCACATTAACATCCTTTGGTCTTGGGACCAAATCTCACACCTCACTTCTTTTGAACTGATTTAATTCTTCCTGCATAGCCTCTATCCATGCTCCATCAGATAAGGCTTCTTTAACATTCTTGGGCTCAAATAGAGATACAAAACAAGAATTTGAAATAACATCATTTGTTCTTCTAGTAGTTATTCCCTATTCTGGATTACCTTTGATCAACTCTGTGGGATGATTCTTCTGAACACACACTGAAGGTCCTTTCTTCTGAGCTTGTTCTCCAGAATTTGTAGTATTGATCTCTTCTTCTATCTCTTCATCAGACTGATTCTCACCCAGATGTTCAGATGCTGTAGCATCGTGTTTAGCATCGTGCACAACAGGAGTACCCTGGTCTTCAATAACAGTTTCTTCCAGAGTAGAATCTTGAATTACAACATTTATGGATTCCATCATTACCTGAGTCTTGGAATTAAACACTCCATAGGCTCTGCTGTTTGGAGAGTATCCCAGAAAGATCCCTTCATGGCTCTTTGGATCAAGCTTTCTTCTAGGCTCTCTATCAGCTAAAATGTAACACTTGCTTCCAAACACATGGGAGTGTTTAACAGTTGGTTTTCTATTTTTCCACAGCTCATACAGAGTGGATGTGGTACCTTTTCTCTGTGTGACCCTGTTGTGAATGTAACAGGCAGTGTTCATAGCTTCAGCCCAAAAGTAGTAAGGAACATTCTTGGTATGAAGCATGACTCTGGCTGATTCTTGAATAGTTCTATTCTTCCTTTCAACTATCCCATTTTGCTGTGGAGTGATAGCAGATGAATACTCATGCTTGCTTCCTTCAGCAACACAAAATTCATTGAACCTGGAGTTCTCAAACTCCTTTCCATGATCTGTCCTGATTTTTACCACATTGCTTGCCTTTTCCCTTTGAATTTGAAGACACAATTCCTTGAAGGCTTCAAAGGCATCTAATTTTTCTCTAATGAAATCTATCCAGGTGTATCTTGAGTAGTCATCTACCATAACAAAAGCATACCTTTTTCCTCCAAGACTTTCAACCTGCATGGGTCCCATGAGGTCCATATGAAGCAGCTCAAGAACTTTGGTGGTTGTCTGATGCTCTAGCATTGGATGCGGCATCCTGACTTGCTTACCAATTTGACACTCACCACATTTGTTGCCTTCTATGATCTTCAGCTTAGGCAAACCCCTGATAGCTTCTGATGAAATGACTTTCTTCATCCCCTTCAAGTGAAGATGACCTAGCCTCTGGTGCCATAGTTTCACTTCATCTGTAGTGGTACTGAGACAGGTGGTATTCAAAGCTTCTTCCTGAGGTATCCACAAATAACAATTATCCTTGGACCTGGTTCCCTTCATTAACAGTTAGTCTTCTTCATTGTTCACAACACACTCAGTCTTGGTGAAGTTAACTTTTAGGCCTTGGTCACACAACTAACTTATACTGATCAGATTTGCTGTGAGTCCCTTAACCAAAAGTACATTCTCCAAATTGGGCAGTCCATGATTCACCAGATCCCCAATTCCAAGAATTTCTCCTTTAGCACCATCTCCAAATATAACAAAGCTGGTCTTGTATGGCTTAACATTTATGAGGTACTTTTCTTCACCAGTCATATGCCTGGAGCATCCACTATCAAAGTACCAATCTTCCCTTGATGAAGCTCTCAAAGATGTGTGAGCAATCAACCCTACATTCTCTGTCTTGGGCTTCCACTCCTTCTTTACAGGCACATCTTCCTTCACCTCATTTGCTTTAGGTTGTTGTACATGATATCCATGAAGTCTATAGCAAAAGGGCCTAATGTGACCTCTTTTTCCACAGTGATGACAAACCCATCTTCTGTTTACTCTCTGGATTTTAGGCCTTTGATGACCTTTTGGATTGGATTCCAGAGCAAACTTGGGAACAGGGTAAGTTCTAGAATGCTGAGCAGGATGCTTTAGCATCGTTACCCCAGTGCAAGGATCAAAGACATCTTCAGCAGATTTGAACTTTGTCTCAAGATTCTGTTGGTACTTATTCAAATGAGAGTAATTATAGCCTACTGACTTGGCCTTACCACTTGGTAGATTTTCAAGGATCTCCTCTAATAGATTTGTTCCTGAGTTTAATTGACCTACACGCTTCTTCAAGTCCTCCATTTGAGCATTGACAAGAGCAACTTCTTCTTGAGCTTCTGAAGCCTTCTCAGTTTGAGCATTTACTTCAGATTGAAGGAGATTAATAGTCTTCTTCTGCTTCTCAAGTAATCTGCACATTTCTTCAAATCTTGTGAGTAACTCTTTGTAAGTACTTGCAAGTTCATCATAAGCCACATCACCTTCTTCATCAGTATCACTGTCTGGAGTACAAATTCCAGTTAAGGCAGTTACATGCTTTGCAGATTCATGCTCTTCCTCAGAATCTTCATCTGACCAAGACACATTCAAACCCTTTTTCTGTCGTTTCTGATACGTTCCACATTCTGTTCTTATGTGTCCATATCCTTCACACTCTGATGCTAGGAGCATTCTGACGATTCCTGTGATCAACTCTCTTCAGCACATTGTTGAACTGTCTTCCAAGCATGGCTATAGCATCTGCAATGCTTTCTTCTTCTTCATCCTCATCTTGGTCATTGTCCTCATCAGTATTGGAGACAAAAGCAATGCTCTTGGCCTTTTTCTCACCACGTTCATCAAGCACAGTTTCAAAAGTTTGAAGTGAACCCACCAATTCATCCATTTTCATAGTATAGATGTCATGTGCCTCCTCAATTGCTGTCACTTTCATATCAAATCTTTTGGGAAGAGATCTGAGAAGTTTCCTTGACAATTTCTCATCAGATACTTTTTCTCCCAGGGCTTCAAATGAGTTAGCAATATCCAAGAGGGTCATATGAAAATCTTGAATGCTTTCATCATCTTTCATCTTTAGAGTTTCAAACCTGGATGTGAGATGTTGAATTTTGGATTGCTTCACTTTTGTGGTACCTTCATAGCAAGTCTTCAAGATTTCCCATGCTTCCTTGACTGACACACAGTTTTTGATTAGCTTAAAAACATTTGTGTCCACCCCATTAAATAAAGCATAAATGGCTTTGTTATTATAGAGAGCTGCAGCCTCTTCTTCTGTAGTCCACTCAACCTCTGGTTTCTTTACTCCTATTGAGGTTCCTTCCTTGCTAGCAACAGTGGGATGTTCCCATCCAGTCAAAACAGCCTTCCAAACCTTGCTATCAATGGATCTTAGAAAAGCAGTCATTTTTGATTTCCAGTGATCATAGTTGTTTGATCCATTGAGCAACGGTGGTCTATTCATGTATCCTCCATCCTTTTCCATGATGCCAGAAATATGAGGTCCTGGATCTCACCCTAGAGACAGGCAGGGTGCCTGCTCTGATGCCAATTGAAATTCCTGGCACGCTAGATACGATGCTAGATACAATGCTCTAGCTTCTTACCACTGACAACGTAATGCTGTATACAATGCTATAGCATTCTACTGCGTAAAACTCAAGATAAATAAAAGCAAATATCTGAAAGCAAGTAAAGAACACGGAATATTTGTTAACCCAGTTCTGCGCTCAAAGCAAGCCCTAGTCTGGGGGATACCAATCCAGGAAGGAATATCACTATAATAGTCCTAGTTGTAAGTCTTCAACAAACACACGTTTACAACTTAAAACCTAGGCATCTACCAATGATTCTTCAACCTAGGAACTCCTAAGTCTGAGATCCCATCTCACTCCCTTACAACCTTACAAACAGCAAGGATTTAAAGTACACAAGAAAAAGTATTTTGGAGACACACTCCTAAAAACTAACACTCGTACCTAAAGGCTTAGAGTGCACAAACACACACAATCCTAACTCCGTACTTCAAAGCTTAGGAGAGGATCACAAAGTACAACTCAAAGAGACACGTCCTAAGCTTGTATCAAGGTGACACAAGAAAGGCTCACAATATAACACAACACACGCAAAAACCTAGGAGACTAGACACAAACAACAACGGCGTGAACAACACTAAATTAGGTTTTGCATAACCTTTAAATACTCCAGCAAAGTCCTTGATTCTCAAATAATCATGAGCTTGATTTGTTTGACTCAAGCCTTTGACCACATTAATTAAAGAGGATTCCTTCCAAAAATATACTTCAAAGATATTCTTCATAGAAATATTCTAGTCAAGGATCTGAAGTAATAAATGATGATCCTCAATAAAAGCCAGACACACAGGCGCCATGCAAGATTCATGAAAGAGAAAAACAGATCATGCCATAATTAAAAACGCGCGCCCTTATATTATCAAAAGCCGGATACGATGTTGTAGCATCTTATACCACATCCTGCTTACCAAAAATGCAGCCAATATAGAAGACTCAACAAATCGTTTAAAATTAATACATTGTACTTTTTTACAATTAATAAATATATTGTTTTCTTTTAAAAATAATGAATATATTGTTTTAAATCTATATACTTTCGTGTAAAAATTCTATCAAAACTTCGTGCAAAATATTCATTCCCCATGTGATGTAAAATAATTGTTTACAAACTTTATTTCTTGTGAGTTGCAAAATAAATTTTTCATTCGGATATTAATATATTATTTCAGGTGGTCACTTTTATAAGCAAATTTTTTCATTTGGAAATTTTCATATACAATTTTATTGGTACCTCGATATTCTTCTTTTTCTTCTTCTTTTCTTTTAAGAATAACATGCATTTTTTTAGTAACGGATAACCTACATTTTGTCATGAGAATTTCTTATAATCTATATATCGATTTGCATATACCCTCACAATTAAGCACATAGTATTAGAGGCGGGAAATGAGATTCATCAAAGCAAATGGACTAAGGTATTTGGAAATAAAATCATATGAAAATAAGCATTCGATTAATGTTTTGTTAAAAAATTATTTGCCATTGAAAAACATGGTTTTTTTTAAAAACATCATTCTTTATCAATGGAAGGAGTAAAAGTTATATTGTCGTGTCGATTGACAAAGACTGTGAGTTTAGAGAGAAGTGATATAAAAATTTGACACAATATAAGAATGAGTGGGAATTTAATCATCACCATTAACTAATATTAAAATTAAAGGCTAACATTTGGAGTAACTCATAAGAATTATTATTGGAGTCAATAGATCCCTCCTATATATATATGGTTTAAATATGCTTTTGATCCCTGCAATATACACTTGTTTTGAAAAGAGCCCCTGTAAAAAAAAAATTTGATTTTAGTCCCTGCAATTTCTAAACACTTTGAAAAGAGCCCCTGAAATGAAATTTTGGATGTCATGTCACTTAATTTGCACGTGGCACACGCTGACAAGGACAATTAATTGACGTGGCACTATTTTTGACACAATGTTCAAATTTCTAAAAAACAATTCAATGAAAACAAAAATCTAAAAAAACAAGTTTTATAATTGGAAAAAAGGTAAAAAAAAAAATTTAAAAATGATATGTAATATCCACGTGTCAAAAATAGTGCCACGTCAATTAATTGTCCTTGTCAGCGTGTGCCACGTGCAAATTTAAGTGAAATGACATCCAGAATTTCATTTCAGGGCTCTTTTCAAAGTGTTTAGAAATTGCAGGGACTAAAATCAAATTTTTTTTAACAGGGGCTCTTTTTAAAACAAGTGTATATTGCAGGGACCAAAAACATATTTAAGCCTATATATATATATATATATATATATTATTGGAGTCAATAGATCCCTCCTATATATATATATATATATATATATATATATATATATATATATATATATATAAACTTGTCAGAAAACATTAGAGTAAAAAAATTCAACATAAGAACTATACTTTTGCTTGCTGTACAAAAGAAATAATTTATCAAGAATACACTTACAAATAAACTTAAAAATACACACTACAAAATTTAAAAATTAAAATAATTAAATCCAAAAGAAGAGCTTTCCAATAAGTGTACATATAATTCTTTAAAAAAAATGTGTATGTATGAGTTAATTGACAAAAATTGTATACATTTCTTTCAAAGCACCTTCAACTTGGTAAATATTCTACTGCGTTTTGAATTGTCCCCCGGGAATTTATAAAGGAGGTCACATAAATTATTATCTTAATTAATATTTGGCAACAAATGTTATCTAGTTTAGAGTGCACTAAACAATACTCCCTCCGTTCCAAAATATAAGTCGTTTTGACCATATTACACAAATTAAGAAATGTAATTATTGTTGTATAGAAAAGAAAAATTATGAGTAAGTTTACAAAATTGTCCTTCATTAATTTTTTGAGAAAGATAAATGAAAGAATTGAAAGAAGAGAGAGAAATAAAAAGTTAAGGTGTTAGACTACTCGGCTTATCACTTAGAAGGGGGGGTTGAATAAGTGCCCCTTAAAAACAATGTGATTTTAAAAAATTGTTTCGATCAATCGCGCGAGCGGAAGAACCACCGGATCGGTAATTTACGCACCGTTGACCAAAGGAAAAATAGTACAAGCCTAGAACGGTTTCGAAAAGATTTGAAAGTGTTCGAGATCAAAATGGATTCAAATTAAACAAATTTAATTTTAATCCCAAAACAAGTTACCAAGCAATATACAAATCAATCACAATCAAGCAAGAGTTGATTGAATTTTTGTGAACCAATACCAACACCAAAAATTCAATCGATAATCAAATTAACGAAATAACGAAACTTAAAAGAGAGAGAGGGAGAGACACACGATGTGATTAGGGAGTTCCTCGGATTACGCGTCGTCCACGCGTATGTCCGAGTACGTCTCCCCCCAAATAACCAAACGGGTTATTTGAGAGTGTATAGATCAAAATCTTGATGAACTAAGAGTGCACAGTTTACAATTGAATCTTATACGACTATAACGACACAAAAAGTAAACTGATGCGAATAACCTCGACACACAACGAAACTTCGCCCTCTAATTCCAACGATCAACCTTGTGCCGAACCGCACCCGATCGTCCAGCTGAGTCCTTCGTTTCTTGTTGTCGAATCCTTCAAGACACGCACTATCTTGAATCACGTGAGAAAACACTAGAACCTTCTTCACACAATTCAACCCGACTACGATTCTGATTCACTGCGAACCGTATCGAACGTTATCACACAAGAACTCAACCTCTATGGAATTGATCCCATACTCAAAATCCAATTCGATTGCAATCCTTGATGAAGATGATGAATTTGTGATGAATAAAACCCTTTGATGCAAATTCTCACTCAATTTGTACCCAAAGTGTTTTCTGATCTTTCAAACTAGTTTTCTCTGCTTTACAATGACACACCACATTGCTATTTATAGAGAAAATAGGATTGAGCAAATTTAGGCAAAATTTAACAGACATGTATCGATACAAAGGATAGTTTGTATCGATACAAACCCTTTGACCAGCGTTCAAAATTGAAAATTTTGACCTATGTATCGATACAAACACGTATGTGTATCGATACATATATCAGTTTCTTGAAATCTTGACTGATATGTATCAAATCATGCAAGCATGATTCGATACATCAAGCACAATTTGGTTTTCTGAGAAGCAGGGGTGTGTATCGATACATGCAAGCATGATCCGATACACAGATGACCTTCTGCCTCTGAGTGACCACTTTTGTATCGATACAAGTGATATATGTATCGATACAAATTGCTCAAAAACAGTCAGAAGTAATTTCAGGACATTTGTATCGATACACATGTTTATGTATCGATACATCATACCTAAAAATCAGTTTTTCAAAGTTTAAAAAGGTTTTCTCGCTGTCAAGTCATTTGTAATGTTGCCAAAATATGTTCTACTCTATTTTCATGTGTTTTGACAATTATTAAAACATGAGGATGAATTGGTGCACTTACATTCTCCCCCTTTTTGATAATTGTCAAAACTTATGCATAAGCTAACTAAGCCTATACGGTACACAGACGCAATTAAACACCAAGGCTAACAATAAGCACGCTCCCCCTGAGTTGATGCCATAATGCGATTGTCATAGTAGAATCTTCAAGACACTTTAGCTTTTTATCCTTTGCTTGTGCATCCAAATCTCTCCCCCTTTGACAATATCAAAAAGAAGAAGAGAGTCCATTAGAAGTATCAAGTTCAATCAATTTTGACCCAAAATCATATCGTGCACTTACATTTGTCGAAATGCACATATATGATAAATTTCCTAACCAATATAAATACATACAAAGATATGCCAAAATATATCAATGACGAAAACCAAATTTCATGACAAACATGGAATGTAGAACAACAAACCAAAACCAAAGCATGAATATTGTAACACATCGACATTTTAAATCAACCCACATATCAAAATATGGGACGAAAATAAACAAAGCAATGCACCTAGTGCATAATATCATGTTGCCATATCAAATTACAACGATGATCATGAAGAGATGAAATATATTGATAGCATTTATGCAACATGTTAGACTATAGGCTCATTATTCAATATTTCACAAATTGCCATTTAACACATATGGACTTCAAGAATTATTAAGTATCTTAAAGCAAAATTTTTGGAAATGAACAAACATATGAAAGTATTGAATTGAACCAAAACATTATGTTGATAATTGAAAAGAATTCACAAAGGCAAAAAAAAAAAAATGATATGAGAAGAGGAGATAGAGATGATACGATTTAACCTTGTACCGTAAAGTGTTGATGCACTTTCCTTTGTATAACACTCCAAGTTGCCAAGAAGTATGACATATATATATATATATAAAGTGCATGCTTAATGGATGTTATCCTAAGTTAGAGATATCAAGGATCCCTAATTCCCCGCGAATGTAGAGAAAAGGATCCGTTGCTAGTGGCTTTGTAAAGATGTCCGCAAGTTGATTTTTCGAATCCAAATGCTCAAAGACAACATCTCCTTTTTCTACATGATCTCGAAGAAAGTGATGCCTAATTTCTATGTGTTTAGTCCTTGAATGTAACACGGGGTTCTTTGTGAGGTTTATGGCGCTAGTGTTGTCACACAAGATTGGAATACGTTGTAGTTTTAAATCGTAGTCATGAAGTTGTTGTTTTAACCAAAGTATTTGTGAACAACAACTTCCGGCCGCAACGTATTCCGCCTCGGCGGTTGATAAAGCAACGGATACTTGTTTCTTGCTATGCCAACTGACCAAGCTATTACAAAATAGGTGACATGTTCCACTAGTACTCTTCCTATCCAACTTGCAACCGGCAAAGTCGGAATCGGAGTAACCTACCAAAGAACAATCATTCCCCTTAGAGTACCATAAGCCAAAGTTTGATGTTCCTTTCAAGTATTTTAAAATCCTTTTTACGGCTTTTAGGTGTGATTCTTTGGGACATGATTGATAGCGTGCACACATACAAACACTAAACATAATATCCGGCCTAGATGCCGTTAGGTAGAGTAAGGATCCGATTATACCTCTATATTTTGTGATCTCCACATCTTTACCCTCTTCATCTTTGCTTAAAGCACATGTAGATGCCATGGGAGTTTCCACATGTTTTGAATCCGTCATCCCAAACTTCTTGAGCAACTCAAGGAAATATTTAGTTTGATAGATGAAAGTCCCTTCTTCTAGTTGCTTGATTTGTAGTCCCAAGAAGTAGGTTAATTCACCCATCATGCTCATTTCAAACTCACCTTGCATAAGATTAGAAAAGCTCTTGACAAGAGATGGGTTAGTGGAACCAAAAATAATATCATCAACATAGATTTGAACTAATAAGACGTCCTTTCCCTTACATTTAATGAAAAGTGTAGTGTCAACCTTCCCTCTTGAATATCCTTTTTTAATTAAAAACTTACTAAGTCTATCATACCAAGCTCTAGGAGCTTGCTTAAGTCCGTATAAAGCTCTTTTCAATTTAAAAACATAGTCCGGATGTTCATGATTTTCAAAATCGGGTGGTTGTTTAACATACACTTCTTCATTTATGTAACCATTTAGGAAGGCACTCTTAACGTCCATTTGGTATAATTTGAAGTTCATATTGCATGCACAAGCTAATAAAAGTCTAATGGCCTCGAGGCGGGCAACCGGAGCATACGTCTCCTCATAATCAATGCCCTCCTCTTGGTTATAACCTTGAGCTACCAAACGTGCCTTATTCCTAACAATAACACCGTTTTCATCTAGTTTATTTCTAAAAACTCAATGTGTCCCAATCACTTGATGACTTGGAGATGGTGGTACTAAATCCCACACATCATTTCTTTTAAATTGATTTAGTTCTTCTTGCATTGCAAGAATCCAATGTTCATCAAGTAATGCGGTTTTTGAGTTTTTAGGTTCAACTTGTGAAACAAAAGCATAATGAGAGCAAAAGTTACTTATTTGAGATCGAGTAGCTACTCCCTTTGCAATGTCCCCTAAGACTTTGTCAATGGGATGGTTCTTTAGAGTACGCCATTCCTTTGCAAGACCGGCTCCTCTTTCCTTGTGATGATTCTTTGATGAAGAAGATCCTCCATCATCGTTATCTTCTTTGGGTGGTGACGGCTTATCGTCCTTTTCTTTAGAAGCTTCCGTTGAGGGTTGATCACTCCCAATAACTTCTTTTTCCTTTAGAATGTCCGTTGTGTCGACACCTGCACCAATAGAATTACCTTCCCCGTTTTCTTTCGGAAAAGTCTCATCAAAGTTCACATGAACCGATTCTTCAATAATTTGTAACCTTTTATTATATACTCTATATGCTTTGCTAGACAATGAATAACCTAAGAAAATGCCTTCATCCGCTTTTGGATCAAATTTGCCAAGATTCTCCTTTCCATTATTTAAAATGAAGCATTTGCATCCAAAAGAGCGCAAGTGACTAAGATTAGGTTTTCTACCTTTTAAGTATCTTATAGGGAGTTTTGTCTAAAATAGGTCGAATAATTTCCCTATTTAAAACATAACTTGCGGTGCTTATCGCATCGGCCCAAAAGTACTTAGGAAGACCACTTAACATAGTCCTAGCAAGCTCTTCTAGAATACGATTTTTCCGCTCCACTACTCCATTTTGTTGTGGTGTACGTGGAGCCGAAAAATTGTGTTCAATGCCATGTTTAGAACAAAACTTCTCAAATTTATGATTTTCAAATTCACCTCCATGATCACTCCTAATGGAAATGATCTTAAGGTCTAGTTTGTTTTGAATCATCTTAACAAATTGTTTGAAAGCGGGCAAGGTATCGCTTTTACTAGTTAAGAATAATGTCCAACAAAATCTTGAGTAATCGTCTACAATCACAAGACCATAATAATTACCACCAATACTTTTGGTCCTTGATGGTCCAAAAAGATCCATATGGATTAACTCTAAAGGCTTAGTAGTTGAAATAAACTTTTTGGATTTGAAAGAAGCCTTAGTTTGTTTACCCATTTGGCATGCATCACACAAGTGATCTTTTGAAAATCGTATTTTAGGTAGACCGACTACAAGATCTTTATAGACTATCTTATTTAGCAAATCGAAATTAAGATGTGCCATCCTTCTATGCCACAACCAAGATTCATCATTCTTGGTTATGAGACACTTAGCACCACTTAGGCAATTATCATCTAGGTCTAGCATGTACACATTCCCATGCCTAATAGCCTTAAGAACCACATTCTTGTCTTTGTTACTTTCGATTGTGCAAAAGGTTGGTTTGAAATTTATTATGAACCCTTTATCACAAAGCTTAGCAACACTCAACAAGTTGTGCTTAAGGTTATCCACAAGTACAACATTAGATATGGTTATAGTAGAGGGATTACCGATAGTACCTACACCAAGAATAGTGCCCTTATTGTTGTCTCCATAGGTGACATAGCCCTTCTCCTTTGTTTTAAACTCAATAAAAAGCGAGGCATCACCCGTCATGTGCCTTGAACATCCACTATCTAGAAACCATCTCCTTTCTAGATTATCAAGGCACTTTTCCTACAACAATTAGACATAAGAAGGAGGTACCCAATTTTCATTGGGTCCTAATTGGTGAGGTAAATAAGCTTTGTTGAGTTTTGGCATCCATTGCAATACGCCCTTAGGTACAAACAATTTCCTAGCTTTACATTTTGCAATGGTATGACCTTCACAACAACAATAGTGACAAGTGATATGTGAGTCAATCTTCTTTTGATCCATTTTGAAATGTTTAGATTTTTTGTTTTTAACTTTCAAAGTTTTTTGTAAATATTTTGGATCAACTTCATGAGCCACTTTGTCCTTGATAGTCTTAATGTTTTTGGACAAAGTAACACAATTATCACAACCAACTATATCACTATTATCATGACATGCATTTGACCTTTCTAATAATGATACCTTGAAAGCTTTCAACTATTCTTCCGTTTCGGAAACTTTCTTTTCAAGAGCTTTGTTAATTTTTATAATTTCTTTTAATCGTTTGAAAGCTTTCCTAGTTTCACTACATAGATCCTCAAACGCACTTTGCAAATCATGATATTCTAACGAAGTATATGAGCTAGAGGGATTTTGGTTTACCTTTTTGGGAGCTTTATCCTTCTTTTTGTGATGATGAGTTGAGAGGCATACATTTGCCACTTCCCCTTCATCACTTGAGCTAGAGCTTGATGATGAATGAGATGAAGAGCTACCACTCTCTCATGCAACATAAGCTTTCTTTCCTTTACTCCTCTTTTTGTTTGAAGATGACTCCTTCTCTTTTCTCTTGAGATTAGGACAATCCGGCTTGTAACGACCAACTTGGCCGCACTCATAGCATATCCCTTTCTTGGAGTACCTAGCATCTTCATTCTTCCGACGGTAACCACTATCTTTCCGAAACTTCTTAAGATTGTCATCGGAATGCCTGATCTCATTCTTTCCCACATACCTATTGTAGCGTCGAACGAAGAGCCCCATTTCCTCATCATCGGAATCGTCTTCGCTTGAGCTACTTTCCACTTGCTCAACCTTTTTAGACTTTGACTTTGAGGCTTTTAGAGCAATTGACCTCTTGTCCTTTTCCTTTTCTTTTTCGTTGTGTTTCTCCTTTTTACCACCTTTCTCATGCTTGTCCAACAAACTAAGCACTTGTTCATGTTCCGTTAGCTTACCAAACAATGTTGTGAGGCTCAAAGTAGTAAGATCGTTCGCCTCTTTGATTGCGGTGACCTTGGGTTGCCATGACCTATTAAGACACCTCAAAATTTTGTTAGTAGCATCTTGATTAGTGTTTGGTTTGCCTAGACCGTGTAACTTGTTGGTGATTTTAACAAATCGTTGTTGCATATCCGCGATGGTTTCACCATCTTGCATATGGAACAACTCAAACTCTTGGGTTAAAGTGTTTATTTTTGAAATTTTGACCTCATTAGTTCCCTCAAAGTGAGTAACTAATGTATCCCACATTTCCTTAGCCGTAGAACAATGCGACACATGATAAAATTGTTCAATCCCAAGGGATGAAATAAGTATGTTTTGTGCCTTTGCATCGTAATTGACCTTTTTCTTTTCATCATCCGTCCATTGTGCCATAGGCTTATTTATGACAACACCATTAAGATCGGTCATTGTTGGAACAAATGGACCGTTCTCAATAGCGTTCCATACTTCACCATCAAAAGAATTGATGTGAATGCGCATACTACTTTTCCAATAATCAAAATGATCCCCATTGAATATCGGAGCCCTATTATACGCCCCTTTCGGTGCGAAAGCCATGTTTTCTAATAATTGGCATAATCCGTAGAATTTTGCAAACAAAATTGAACCGGGATCGTGATACCACTTGTTAGACTACTCGGCTTATCACTTAGAAGGGGGGGTTGAATAAGTGACCCTTAAAAACAATGTGATTTTAAAAAATTGTTTCGATCAATCGCGCGAGCGGAAGAACCACCGGATCGGTAGTCTACGCACCGTTGACCAAAGGAAAAATAGTACAAGCCTAGAACGATTTCAAAAAAAGATTTGAAAGTGTTCGAGATCAAAATGGATTCAAATTAAACAAATTTAATTTTAATCCCAAGACAAGTTACCAAGCAATATTCAAATCAATCACAATCAAGCAAGAGTTGATTGAATTTTTGTGAACCAATACGAACACCAAAAATTCAATCGATAATCAAATTAACGAAATAACGAAACTTAAAAGAGAGAGAGGGAGAGACACACGATGTGATTAGGGAGTTCCTCGGATTGTGCGTCGTCCACGCGTATGTCCGAGTACGTCTGCCCCCAAATAACAAAACGGGTTATTTGAGAGTTTATAGATCAAAAACTTGATGAACTAAGAGTGCACAGTTTACAATTGAATCTTATACGACTATAACGACACAAAAAGTAAACTGATGCGAATAACCTCGACACACAACGAAACTTCGCCCTCTGATTCCAACGATCAACCTTGTGCCGAACCGCACCCGATCGTCCAGCTGAGTCCTTCGTTTCTTGTTGTCGAATCCTTCAAGACACGCACTATCTTGAATCACTTGAGAGAAACACTAGAACCTTCTTCACACAATTCAACCCGACTACGATTCTGATTCACCGCGAACCGTATCGAACGTTATCACACAAGAACTCAACCTCTATGGAATTGATCCCATACTCAAAATCCAATTCGATTGCAATCCTTGATGAAGATGATGAATTTGTGATGAATAAAACCCTTTGATGCAAATTCTCACTCAATTTGTACCCAAAGTGTTTTCTGATCTTTCACACTAGTTTTCTCTGCTTTACAATGACACACCACATTGCTATTTATAGAGAAAATAGGATTGGGCAAATTTAGGCAAAATTTAACAGACATGTATCGATACAAAGGATAGTTTGTATCGATACAAACCCTTTGACCAGCGTTCAAAATTGAAAATTTTGACCTATGTATCGATACAAACACGTATGTGTATCGATACATATATCAGTTTCTTGAAATCTTGACTGATATGTATCAAATCATGCAGGCATGATTCGATACATCAAGCACAATCTGGTTTTCTGAGAAGCAGGGGTGTGTATCGATATATGCAAGCATGATCCGATACACAGATGACCTTCTGCCTCTGAGTGACCACTTTTGTATCGATACAAGTGATATATGTATCGATACAAATTGCTCAAAAACAGTCAGAAGTAGTTTCAGGACATTTGTATCGATACACATGTTTATGTATCGATACATAACACCTAAAAATCAGTTTTTCAAAGTTTAAAAAGGTTTTCTCGCTGTCAAGTCATTTGTAATGTCGTCAAAATATGTTCTACTCTATTTTCATGTGTTTTGACAATTATTAAAACATGAGGATGAACTGGTGCACTTACGTAAGGGTATAATAGGAAAAATAGCATTAAATGCTTCATTGGAATTGTAAAGCGACATATATTTTGGAACAAATTTTTTCTCCAAAACCACATATATTTTGGAACGGAGGGAGTATATTATAGTGAAATTTATAAGTTTGTCTTCTCATAACTACTTTTCCGATTAACTACATATAAATAATACTTCGCTAAAAAACATCAAAATAGAAGGTATTCCGTTACAAAATCATTCATCAATAATTGTTGTTTTCGACCCCATGTCACATCTTAAAGTGTTCTTGATATTGAAAAGACACTTAAAAATCTTCTCTCCATAGCTTTTATTACAATCGTATTTTTGAAAAAATAGAAGAGAGGATCAGTAAAAGAAAATAGAATAAAAAAAAAGTTGAAGAAAAGTAAAAACAACAAATTTGAATTACAAAAGAGTAAATAAATAGAAATCAAAATAGCAATTGTCAAAAAAAAATAAAAGAAATCGAAATAGCAAAAATGTTGAAAGAATATTGAAATTGAAATATTGTGAGTGAAAGATGGTTGAAAGAAAAGACAATATTTATAATAAAAACTACACAATCAATTCATAATGAATTTTTTTTCTTTCTAATTAATAGCATTTATATGACCAGATTTTATGGGTGGGTGGGGTAGCTCGGTTGGTACTTGCTGACTGAGCGGGTGTAGGCTATTGGTCAGAGGTTCGATCCTTGGCAGCAGCAAATGTAGTATTTTCTTTGTAAATAAGTTGGTGGTACTTATAATCATCAACTTTTTGTTAAAAAAAAAAAATATGACCAGATTTTATGTGAAATTTTATTCTCAATAATAAGGGAATATATGAATATGCTTTTGACCAGGTTTTATAGCATTCATATGACCAGATTTTATGTGCAATTTTAAAATTATAACATCAATGTTTAAAATAAATGTTAATAATACTTATAGAGAAAATTCAATTGACAAAAAATTAATTTAATTTAAAATTTGATATGACATCCCTTTTTATAGAGAGTGGATTCTCTCAAAAAAAATAATAATTCCTCAATTGTCTCAATTGTTAATCCAACCTTTCAGCAGCAATGGACATAGCCCTTAACGTATTGCGTCCTTTGATATAATTCGCAACGTTGTGCGAACAACATCCATTGCACAACCTCAAAAGAGAACTAACATTAACTGTTGAGGATTTCTTTAAAGACAACATTAGCGACTTAGCATAATCTGAGGAAAGTAACAAGTTTTGTCAATGAATTTTGTCAATGAAAGTAACAAGTTTCAGCAAAATTCAACAAACAGCTTGTACCATAAGATCACACCCATTATGACTGAAAATTGATCAAAGAATACAGAGAACAAAATAGAAAACATTGTGAATTCAATTCTACAGTTTCTACTTCGCCAATTGCTTTCTTCATAGTTCATATAATGATGCATGCATATACTAACCAGTATAACAGGCTGGTTGGCCCATATGAAAAGCTACATCATGTATTTTTTTCTTCTATAAATTACTTATTGTTGTAAGGTGAAATAATAATAATTTTAATATTAATCTTTTGAGTAACAATTAAACGAAAATATTTCCTCATATACACTCATTCAAAAGAAAACACTCAACTAAAAACACTCATGACTTCCATTAGATGGAATAAAAACATTCATACTCAAATAAAAACACTCCAACACTATCCAATTGCATAACAGATGGAATCGGTCGAAAATGTAAAATAGGCTTCTACTTAGAATGAGAGGAAAATAGTCTACAAAATACTGACATATATATATGGACACCGGACACAACAACGACACAGATAATAATTCAAAAAGGAAGGAAAAATTGAATGTAATTACATTCACCGGTGCCGTGTTGGTGTATGAATCTATCATATACTGGACACCGAACACGCGTTTAATTTGAAATGTCGATACCAGTCAATCGCAGATAGCGGAAAATAGCATATTGTTAAAATTCCACTACACAATAGTGCAATAGTGCCAGTATTTGATAACATTTTATACCAATTACCAAATAGAGCATCAATAAACAATAGTGATTTGTCCAAACTCGTCTACATTATAATGGTAAAACGCCGCTATAGCTACTCCCAGGGGCGGATCCAGACATAACTTAACAGTGGGGCTAACATTTTTGGTCCAAAAACTAAATTATATTAAAGTTACTAAAAAGTTGTACTAAAAATAGATAGCAACACAGTTCTTATATTGTTTCTTTTTATATCTTCCATGTTGTTCATGCCCTATGGAAACATATACTCCGTAGTAGAAAGCAACACAATACTTAGATAGTGTAGCAAAGAGGCATCAAATGTTCATGTAGTGGATACATATATAAACTAGCATGATGGAGTTTCTTCAATCTTATAAACAATTTCAGTCGGGAAAGTAACCAACTGAATCAAGTGTAATATGTGTACATGTATGATACGCAAACTTTATCCTTTCAAATAGACGTGCTAAGCCATGACATTTGAATTTTGAGGCCTCTGAAGTTTTCCACAATGATACTTTTTTGAAGCAATTAACAGTTTCAATCTTAGCAATTCACTATTTCAATTTGATGATAAGATTTCAATACATTAATTGGACAGATTACTAAATAGGATTCAAAGCCTAGTATTAACATAGTCTAAGGCAAATGCATAAGCTAAACACTTGGTTGCTTTTTCATTTATATTTAATATTTCCTAATCATTCACAACGCTACGTTAAGGTTAAAACGATGATTTAAACTACTATAATTCTGCTGTAAAAGGTCAAAAACAGAAAATTCATGATCATGGCAGCATGCATAAACAATTGGAGAAAGAGGTCATACGAATATGAAAGTACCCAACAACTATGTATTACATCTAAATAATAATACCAATATTTATAACCAATTAAATAATTCCTTACACCAAAATTTCTTCATATTTTCTAACTCCACCAAATTTCTTCAAATTTTCTAACTCAACACCGAATTTTCTAACTCAACACCGAATTTTCTAAGTTAAGGTTAACAACACCAGAATTTTCTAACTCAACATGACAACATTAGCATTATGGCTCCCTTAAAGTAAGAAGGATTGATTGAGTATATCTATTATCTATATTTATTCAATCAATCAATCAAAGAAACAAATCAAAATTTCTCAAATCAAAATTTTCCAAAAACCTAAAACCTAGAAAAATTATAGAAATTTGTCTCAGCAATTCATATCAAAATTTCAGCACCTGAAAACAAGGATTTAGATTCAGAAATTGGAACGGAGCTTTTCCTCTAGAATTTCAGTACCTGTCGCGTCGACAAGAGAGACAAAAGGAGACGAGAGAGATAAAGGGGGAGAATGGCGGCCGGTGGTGAGTGGTGCCTGTGGTGGTGGTGGTCGAAGCTATTCTTCCTACTACTTAATAAGACTTATACCAATTACTACATAGAAAATAACCTTGTAGAATGTATAGTCCTAGTGATTGAGTTCTCAAGTTGTAGCATATAATAGTTTACATGCATAAATTATAAACAGATTTCAGCCCCATTTACTTTGAGAAAACATTTTCTATTTTCATTTCTAAAAATTTATGTTAATTTGGTGTTAGTTGGAGTATTACTTACTAACAAGGAGATACTAGACTCTTAATTAATTATGTGCATTTTTTTGAAAAACAATAAAAACACCGAAAGATTGTTTTCAATTCAAAATCAAAACAAGGTTTAAGAAATAAGCACTTATGCACATGTACATGTCTAGGTTCAAAATATAACAAAAAGAAACAGAGTTAAGCCCACGTTGTAACAACCAAATCCCCTGCTACATAGCAACAACCAACAAAATCCACCTAAAAAGACCAGCCAACACCAAATTAACAACCCAAGCACAATCTATGCTCCCAACACAACACCATATAGACGACAAGGGTATATGATTTAGGGTTTAGAATTTGGAAGCAAAACATACCTATTGTAAGATGATTGAGAGTGGCCGGTGTGGTGGTGACGATGGTGGCTATGAGGAGAGTGGCCGGCGCCGGCGAAAATGGTGGTGGTTATGAGAGTCGCGATTGGTGAAGTGTGGCCAAGGGGAGAAAGTACGCGTTTTTTTTTGTGCTACTTCCGTGTTTTCTTTTAAAGTATATAATTTTCGTCTATGTATATTCGCATACTAGAATAACTTACACGGGTTAATTTTTACTTATAAAAATATATTATATTTTTGAAAATATTTTAATAATAAATAAATTTAAATGTATATTTTTTGTCTTGATAATAAATTTAGATGTACATCTGATTATTCTATTTTTAATGGCATATCAAATATTTATTGTGTTAATTATCTGGTTCCTATGAAAATAACTGTTTCACCAAGAAATTAAAAGTGTACATATACCAATTTTCATATGCTCCAGTGCAATTGCATAATTCGATTGGTTATAATTTTTTTGCAATAGTCCCCTATAAACATAACTGGTAAGAGACATGACATTTAGTCGTGTAAGTATATCAGAAAAAGCGATTAAAGACAATTCAAACCATACAAAAAAAAATTGGTTCGGTTAAAAGTTGAGGTAGTTTGATTCGATTTTTTTTGTTTTTAAAAATCAATGAACTGAACCAGCGACTTTAATTACCCATTTTAATCTTGTTCTTCATAAATTTTTCTATCCCGTCTCATCTCCATTTCTTTTAATCATTTAAAATTAATATATTGTTTTTTTTTTTTACAATTAATGAATATTTGTTTTCTTTTAAAAATAATGAATATATTGTTTTAAATCTATATATTTTCATGTAAAAATTCTATCAAAACTTCGTGTAAAATAATTCATTCTCCGTGTGATGTAAATAATTGTGTACCCCGTCTCATGTCCATTTCTTTTAATCGTGAAATTCCTGGCACACTAGATACGATGCTAGATACAATGCTCTAGCTTCTTACCACTGACAACGTAATGCTGTATACAATGCTATAGCATTCTACTGCGTAAAACTCAAGATAAATAAAAGCAAATATCTGAAAGCAAGTAAAGAACACGGGATATTTGTTAACCCAGTTTGGCGCTCAAAGCAAGCCCTAGTCTGGGGGCACTACAAGAAAAAAAGCATTTTGCGACATTTCCATTGCGACAATTTGAACATAACCGTCGCAATGTGAATTTTTTAAGACGTTTGCAACAGTTTATGCCACAGTTTATACAACCGTGGCAAGTGTTTGTTCTATGACTAGAAAAATTTCATTTTTGTAAGACATTTGCAACGGGTTATGCCACGAATTTTACAACCGTGGCAAATAATTTACTCTATAATAGGGAAAATTTCATTCTAGTGCCATTGTGAAAATAGAATCTCTCTATTTTCAAATTTCAAATTTCAAAAAATAAAATATTAACACACTACAACAAAAACACTCAGACTCTCTCTTTATAAAAAAAAATCATAAAACAAAAAAAAAAAACAACAAACAAATCACGCACAGATGCTCGTTTCCTTCTCCATCGATTTCCTTCGCCGCCGTTCACCCACATCTTTCCTTCGTCGCCGTTTCCTTCTTCGACCGCTCGTTTCTTCATTCCGGTTTCCTATCACAAGTGCTAAACCCCTAACTCCTTTTCTTCATCAACCCTAATTCCTAAATCAATTTTGATTTCATCTCAAGTTCCTAAATCACAAATGCTAAATTCCTAAATCGTTTTCTTCATCTCAAGTTCAGGTTTGTTTTGATTTCTCCTAAATCCCTTTTCTAAGTTTGTTGTTCTATCTTTGAACAGAGCTTATTTTTGGTTTCCTATTATTGGTTTCCTATTATTTCTATTATTTTTCATTTTGGTTTTCTATGATTTTGGTTGATTTTGATTTTCTTTTATTTTGTTGGAATTAAATTGCTACTATATGTATTGATTCTCTATTACATATGCTCTAGAATAGGCTATCCAATTGAAGTCCATAATTATAACCAATCGAATTATGCAATTGCACTGGAGCATATGAAAATTGGTATATGTACACTTTTAATTTCTTGGTGAAACAGTTATTTTCATAGGAACCAGATGATTAACACAATAAATATTTGATATGCCATTAAAAATAGAATAATCAGATGTACATCTAAATTTATTATCAAGACAAAAAATATACATTTAAATTTATTTATTATTAAAATATTTTCAAAAATATAATATATTTTTATAAGTAAAAATTAACCCGTGTAAGTTATTCTAGTATGCGAATATACATAGACGAAAATTATATACTTTAAAAGAAAACACGGAAGTAGCACAAAAAAAAACGCGTACTTTCTCCCCTTGGCCACACTTCACCAATCGCGACTCTCATAACCACCACCATTTTCGCCGGCGCCGGCCACTCTCCTCATAGCCACCATCGTCACCACCACACCGGCCACTCTCAATCATCTTACAATAGGTATGTTTTGCTTCCAAATTCTAAACCCTAAATCATATACCCTTGTCGTCTATATGGTGTTGTGTTGGGAGCATAGATTGTGCTTGGGTTGTTAATTTGGTGTTGGCTGGTCTTTTTAGGTGGATTTTGTTGGTTGTTACTATGTAGCAGGGGATTTGGTTGTTACAACGTGGGCTTAACTCTGTTTCTTTTTGTTATATTTTGAACCTAGACATGTACATGTGCATAAGTGCTTATTTCTTAAACCTTGTTTTGATTTTGAATTGAAAACAATCTTTCGGTGTTTTTATTGTTTTTCAAAAAAATGCACATAATTAATTAAGAGTCTAGTATCTCCTTGTTAGTAAGTAATACTCCAACTAACACCAAATTAACATAAATTTTTAGAAATGAAAATAGAAAATGTTTTCTCAAAGTAAATGGGGCTGAAATCTGTTTATAATTTATGCATGTAAACTATTATATGCTACAACTTGAGAACTCAATCACTAGGACTATACATTCTACAAGGTTATTTTCTATGTAGTAATTGGTATAAGTCTTATTAAGTAGTAGGAAGAATAGCTTCGACCACCACCACCACAGGC
Organism: Trifolium fragiferum; assembly: GCA_954870985.1. Taxonomy (NCBI): domain Eukaryota; kingdom Viridiplantae; phylum Streptophyta; class Magnoliopsida; order Fabales; family Fabaceae; genus Trifolium; species Trifolium fragiferum. Next base: position 20,298,538 of record OX940794.1, read on the forward strand.
ACCACTCACCACCGGCCGCCATTCTCCCCCTTTATCTCTCTCGTCTCCTTTTGTCTCTCTTGTCGACGCGACAGGTACTGAAATTCTAGAGGAAAAGCTCCGTTCCAATTTCTGAATCTAAATCCTTGTTTTCAGGTGCTGAAATTTTGATATGAATTGCTGAGACAAATTTCTATAATTTTTCTAGGTTTTAGGTTTTTGGAAAATTTTGATTTGAGAAATTTTGATTTGTTTCTTTGATTGATTGATTGAATAAATATAGATAATAGATATACTCAATCAATCCTTCTTACTTTAAGGGAGCCATAATGCTAATGTTGTCATGTTGAGTTAGAAAATTCTGGTGTTGTTAACCTTAACTTAGAAAATTCGGTGTTGAGTTAGAAAATTCGGTGTTGAGTTAGAAAATTTGAAGAAATTTGGTGGAGTTAGAAAATATGAAGAAATTTTGGTGTAAGGAATTATTTAATTGGTTATAAATATTGGTATTATTATTTAGATGTAATACATAGTTGTTGGGTACTTTCATATTCGTATGACCTCTTTCTCCAATTGTTTATGCATGCTGCCATGATCATGAATTTTCTGTTTTTGACCTTTTACAGCAGAATTATAGTAGTTTAAATCATCGTTTTAACCTTAACGTAGCGTTGTGAATGATTAGGAAATATTAAATATAAATGAAAAAGCAACCAAGTGTTTAGCTTATGCATTTGCCTTAGACTATGTTAATACTAGGCTTTGAATCCTATTTAGTAATCTGTCCAATTAATGTATTGAAATCTTATCATCAAATTGAAATAGTGAATTGCTAAGATTGAAACTGTTAATTGCTTCAAAAAAGTATCATTGTGGAAAACTTCAGAGGCCTCAAAATTCAAATGTCATGGCTTAGCACGTCTATTTGAAAGGATAAAGTTTGCGTATCATACATGTACACATATTACACTTGATTCAGTTGGTTACTTTCCCGACTGAAATTGTTTATAAGATTGAAGAAACTCCATCATGCTAGTTTATATATGTATCCACTACATGAACATTTGATGCCTCTTTGCTACACTATCTAAGTATTGTGTTGCTTTCTACTACGGAGTATATGTTTCCATAGGGCATGAACAACATGGAAGATATAAAAAGAAACACTATAAGAACTGTGTTGCTATCTATTTTTAGTACAACTTTTTAGTAACTTTAATATAATTTAGTTTTTGGACCAAAAATGTTAGCCCCACTGTTAAGTTATGTCTGGATCCGCCCCTGGGAGTAGCTATAGCGGCGTTTTACCATTATAATGTAGACGAGTTTGGACAAATCACTATTGTTTATTGATGCTCTATTTGGTAATTGGTATAAAATGTTATCAAATACTGGCACTATTGCACTATTGTGTAGTGGAATTTTAACAATATGCTATTTTCCGCTATCTGCGATTGACTGGTATCGACATTTCAAATTAAACGCGTGTTCGGTGTCCAGTATATGATAGATTCATACACCAACACGGCACCGGTGAATGTAATTACATTCAATTTTTCCTTCCTTTTTGAATTATTATCTGTGTCGTTGTTGTGTCCGGTGTCCATATATATATGTCAGTATTTTGTAGACTATTTTCCTCTCATTCTAAGTAGAAGCCTATTTTACATTTTCGACCGATTCCATCTGTTATGCAATTGGATAGTGTTGGAGTGTTTTTATTTGAGTATGAATGTTTTTATTCCATCTAATGGAAGTCATGAGTGTTTTTAGTTGAGTGTTTTCTTTTGAATGAGTGTATATGAGGAAATATTTTCGTTTAATTGTTACTCAAAAGATTAATATTAAAATTATTATTATTTCACCTTACAACAATAAGTAATTTATAGAAGAAAAAAATACATGATGTAGCTTTTCATATGGGCTAACCAGCCTGTTATACTGGTTAGTATATGCATGCATCATTATATGAACTATGAAGAAAGCAATTGGCGAAGTAGAAACTGTAGAATTGAATTCACAATGTTTTCTATTTTGTTCTCTGTATTCTTTGATCAATTTTCAGTCATAATGGGTGTGATCTTATGGTACAAGCTGTTTGTTGAATTTTGCTGAAACTTGTTACTTTCATTGACAAAATTCATTGACAAAACTTGTTACTTTCCTCAGATTATGCTAAGTCGCTAATGTTGTCTTTAAAGAAATCCTCAACAGTTAATGTTAGTTCTCTTTTGAGGTTGTGCAATGGATGTTGTTCGCACAACGTTGCGAATTATATCAAAGGACGCAATACGTTAAGGGCTATGTCCATTGCTGCTGAAAGGTTGGATTATCAATTTTCTGGTGGTTACCAAGCAGATGGTTCTTCAGGTTACAAGCAAAATCAAGCTGGCTTTTATCAGCAAAATGCAAGTGGATCTTATCGTAATAATCATCCTATTTCAGAGCAAGTTTCTTATGGAGCTGGTCAAACTGCGGGTGGAGGAAATGTAAATATCAGCCAGAATGTAGTTCAAAATAATTTGGCAGAGCATAATGGAAGAGTCAATGGGGGGGGGGGGAGTTTGGTCAAAGAAACTTCCAAATGCAACATAAAGATGGGGTAAGTGTTGATAATTCAAGGGGCTTTGGGATGCATCCTAATGGTTCTTATGACAGACATAATTGGACACTAAAATCTGAAGAAAAGATGACTTGTCCCAATTCATATAGTTCACCTAGGCCTTTAGAGTATCGGGGACATCAGAAAGGGAACCTTACTCAAAACATGGGTCATTTTCAGCAGGCGCCAAATTTAAAAACTCAAACCATGGTTCGTTTTCAGCAGGCACCAAATTTAAATACTCAAAACATCGGTCGTTTTCAGCAAACACCAAATTTGAATCCTCAAAACATCGGTCATTTTCAGCAGGCACCAAATTTGAATACACAAAACTCTGCTTATGGACAATCTCAACAGAATCAAGATGGCCGATATCCACCAAATTTGAATACTGCACAGAAATCAACAGTTGGACCTCCTCTATTCAGTAATGCAAAACCGGGTGGCGAATCCGTCGATGAATCTAATGAAAGTCCATACAGAGGTACACTTGAGGAGCTAGATGGTTTTTGCATGGAAGGTAAAGTGAAGGAAGCAGTTGAAGTTTTGCAAGTGTTGGAAAAGCTTCATATTCACGTGGATTTGAATCGTTGTTTACAATTAATGCACCACTGTGCGAAGGCTAAGTCTCTTGAAGAGGCAAAAGTTGTACATAAATATGCTTTGCAACATTTGTCACCTCTCAAAGTCAGCACATGCAATAGAATATTGGAAATGTATTTTGAATGTGGGTCTGTAGATGATGCAGTCAATATGTTCAAGAACATGCCCGAGCGTGATTTGACTACGTGGTATACTATGATAACACAACTTGCTAAAAACGGGTTTGCAGATGATTCAGTTGATATATTTACTCAATTTAAAGAATCAGGACTGAAACCTGATGGCCAAATGTTTATTGGGGTTTTTGGTACATGCAGCATGTTGGGAGATATAGATGAGGGGATGTTGCACTTTGAATCCATGACCAAGGACTATGGCATTGTACCAACTATGGCGCATTATGTCAGCCTAGTAGAGATGATTGGTAGTATTGGGCATCTTGATGAAGCCTTGGCATTCGTTGAAAAGATGCCATTGGAACCAAGTGTAGAGGTATGGGAGACTTTGATGAATAGTTCCAGAGTTCATGGAAACACCGAGTTGGGGGATCGTTGTGCTGAACTAGTTGAAAAGTTGGATCCTTCTAGTTTGAATGAGAAATCAAAAGCTGGCCTTTTACTTGGAGAAACTTCAGACTTAATAAAAAACAAAGAGACGAACAAATTAGCAAGCAAGAATCTTCTAGAAGTTCGGAGTCGAATCCATGAATATCGAGCAGGAGATACTTCCCATCCAGAAAATGACAAAATATATGCTTTGCTTAGAGGTTTGAGGGTCCAAATGAAAGAAGCTGGTTATATTGCAGAGACGAGATTTGTGTTGCATGACATAGACCAAGAGGGCAAAGAAGATGCTCTCCTTGCCCACAGCGAAAGACTTGCTGTTGCTTATGGTCTCCTTAACAGTTCTGCTCGTTCTCCTATTAGAATAATTAAGAATCTCCGTGTTTGTGGTGATTGTCATACTGCACTGAAGATTATTTCTGACCTTGTGGGTAGAGAACTCATCATTCGAGATGCTAAAAGGTTCCACCATTTTAAAAATGGGCTTTGCTCTTGCCGGGATTATTGGTGAACATGAACCTAGGTAATTTCCACCTTTGATATCTATATATATATATATATATATATATATATATATTCTAACTGAAGTGATCTTGATTTTCCATTTGACTAAAATATTTGAAGAAAAATTAATTGTTTCGAAATTTGTATATTAAAATTATGCTTCATGTAGAATTTAGTTTAATTATGAATACACACACACACACACACACACAATAAGAATGTGAGATTAATTCTTCTTTCTATCATCCGTGTTCTTTTGTTTTCAGGCCCGAGCTAAACATGACATCGGAAATACTTTTATTGCTGGATGTGCTACTGGAGGTACTATATCAGCTAAAGGTAACCCTCTTTTTCATTCATTTTTTTTATCATTTATTATGTTTTTGTCTCTCATAACCTGTGTTTAAGAAATGAGGGGCCGACATTGCCTGACAGGCCTCCCATATGAAAACTAATGCTAAATGACCAGAAGTGACAAGCCTAATGATTTCTTCTTGGGTGCTAAGGACTTTGGTAATTGATAGCCATAGAAACTAAATTTTAGCTAAATGGTAGAGTATACCTTTTGTTGTTGTGAGCTTATATGCTCTAGTCTTGTAATTCTGTTTGGTAAAATGATTAATGATTAACTTCAAGGAAGATTGTGTTTATGCTCTGCTCTGTCTTTCACCATAGTCTAATCCAGATTTTACTTAGGATTAGAAAGAGTCGAGATAGAAACGTTCCTCCAGATCACTACAAACACTTAATTAAACTTAAATTCCAAATCCATAATAATGTCATACAAACATAATCCCACATAATCCTACTAGATTGCAATTCTGCCTGTTATTTGGATCATCCAAATTGTCAAGGATCTTACTTATGAGCAAAATTGCGATTTTGACTATATTGAGAAATAATTTCAACGTATTATTACAAAACCCCAGTCTTTCTCAAAATTAAAGTTTGTTGTCATTGATGTCTTTCTGGTGGCTTAGCAACATTTATCTTTATGTATTTCACCCAAACAGGTTATTAGTAGAAATATTGTTTATCCCTTTTCAGAATTGTTTTCTATTTAAGTTAGCGCTGTTGATGAAAATTGAAAACCAAAAATCAGAATAAGCAGTTGTAGCTGCGAGTTTTCATAGGGTTCTGACAGTGGTGAGTGGTCCAATATGGATGTAGTGCTGGGGATATATATGCGCGGTAGTTCTAGTTTTAGATCTTGTTGGTTTGCTCATTTCTTTACTCGTCTTGAAGAAATTTGTGCATTGTAGTCTGTTAAAATGAAAAGCAAATTGATGAAAAAAGAGACAAGAAATAATTATCAGGCCGGATAATGCTCCCTGATAGTTCCACTCTTTCCCTGTGTTTCGCAATGACCTTGACATTTGTTAATGTTTTCCAATGTTTTTGTGTGGTTGTAGGTGGTCCAAAAGCTGCATGTATGGGTTGTGCTGGCTTTGCAGCATTCTCTGTTGTAATAGAGAAGTTTATGGAGAGGCATCAATAAGTGAACTGATCTTGACCAGTTTTGTATTCTTCAATCATAATTTGAGTTCTTGATGAGAACACTTTACCGATAATGATAAAGGGGGCATGATAGGGAGCAACATGAATTGCAGTATTAATCACATCTCTAATTTATTTGTATACAATGTCATTGACGGATGCATTCTCCAAATTTGGGAAAGCTCTTTGTAATGACATGCTTTTAGTATTGGAAAATGCTTAGTTTTAAGAAACCCCGAAGAGCAATAATTGTGATCGACTCTTTCAAGTGTTTAGCACTGGTGCTTAGTAGTATCAGTTAATTTATATAGTTTTTTGTTTGTAATTCATTCTTATTTTTGAAAGTTTTTATGGCGCAAATTCACTCTTGTTATATCTATTTAAGTGAAAAATGTATTAAATTTTGGTTCTTGGGTAAAAATTCTATTCGATTATGAAAGAGAGATAGGTATGCTAACAAAAAAAATGTTCTCATTTTCGATCCAATTGAACTTCCATAATCCGTTTCTAACTCGAGAACATGGAACTTTTTTTGCTTACTATATTTAGTTAACAAAATTTATCCTCAAGGTCTTTTAAAAAAAAAGATGTGAAATTGGAATGAAAGGACTCGGAAGAGGTTGGACAGTGAAATCTGTGTCCTCCCCTATTTAATTGTTTCTGTGGAGTTGAGTAGGCCAAGTGAAATTTTATGTTATTGAAAGAGAAAATTGCAATTTAAATGCTGCCTCAAGTAGTGTGTCCCATGATCAAACCTCCTGCTAGTAATGGTGACGATTGTCCTGCTTAGATGCCTTCAAAGGACATGGCTTTTACTATTGCTTCTGCCTACCAAACTTTGATCAATAATGGTTCAACTAATTAGGATTTTTGTGATGTCTTTTCTCCAACATGCAAGTGTTGGAAATACTTTCTGACTTATTCCAGAAACACTAATTTAAGTAATTTTGGGTGGCAAACTTAAATGAGTACGGATACCAATCCAGGAAGGAATATCACTATAATAGTCCTAGTTGTAAGTCTTCAGCAAACACACGTTTACAACTTAAAACCTAGGCATCTACCAATGATTCTTCAACCTAGGAACTCCTAAGTCTGAGATCCCATCTCACTCCCTTACAACCTTACAAACAGCAAGGATTTAAAGTACACAAGAAAAAGTATTTTGGAGACACACTCCTAAAAACTAACACTCGTACCTAAAGGCTTAGAGTGCACAAACACACACAATCCTAACTCCGTACTTCAAAGCTTAGGAGAGGATCACAAAGTACAACTCAAAGAGACACGTCCTAAGCTTGTATCAAGGTGACACAAGAAAGACTCACAATATAACACAACACACGCAAAAACCTAGGAGACTAGACACAAACAACAACGGCTTGAACAACACTAAATTAGGTTTTGCATAACCTTTAAATACTCCAGCAAAGTCCTTGATTCTGAAATAATCATGAGCTTGATTTGTTTGACTCAAGCCTTTGACCACATTAATTAAAGAGGATTCTTTCCAAAAATATACTTCAAAGATATTCTTCATAGAAATATTCTAGTCAAGGATCTGAAGTAATAAATGATGATCCTCAATAAAAGCCAGACACACAGGCGCCATGCAAGATTCATGAAAGAGAAAAACGGATCATGCCATAATTAAAAACGCGCGCCCTTATATTATCAAAAGTCGGATACGATGTTGTAGCATCTTATACCACATCCTGCTTACCAAAAATGCAGCCAATATAGAAGACTCAACAAACTCCCCCTTTGGCAAATTTTTGGCTAAAATAAATAATGACCATACAGATACTTAAACAGATACTTCAACTACATTTCTTTTTCTCAACACAAGCACACATGGATAAAGATTTGTAGAGACTATGCTTCAAAACAGATTCCAACTACTTCTTCATGGAGATCAGTAAACAAGAATATAAATGTATCTTTTAAGATGATCAGAGAGGCATGCAACAGCGGAACATATAAAAACAACTTAGCCTTAGATGGTCAGAATAATCACTATTAACAGGATGCTGTAGGGAATGCTACAACATTTCACAATACATCTCCCCCTGCACATATGCATAGGATGTTGGAGCATCGTTTCCAACATCTCCCCCTGCAAATCACATCTCATTTCTCTAGAGCACTCATGCACACATATCAGACATCAGATCATACAAGTCCACACATACACATACTTCATGCACTCAATTTTAACAAACATATCATTACCATAGCAGTGCAGACTAACAGCAGGCGAGATCAATAGGAAACACTCAGATAAACAACCAAAATACCAAATTTATACTCCCCCTTTTTGCCACAAATTTGACAAATTAGCAGTACAGAGTCTCAGCCCATATAACAGAACAGTAACAAAAGTACCAAATGAAAACAAAAGAAACAGAAATGACAAGGCAGCTCATAAATCATCCTTCAATCAGAAGCACTGGAATCAGTCACCTCCAGCTCCTCTGTATCACCACCAGCTTCTTCATTCACAGCTGCATCAGATGTTGCAGCATCATTCACAGCATCATTACCCACACCAAGACCTGCTTCCTCAGCTTCCTCTTTCTTCAGGGCAGATATAACCAGCTCAAGCCCTTTCTTCTGCTCATCCAGAGCTTGCACAATAGCTTCCAATGAGGCAATCATGTCCTTCCTACTCAGACTTGAAGAAGGATCTTGCCTAGGTACAAACTTGCTTGTCATAGGCCCTGCTATGTTTGCAGCATGGGTTCCTTCAAACAGCTTGAAATGGAGAGAAAGAGGTGCCTCTCTCTTGAGGGGTTCATCAGCAGCAGTTAAGATATTGGGGTGTTGATCAAGGATAATTCCACAAATGAGACTAGGGAAGGCTATAGGCATCTTGATTGCCCAAGACTTGCCATGAGCCATGGTTTGCTCAAAAATGTAAGTCCCATAGTCAGCAACAATACTAGTACCAATAGAGTAAATAAGCCTAGCTAAACCAGTGGCTATATGAGATGTATGGGTAGTAGGAACCCAATTCACAGTTCCTATTTTGTTCAAGACAGCATACTTCACAGAGAGCATACAAGAAGGTACCTTACCTTTAGATGGCCACACCTTGACCTGATTGGCTGTGATGGTCTTGCACACTTCATTATTGGTAACATGAATGGCAGTGTAGTCTTCCTCTTGTCTACCCAGATATCTGTTGATGATTTTTGGAGAGAACTCCACACATTTATTTCTTACCCAAACCTTCTGATATTCATTGCTGAGAGGATTGTCACAGTCTTCAGCAATATTCACAACAAATTCCTTGACAAGCTTGGCATAGCAGTTGCACAAGCCACTGACAGTCTTCATTAAACCAGCATCATCCAACAACTCAACTACCTCCTTCCAAGCCAAGGTGTCAGCAGACAGTTCCCTTTCCAGTCCTATCCTTCTTGCAAATACATACTTTCATTTCTTAGCACTATCCACAAAGTGGAATGACACATCATCAATGGGCACATCAGGGACATTTGGTGGTATCATATTTCCACCAACCTTCTTCTTAGATGCTGGGATGCTTGGAGCATCGTGTTCAGCATCATCATTTGACACAGCAGCAACAACCTTTTTCTTCTTCAGAGCTCTCTTCTGAGGTGAGGGTGGGATGCTTGGAGCATCTTGTTCAGCATCATACTCAGAATCACTCAGACTAACATTCTTCCTCTTAGAAGCTTTCTTCTTTGGTTGAGCAGGAATCTCAACCTTGCTTGAGCTTCTACTGGGACCCACAACTTTCTTCTTAGGTGACTTTGTGGGCACACTCTTTTTCTTCTTCACAGACTTTGGTGCTTCTATTTCCACCTCAGCCTCTTTTCCTTTCCTTTCCCTTAGACGCCTACCAATACCTGTTTTTCCTGCAAGGGATGACCCAACATATTTGACCACAACAATGTCATCTTCTTCCTCACTAGCTTCCACCTCAGCAGTCTTCTGAGTTTCACCTTGGTGAGGTTCAGCATCAGATGCCACAACATCTTCGACAACATCTTTGTCAGCTTCTTCTCTTACCATGGATGCTGAAGCATCAGGTGTCGCATCCTCTTGAGAGATGCTTTTGGCTAGAGATTGAAGCACATTGCCAACAATATGAGCCTCCTCATCTAGTTCATCATCCTTAGGAGAGTCAGGAATAGGAGATTATGGCTTCTCAGTTTCCACAGCAGTTTCCCCTTTTTCAGTATTAGGGATTTGAACAGTGTTAGTATCGATCTGCACACTTTGAGAGGTTGCTGCAGCATCGACACCTACAACCAGTTTGTCAGAGCCCTGATTGGCAAGAAGAAACCCTTGCATGTCGAAATCGGAGTTATATCGTGATTTGGATTTCTTGACCCTTGGTTTCTTACTTCCCGTTGTCTTTCCTTTCTTTGTGGACTTGGGTTTAGAAGATGAAGTTTTGTGGGGTTTGATGTTGAGGGCAGAGGAAATGGAGGGATGAACGGTGGAGATAGGAACAGCAGTGGTGATGATGTTGGATTGAGAATCAAAAGGAGGGTTTTCATGTGATGGTGAGGAGTGATTGGGAGAAGCGATGGTAGGAGAATTGACAGGGGAAGTTTGAGACATGGTGACGGCAAGGATTAGAGAATAGGATTGAGAGTGAGAGTTTTGTGAGGGTTGAATGAGGAGATTTGATAGTGAAGTGGAGAGGTTATAGTGAGATGTTGAATAGAAAAGGAAAGAATCAATATGAAAAGATTTGAAATAAAAATACCCAACCATATGTAGTGGCGTGTTTAGGAAGAGATTAAGGCCATGATTGCCTTGATCAACGTGCAAATTTTGATGAGAGAAAATAACTGTTGCACGCGCCACTATCACAAACGGTAACTGCTATAACTCTTCATGGAGGCAAATTCCTAACTTGCCCCTTAGCTTCTCAAACTGTACGGCATCAAGCGCTTTAGTAAAAATATCTGCCACTTGCTCTTTTGTACCAACATGTTCCAAAGTAACTATTTTGCTTTCAACAAGATCTCTTATGAAGTGATGACGAATGTCAATATGTTTTGTCTTGCTGTGTTGAACTGGATTTTTTGAGATGTTTATTGCACTCATGTTGTCACAGTACAATGTCATAGCATCTTGTACAACATCGTACTCTGTTAGCATCTGCTTCATCCAAACAAGTTGTGAGCAGCTACTCCCAGCTGCTATGTACTCAGCCTCAGCTGTGGATAAGGCCACACAGTTTTGCTTCTTACTAAACCAAGAAATCAAGTTATTACCCAAAAAGAAACAACCTCCTGAAGTGCTTTTTCTATCATCTGCACTTCCAGTCCAATCAGCATCACAGTATCCATAGAGCTTAGAATCTTCAGAATGAGAGTATATTATTCCATAGTCACTTGTTCCATTCACATATTTCAAAATCCTCTTGACCTGAGTCAAGTGACTAACCTTAGGATCAGCTTGATATCTTGCACAAACTCCAACAGCATAGGTGATATCAGGTCTACTTGCAGTCAGGTATAGCAAGCTCCCAATCATACTTCTATATAAACTTTGGTCCACACTGATTCCCTTTTCATCCTTAGTAAGTTTCAGGTGAGTAGGTGCTGGTGTTCTCTTGGAGGTAGCACTTTCCATACTAAACTTCTTGACTATGTTCCTTGTATACTTACTCTGAGATATAAATATGGTATCATCCATTTGTTTGATTTGAAGTCCAAGAAAGTATGTCAATTCCCCAACAAGACTCATCTCAAACTCAGATTGCATTTGCTTAACAAAATGTTGTACCATCGTGTCTGACATCCCACCAAACATTATGTCATCAACATATATTTGAGCTATAATAAATTTACCTCTTTCGTGCTTAACAAATAAGGTCTTGTCTGAAGCTCCCTTTCTGTAACCTTGATCTTCCAAGAATTGAGTCAACCGTTCATACCAAGCTCTGGGTGCTTGCTTCAACCCATATAGAGCTTTCTTCAATTTGTACACATGACTTGGATGTTCAGGATCAACAAAACCCTTTGGTTGTTCAACATACACTTCTTCCTGTAGGTATCCATTTAGAAAAGCACTTTTTACATCCATCTGGTAAAGTTTGAATTTGAGAATGCAAGCAACACCCAAAAGGAGCCTGATGGATTCTAGCCTTGCAACAGGTGCAAAAGTTTCTTCAAAATCTAGACCTTCAACTTGAGTATATCCCTGTGCCACAAGTCTTGCTTTGTTCCTGGTGACAATACCATTCTCATCTGACTTGTTCTTATATACCCACTTAGTTCCAATCACATTAACATCCTTTGGTCTTGGGACCAAATCTCACACCTCACTTCTTTTGAACTGATTTAATTCTTCCTGCATAGCCTCTATCCATGCTCCATCAGATAAGGCTTCTTTAACATTCTTGGGCTCAAATAGAGATACAAAACAAGAATTTGAAATAACATCATTTGTTCTTCTAGTAGTTATTCCCTATTCTGGATTACCTTTGATCAACTCTGTGGGATGATTCTTCTGAACACACACTGAAGGTCCTTTCTTCTGAGCTTGTTCTCCAGAATTTGTAGTATTGATCTCTTCTTCTATCTCTTCATCAGACTGATTCTCACCCAGATGTTCAGATGCTGTAGCATCGTGTTCAGCATCGTGCACAACAGGAGTACCCTGGTCTTCAATAACAGTTTCTTCCAGAGTAGAATCTTGAATTACAACATTTATGGATTCCATCATTACCTGAGTCTTGGAATTAAACACTCCATAGGCTCTGCTGTTTGGAGAGTATCCCAGAAAGATCCCTTCATGGCTCTTTGGATCAAGCTTTCTTCTAGGCTCTCTATCAGCTAAAATGTAACACTTGCTTCCAAACACATGGGAGTGTTTAACAGTTGGTTTTCTATTTTTCCACAGCTCATACAGAGTGGATGTGGTACCTTTTCTCTGTGTGACCCTGTTGTGAATGTAACAGGCAGTGTTCATAGCTTCAGCCCAAAAGTAGTAAGGAACATTCTTGGTATGAAGCATGACTCTGGCTGATTCTTGAATAGTTCTATTCTTCCTTTCAACTATCCCATTTTGCTGTGGAGTGATAGCAGATGAATACTCATGCTTGCTTCCTTCAGCAACACAAAATTCATTGAACCTGGAGTTCTCAAACTCCTTTCCATGATCTGTCCTGATTTTTACCACATTGCTTGCCTTTTCCCTTTGAATTTGAAGACACAATTCCTTGAAGGCTTCAAAGGCATCTAATTTTTCTCTAATGAAATCTATCCAGGTGTATCTTGAGTAGTCATCTACCATAACAAAAGCATACCTTTTTCCTCCAAGACTTTCAACCTGCATGGGTCCCATGAGGTCCATATGAAGCAGCTCAAGAACTTTGGTGGTTGTCTGATGCTCTAGCATTGGATGCGGCATCCTGACTTGCTTACCAATTTGACACTCACCACATTTGTTGCCTTCTATGATCTTCAGCTTAGGCAAACCCCTGATAGCTTCTGATGAAATGACTTTCTTCATCCCCTTCAAGTGAAGATGACCTAGCCTCTGGTGCCATAGTTTCACTTCATCTGTAGTGGTACTGAGACAGGTGGTATTCAAAGCTTCTTCCTGAGGTATCCACAAATAACAATTATCCTTGGACCTGGTTCCCTTCATTAACAGTTAGTCTTCTTCATTGTTCACAACACACTCAGTCTTGGTGAAGTTAACTTTTAGGCCTTGGTCACACAACTAACTTATACTGATCAGATTTGCTGTGAGTCCCTTAACCAAAAGTACATTCTCCAAATTGGGCAGTCCATGATTCACCAGATCCCCAATTCCAAGAATTTCTCCTTTAGCACCATCTCCAAATATAACAAAGCTGGTCTTGTATGGCTTAACATTTATGAGGTACTTTTCTTCACCAGTCATATGCCTGGAGCATCCACTATCAAAGTACCAATCTTCCCTTGATGAAGCTCTCAAAGATGTGTGAGCAATCAACCCTACATTCTCTGTCTTGGGCTTCCACTCCTTCTTTACAGGCACATCTTCCTTCACCTCATTTGCTTTAGGTTGTTGTACATGATATCCATGAAGTCTATAGCAAAAGGGCCTAATGTGACCTCTTTTTCCACAGTGATGACAAACCCATCTTCTGTATACTCTCTGGATTTTAGGCCTTTGATGACCTTTTGGATTGGATTCCAGAGCAAACTTGGGAACAGGGTAAGTTCTAGAATGCTGAGCAGGATGCTTTAGCATCGTTACCCCAGTGCAAGGATCAAAGACATCTTCAGCAGATTTGAACTTTGTCTCAAGATTCTGTTGGTACTTATTCAAATGAGAGTAATTATAGCCTACTGACTTGGCCTTACCACTTGGTAGATTTTCAAGGATCTCCTCTAATAGATTTGTTCCTGAGTTTAATTGACCTACACGCTTCTTCAAGTCCTCCATTTGAGCATTGACAAGAGCAACTTCTTCTTGAGCTTCTGAAGCCTTCTCAGTTTGAGCATTTACTTCAGATTGAAGGAGATTAATAGTCTTCTTCTGCTTCTCAAGTAATCTGCACATTTCTTCAAATCTTGTGAGTAACTCTTTGTAAGTACTTGCAAGTTCATCATAAGCCACATCACCTTCTTCATCAGTATCACTGTCTGGAGTACAAATTCCAGTTAAGGCAGTTACATGCTTTGCAGATTCATGCTCTTCCTCAGAATCTTCATCTGACCAAGACACATTCAAACCCTTTTTCTGTCGTTTCTGATACGTTCCACATTCTGTTCTTATGTGTCCATATCCTTCACACTCTGATGCTAGGAGCATTCTGACGATTCCTGTGATCAACTCTCTTCAGCACATTGTTGAACTGTCTTCCAAGCATGGCTATAGCATCTGCAATGCTTTCTTCTTCTTCATCCTCATCTTGGTCATTGTCCTCATCAGTATTGGAGACAAAAGCAATGCTCTTGGCCTTTTTCTCACCACGTTCATCAAGCACAGTTTCAAAAGTTTGAAGTGAACCCACCAATTCATCCATTTTCATAGTATAGATGTCATGTGCCTCCTCAATTGCTGTCACTTTCATATCAAATCTTTTGGGAAGAGATCTGAGAAGTTTCCTTGACAATTTCTCATCAGATACTTTTTCTCCCAGGGCTTCAAATGAGTTAGCAATATCCAAGAGGGTCATATGAAAATCTTGAATGCTTTCATCATCTTTCATCTTTAGAGTTTCAAACCTGGATGTGAGATGTTGAATTTTGGATTGCTTCACTTTTGTGGTACCTTCATAGCAAGTCTTCAAGATTTCCCATGCTTCCTTGGCTGACACACAGTTTTTGATTAGCTTAAAAACATTTGTGTCCACCCCATTAAATAAAGCATAAATGGCTTTGTTATTATAGAGAGCTGCAGCCTCTTCTTCTGTAGTCCACTCAACCTCTGGTTTCTTTACTCCTATTGAGGTTCCTTCCTTGCTAGCAACAGTGGGATGTTCCCATCCAGTCAAAACAGCCTTCCAAACCTTGCTATCAATGGATCTTAGAAAAGCAGTCATTTTTGATTTCCAGTGATCATAGTTGTTTGATCCATTGAGCAACGGTGGTCTATTCATGTATCCTCCATCCTTTTCCATGATGCCAGAAATATGAGGTCCTGGATCTCACCCTAGAGACAGGCAGGGTGCCTGCTCTGATGCCAATTGAAATTACTGGCACGCTAGATACGATGCTAGATACAATGCTCTAGCTTCTTACCACTGACAACGTAATGCTGTATACAATGCTATAGCATTCTACTGCGTAAAACTCAAGATAAATAAAAGCAAATATCTGAAAGCAAGTAAAGAACACGGAATATTTGTTAACCTAGTTCTGCGCTCAAAGCAAGCCCTAGTCTGGGGGATACCAATCCAGGAAGGAATATCACTATAATAGTCCTAGTTGTAAGTCTTCAACAAACACACGTTTACAACTTAAAACCTAGGCATCTACCAATGATTCTTCAACCTAGGAACTCCTAAGTCTGAGATCCCATCTCACTCCCTTACAACCTTACAAACAGCAAGGATTTAAAGTACACAAGAAAAAGTATTTTGGAGACACACTCCTAAAAACTAACACTCGTACCTAAAGGCTTAGAGTGCACAAACACACACAATCCTAACTCCGTACTTCAAAGCTTAGGAGAGGATCACAAAGTACAACTCAAAGAGACACGTCCTAAGCTTGTATCAAGGTGACACAAGAAAGGCTCACAATATAACACAACACACGCAAAAACCTAGGAGACTAGACACAAACAACAACGGCGTGAACAACACTAAATTAGGTTTTGCATAACCTTTAAATACTCCAGCAAAGTCCTTGATTCTCAAATAATCATGAGCTTGATTTGTTTGACTCAAGCCTTTGACCACATTAATTAAAGAGGATTCCTTCCAAAAATATACTTCAAAGATATTCTTCATAGAAATATTCTAGTCAAGGATCTGAAGTAATAAATGATGATCCTCAATAAAAGCCAGACACACAGGCGCCATGCAAGATTCATGAAAGAGAAAAACAGATCATGCCATAATTAAAAACGCGCGCCCTTATATTATCAAAAGCCGGATACGATGTTGTAGCATCTTATACCACATCCTGCTTACCAAAAATGCAGCCAATATAGAAGACTCAACAAATCGTTTAAAATTAATACATTGTACTTTTTTACAATTAATAAATATATTGTTTTCTTTTAAAAATAATGAATATATTGTTTTAAATCTATATACTTTCGTGTAAAAATTCTATCAAAACTTCGTGCAAAATATTCATTCCCCATGTGATGTAAAATAATTGTTTACAAACTTTATTTCTTGTGAGTTGCAAAATAAATTTTTCATTCGGATATTAATATATTATTTCAGGTGGTCACTTTTATAAGCAAATTTTTTCATTTGGAAATTTTCATATACAATTTTATTGGTACCTCGATATTCTTCTTTTTCTTCTTCTTTTCTTTTAAGAATAACATGCATTTTTTTAGTAACGGATAACCTACATTTTGTCATGAGAATTTCTTATAATCTATATATCGATTTGCATATACCCTCACAATTAAGCACATAGTATTAGAGGCGGGAAATGAGATTCATCAAAGCAAATGGACTAAGGTATTTGGAAATAAAATCATATGAAAATAAGCATTCGATTAATGTTTTGTTAAAAAATTATTTGCCATTGAAAAACATGGTTTTTTTTAAAAACATCATTCTTTATCAATGGAAGGAGTAAAAGTTATATTGTCGTGTCGATTGACAAAGACTGTGAGTTTAGAGAGAAGTGATATAAAAATTTGACACAATATAAGAATGAGTGGGAATTTAATCATCACCATTAACTAATATTAAAATTAAAGGCTAACATTTGGAGTAACTCATAAGAATTATTATTGGAGTCAATAGATCCCTCCTATATATATATGGTTTAAATATGCTTTTGATCCCTGCAATATACACTTGTTTTGAAAAGAGCCCCTGTAAAAAAAAAATTTGATTTTAGTCCCTGCAATTTCTAAACACTTTGAAAAGAGCCCCTGAAATGAAATTTTGGATGTCATGTCACTTAATTTGCACGTGGCACACGCTGACAAGGACAATTAATTGACGTGGCACTATTTTTGACACAATGTTCAAATTTCTAAAAAACAATTCAATGAAAACAAAAATCTAAAAAAACAAGTTTTATAATTGGAAAAAAGGTAAAAAAAAAAATTTAAAAATGATATGTAATATCCACGTGTCAAAAATAGTGCCACGTCAATTAATTGTCCTTGTCAGCGTGTGCCACGTGCAAATTTAAGTGAAATGACATCCAGAATTTCATTTCAGGGCTCTTTTCAAAGTGTTTAGAAATTGCAGGGACTAAAATCAAATTTTTTTTTAACAGGGGCTCTTTTTAAAACAAGTGTATATTGCAGGGACCAAAAACATATTTAAGCCTATATATATATATATATATATATATATATATATATATATATTATTGGAGTCAATAGATCCCTCCTATATATATATATATATATATATATATATATATATATATATATAACTTGTCAGAAAACATTAGAGTAAAAAAATTCAACATAAGAACTATACTTTTGCTTGCTGTACAAAAGAAATAATTTATCAAGAATACACTTACAAATAAACTTAAAAATACACACTACAAAATTTAAAAATTAAAATAATTAAATCCAAAAGAAGAGCTTTCCAATAAGTGTACATATAATTCTTTAAAAAAAATGTGTATGTATGAGTTAATTGACAAAAATTGTATACATTTCTTTCAAAGCACCTTCAACTTGGTAAATATTCTACTGCGTTTTGAATTGTCCCCCGGGAATTTATAAAGGAGGTCACATAAATTATTATCTTAATTAATATTTGGCAACAAATGTTATCTAGTTTAGAGTGCACTAAACAATACTCCCTCCGTTCCAAAATATAAGTCGTTTTGACCATATTACACAAATTAAGAAATGTAATTATTGTTGTATAGAAAAGAAAAATTATGAGTAAGTTTACAAAATTGTCCTTCATTAATTTTTTGAGAAAGATAAATGAAAGAATTGAAAGAAGAGAGAGAAATAAAAAGTTAAGGTGTTAGACTACTCGGCTTATCACTTAGAAGGGGGGGTTGAATAAGTGCCCCTTAAAAACAATGTGATTTTAAAAAATTGTTTCGATCAATCGCGCGAGCGGAAGAACCACCGGATCGGTAATTTACGCACCGTTGACCAAAGGAAAAATAGTACAAGCCTAGAACGGTTTCGAAAAGATTTGAAAGTGTTCGAGATCAAAATGGATTCAAATTAAACAAATTTAATTTTAATCCCAAAACAAGTTACCAAGCAATATACAAATCAATCACAATCAAGCAAGAGTTGATTGAATTTTTGTGAACCAATACCAACACCAAAAATTCAATCGATAATCAAATTAACGAAATAACGAAACTTAAAAGAGAGAGAGGGAGAGACACACGATGTGATTAGGGAGTTCCTCGGATTACGCGTCGTCCACGCGTATGTCCGAGTACGTCTCCCCCCAAATAACCAAACGGGTTATTTGAGAGTGTATAGATCAAAATCTTGATGAACTAAGAGTGCACAGTTTACAATTGAATCTTATACGACTATAACGACACAAAAAGTAAACTGATGCGAATAACCTCGACACACAACGAAACTTCGCCCTCTAATTCCAACGATCAACCTTGTGCCGAACCGCACCCGATCGTCCAGCTGAGTCCTTCGTTTCTTGTTGTCGAATCCTTCAAGACACGCACTATCTTGAATCACGTGAGAAAACACTAGAACCTTCTTCACACAATTCAACCCGACTACGATTCTGATTCACTGCGAACCGTATCGAACGTTATCACACAAGAACTCAACCTCTATGGAATTGATCCCATACTCAAAATCCAATTCGATTGCAATCCTTGATGAAGATGATGAATTTGTGATGAATAAAACCCTTTGATGCAAATTCTCACTCAATTTGTACCCAAAGTGTTTTCTGATCTTTCAAACTAGTTTTCTCTGCTTTACAATGACACACCACATTGCTATTTATAGAGAAAATAGGATTGAGCAAATTTAGGCAAAATTTAACAGACATGTATCGATACAAAGGATAGTTTGTATCGATACAAACCCTTTGACCAGCGTTCAAAATTGAAAATTTTGACCTATGTATCGATACAAACACGTATGTGTATCGATACATATATCAGTTTCTTGAAATCTTGACTGATATGTATCAAATCATGCAAGCATGATTCGATACATCAAGCACAATTTGGTTTTCTGAGAAGCAGGGGTGTGTATCGATACATGCAAGCATGATCCGATACACAGATGACCTTCTGCCTCTGAGTGACCACTTTTGTATCGATACAAGTGATATATGTATCGATACAAATTGCTCAAAAACAGTCAGAAGTAATTTCAGGACATTTGTATCGATACACATGTTTATGTATCGATACATCATACCTAAAAATCAGTTTTTCAAAGTTTAAAAAGGTTTTCTCGCTGTCAAGTCATTTGTAATGTTGCCAAAATATGTTCTACTCTATTTTCATGTGTTTTGACAATTATTAAAACATGAGGATGAATTGGTGCACTTACATTCTCCCCCTTTTTGATAATTGTCAAAACTTATGCATAAGCTAACTAAGCCTATACGGTACACAGACGCAATTAAACACCAAGGCTAACAATAAGCACGCTCCCCCTGAGTTGATGCCATAATGCGATTGTCATAGTAGAATCTTCAAGACACTTTAGCTTTTTATCCTTTGCTTGTGCATCCAAATCTCTCCCCCTTTGACAATATCAAAAAGAAGAAGAGAGTCCATTAGAAGTATCAAGTTCAATCAATTTTGACCCAAAATCATATCGTGCACTTACATTTGTCGAAATGCACATATATGATAAATTTCCTAACCAATATAAATACATACAAAGATATGCCAAAATATATCAATGACGAAAACCAAATTTCATGACAAACATGGAATGTAGAACAACAAACCAAAACCAAAGCATGAATATTGTAACACATCGACATTTTAAATCAACCCACATATCAAAATATGGGACGAAAATAAACAAAGCAATGCACCTAGTGCATAATATCATGTTGCCATATCAAATTACAACGATGATCATGAAGAGATGAAATATATTGATAGCATTTATGCAACATGTTAGACTATAGGCTCATTATTCAATATTTCACAAATTGCCATTTAACACATATGGACTTCAAGAATTATTAAGTATCTTAAAGCAAAATTTTTGGAAATGAACAAACATATGAAAGTATTGAATTGAACCAAAACATTATGTTGATAATTGAAAAGAATTCACAAAGGCAAAAAAAAAAAAAATGATATGAGAAGAGGAGATAGAGATGATACGATTTAACCTTGTACCGTAAAGTGTTGATGCACTTTCCTTTGTATAACACTCCAAGTTGCCAAGAAGTATGACATATATATATATATATATAAAGTGCATGCTTAATGGATGTTATCCTAAGTTAGAGATATCAAGGATCCCTAATTCCCCGCGAATGTAGAGAAAAGGATCCGTTGCTAGTGGCTTTGTAAAGATGTCCGCAAGTTGATTTTTCGAATCCAAATGCTCAAAGACAACATCTCCTTTTTCTACATGATCTCGAAGAAAGTGATGCCTAATTTCTATGTGTTTAGTCCTTGAATGTAACACGGGGTTCTTTGTGAGGTTTATGGCGCTAGTGTTGTCACACAAGATTGGAATACGTTGTAGTTTTAAATCGTAGTCATGAAGTTGTTGTTTTAACCAAAGTATTTGTGAACAACAACTTCCGACCGCAACGTATTCCGCCTCGGCGGTTGATAAAGCAACGGATACTTGTTTCTTGCTATGCCAACTGACCAAGCTATTACAAAATAGGTGACATGTTCCACTAGTACTCTTCCTATCCAACTTGCAACCGGCAAAGTCGGAATCGGAGTAACCTACCAAAGAACAATCATTCCCCTTAGAGTACCATAAGCCAAAGTTTGATGTTCCTTTCAAGTATTTTAAAATCCTTTTTACGGCTTTTAGGTGTGATTCTTTGGGACATGATTGATAGCGTGCACACATACAAACACTAAACATAATATCCGGCCTAGATGCCGTTAGGTAGAGTAAGGATCCGATTATACCTCTATATTTTGTGATCTCCACATCTTTACCCTCTTCATCTTTGCTTAAAGCACATGTAGATGCCATGGGAGTTTCCACATGTTTTGAATCCGTCATCCCAAACTTCTTGAGCAACTCAAGGAAATATTTAGTTTGATAGATGAAAGTCCCTTCTTCTAGTTGCTTGATTTGTAGTCCCAAGAAGTAGGTTAATTCACCCATCATGCTCATTTCAAACTCACCTTGCATAAGATTAGAAAAGCTCTTGACAAGAGATGGGTTAGTGGAACCAAAAATAATATCATCAACATAGATTTGAACTAATAAGACGTCCTTTCCCTTACATTTAATGAAAAGTGTAGTGTCAACCTTCCCTCTTGAATATCCTTTTTTAATTAAAAACTTACTAAGTCTATCATACCAAGCTCTAGGAGCTTGCTTAAGTCCGTATAAAGCTCTTTTCAATTTAAAAACATAGTCCGGATGTTCATGATTTTCAAAATCGGGTGGTTGTTTAACATACACTTCTTCATTTATGTAACCATTTAGGAAGGCACTCTTAACGTCCATTTGGTATAATTTGAAGTTCATATTGCATGCACAAGCTAATAAAAGTCTAATGGCCTCGAGGCGGGCAACCGGAGCATACGTCTCCTCATAATCAATGCCCTCCTCTTGGTTATAACCTTGAGCTACCAAACGTGCCTTATTCCTAACAATAACACCGTTTTCATCTAGTTTATTTCTAAAAACTCAATGTGTCCCAATCACTTGATGACTTGGAGATGGTGGTACTAAATCCCACACATCATTTCTTTTAAATTGATTTAGTTCTTCTTGCATTGCAAGAATCCAATGTTCATCAAGTAATGCGGTTTTTGAGTTTTTAGGTTCAACTTGTGAAACAAAAGCATAATGAGAGCAAAAGTTACTTATTTGAGATCGAGTAGCTACTCCCTTTGCAATGTCCCCTAAGACTTTGTCAATGGGATGGTTCTTTAGAGTACGCCATTCCTTTGCAAGACCGGCTCCTCTTTCCTTGTGATGATTCTTTGATGAAGAAGATCCTCCATCATCGTTATCTTCTTTGGGTGGTGACGGCTTATCGTCCTTTTCTTTAGAAGCTTCCGTTGAGGGTTGATCACTCCCAATAACTTCTTTTTCCTTTAGAATGTCCGTTGTGTCGACACCTGCACCAATAGAATTACCTTCCCCGTTTTCTTTCGGAAAAGTCTCATCAAAGTTCACATGAACCGATTCTTCAATAATTTGTAACCTTTTATTATATACTCTATATGCTTTGCTAGACAATGAATAACCTAAGAAAATGCCTTCATCCGCTTTTGGATCAAATTTGCCAAGATTCTCCTTTCCATTATTTAAAATGAAGCATTTGCATCCAAAAGAGCGCAAGTGACTAAGATTAGGTTTTCTACCTTTTAAGTATCTTATAGGGAGTTTTGTCTAAAATAGGTCGAATAATTTCCCTATTTAAAACATAACTTGCGGTGCTTATCGCATCGGCCCAAAAGTACTTAGGAAGACCACTTAACATAGTCCTAGCAAGCTCTTCTAGAATACGATTTTTCCGCTCCACTACTCCATTTTGTTGTGGTGTACGTGGAGCCGAAAAATTGTGTTCAATGCCATGTTTAGAACAAAACTTCTCAAATTTATGATTTTCAAATTCACCTCCATGATCACTCCTAATGGAAATGATCTTAAGGTCTAGTTTGTTTTGAATCATCTTAACAAATTGTTTGAAAGCGGGCAAGGTATCGCTTTTACTAGTTAAGAATAATGTCCAACAAAATCTTGAGTAATCGTCTACAATCACAAGACCATAATAATTACCACCAATACTTTTGGTCCTTGATGGTCCAAAAAGATCCATATGGATTAACTCTAAAGGCTTAGTAGTTGAAATAAACTTTTTGGATTTGAAAGAAGCCTTAGTTTGTTTACCCATTTGGCATGCATCACACAAGTGATCTTTTGAAAATCGTATTTTAGGTAGACCGACTACAAGATCTTTATAGACTATCTTATTTAGCAAATCGAAATTAAGATGTGCCATCCTTCTATGCCACAACCAAGATTCATCATTCTTGGTTATGAGACACTTAGCACCACTTAGGCAATTATCATCTAGGTCTAGCATGTACACATTCCCATGCCTAATAGCCTTAAGAACCACATTCTTGTCTTTGTTACTTTCGATTGTGCAAAAGGTTGGTTTGAAATTTATTATGAACCCTTTATCACAAAGCTTAGCAACACTCAACAAGTTGTGCTTAAGGTTATCCACAAGTACAACATTAGATATGGTTATAGTAGAGGGATTACCGATAGTACCTACACCAAGAATAGTGCCCTTATTGTTGTCTCCATAGGTGACATAGCCCTTCTCCTTTGTTTTAAACTCAATAAAAAGCGAGGCATCACCCGTCATGTGCCTTGAACATCCACTATCTAGAAACCATCTCCTTTCTAGATTATCAAGGCACTTTTCCTACAACAATTAGACATAAGAAGGAGGTACCCAATTTTCATTGGGTCCTAATTGGTGAGGTAAATAAGCTTTGTTGAGTTTTGGCATCCATTGCAATACGCCCTTAGGTACAAACAATTTCCTAGCTTTACATTTTGCAATGGTATGACCTTCACAACAACAATAGTGACAAGTGATATGTGAGTCAATCTTCTTTTGATCCATTTTGAAATGTTTAGATTTTTTGTTTTTAACTTTCAAAGTTTTTTGTAAATATTTTGGATCAACTTCATGAGCCACTTTGTCCTTGATAGTCTTAATGTTTTTGGACAAAGTGACACAATTATCACAACCAACTATATCACTATTATCATGACATGCATTTGACCTTTCTAATAATGATACCTTGAAAGCTTTCAACTATTCTTCCGTTTCGGAAACTTTCTTTTCAAGAGCTTTGTTAATTTTTATAATTTCTTTTAATCGTTTGAAAGCTTTCCTAGTTTCACTACATAGATCCTCAAACGCACTTTGCAAATCATGATATTCTAACGAAGTATATGAGCTAGAGGGATTTTGGTTTACCTTTTTGGGAGCTTTATCCTTCTTTTTGTGATGATGAGTTGAGAGGCATACATTTGCCACTTCCCCTTCATCACTTGAGCTAGAGCTTGATGATGAATGAGATGAAGAGCTACCACTCTCTCATGCAACATAAGCTTTCTTTCCTTTACTCCTCTTTTTGTTTGAAGATGACTCCTTCTCTTTTCTCTTGAGATTAGGACAATCCGGCTTGTAACGACCAACTTGGCCGCACTCATAGCATATCCCTTTCTTGGAGTACCTAGCATCTTCATTCTTCCGACGGTAACCACTATCTTTCCGAAACTTCTTAAGATTGTCATCGGAATGCCTGATCTCATTCTTTCCCACATACCTATTGTAGCGTCGAACGAAGAGCCCCATTTCCTCATCATCGGAATCGTCTTCGCTTGAGCTACTTTCCACTTGCTCAACCTTTTTAGACTTTGACTTTGAGGCTTTTAGAGCAATTGACCTCTTGTCCTTTTCCTTTTCTTTTTCGTTGTGTTTCTCCTTTTTACCACCTTTCTCATGCTTGTCCAACAAACTAAGCACTTGTTCATGTTCCGTTAGCTTACCAAACAATGTTGTGAGGCTCAAAGTAGTAAGATCGTTCGCCTCTTTGATTGCGGTGACCTTGGGTTGCCATGACCTATTAAGACACCTCAAAATTTTGTTAGTAGCATCTTGATTAGTGTTTGGTTTGCCTAGACCGTGTAACTTGTTGGTGATTTTAACAAATCGTTGTTGCATATCCGCGATGGTTTCACCATCTTGCATATGGAACAACTCAAACTCTTGGGTTAAAGTGTTTATTTTTGAAATTTTGACCTCATTAGTTCCCTCAAAGTGAGTAACTAATGTATCCCACATTTCCTTAGCCGTAGAACAATGCGACACATGATAAAATTGTTCAATCCCAAGGGATGAAATAAGTATGTTTTGTGCCTTTGCATCGTAATTGACCTTTTTCTTTTCATCATCCGTCCATTGTGCCATAGGCTTATTTATGACAACACCATTAAGATCGGTCATTGTTGGAACAAATGGACCGTTCTCAATAGCGTTCCATACTTCACCATCAAAAGAATTGATGTGAATGCGCATACTACTTTTCCAATAATCAAAATGATCCCCATTGAATATCGGAGCCCTATTATACGCCCCTTTCGGTGCGAAAGCCATGTTTTCTAATAATTGGCATAATCCGTAGAATTTTGCAAACAAAATTGAACCGGGATCGTGATACCACTTGTTAGACTACTCGGCTTATCACTTAGAAGGGGGGGTTGAATAAGTGACCCTTAAAAACAATGTGATTTTAAAAAATTGTTTCGATCAATCGCGCGAGCGGAAGAACCACCGGATCGGTAGTCTACGCACCGTTGACCAAAGGAAAAATAGTACAAGCCTAGAACGATTTCAAAAAAAGATTTGAAAGTGTTCGAGATCAAAATGGATTCAAATTAAACAAATTTAATTTTAATCCCAAGACAAGTTACCAAGCAATATTCAAATCAATCACAATCAAGCAAGAGTTGATTGAATTTTTGTGAACCAATACGAACACCAAAAATTCAATCGATAATCAAATTAACGAAATAACGAAACTTAAAAGAGAGAGAGGGAGAGACACACGATGTGATTAGGGAGTTCCTCGGATTGTGCGTCGTCCACGCGTATGTCCGAGTACGTCTGCCCCCAAATAACAAAACGGGTTATTTGAGAGTTTATAGATCAAAAACTTGATGAACTAAGAGTGCACAGTTTACAATTGAATCTTATACGACTATAACGACACAAAAAGTAAACTGATGCGAATAACCTCGACACACAACGAAACTTCGCCCTCTGATTCCAACGATCAACCTTGTGCCGAACCGCACCCGATCGTCCAGCTGAGTCCTTCGTTTCTTGTTGTCGAATCCTTCAAGACACGCACTATCTTGAATCACTTGAGAGAAACACTAGAACCTTCTTCACACAATTCAACCCGACTACGATTCTGATTCACCGCGAACCGTATCGAACGTTATCACACAAGAACTCAACCTCTATGGAATTGATCCCATACTCAAAATCCAATTCGATTGCAATCCTTGATGAAGATGATGAATTTGTGATGAATAAAACCCTTTGATGCAAATTCTCACTCAATTTGTACCCAAAGTGTTTTCTGATCTTTCACACTAGTTTTCTCTGCTTTACAATGACACACCACATTGCTATTTATAGAGAAAATAGGATTGGGCAAATTTAGGCAAAATTTAACAGACATGTATCGATACAAAGGATAGTTTGTATCGATACAAACCCTTTGACCAGCGTTCAAAATTGAAAATTTTGACCTATGTATCGATACAAACACGTATGTGTATCGATACATATATCAGTTTCTTGAAATCTTGACTGATATGTATCAAATCATGCAGGCATGATTCGATACATCAAGCACAATCTGGTTTTCTGAGAAGCAGGGGTGTGTATCGATATATGCAAGCATGATCCGATACACAGATGACCTTCTGCCTCTGAGTGACCACTTTTGTATCGATACAAGTGATATATGTATCGATACAAATTGCTCAAAAACAGTCAGAAGTAGTTTCAGGACATTTGTATCGATACACATGTTTATGTATCGATACATAACACCTAAAAATCAGTTTTTCAAAGTTTAAAAAGGTTTTCTCGCTGTCAAGTCATTTGTAATGTCGTCAAAATATGTTCTACTCTATTTTCATGTGTTTTGACAATTATTAAAACATGAGGATGAACTGGTGCACTTACGTAAGGGTATAATAGGAAAAATAGCATTAAATGCTTCATTGGAATTGTAAAGCGACATATATTTTGGAACAAATTTTTTCTCCAAAACCACATATATTTTGGAACGGAGGGAGTATATTATAGTGAAATTTATAAGTTTGTCTTCTCATAACTACTTTTCCGATTAACTACATATAAATAATACTTCGCTAAAAAACATCAAAATAGAAGGTATTCCGTTACAAAATCATTCATCAATAATTGTTGTTTTCGACCCCATGTCACATCTTAAAGTGTTCTTGATATTGAAAAGACACTTAAAAATCTTCTCTCCATAGCTTTTATTACAATCGTATTTTTGAAAAAATAGAAGAGAGGATCAGTAAAAGAAAATAGAATAAAAAAAAAGTTGAAGAAAAGTAAAAACAACAAATTTGAATTACAAAAGAGTAAATAAATAGAAATCAAAATAGCAATTGTCAAAAAAAAATAAAAGAAATCGAAATAGCAAAAATGTTGAAAGAATATTGAAATTGAAATATTGTGAGTGAAAGATGGTTGAAAGAAAAGACAATATTTATAATAAAAACTACACAATCAATTCATAATGAATTTTTTTTCTTTCTAATTAATAGCATTTATATGACCAGATTTTATGGGTGGGTGGGGTAGCTCGGTTGGTACTTGCTGACTGAGCGGGTGTAGGCTATTGGTCAGAGGTTCGATCCTTGGCAGCAGCAAATGTAGTATTTTCTTTGTAAATAAGTTGGTGGTACTTATAATCATCAACTTTTTGTTAAAAAAAAAAAATATGACCAGATTTTATGTGAAATTTTATTCTCAATAATAAGGGAATATATGAATATGCTTTTGACCAGGTTTTATAGCATTCATATGACCAGATTTTATGTGCAATTTTAAAATTATAACATCAATGTTTAAAATAAATGTTAATAATACTTATAGAGAAAATTCAATTGACAAAAAATTAATTTAATTTAAAATTTGATATGACATCCCTTTTTATAGAGAGTGGATTCTCTCAAAAAAAATAATAATTCCTCAATTGTCTCAATTGTTAATCCAACCTTTCAGCAGCAATGGACATAGCCCTTAACGTATTGCGTCCTTTGATATAATTCGCAACGTTGTGCGAACAACATCCATTGCACAACCTCAAAAGAGAACTAACATTAACTGTTGAGGATTTCTTTAAAGACAACATTAGCGACTTAGCATAATCTGAGGAAAGTAACAAGTTTTGTCAATGAATTTTGTCAATGAAAGTAACAAGTTTCAGCAAAATTCAACAAACAGCTTGTACCATAAGATCACACCCATTATGACTGAAAATTGATCAAAGAATACAGAGAACAAAATAGAAAACATTGTGAATTCAATTCTACAGTTTCTACTTCGCCAATTGCTTTCTTCATAGTTCATATAATGATGCATGCATATACTAACCAGTATAACAGGCTGGTTGGCCCATATGAAAAGCTACATCATGTATTTTTTTCTTCTATAAATTACTTATTGTTGTAAGGTGAAATAATAATAATTTTAATATTAATCTTTTGAGTAACAATTAAACGAAAATATTTCCTCATATACACTCATTCAAAAGAAAACACTCAACTAAAAACACTCATGACTTCCATTAGATGGAATAAAAACATTCATACTCAAATAAAAACACTCCAACACTATCCAATTGCATAACAGATGGAATCGGTCGAAAATGTAAAATAGGCTTCTACTTAGAATGAGAGGAAAATAGTCTACAAAATACTGACATATATATATGGACACCGGACACAACAACGACACAGATAATAATTCAAAAAGGAAGGAAAAATTGAATGTAATTACATTCACCGGTGCCGTGTTGGTGTATGAATCTATCATATACTGGACACCGAACACGCGTTTAATTTGAAATGTCGATACCAGTCAATCGCAGATAGCGGAAAATAGCATATTGTTAAAATTCCACTACACAATAGTGCAATAGTGCCAGTATTTGATAACATTTTATACCAATTACCAAATAGAGCATCAATAAACAATAGTGATTTGTCCAAACTCGTCTACATTATAATGGTAAAACGCCGCTATAGCTACTCCCAGGGGCGGATCCAGACATAACTTAACAGTGGGGCTAACATTTTTGGTCCAAAAACTAAATTATATTAAAGTTACTAAAAAGTTGTACTAAAAATAGATAGCAACACAGTTCTTATAGTGTTTCTTTTTATATCTTCCATGTTGTTCATGCCCTATGGAAACATATACTCCGTAGTAGAAAGCAACACAATACTTAGATAGTGTAGCAAAGAGGCATCAAATGTTCATGTAGTGGATACATATATAAACTAGCATGATGGAGTTTCTTCAATCTTATAAACAATTTCAGTCGGGAAAGTAACCAACTGAATCAAGTGTAATATGTGTACATGTATGATACGCAAACTTTATCCTTTCAAATAGACGTGCTAAGCCATGACATTTGAATTTTGAGGCCTCTGAAGTTTTCCACAATGATACTTTTTTGAAGCAATTAACAGTTTCAATCTTAGCAATTCACTATTTCAATTTGATGATAAGATTTCAATACATTAATTGGACAGATTACTAAATAGGATTCAAAGCCTAGTATTAACATAGTCTAAGGCAAATGCATAAGCTAAACACTTGGTTGCTTTTTCATTTATATTTAATATTTCCTAATCATTCACAACGCTACGTTAAGGTTAAAACGATGATTTAAACTACTATAATTCTGCTGTAAAAGGTCAAAAACAGAAAATTCATGATCATGGCAGCATGCATAAACAATTGGAGAAAGAGGTCATACGAATATGAAAGTACCCAACAACTATGTATTACATCTAAATAATAATACCAATATTTATAACCAATTAAATAATTCCTTACACCAAAATTTCTTCATATTTTCTAACTCCACCAAATTTCTTCAAATTTTCTAACTCAACACCGAATTTTCTAACTCAACACCGAATTTTCTAAGTTAAGGTTAACAACACCAGAATTTTCTAACTCAACATGACAACATTAGCATTATGGCTCCCTTAAAGTAAGAAGGATTGATTGAGTATATCTATTATCTATATTTATTCAATCAATCAATCAAAGAAACAAATCAAAATTTCTCAAATCAAAATTTTCCAAAAACCTAAAACCTAGAAAAATTATAGAAATTTGTCTCAGCAATTCATATCAAAATTTCAGCACCTGAAAACAAGGATTTAGATTCAGAAATTGGAACGGAGCTTTTCCTCTAGAATTTCAGTACCTGTCGCGTCGACAAGAGAGACAAAAGGAGACGAGAGAGATAAAGGGGGAGAATGGCGGCCGGTGGTGAGTGGTGCCTGTGGTGGTGGTGGTCGAAGCTATTCTTCCTACTACTTAATAAGACTTATACCAATTACTACATAGAAAATAACCTTGTAGAATGTATAGTCCTAGTGATTGAGTTCTCAAGTTGTAGCATATAATAGTTTACATGCATAAATTATAAACAGATTTCAGCCCCATTTACTTTGAGAAAACATTTTCTATTTTCATTTCTAAAAATTTATGTTAATTTGGTGTTAGTTGGAGTATTACTTACTAACAAGGAGATACTAGACTCTTAATTAATTATGTGCATTTTTTTGAAAAACAATAAAAACACCGAAAGATTGTTTTCAATTCAAAATCAAAACAAGGTTTAAGAAATAAGCACTTATGCACATGTACATGTCTAGGTTCAAAATATAACAAAAAGAAACAGAGTTAAGCCCACGTTGTAACAACCAAATCCCCTGCTACATAGCAACAACCAACAAAATCCACCTAAAAAGACCAGCCAACACCAAATTAACAACCCAAGCACAATCTATGCTCCCAACACAACACCATATAGACGACAAGGGTATATGATTTAGGGTTTAGAATTTGGAAGCAAAACATACCTATTGTAAGATGATTGAGAGTGGCCGGTGTGGTGGTGACGATGGTGGCTATGAGGAGAGTGGCCGGCGCCGGCGAAAATGGTGGTGGTTATGAGAGTCGCGATTGGTGAAGTGTGGCCAAGGGGAGAAAGTACGCGTTTTTTTTTGTGCTACTTCCGTGTTTTCTTTTAAAGTATATAATTTTCGTCTATGTATATTCGCATACTAGAATAACTTACACGGGTTAATTTTTACTTATAAAAATATATTATATTTTTGAAAATATTTTAATAATAAATAAATTTAAATGTATATTTTTTGTCTTGATAATAAATTTAGATGTACATCTGATTATTCTATTTTTAATGGCATATCAAATATTTATTGTGTTAATTATCTGGTTCCTATGAAAATAACCGTTTCACCAAGAAATTAAAAGTGTACATATACCAATTTTCATATGCTCCAAGTGCAATTGCATAATTCGATTGGTTATAATTTTTTTGCAATAGTCCCCTATAAACATAACTGGTAAGAGACATGACATTTAGTCGTGTAAGTATATCAGAAAAAGCGATTAAAGACAATTCAAACCATACAAAAAAAAATTGGTTCGGTTAAAAGTTGAGGTAGTTTGATTCGATTTTTTTTGTTTTTAAAAATCAATGAACTGAACCAGCGACTTTAATTACCCATTTTAATCTTGTTCTTCATAAATTTTTCTATCCCGTCTCATCTCCATTTCTTTTAATCATTTAAAATTAATATATTGTTTTTTTTTTTTACAATTAATGAATATTTGTTTTCTTTTAAAAATAATGAATATATTGTTTTAAATCTATATATTTTCATGTAAAAATTCTATCAAAACTTCGTGTAAAATAATTCATTCTCCGTGTGATGTAAATAATTGTGTACCCCGTCTCATGTCCATTTCTTTTAATCGTGAAATTCCTGGCACACTAGATACGATGCTAGATACAATGCTCTAGCTTCTTACCACTGACAACGTAATGCTGTATACAATGCTATAGCATTCTACTGCGTAAAACTCAAGATAAATAAAAGCAAATATCTGAAAGCAAGTAAAGAACACGGGATATTTGTTAACCCAGTTTGGCGCTCAAAGCAAGCCCTAGTCTGGGGGCACTACAAGAAAAAAAGCATTTTGCAACATTTCCATTGCGACAATTTGAACATAACCGTCGCAATGTGAATTTTTTAAGACGTTTGCAACAGTTTATGCCACAGTTTATACAACCGTGGCAAGTGTTTGTTCTATGACTAGAAAAATTTCATTTTTGTAAGACATTTGCAACGGGTTATGCCACGAATTTTACAACCGTGGCAAATAATTTACTCTATAATAGGGAAAATTTCATTCTAGTGCCATTGTGAAAATAGAATCTCTCTATTTTCAAATTTCAAATTTCAAAAAATAAAATATTAACACACTACAACAAAAACACTCAGACTCTCTCTTTATAAAAAAAAATCATAAAACAAAAAAAAAAAACAACAAACAAATCACGCACAGATGCTCGTTTCCTTCTCCATCGATTTCCTTCGCCGCCGTTCACCCACATCTTTCCTTCGTCGCCGTTTCCTTCTTCGACCGCTCGTTTCTTCATTCCGGTTTCCTATCACAAGTGCTAAACCCCTAACTCCTTTTCTTCATCAACCCTAATTCCTAAATCAATTTTGATTTCATCTCAAGTTCCTAAATCACAAATGCTAAATTCCTAAATCGTTTTCTTCATCTCAAGTTCAGGTTTGTTTTGATTTCTCCTAAATCCCTTTTCTAAGTTTGTTGTTCTATCTTTGAACAGAGCTTATTTTTGGTTTCCTATTATTGGTTTCCTATTATTTCTATTATTTTTCATTTTGGTTTTCTATGATTTTGGTTGATTTTGATTTTCTTTTATTTTGTTGGAATTAAATTGCTACTATATGTATTGATTCTCTATTACATATGCTCTAGAATAGGCTATCCAATTGAAGTCCATAATTATAACCAATCGAATTATGCAATTGCACTGGAGCATATGAAAATTGGTATATGTACACTTTTAATTTCTTGGTGAAACAGTTATTTTCATAGGAACCAGATGATTAACACAATAAATATTTGATATGCCATTAAAAATAGAATAATCAGATGTACATCTAAATTTATTATCAAGACAAAAAATATACATTTAAATTTATTTATTATTAAAATATTTTCAAAAATATAATATATTTTTATAAGTAAAAATTAACCCGTGTAAGTTATTCTAGTATGCGAATATACATAGACGAAAATTATATACTTTAAAAGAAAACACGGAAGTAGCACAAAAAAAAACGCGTACTTTCTCCCCTTGGCCACACTTCACCAATCGCGACTCTCATAACCACCACCATTTTCGCCGGCGCCGGCCACTCTCCTCATAGCCACCATCGTCACCACCACACCGGCCACTCTCAATCATCTTACAATAGGTATGTTTTGCTTCCAAATTCTAAACCCTAAATCATATACCCTTGTCGTCTATATGGTGTTGTGTTGGGAGCATAGATTGTGCTTGGGTTGTTAATTTGGTGTTGGCTGGTCTTTTTAGGTGGATTTTGTTGGTTGTTACTATGTAGCAGGGGATTTGGTTGTTACAACGTGGGCTTAACTCTGTTTCTTTTTGTTATATTTTGAACCTAGACATGTACATGTGCATAAGTGCTTATTTCTTAAACCTTGTTTTGATTTTGAATTGAAAACAATCTTTCGGTGTTTTTATTGTTTTTCAAAAAAATGCACATAATTAATTAAGAGTCTAGTATCTCCTTGTTAGTAAGTAATACTCCAACTAACACCAAATTAACATAAATTTTTAGAAATGAAAATAGAAAATGTTTTCTCAAAGTAAATGGGGCTGAAATCTGTTTATAATTTATGCATGTAAACTATTATATGCTACAACTTGAGAACTCAATCACTAGGACTATACATTCTACAAGGTTATTTTCTATGTAGTAATTGGTATAAGTCTTATTAAGTAGTAGGAAGAATAGCTTCGACCACCACCACCACAGGCACCACTCACCACCGGCCGCCATTCTCCCCCTTTATCTCTCTCGTCTCCTTTTGTCTCTCTTGTCGACGCGACAGGTACTGAAATTCTAGAGGAAAAGCTCCGTTCCAATTTCTGAATCTAAATCCTTGTTTTCAGGTGCTGAAATTTTGATATGAATTGCTGAGACAAATTTCTATAATTTTTCTAGGTTTTAGGTTTTTGGAAAATTTTGATTTGAGAAATTTTGATTTGTTTCTTTGATTGATTGATTGAATAAATATAGATAATAGATATACTCAATCAATCCTTCTTACTTTAAGGGAGCCATAATGCTAATGTTGTCATGTTGAGTTAGAAAATTCTGGTGTTGTTAACCTTAACTTAGAAAATTCGGTGTTGAGTTAGAAAATTCGGTGTTGAGTTAGAAAATTTGAAGAAATTTGGTGGAGTTAGAAAATATGAAGAAATTTTGGTGTAAGGAATTATTTAATTGGTTATAAATATTGGTATTATTATTTAGATGTAATACATAGTTGTTGGGTACTTTCATATTCGTATGACCTCTTTCTCCAATTGTTTATGCATGCTGCCATGATCATGAATTTTCTGTTTTTGACCTTTTACAGCAGAATTATAGTAGTTTAAATCATCGTTTTAACCTTAACGTAGCGTTGTGAATGATTAGGAAATATTAAATATAAATGAAAAAGCAACCAAGTGTTTAGCTTATGCATTTGCCTTAGACTATGTTAATACTAGGCTTTGAATCCTATTTAGTAATCTGTCCAATTAATGTATTGAAATCTTATCATCAAATTGAAATAGTGAATTGCTAAGATTGAAACTGTTAATTGCTTCAAAAAAGTATCATTGTGGAAAACTTCAGAGGCCTCAAAATTCAAATGTCATGGCTTAGCACGTCTATTTGAAAGGATAAAGTTTGCGTATCATACATGTACACATATTACACTTGATTCAGTTGGTTACTTTCCCGACTGAAATTGTTTATAAGATTGAAGAAACTCCATCATGCTAGTTTATATATGTATCCACTACATGAACATTTGATGCCTCTTTGCTACACTATCTAAGTATTGTGTTGCTTTCTACTACGGAGTATATGTTTCCATAGGGCATGAACAACATGGAAGATATAAAAAGAAACACTATAAGAACTGTGTTGCTATCTATTTTTAGTACAACTTTTTAGTAACTTTAATATAATTTAGTTTTTGGACCAAAAATGTTAGCCCCACTGTTAAGTTATGTCTGGATCCGCCCCTGGGAGTAGCTATAGCGGCGTTTTACCATTATAATGTAGACGAGTTTGGACAAATCACTATTGTTTATTGATGCTCTATTTGGTAATTGGTATAAAATGTTATCAAATACTGGCACTATTGCACTATTGTGTAGTGGAATTTTAACAATATGCTATTTTCCGCTATCTGCGATTGACTGGTATCGACATTTCAAATTAAACGCGTGTTCGGTGTCCAGTATATGATAGATTCATACACCAACACGGCACCGGTGAATGTAATTACATTCAATTTTTCCTTCCTTTTTGAATTATTATCTGTGTCGTTGTTGTGTCCGGTGTCCATATATATATGTCAGTATTTTGTAGACTATTTTCCTCTCATTCTAAGTAGAAGCCTATTTTACATTTTCGACCGATTCCATCTGTTATGCAATTGGATAGTGTTGGAGTGTTTTTATTTGAGTATGAATGTTTTTATTCCATCTAATGGAAGTCATGAGTGTTTTTAGTTGAGTGTTTTCTTTTGAATGAGTGTATATGAGGAAATATTTTCGTTTAATTGTTACTCAAAAGATTAATATTAAAATTATTATTATTTCACCTTACAACAATAAGTAATTTATAGAAGAAAAAAATACATGATGTAGCTTTTCATATGGGCTAACCAGCCTGTTATACTGGTTAGTATATGCATGCATCATTATATGAACTATGAAGAAAGCAATTGGCGAAGTAGAAACTGTAGAATTGAATTCACAATGTTTTCTATTTTGTTCTCTGTATTCTTTGATCAATTTTCAGTCATAATGGGTGTGATCTTATGGTACAAGCTGTTTGTTGAATTTTGCTGAAACTTGTTACTTTCATTGACAAAATTCATTGACAAAACTTGTTACTTTCCTCAGATTATGCTAAGTCGCTAATGTTGTCTTTAAAGAAATCCTCAACAGTTAATGTTAGTTCTCTTTTGAGGTTGTGCAATGGATGTTGTTCGCACAACGTTGCGAATTATATCAAAGGACGCAATACGTTAAGGGCTATGTCCATTGCTGCTGAAAGGTTGGATTATCAATTTTCTGGTGGTTACCAAGCAGATGGTTCTTCAGGTTACAAGCAAAATCAAGCTGGCTTTTATCAGCAAAATGCAAGTGGATCTTATCGTAATAATCATCCTATTTCAGAGCAAGTTTCTTATGGAGCTGGTCAAACTGCGGGTGGAGGAAATGTAAATATCAGCCAGAATGTAGTTCAAAATAATTTGGCAGAGCATAATGGAAGAGTCAATGGGGGGGGGGAGTTTGGTCAAAGAAACTTCCAAATGCAACATAAAGATGGGGTAAGTGTTGATAATTCAAGGGGCTTTGGGATGCATCCTAATGGTTCTTATGACAGACATAATTGGACACTAAAATCTGAAGAAAAGATGACTTGTCCCAATTCATATAGTTCACCTAGGCCTTTAGAGTATCGGGGACATCAGAAAGGGAACCTTACTCAAAACATGGGTCATTTTCAGCAGGCGCCAAATTTAAAAACTCAAACCATGGTTCGTTTTCAGCAGGCACCAAATTTAAACACTCAAAACATCGGTCGTTTTCAGCAAACACCAAATTTGAATCCTCAAAACATCGGTCATTTTCAGCAGGCACCAAATTTGAATACACAAAACTCTGCTTATGGACAATCTCAACAGAATCAAGATGGCCGATATCCACCAAATTTGAATACTGCACAGAAATCAACAGTTGGACCTCCTCTATTCAGTAATGCAAAACCGGGTGGCGAATCCGTCGATGAATCTAATGAAAGTCCATACAGAGGTACACTTGAGGAGCTAGATGGTTTTTGCATGGAAGGTAAAGTGAAGGAAGCAGTTGAAGTTTTGCAAGTGTTGGAAAAGCTTCATATTCACGTGGATTTGAATCGTTGTTTACAATTAATGCACCACTGTGCGAAGGCTAAGTCTCTTGAAGAGGCAAAAGTTGTACATAAATATGCTTTGCAACATTTGTCACCTCTCAAAGTCAGCACATGCAATAGAATATTGGAAATGTATTTTGAATGTGGGTCTGTAGATGATGCAGTCAATATGTTCAAGAACATGCCCGAGCGTGATTTGACTACGTGGTATACTATGATAACACAACTTGCTAAAAACGGGTTTGCAGATGATTCAGTTGATATATTTACTCAATTTAAAGAATCAGGACTGAAACCTGATGGCCAAATGTTTATTGGGGTTTTTGGTACATGCAGCATGTTGGGAGATATAGATGAGGGGATGTTGCACTTTGAATCCATGACCAAGGACTATGGCATTGTACCAACTATGGCGCATTATGTCAGCCTAGTAGAGATGATTGGTAGTATTGGGCATCTTGATGAAGCCTTGGCATTCGTTGAAAAGATGCCATTGGAACCAAGTGTAGAGGTATGGGAGACTTTGATGAATAGTTCCAGAGTTCATGGAAACACCGAGTTGGGGGATCGTTGTGCTGAACTAGTTGAAAAGTTGGATCCTTCTAGTTTGAATGAGAAATCAAAAGCTGGCCTTTTACTTGGAGAAACTTCAGACTTAATAAAAAACAAAGAGACGAACAAATTAGCAAGCAAGAATCTTCTAGAAGTTCGGAGTCGAATCCATGAATATCGAGCAGGAGATACTTCCCATCCAGAAAATGACAAAATATATGCTTTGCTTAGAGGTTTGAGGGTCCAAATGAAAGAAGCTGGTTATATTGCAGAGACGAGATTTGTGTTGCATGACATAGACCAAGAGGGCAAAGAAGATGCTCTCCTTGCCCACAGCGAAAGACTTGCTGTTGCTTATGGTCTCCTTAACAGTTCTGCTCGTTCTCCTATTAGAATAATTAAGAATCTCCGTGTTTGTGGTGATTGTCATACTGCACTGAAGATTATTTCTGACCTTGTGGGTAGAGAACTCATCATTCGAGATGCTAAAAGGTTCCACCATTTTAAAAATGGGCTTTGCTCTTGCCGGGATTATTGGTGAACATGAACCTAGGTAATTTCCACCTTTGATATCTATATATATATATATATATATATATATATTCTAACTGAAGTGATCTTGATTTTCCATTTGACTAAAATATTTGAAGAAAAATTAATTGTTTCGAAATTTGTATATTAAAATTATGCTTCATGTAGAATTTAGTTTAATTATGAATACACACACACACACACACACACAATAAGAATGTGAGATTAATTCTTCTTTCTATCATCCGTGTTCTTTTGTTTTCAGGCCCGAGCTAAACATGACATCGGAAATACTTTTATTGCTGGATGTGCTACTGGAGGTACTATATCAGCTAAAGGTAACCCTCTTTTTCATTCATTTTTTTTATCATTTATTATGTTTTTGTCTCTCATAACCTGTGTTTAAGAAATGAGGGGCCGACATTGCCTGACAGGCCTCCCATATGAAAACTAATGCTAAATGACCAGAAGTGACAAGCCTAATGATTTCTTCTTGGGTGCTAAGGACTTTGGTAATTGATAGCCATAGAAACTAAATTTTAGCTAAATGGTAGAGTATACCTTTTGTTGTTGTGAGCTTATATGCTCTAGTCTTGTAATTCTGTTTGGTAAAATGATTAATGATTAACTTCAAGGAAGATTGTGTTTATGCTCTGCTCTGTCTTTCACCATAGTCTAATCCAGATTTTACTTAGGATTAGAAAGAGTCGAGATAGAAACGTTCCTCCAGATCACTACAAACACTTAATTAAACTTAAATTCCAAATCCATAATAATGTCATACAAACATAATCCCACATAATCCTACTAGATTGCAATTCTGCCTGTTATTTGGATCATCCAAATTGTCAAGGATCTTACTTATGAGCAAAATTGCGATTTTGACTATATTGAGAAATAATTTCAACGTATTATTACAAAACCCCAGTCTTTCTCAAAATTAAAGTTTGTTGTCATTGATGTCTTTCTGGTGGCTTAGCAACATTTATCTTTATGTATTTCACCCAAACAGGTTATTAGTAGAAATATTGTTTATCCCTTTTCAGAATTGTTTTCTATTTAAGTTAGCGCTGTTGATGAAAATTGAAAACCAAAAATCAGAATAAGCAGTTGTAGCTGCGAGTTTTCATAGGGTTCTGACAGTGGTGAGTGGTCCAATATGGATGTAGTGCTGGGGATATATATGCGCGGTAGTTCTAGTTTTAGATCTTGTTGGTTTGCTCATTTCTTTACTCGTCTTGAAGAAATTTGTGCATTGTAGTCTGTTAAAATGAAAAGCAAATTGATGAAAAAAGAGACAAGAAATAATTATCAGGCCGGATAATGCTCCCTGATAGTTCCACTCTTTCCCTGTGTTTCGCAATGACCTTGACATTTGTTAATGTTTTCCAATGTTTTTGTGTGGTTGTAGGTGGTCCAAAAGCTGCATGTATGGGTTGTGCTGGCTTTGCAGCATTCTCTGTTGTAATAGAGAAGTTTATGGAGAGGCATCAATAAGTGAACTGATCTTGACCAGTTTTGTATTCTTCAATCATAATTTGAGTTCTTGATGAGAACACTTTACCGATAATGATAAAGGGGGCATGATAGGGAGCAACATGAATTGCAGTATTAATCACATCTCTAATTTATTTGTATACAATGTCATTGACGGATGCATTCTCCAAATTTGGGAAAGCTCTTTGTAATGACATGCTTTTAGTATTGGAAAATGCTTAGTTTTAAGAAACCCCGAAGAGCAATAATTGTGATCGACTCTTTCAAGTGTTTAGCACTGGTGCTTAGTAGTA
This sequence comes from Trifolium fragiferum, assembly GCA_954870985.1. NCBI lineage: Eukaryota > Viridiplantae > Streptophyta > Magnoliopsida > Fabales > Fabaceae > Trifolium > Trifolium fragiferum. The sequence continues at coordinate 20,338,893 of OX940794.1, forward strand.
TCAGTTAATTTATATAGTTTTTTGTTTGTAATTCATTCTTATTTTTGAAAGTTTTTATGGCGCAAATTCACTCTTGTTATATCTATTTAAGTGAAAAATGTATTAAATTTTGGTTCTTGGGTAAAAATTCTATTCGATTATGAAAGAGAGATAGGTATGCTAACAAAAAAAATGTTCTCATTTTCGATCCAATTGAACTTCCATAATCCGTTTCTAACTCGAGAACATGGAACTTTTTTTGCTTACTATATTTAGTTAACAAAATTTATCCTCAAGGTCTTTTAAAAAAAAAGATGTGAAATTGGAATGAAAGGACTCGGAAGAGGTTGGACAGTGAAATCTGTGTCCTCCCCTATTTAATTGTTTCTGTGGAGTTGAGTAGGCCAAGTGAAATTTTATGTTATTGAAAGAGAAAATTGCAATTTAAATGCTGCCTCAAGTAGTGTGTCCCATGATCAAACCTCCTGCTAGTAATGGTGACGATTGTCCTGCTTAGATGCCTTCAAAGGACATGGCTTTTACTATTGCTTCTGCCTACCAAACTTTGATCAATAATGGTTCAACTAATTAGGATTTTTGTGATGTCTTTTCTCCAACATGCAAGTGTTGGAAATACTTTCTGACTTATTCCAGAAACACTAATTTAAGTAATTTTGGGTGGCAAACTTAAATGAGTACGGATACCAATCCAGGAAGGAATATCACTATAATAGTCCTAGTTGTAAGTCTTCAGCAAACACACGTTTACAACTTAAAACCTAGGCATCTACCAATGATTCTTCAACCTAGGAACTCCTAAGTCTGAGATCCCATCTCACTCCCTTACAACCTTACAAACAGCAAGGATTTAAAGTACACAAGAAAAAGTATTTTGGAGACACACTCCTAAAAACTAACACTCGTATCTAAAGGCTTAGAGTGCACAAACACACACAATCCTAACTCCGTACTTCAAAGCTTAGGAGAGGATCACAAAGTACAACTCAAAGAGACACGTCCTAAGCTTGTATCAAGGTGACACAAGAAAGACTCACAATATAACACAACACACGCAAAAACCTAGGAGACTAGACACAAACAACAACGGCTTGAACAACACTAAATTAGGTTTTGCATAACCTTTAAATACTCCAGCAAAGTCCTTGATTCTGAAATAATCATGAGCTTGATTTGTTTGACTCAAGCCTTTGACCACATTAATTAAAGAGGATTCTTTCCAAAAATATACTTCAAAGATATTCTTCATAGAAATATTCTAGTCAAGGATCTGAAGTAATAAATGATGATCCTCAATAAAAGCCAGACACACAGGCGCCATGCAAGATTCATGAAAGAGAAAAACGGATCATGCCATAATTAAAAACGCGCGCCCTTATATTATCAAAAGTCGGATACGATGTTGTAGCATCTTATACCACATCCTGCTTACCAAAAATGCAGCCAATATAGAAGACTCAACAAACTCCCCCTTTGGCAAATTTTTGGCTAAAATAAATAATGACCATACAGATACTTAAACAGATACTTCAACTACATTTCTTTTTCTCAACACAAGCACACATGGATAAAGATTTGTAGAGACTATGCTTCAAAACAGATTCCAACTACTTCTTCATGGAGATCAGTAAACAAGAATATAAATGTATCTTTTAAGATGATCAGAGAGGCATGCAACAGCGGAACATATAAAAACAACTTAGCCTTAGATGGTCAGAATAATCACTATTAACAGGATGCTGTAGGGAATGCTACAACATTTCACAATACATCTCCCCCTGCACATATGCATAGGATGTTGGAGCATCGTTTCCAACATCTCCCCCTGCAAATCACATCTCATTTCTCTAGAGCACTCATGCACACATATCAGACATCAGATCATACAAGTCCACACATACACATACTTCATGCACTCAATTTTAACAAACATATCATTACCATAGCAGTGCAGACTAACAGCAGGCGAGATCAATAGGAAACACTCAGATAAACAACCAAAATACCAAATTTATACTCCCCCTTTTTGCCACAAATTTGACAAATTAGCAGTACAGAGTCTCAGCCCATATAACAGAACAGTAACAAAAGTACCAAATGAAAACAAAAGAAACAGAAATGACAAGGCAGCTCATAAATCATCCTTCAATCAGAAGCACTGGAATCAGTCACCTCCAGCTCCTCTGTATCACCACCAGCTTCTTCATTCACAGCTGCATCAGATGTTGCAGCATCATTCACAGCATCATTACCCACACCAAGACCTGCTTCCTCAGCTTCCTCTTTCTTCAGGGCAGATATAACCAGCTCAAGCCCTTTCTTCTGCTCATCCAGAGCTTGCACAATAGCTTCCAATGAGGCAATCATGTCCTTCCTACTCAGACTTGAAGAAGGATCTTGCCTAGGTACAAACTTGCTTGTCATAGGCCCTGCTATGTTTGCAGCATGGGTTCCTTCAAACAGCTTGAAATGGAGAGAAAGAGGTGCCTCTCTCTTGAGGGGTTCATCAGCAGCAGTTAAGATATTGGGGTGTTGATCAAGGATAATTCCACAAATGAGACTAGGGAAGGCTATAGGCATCTTGATTGCCCAAGACTTGCCATGAGCCATGGTTTGCTCAAAAATGTAAGTCCCATAGTCAGCAACAATACTAGTACCAATAGAGTAAATAAGCCTAGCTAAACCAGTGGCTATATGAGATGTATGGGTAGTAGGAACCCAATTCACAGTTCCTATTTTGTTCAAGACAGCATACTTCACAGAGAGCATACAAGAAGGTACCTTACCTTTAGATGGCCACACCTTGACCTGATTGGCTGTGATGGTCTTGCACACTTCATTATTGGTAACATGAATGGCAGTGTAGTCTTCCTCTTGTCTACCCAGATATCTGTTGATGATTTTTGGAGAGAACTCCACACATTTATTTCTTACCCAAACCTTCTGATATTCATTGCTGAGAGGATTGTCACAGTCTTCAGCAATATTCACAACAAATTCCTTGACAAGCTTGGCATAGCAGTTGCACAAGCCACTGACAGTCTTCATTAAACCAGCATCATCCAACAACTCAACTACCTCCTTCCAAGCCAAGGTGTCAGCAGACAGTTCCCTTTCCAGTCCTATCCTTCTTGCAAATACATACTTTCATTTCTTAGCACTATCCACAAAGTGGAATGACACATCATCAATGGGCACATCAGGGACATTTGGTGGTATCATATTTCCACCAACCTTCTTCTTAGATGCTGGGATGCTTGGAGCATCGTGTTCAGCATCATCATTTGACACAGCAGCAACAACCTTTTTCTTCTTCAGAGCTCTCTTCTGAGGTGAGGGTGGGATGCTTGGAGCATCTTGTTCAGCATCATACTCAGAATCACTCAGACTAACATTCTTCCTCTTAGAAGCTTTCTTCTTTGGTTGAGCAGGAATCTCAACCTTGCTTGAGCTTCTACTGGGACCCACAACTTTCTTCTTAGGTGACTTTGTGGGCACACTCTTTTTCTTCTTCACAGACTTTGGTGCTTCTATTTCCACCTCAGCCTCTTTTCCTTTCCTTTCCCTTAGACGCCTACCAATACCTGTTTTTCCTGCAAGGGATGACCCAACATATTTGACCACAACAATGTCATCTTCTTCCTCACTAGCTTCCACCTCAGCAGTCTTCTGAGTTTCACCTTGGTGAGGTTCAGCATCAGATGCCACAACATCTTCGACAACATCTTTGTCAGCTTCTTCTCTTACCATGGATGCTGAAGCATCAGGTGTCGCATCCTCTTGAGAGATGCTTTTGGCTAGAGATTGAAGCACATTGCCAACAATATGAGCCTCCTCATCTAGTTCATCATCCTTAGGAGAGTCAGGAATAGGAGATTATGGCTTCTCAGTTTCCACAGCAGTTTCCCCTTTTTCAGTATTAGGGATTTGAACAGTGTTAGTATCGATCTGCACACTTTGAGAGGTTGCTGCAGCATCGACACCTACAACCAGTTTGTCAGAGCCCTGATTGGCAAGAAGAAACCCTTGCATGTCGAAATCGGAGTTATATCGTGATTTGGATTTCTTGACCCTTGGTTTCTTACTTCCCGTTGTCTTTCCTTTCTTTGTGGACTTGGGTTTAGAAGATGAAGTTTTGTGGGGTTTGATGTTGAGGGCAGAGGAAATGGAGGGATGAACGGTGGAGATAGGAACAGCAGTGGTGATGATGTTGGATTGAGAATCAAAAGGAGGGTTTTCATGTGATGGTGAGGAGTGATTGGGAGAAGCGATGGTAGGAGAATTGACAGGGGAAGTTTGAGACATGGTGACGGCAAGGATTAGAGAATAGGATTGAGAGTGAGAGTTTTGTGAGGGTTGAATGAGGAGATTTGATAGTGAAGTGGAGAGGTTATAGTGAGATGTTGAATAGAAAAGGAAAGAATCAATATGAAAAGATTTGAAATAAAAATACCCAACCATATGTAGTGGCGTGTTTAGGAAGAGATTAAGGCCATGATTGCCTTGATCAACGTGCAAATTTTGATGAGAGAAAATAACTGTTGCACGCGCCACTATCACAAACGGTAACTGCTATAACTCTTCATGGAGGCAAATTCCTAACTTGCCCCTTAGCTTCTCAAACTGTACGGCATCAAGCGCTTTAGTAAAAATATCTGCCACTTGCTCTTTTGTACCAACATGTTCCAAAGTAACTATTTTGCTTTCAACAAGATCTCTTATGAAGTGATGACGAATGTCAATATGTTTTGTCTTGCTGTGTTGAACTGGATTTTTTGAGATGTTTATTGCACTCATGTTGTCACAGTACAATGTCATAGCATCTTGTACAACATCGTACTCTGTTAGCATCTGCTTCATCCAAACAAGTTGTGAGCAGCTACTCCCAGCTGCTATGTACTCAGCCTCAGCTGTGGATAAGGCCACACAGTTTTGCTTCTTACTAAACCAAGAAATCAAGTTATTACCCAAAAAGAAACAACCTCCTGAAGTGCTTTTTCTATCATCTGCACTTCCAGTCCAATCAGCATCACAGTATCCATAGAGCTTAGAATCTTCAGAATGAGAGTATATTATTCCATAGTCACTTGTTCCATTCACATATTTCAAAATCCTCTTGACCTGAGTCAAGTGACTAACCTTAGGATCAACTTGATATCTTGCACAAACTCCAACAGCATAGGTGATATCAGGTCTACTTGCAGTCAGGTATAGCAAGCTCCCAATCATACTTCTATATAAACTTTGGTCCACACTGATTCCCTTTTCATCCTTAGTAAGTTTCAGGTGAGTAGGTGCTGGTGTTCTCTTGGAGGTAGCACTTTCCATACTAAACTTCTTGACTATGTTCCTTGTATACTTACTCTGAGATATAAATATGGTATCATCCATTTGTTTGATTTGAAGTCCAAGAAAGTATGTCAATTCCCCAACAAGACTCATCTCAAACTCAGATTGCATTTGCTTAACAAAATGTTGTACCATCGTGTCTGACATCCCACCAAACATTATGTCATCAACATATATTTGAGCTATAGTAAATTTACCTCTTTCGTGCTTAACAAATAAGGTCTTGTCTGAAGCTCCCTTTCTGTAACCTTGATCTTCCAAGAATTGAGTCAACCGTTCATACCAAGCTCTGGGTGCTTGCTTCAACCCATATAGAGCTTTCTTCAATTTGTACACATGACTTGGATGTTCAGGATCAACAAAACCCTTTGGTTGTTCAACATACACTTCTTCCTGTAGGTATCCATTTAGAAAAGCACTTTTTACATCCATCTGGTAAAGTTTGAATTTGAGAATGCAAGCAACACCCAAAAGGAGCCTGATGGATTCTAGCCTTGCAACAGGTGCAAAAGTTTCTTCAAAATCTAGACCTTCAACTTGAGTATATCCCTGTGCCACAAGTCTTGCTTTGTTCCTGGTGACAATACCATTCTCATCTGACTTGTTCTTATATACCCACTTAGTTCCAATCACATTAACATCCTTTGGTCTTGGGACCAAATCTCACACCTCACTTCTTTTGAACTGATTTAATTCTTCCTGCATAGCCTCTATCCATGCTCCATCAGATAAGGCTTCTTTAACATTCTTGGGCTCAAATAGAGATACAAAACAAGAATTTGAAATAACATCATTTGTTCTTCTAGTAGTTATTCCCTATTCTGGATTACCTTTGATCAACTCTGTGGGATGATTCTTCTGAACACACACTGAAGGTCCTTTCTTCTGAGCTTGTTCTCCAGAATTTGTAGTATTGATCTCTTCTTCTATCTCTTCATCAGACTGATTCTCACCCAGATGTTCAGATGCTGTAGCATCGTGTTCAGCATCGTGCACAACAGGAGTACCCTGGTCTTCAATAACAGTTTCTTCCAGAGTAGAATCTTGAATTACAACATTTATGGATTCCATCATTACCTGAGTCTTGGAATTAAACACTCCATAGGCTCTGCTGTTTGGAGAGTATCCCAGAAAGATCCCTTCATGGCTCTTTGGATCAAGCTTTCTTCTAGGCTCTCTATCAGCTAAAATGTAACATTTGCTTCCAAACACATGGGAGTGTTTAACAGTTGGTTTTCTATTTTTCCACAGCTCATACAGAGTGGATGTGGTACCTTTTCTCTGTGTGACCCTGTTGTGAATGTAACAGGCAGTGTTCATAGCTTCAGCCCAAAAGTAGTAAGGAACATTCTTGGTATGAAGCATGACTCTGGCTGATTCTTGAATAGTTCTATTCTTCCTTTCAACTATCCCATTTTGCTGTGGAGTGATAGCAGATGAATACTCATGCTTGCTTCCTTCAGCAACACAAAATTCATTGAACCTGGAGTTCTCAAACTCCTTTCCATGATCTGTCCTGATTTTTACCACATTGCTTGCCTTTTCCCTTTGAATTTGAAGACACAATTCCTTGAAGGCTTCAAAGGCATCTAATTTTTCTCTAATGAAATCTATCCAGGTGTATCTTGAGTAGTCATCTACCATAACAAAAGCATACCTTTTTCCTCCAAGACTTTCAACCTGCATGGGTCCCATGAGGTCCATATGAAGCAGCTCAAGAACTTTGGTGGTTGTCTGATGCTCTAGCATTGGATGCGGCATCCTGACTTGCTTACCAATTTGACACTCACCACATTTGTTGCCTTCTATGATCTTCAGCTTAGGCAAACCCCTGATAGCTTCTGATGAAATGACTTTCTTCATCCCCTTCAAGTGAAGATGACCTAGCCTCTGGTGCCATAGTTTCACTTCATCTGTAGTGGTACTGAGACAGGTGGTATTCAAAGCTTCTTCCTGAGGTATCCACAAATAACAATTATCCTTGGACCTGGTTCCCTTCATTAACAGTTAGTCTTCTTCATTGTTCACAACACACTCAGTCTTGGTGAAGTTAACTTTTAGGCCTTGGTCACACAACTAACTTATACTGATCAGATTTGCTGTGAGTCCCTTAACCAAAAGTACATTCTCCAAATTGGGCAGTCCATGATTCACCAGATCCCCAATTCCAAGAATTTCTCCTTTAGCACCATCTCCAAATATAACAAAGCTGGTCTTGTATGGCTTAACATTTATGAGGTACTTTTCTTCACCAGTCATATGCCTGGAGCATCCACTATCAAAGTACCAATCTTCCCTTGATGAAGCTCTCAAAGATGTGTGAGCAATCAACCCTACATTCTCTGTCTTGGGCTTCCACTCCTTCTTTACAGGCACATCTTCCTTCACCTCATTTGCTTTAGGTTGTTGTACATGATATCCATGAAGTCTATAGCAAAAGGGCCTAATGTGACCTCTTTTTCCACAGTGATGACAAACCCATCTTCTGTATACTCTCTGGATTTTAGGCCTTTGATGACCTTTTGGATTGGATTCCAGAGCAAACTTGGGAACAGGGTAAGTTCTAGAATGCTGAGCAGGATGCTTTAGCATCGTTACCCCAGTGCAAGGATCAAAGACATCTTCAGCAGATTTGAACTTTGTCTCAAGATTCTGTTGGTACTTATTCAAATGAGAGTAATTATAGCCTACTGACTTGGCCTTACCACTTGGTAGATTTTCAAGGATCTCCTCTAATAGATTTGTTCCTGAGTTTAATTGACCTACACGCTTCTTCAAGTCCTCCATTTGAGCATTGACAAGAGCAACTTCTTCTTGAGCTTCTGAAGCCTTCTCAGTTTGAGCATTTACTTCAGATTGAAGGAGATTAATAGTCTTCTTCTGCTTCTCAAGTAATCTGCACATTTCTTCAAATCTTGTGAGTAACTCTTTGTAAGTACTTGCAAGTTCATCATAAGCCACATCACCTTCTTCATCAGTATCACTGTCTGGAGTACAAATTCCAGTTAAGGCAGTTACATGCTTTGCAGATTCATGCTCTTCCTCAGAATCTTCATCTGACCAAGACACATTCAAACCCTTTTTCTGTCGTTTCTGATACGTTCCACATTCTGTTCTTATGTGTCCATATCCTTCACACTCTGATGCTAGGAGCATTCTGACGATTCCTGTGATCAACTCTCTTCAGCACATTGTTGAACTGTCTTCCAAGCATGGCTATAGCATCTGCAATGCTTTCTTCTTCTTCATCCTCATCTTGGTCATTGTCCTCATCAGTATTGGAGACAAAAGCAATGCTCTTGGCCTTTTTCTCACCACGTTCATCAAGCACAGTTTCAAAAGTTTGAAGTGAACCCACCAATTCATCCATTTTCATAGTATAGATGTCATGTGCCTCCTCAATTGCTGTCACTTTCATATCAAATCTTTTGGGAAGAGATCTGAGAAGTTTCCTTGACAATTTCTCATCAGATACTTTTTCTCCCAGGGCTTCAAATGAGTTAGCAATATCCAAGAGGGTCATATGAAAATCTTGAATGCTTTCATCATCTTTCATCTTTAGAGTTTCAAACCTGGATGTGAGATGTTGAATTTTGGATTGCTTCACTTTTGTGGTACCTTCATAGCAAGTCTTCAAGATTTCCCATGCTTCCTTGGCTGACACACAGTTTTTGATTAGCTTAAAAACATTTGTGTCCACCCCATTAAATAAAGCATAAATGGCTTTGTTATTATAGAGAGCTGCAGCCTCTTCTTCTGTAGTCCACTCAACCTCTGGTTTCTTTACTCCTATTGAGGTTCCTTCCTTGCTAGCAACAGTGGGATGTTCCCATCCAGTCAAAACAGCCTTCCAAACCTTGCTATCAATGGATCTTAGAAAAGCAGTCATTTTTGATTTCCAGTGATCATAGTTGTTTGATCCATTGAGCAACGGTGGTCTATTCATGTATCCTCCATCCTTTTCCATGATGCCAGAAATATGAGGTCCTGGATCTCACCCTAGAGACAGGCAGGGTGCCTGCTCTGATGCCAATTGAAATTACTGGCACGCTAGATACGATGCTAGATACAATGCTCTAGCTTCTTACCACTGACAACGTAATGCTGTATACAATGCTATAGCATTCTACTGCGTAAAACTCAAGATAAATAAAAGCAAATATCTGAAAGCAAGTAAAGAACACGGAATATTTGTTAACCCAGTTCTGCGCTCAAAGCAAGCCCTAGTCTGGGGGATACCAATCCAGGAAGGAATATCACTATAATAGTCCTAGTTGTAAGTCTTCAACAAACACACGTTTACAACTTAAAACCTAGGCATCTACCAATGATTCTTCAACCTAGGAACTCCTAAGTCTGAGATCCCATCTCACTCCCTTACAACCTTACAAACAGCAAGGATTTAAAGTACACAAGAAAAAGTATTTTGGAGACACACTCCTAAAAACTAACACTCGTACCTAAAGGCTTAGAGTGCACAAACACACACAATCCTAACTCCGTACTTCAAAGCTTAGGAGAGGATCACAAAGTACAACTCAAAGAGACACGTCCTAAGCTTGTATCAAGGTGACACAAGAAAGGCTCACAATATAACACAACACACGCAAAAACCTAGGAGACTAGACACAAACAACAACGGCGTGAACAACACTAAATTAGGTTTTGCATAACCTTTAAATACTCCAGCAAAGTCCTTGATTCTCAAATAATCATGAGCTTGATTTGTTTGACTCAAGCCTTTGACCACATTAATTAAAGAGGATTCCTTCCAAAAATATACTTCAAAGATATTCTTCATAGAAATATTCTAGTCAAGGATCTGAAGTAATAAATGATGATCCTCAATAAAAGCCAGACACACAGGCGCCATGCAAGATTCATGAAAGAGAAAAACAGATCATGCCATAATTAAAAACGCGCGCCCTTATATTATCAAAAGCCGGATACGATGTTGTAGCATCTTATACCACATCCTGCTTACCAAAAATGCAGCCAATATAGAAGACTCAACAAATCGTTTAAAATTAATACATTGTACTTTTTTACAATTAATAAATATATTGTTTTCTTTTAAAAATAATGAATATATTGTTTTAAATCTATATACTTTCGTGTAAAAATTCTATCAAAACTTCGTGCAAAATATTCATTCCCCATGTGATGTAAAATAATTGTTTACAAACTTTATTTCTTGTGAGTTGCAAAATAAATTTTTCATTCGGATATTAATATATTATTTCAGGTGGTCACTTTTATAAGCAAATATTTTCATTTGGAAATTTTCATATACAATTTTATTGGTACCTCGATATTCTTCTTTTTCTTCTTCTTTTCTTTTAAGAATAACATGCATTTTTTTAGTAACGGATAACCTACATTTTGTCATGAGAATTTCTTATAATCTATATATCGATTTGCATATACCCTCACAATTAAGCACATAGTATTAGAGGCGGGAAATGAGATTCATCAAAGCAAATGGACTAAGGTATTTGGAAATAAAATCATATGAAAATAAGCATTCGATTAATGTTTTGTTAAAAAATTATTTGCCATTGAAAAACATGGTTTTTTTTAAAAACATCATTCTTTATCAATGGAAGGAGTAAAAGTTATATTGTCGTGTCGATTGACAAAGACTGTGAGTTTAGAGAGAAGTGATATAAAAATTTGACACAATATAAGAATGAGTGGGAATTTAATCATCACCATTAACTAATATTAAAATTAAAGGCTAACATTTGGAGTAACTCATAAGAATTATTATTGGAGTCAATAGATCCCTCCTATATATATATGGTTTAAATATGCTTTTGATCCCTGCAATATACACTTGTTTTGAAAAGAGCCCCTGTAAAAAAAAAAAATTTGATTTTAGTCCCTGCAATTTCTAAACACTTTGAAAAGAGCCCCTGAAATGAAATTTTGGATGTCATGTCACTTAATTTGCACGTGGCACACGCTGACAAGGACAATTAATTGACGTGGCACTATTTTTGACACAATGTTCAAATTTCTAAAAAACAATTCAATGAAAACAAAAATCTAAAAAAACAAGTTTTATAATTGGAAAAAAGGTAAAAAAAATAATTTAAAAATGATATGTAATATCCACGTGTCAAAAATAGTGCCACGTCAATTAATTGTCCTTGTCAGCGTGTGCCACGTGCAAATTTAAGTGAAATGACATCCAGAATTTCATTTCAGGGCTCTTTTCAAAGTGTTTAGAAATTGCAGGGACTAAAATCAAATTTTTTTTTAACAGGGGCTCTTTTTAAAACAAGTGTATATTGCAGGGACCAAAAACATATTTAAGCCTATATATATATATATATATATATTATTGGAGTCAATAGATCCCTCCTATATATATATATATATATATATATATATATATATATATATATATATATATATAAACTTGTCAGAAAACATTAGAGTAAAAAAATTCAACATAAGAACTATACTTTTGCTTGCTGTACAAAAGAAATAATTTATCAAGAATACACTTACAAATAAACTTAAAAATACACACTACAAAATTTAAAAATTAAAATAATTAAATCCAAAAGAAGAGCTTTCCAATAAGTGTACATATAATTCTTTAAAAAAAATGTGTATGTATGAGTTAATTGACAAAAATTGTATACATTTCTTTCAAAGCACCTTCAACTTGGTAAATATTCTACTGCGTTTTGAATTGTCCCCCGGGAATTTATAAAGGAGGTCACATAAATTATTATCTTAATTAATATTTGGCAACAAATGTTATCTAGTTTAGAGTGCACTAAACAATACTCCCTCCGTTCCAAAATATAAGTCGTTTTGACCATATTACACAAATTAAGAAATGTAATTATTGTTGTATAGAAAAGAAAAATTATGAGTAAGTTTACAAAATTGTCCTTCATTAATTTTTTGAGAAAGATAAATGAAAGAATTGAAAGAAGAGAGAGAAATAAAAAGTTAAGGTGTTAGACTACTCGGCTTATCACTTAGAAGGGGGGGTTGAATAAGTGCCCCTTAAAAACAATGTGATTTTAAAAAATTGTTTCGATCAATCGCGCGAGCGGAAGAACCACCGGATCGGTAATTTACGCACCGTTGACCAAAGGAAAAATAGTACAAGCCTAGAACGGTTTCGAAAAGATTTGAAAGTGTTCGAGATCAAAATGGATTCAAATTAAACAAATTTAATTTTAATCCCAAAACAAGTTACCAAGCAATATACAAATCAATCACAATCAAGCAAGAGTTGATTGAATTTTTGTGAACCAATACCAACACCAAAAATTCAATCGATAATCAAATTAACGAAATAACGAAACTTAAAAGAGAGAGAGGGAGAGACACACGATGTGATTAGGGAGTTCCTCGGATTACGCGTCGTCCACGCGTATGTCCGAGTACGTCTCCCCCCAAATAACCAAACGGGTTATTTGAGAGTGTATAGATCAAAATCTTGATGAACTAAGAGTGCACAGTTTACAATTGAATCTTATACGACTATAACGACACAAAAAGTAAACTGATGCGAATAACCTCGACACACAACGAAACTTCGCCCTCTAATTCCAACGATCAACCTTGTGCCGAACCGCACCCGATCGTCCAGCTGAGTCCTTCGTTTCTTGTTGTCGAATCCTTCAAGACACGCACTATCTTGAATCACGTGAGAAAACACTAGAACCTTCTTCACACAATTCAACCCGACTACGATTCTGATTCACTGCGAACCGTATCGAACGTTATCACACAAGAACTCAACCTCTATGGAATTGATCCCATACTCAAAATCCAATTCGATTGCAATCCTTGATGAAGATGATGAATTTGTGATGAATAAAACCCTTTGATGCAAATTCTCACTCAATTTGTACCCAAAGTGTTTTCTGATCTTTCAAACTAGTTTTCTCTGCTTTACAATGACACACCACATTGCTATTTATAGAGAAAATAGGATTGAGCAAATTTAGGCAAAATTTAACAGACATGTATCGATACAAAGGATAGTTTGTATCGATACAAACCCTTTGACCAGCGTTCAAAATTGAAAATTTTGACCTATGTATCGATACAAACACGTATGTGTATCGATACATATATCAGTTTCTTGAAATCTTGACTGATATGTATCAAATCATGCAAGCATGATTCGATACATCAAGCACAATTTGGTTTTCTGAGAAGCAGGGGTGTGTATCGATACATGCAAGCATGATCCGATACACAGATGACCTTCTGCCTCTGAGTGACCACTTTTGTATCGATACAAGTGATATATGTATCGATACAAATTGCTCAAAAACAGTCAGAAGTAATTTCAGGACATTTGTATCGATACACATGTTTATGTATCGATACATCATACCTAAAAATCAGTTTTTCAAAGTTTAAAAAGGTTTTCTCGCTGTCAAGTCATTTGTAATGTTGCCAAAATATGTTCTACTCTATTTTCATGTGTTTTGACAATTATTAAAACATGAGGATGAATTGGTGCACTTACATTCTCCCCCTTTTTGATAATTGTCAAAACTTATGCATAAGCTAACTAAGCCTATACGGTACACAGACGCAATTAAACACCAAGGCTAACAATAAGCACGCTCCCCCTGAGTTGATGCCATAATGCGATTGTCATAGTAGAATCTTCAAGACACTTTAGCTTTTTATCCTTTGCTTGTGCATCCAAATCTCTCCCCCTTTGACAATATCAAAAAGAAGAAGAGAGTCCATTAGAAGTATCAAGTTCAATCAATTTTGACCCAAAATCATATCGTGCACTTACATTTGTCGAAATGCACATATATGATAAATTTCCTAACCAATATAAATACATACAAAGATATGCCAAAATATATCAATGACGAAAACCAAATTTCATGACAAACATGGAATGTAGAACAACAAACCAAAACCAAAGCATGAATATTGTAACACATCGACATTTTAAATCAACCCACATATCAAAATATGGGACGAAAATAAACAAAGCAATGCACCTAGTGCATAATATCATGTTGCCATATCAAATTACAACGATGATCATGAAGAGATGAAATATATTGATAGCATTTATGCAACATGTTAGACTATAGGCTCATTATTCAATATTTCACAAATTGCCATTTAACACATATGGACTTCAAGAATTATTAAGTATCTTAAAGCAAAATTTTTGGAAATGAACAAACATATGAAAGTATTGAATTGAACCAAAACATTATGTTGATAATTGAAAAGAATTCACAAAGGCAAAAAAAAAAAATGATATGAGAAGAGGAGATAGAGATGATACGATTTAACCTTGTACCGTAAAGTGTTGATGCACTTTCCTTTGTATAACACTCCAAGTTGCCAAGAAGTATGACATATATATATATATATATATATATATATATATATATATATATATATAAAGTGCATGCTTAATGGATGTTATCCTAAGTTAGAGATATCAAGGATCCCTAATTCCCCGCGAATGTAGAGAAAAGGATCCGTTGCTAGTGGCTTTGTAAAGATGTCCGCAAGTTGATTTTTCGAATCCAAATGCTCAAAGACAACATCTCCTTTTTCTACATGATCTCGAAGAAAGTGATGCCTAATTTCTATGTGTTTAGTCCTTGAATGTAACACGGGGTTCTTTGTGAGGTTTATGGCGCTAGTGTTGTCACACAAGATTGGAATACGTTGTAGTTTTAAATCGTAGTCATGAAGTTGTTGTTTTAACCAAAGTATTTGTGAACAACAACTTCCGGCCGCAACGTATTCCGCCTCGGCGGTTGATAAAGCAACGGATACTTGTTTCTTGCTATGCCAACTGACCAAGCTATTACAAAATAGGTGACATGTTCCACTAGTACTCTTCCTATCCAACTTGCAACCGGCAAAGTCGGAATCGGAGTAACCTACCAAAGAACAATCATTCCCCTTAGAGTACCATAAGCCAAAGTTTGATGTTCCTTTCAAGTATTTTAAAATCCTTTTTACGGCTTTTAGGTGTGATTCTTTGGGACATGATTGATAGCGTGCACACATACAAACACTAAACATAATATCCGGCCTAGATGCCGTTAGGTAGAGTAAGGATCCGATTATACCTCTATATTTTGTGATCTCCACATCTTTACCCTCTTCATCTTTGCTTAAAGCACATGTAGATGCCATGGGAGTTTCCACATGTTTTGAATCCGTCATCCCAAACTTCTTGAGCAACTCAAGGAAATATTTAGTTTGATAGATGAAAGTCCCTTCTTCTAGTTGCTTGATTTGTAGTCCCAAGAAGTAGGTTAATTCACCCATCATGCTCATTTCAAACTCACCTTGCATAAGATTAGAAAAGCTCTTGACAAGAGATGGGTTAGTGGAACCAAAAATAATATCATCAACATAGATTTGAACTAATAAGACGTCCTTTCCCTTACATTTAATGAAAAGTGTAGTGTCAACCTTCCCTCTTGAATATCCTTTTTTAATTAAAAACTTACTAAGTCTATCATACCAAGCTCTAGGAGCTTGCTTAAGTCCGTATAAAGCTCTTTTCAATTTAAAAACATAGTCCGGATGTTCATGATTTTCAAAATCGGGTGGTTGTTTAACATACACTTCTTCATTTATGTAACCATTTAGGAAGGCACTCTTAACGTCCATTTGGTATAATTTGAAGTTCATATTGCATGCACAAGCTAATAAAAGTCTAATGGCCTCGAGGCGGGCAACCGGAGCATACGTCTCCTCATAATCAATGCCCTCCTCTTGGTTATAACCTTGAGCTACCAAACGTGCCTTATTCCTAACAATAACACCGTTTTCATCTAGTTTATTTCTAAAAACTCAATGTGTCCCAATCACTTGATGACTTGGAGATGGTGGTACTAAATCCCACACATCATTTCTTTTAAATTGATTTAGTTCTTCTTGCATTGCAAGAATCCAATGTTCATCAAGTAATGCGGTTTTTGAGTTTTTAGGTTCAACTTGTGAAACAAAAGCATAATGAGAGCAAAAGTTACTTATTTGAGATCGAGTAGCTACTCCCTTTGCAATGTCCCCTAAGACTTTGTCAATGGGATGGTTCTTTAGAGTACGCCATTCCTTTGCAAGACCGGCTCCTCTTTCCTTGTGATGATTCTTTGATGAAGAAGATCCTCCATCATCGTTATCTTCTTTGGGTGGTGACGGCTTATCGTCCTTTTCTTTAGAAGCTTCCGTTGAGGGTTGATCACTCCCAATAACTTCTTTTTCCTTTAGAATGTCCGTTGTGTCGACACCTGCACCAATAGAATTACCTTCCCCGTTTTCTTTCGGAAAAGTCTCATCAAAGTTCACATGAACCGATTCTTCAATAATTTGTAACCTTTTATTATATACTCTATGTTGAGACCTTTTAGGGTGTTGGCTTCATTTGGTAAAATAAGCCTGATTCCATGATGTGGAGCATGATGTGTGGCACATCAGGGTTCACATCTGGACGCCCTACTGGACGCGCTTTCATTTATTTAAACGCGATCTTTTGAAAAAGATTTGTTTTTCAAATTAAATCGTGCCAGCTTTCGCGCCAAGGAACAAGATAATCTTTCATGGTTCTGTTTTATTTTATTGGCCGACTTTGATCAAAAAGATTTGAAACAAACAATTAAAAGATTATGATCAAATAAATCTCAAAGAGAATTAACAAAGGCCAGCTGTTATTATTGAAGATCCAAGCCCATGAAACTTGTTCTATATAAAGGAAGACTGAAGACATAAAGGAACACGAAGCCAAGAATTGAAGATATCGAGTCTTAGGTCTTAGTCTGTTCATTGTTATTTGTGAGCCTTCACTTGAATCATAATTTTGATACAAGTAAGGACTGAGTTTGATAGAGTTGTAATCTCTAGTATTCTTTCTCCAAAGCTTTGAAGCAAGGAGTTAGATTGTGCAACACTCTAAGCCTTTAGGTACGAGTGCTTTGCTTGTCTAGGAGTGTGTCTCCAACTGAGTTTGTTATTAAATCCTTACTGGGTAAGGTTGAGGGGGAGTGAGCAGAGGTTCTCATATCTAGGAGTTCCTAGGTAGAATTAGCACGGGTAGTGATTAAGTGAGAAGTTGTAAACGGGGGAGTTTAGCTTTGAATTGATACTACCATAGTGGATTCATCCCTGGATTGGTATCCTCCAGAATAGGGCTTGTTATAAGTGCCGAACTGGGTTAACAAACTCACGTGTTCTTTTGTTTCCTGCACTTTATATTGTTTACTTGTTCATCAAGTTCAGTTGTCCACGATGTTGACACATTAGGCTACACATCGTACGATTCCTAAAGTGTACACATCGTGCTACACATCTGACACTTGCCACCAGAATTTCAATTGGTATCAGAGCAGGCACCCTGCCTGTTTGAGGGTGAGCTCCAGGGAAGTTACTTTCTGGAAACATGGACAAGGATGGAACAACGGTCAACAAACCACCCCTCCTGGATGGAACCAACTATGACTACTGGAAGCCAAGGATGATTGCTTTCCTAAAGTCACTTGACAGCAGAACTTGGAAAGCTGTGCTCAAAGGCTGGGAGCATCCCAAAGTCTTGGATGCTAATGGTGTTGACACTGGTGTACTCAAGCCAGAGGAAGATTGGTCAGCTGCAGAAGACACTGCATCGCTTGGAAACTCCAAAGCTTTGAATGCTTTATTCAATGGAGTGGACAAGAACATGTTCAGATTAATCAAGCAGTGTACTGTTGCAAAGAATGCCTGGGAGATACTCAGAACCACTCATGAAGGCAATGCCAAGGTAAAAAGCTCAAGAATCCAACTTCTCAACACTAAGTTTGAAAACCTCAGAATGAAAGAAGAAGAATCAATTCATGAATTTCACATGAATTTGCTTGAGGTGGACAATTCCTTTGAGGCTCTAGGTGAGAAATTGTCTGAAGAAAAGCTTGTGAGAAAGATGCTTAGATCCCTACCCAAGAGATTTAACATGAAAATCACAGCTATTGAAGAAGCTCAAGACATCCCAAGTATGAAACTTGAAGAACTTGTGAGCTCTCTTCAAACTTTTGAGATGAACTTAGGTGAGCAAACTGAGAAGAAAGGAAAAGGTATAGCTTTTGCATCTTGTGCTGGTGAAGAAGAAGAAGCTGATGAATCAGATGACGATCTCTCAAATGACTTAGCCATGTTGGGAAGACAATTCAACAAGCTTCAAAGGAGGGTGGACAGAAGACCAAGGAGGAATGTGAGGAACATCCAGACTGACATCAGTAAATTAGGTAACACTTCAACAAAAACCAAAACTGATGATAAGTCAACTCAGAACAAGGGTGTTCAATGTCATGAATGTGAAGGCTTTGGTCATATAAGATCAGAATGTGGCACATATCTGAAGAAGCAGAAGAAAGGCCTAACTGTATCATGGTCTGATGAAGACTCTGACACTGACTCAGAGAATGTTGCTGCTAATCATGTTAGTGCCATGACTGGGGTGGATAATACTGATGTTGAATCTGATGATGAAGAACTCACCTTTGATGAACTAGCCTCAGTCCATAAAAAGCTATTTATCAAGAGTGAGGAACTGTACAAGGTCAATGAAGAGCAGAAGGAAATCATCAGTCAACTGGAGACAGAGAAGGGTCAACTACAGAGTCAAGTTGCTAGTCTTGAAAGTGAAGTTGAGTTACTGTCAACCAACTTGAAAAATATGACCAAGTCTGTAAAGATGCTCAACCCTGGAACCAACATGCTTGATGAAATTTTGAAAGTAGGAAAGCATGCTGGTGACTCATCTGGTGTAGGATTCAAGAACAAACATCACAGCAAGAAGACAAATACTAAGTTTGTTCCTGCTCAGAAGAAACCTGACCCTAGCAGAATGTGGACACACCACACTCCACATCAGAGACCTGCTGGCAAAGAGAAGTTTAATGCTTGGAGATGCCACTACTGTGGGAAGAATGGTCACATCAAGCCCTTCTGTTACAAACTCTATGGGTATCCCAAGAAAAAGCCTCAGGTGCAAGCCAAAACAGCAAGGGTCACTCCTAAGAAGATGTGGAAGCCTAAAGTCTCTGAAACTGCACATATTGCTCACACTTCTCTTAGAGCATCTTCTAGTAATGATTGGTATTTTGATAGTGGTTGTTCTAGGCATATGACTGGTGTTGAGAAATTTCTCACTAATATCAAGCCTCATACAACAAGCTTTGTAACCTTTGGTGATGGAGCAAAAGGTGAAATCAAGGGCAGTGGTAAACTCAGCAGCAAAAGCTTACCTGACCTAGATGATGTGTTACTTGTTAAAGGCTTGAAGGCTAATCTTATCAGCATAAGCCAACTATGTGATCAAGGTCTTAAGGTCAACTTCACAAAGAATGAGTGTCTTATCACTTCTAACAAAGGAGAATTGTTGATGAGAGGATCTAGGTCAAGGGACAACTGCTATCTATGGATTCCTGATGAAACAGCTCACTCCACTACATGTTTGATAAGTCAGGAAAAAGAAGTAAAGCTTTGGCACCAAAGACTTGGCCATTTGAATCTGAAGGGAATGAAGAAGATTGTGTCCAAGGAAGCTATTAGAGGTCTACCAAAGCTTAAGATTGTTGAAGGCAATATATGTGGTGAATGTCAAGTTGGAAAGCAGGTTCAGATGTCACACCCAATGTTACAACATCAGGTGACATCCAGAGTTCTTGAACTGCTACATATGGACTTGATGGGACCAATGCAGGTAGAGAGTATTGGTGGCAAAAGATATGCTTTTGTGGTTGTAGACGATTTCTCAAGGTTCACTTGGGTTAGCTTCATCAGAGAGAAGACTGACACTTTTGATGCATTCAAAGAATTATGCCTTAGACTACAAAGAGAGAAGGATAGTGGCATTGTTAGAATCAGAAGTGATCATGGGAAAGAGTTTGAAAATTCAAGATTCTCTGAGTTTTGTGCTGATGAAGGAATTGGGCATGAGTTCTCCTCACCAATCACACCCCAACAAAATGGTGTAGTTGAGAGGAAGAACAGAACCTTGCAAGAGGCTGCAAGAGTTATGCTACATGCCAAGAAGCTACCTTACTACTTTTGGGCAGAGGCCATGAGTACTGCATGCTATATACACAACAGGGTGACTCTGAGAAAAGGTACCTCAACCACACTGTATGAGATATGGAAAGGAAGAAAACCAACTGTCAAACACTTCCATGTCTTTGGTAGCAAGTGCTATATCTTAGCTGACAGAGAGCAAAGGAGGAAGATGGATCCCAAGAGTGATGAAGGAATCTTTCTAGGCTATTCCATAACCAGCAGAGCCTATAGAGTCTTCAACAACAGAACAAGAACTATGATGGAATCCATCAATGTTGTCATAGATGACTGTTCAGATAATGAACCTGATGTTGATCCTGATGTGGACACATCTCACCCCCTGCCTGAAGACTCTGAAGTTATAGAGATTCCTGAGAAGACTGATCAGCAAGAAGATGTGACTCCAGTGAACAAGGGTCCCTCTGTTAGAGTTCAAAAGAATCATCCAAAAGAACTCATAATAGGGAATCCTGAGTCAGGGGTTATGACAAGGTCAAGAGAGGTCGTATCCAATGCTTGTTTTGTGTCAAAGGTAGAACCAAAGAATGTGAAAGAAGCCTTGACAGATGAGTTTTGGATTGAGGCTATGCAAGAGGAGCTGAACCAGTTCAAGAGGAATGAAGTGTGGGATTTAGTTCCTAGACCTGAAGGAGTCAACATCATTGGTACTAAATGGGTTTATAGGAATAAATCTGATGAAAGTGGTGTTGTGACTAGAAACAAGGCTAGGCTTGTGGCTCAAGGTTACTCTCAGATTGAAGGAGTAGACTTTGATGAAACATTTGCTCCTGTGGCACGTCTTGAGTCCATAAGGTTACTTCTGGGAGTAGCATGTATCTTGAAATTCAAGCTATTCCAGATGGATGTGAAGAGTGCTTTCCTCAATGGCTACTTGAATGAGGAAGTTTATGTGGAGCAGCCCAAGGGATTTGTTGATCCAAATTATCCAGATCATGTCTACAGATTGAAGAAGGCATTATATGGATTAAAGCAAGCTCCTAGGGCATGGTATGAGAGGCTAACCAAATTTCTTGTGCAGCAAGGTTATAGAAAAGGAGAAACAGACAAAACCTTGTTTGTCAGAGAAGAAAAGGGCAAGTTCATGATTGCACAAATCTATGTAGATGACATTGTGTTTGGAGGAATGTCTGATCCAATGGTCAAGATGTTTGTGAATCAGATGCAGTCTGAATTTGAGATGAGCCTTGTAGGTGAACTTACCTACTTTCTTGGTCTGCAAGTCAAACAGATGGAAGATACAATTTTCATCTCTCAAAGCAAGTATGCCAAGAACATTGTGAAGAAATTTGGAATGGAGAATGCAAATCATAAAAGAACTCCTGCAGCAACCCATCTCAAACTTTCTAAAGATGAGCATGGTGTCAGTGTTGATCAAAGTCTATACAGAAGCATGATTGGCAGTCTACTTTATCTCACTGCAAGTAGACCTGATATTAGCTTTGCTGTTGGTGTGTGTGCAAGGTACCAAGCTGAGCCTAAGATGAGTCATCTAAATCAAGTTAAAAGGATTCTCAAGTATGTCAGTGGTACAAGTGATTATGGAATTCTCTACTCTCATGGTGAAGACACAAGATTGTTAGGTTATTGTGATGCTGACTGGGCAGGAAGTGCAGATGATAGGAAGAGCACTTCTGGTGGATGTTTCTTTTTGGGAAGCAACCTTATATCATGGTTCAGCAAGAAACAAAATTGTGTTTCTCTTTCTACAGCTGAGGCTGAGTATATTGCAGCAGGAAGTAGTTGCTCTCAGCTACTTTGGATGAAGCAGATGTTAGGTGAGTACAATGTGCAGCAAGATGTGCTCACATTATACTGTGACAATCTAAGTGCTATAAATATTTCCAAAAATCCTATCCAACATAGTAGGACAAAGCACATTGATATACGTCACCATTTCATTAGAGATCTTGTTGAAGACAATATTGTGACTCTAGAGCATGTTGCCACAGAAAATCAACTGGCAGATATTTTCACTAAGGCTTTAGATGCAAATAGGTTTGAGGTGTTAAGGGGCAAACTTGGTATTTGCCTCTTTGAGGATCAATAGCCATAATAGCTATTTAGACGTGCAACGGTTACCTGTTCTTTCCCTCCATCCACAGTTGCACGCAATCCAAAGGCAATCATTACAAAAATATTTCCAACGGCTATTTCACGATCAAAACTTCAAGAAATCCGTTTATTCAAGATTTTCTCTTATTGCCTACCACATTGATCACTACATTCATCTCTCTAACACTCAAACGACCAAGAACTTGTCTTGATCTCTCTCAAAACCTCTGTTCATCTCTCTGCAATTTTCTTTGAAATCTTCATACTTCATCATCATCATCATGTCTACTGCAACCAAAACATCTCCTTCCACAAAAACAAACACTCCTCCATCATCACCAAAACCAAAGTCCCAAGAAGGGATTTAGTAAAGCTGTGGTTCCACCTGCAAAGAAGAAGACTCAGAAAAGAAAAGAGCCACCTACAAGTGACTCAGAGTACGATGTGAAGCAGGATGTAGCTCACATCAGTGAGTCTGAGGAAGAATCTGCTAAGGAACGCAATGTGGAGCTTGATGTGATTCACATTGAGTCTGCTGTGAAGAAGAGCTATGGGAAGAAGAAAATTCCTCAGGGAATTCCTGACATCCCAGTTGATTTGATTTCCTTCCACAACCCTGCACATGCTGGTAAATGGAAGTACATTGCTCATAGAAGGTTAGCTCTGGAGAGGGAGCTCAGTGCTGAAGCCTTGCAGTGCAAGGAAGTTATGAGGTTGATCAAGCGTGCTGGCTTGATGAAGACTGTTACTGGACTAGGTGACTGCTATGAGAAGGTAGTCAAAGAGTTTTTGGTAAACATCCCTGCTGGTTGTGACAATACTTTGGACAAGGAATACCAAACTGTTTTTGTGAGAGGTAAAGAAATTCACTTCTCTCCCACTGTTATCAACAAGTATCTGGGCAGAAGTGAGGAGCCCTTTGCTGAGATGGAGGCAAATGACAACTACATAATCAAGGCCATCACAGCTGGAAAGGTCAAGACTTGGCCTAAGAAGGGAAAATTGCAAGCAAGCAAGCTCACTCCAATCTACAACATCCTGAACAGGATTGCTGCTGCTAACTGGGTGCCTACCACACACAACTGTGATGTGGCTACAGGTTTGGCTAGGTTCATCTATACTGTGGGTAACAAAGTTAACTTCGATTTTGGTACTTATATTTTTGATCAGACTATCAAACATGCCAAAACCCTAGCTGTCAAACTACCCATTGCCTTTCCTTCCCTACTGTGTGGAATCATATTGAGCCAGAGACCTGATGTTCTGGGCAAGGATGATTTGTCTTGCAGAAGAGAGTCTGCTATTTCTTTTAGTCTCAAGCAGTCTGATGTGACTCCTGATGTGGGCACATCCAGCTCAAACAATGCTATGTCTAGGACAGACATGATTGCTGCTTTAAAGGAGACTTGCAAGGCTCTGGATGAGAAGAAGGCCAAGCTGGAGGCAGTCATTGCTGGACTGGAGCTTGAGGATGAGCAAACAATGGCTGAGGATGAGGAATTGGAGGAGGAGGAGCCCAATGACTCTGAAGCTGAGGAAACTGATGGGAGCCAGGATATTTGAATTATTGTAATTCATTAATATTTCCCTGTACTCAGTATTTCCTTGTTTTTGCTTGTATTTTGTGGGCTATGCCCTGGATTTCTGATGCACCTTTGCGTGCCTGTTCTGTACTTGCTGCACTATTAACGGCCTGAGTGCCTCTTTCTGTTCATGCACCATCATCTCTACATCTCATGCTATCTGCATTCTATGGTGTGTTACTTACTCTCAGTATGTTTGTCATAATTTATGGCTAAAAAGGGGGAGTAAAAATTAAAATGAACAACTTTGAAGTCTTAACTGCAGCAAATTGTGATGTGTTATTAGAGAGAATAGAACGAGAGAATTGAGACGAGAATTAAGAAAAAGATTCTATTCATCCACATGGGGCAACTTCTGAACTTCTGAACTTCTGAAACTTTCTCAACTTCTGAAGCTCTGCTCAGCTTCTGAAGCTCTATAACTTCTGAAGCTCTGCTCAGCTTCTGAAGCTCTGCTCAGCTTCTGAAGCTTCTCCAACTTCTGAAGTTCTGATGTGTGGCACATCTGACTACACATCTGGTATACATGCTTATTTTTCTTCAAATATTTTATCAACAAATTTTTGAAGAATTAGTTTTCTAAAGCATGTTCTTCTGAAGACCTTTTCTGTACATTTTCAACTGGGTGATGCATTCTTAAGAAGTCCAATTGAAGATGTTATCTAATTTCTACATGGTGATGCATTCTTAAGAAGCCTGTAGAAGTTATTTTGTGTGATGTTTGACACATCTGTGAGTTTTAACTTGGTCATGCATTCTTAAGAAGCCAAGTTTAAAACTTCTCTATTTCTCTCTAGGTCATGCATTCTGAAGAAGCCTATAGGGGATATGAGATTTAGGGGGAGTACATGGAAAGTGCTCTAGTTCAAAGGGGAGTAGACTATTACTGGGTTTGCTACCCTCCCTTATGTGTGCATGGAATCTCATGCTTGTATGTGTCTGAGAATTTATTTTTCTCAGTCTTTGGGAATTTATTTTCCTATCTTGTGAGAGTTTATTTCTCTCTTTATTTGCGAGGCTCTGATCCGCTGCTGCATGCCTCTGATGTGCCTACACATCTCTCCAAGTTTAGTTGGGTGACTCAAAGATTATTTTAGCCCAAAATTTGCCAAAGGGGGAGATTGTTGAGACCTTTTAGGGTGTTGGCTTCATTTGGTAAAATAAGCCTGATTCCATGATGTGGAGCATGATGTGTGGCACATCAGGGTTCACATCTGGACGCCCTACTGGACGCGCTTTCATTTATTTAAACGCGATCTTTTGAAAAAGATTTGTTTTTCAAATTAAATCGTGCCAGCTTTCGCGCCAAGGAACAAGATAATCTTTCATGGTTCTGTTTTATTTTATTGGCCGACTTTGATCAAAAAGATTTGAAACAAACAATTAAAAGATTATGATCAAATAAATCTCAAAGAGAATTAACAAAGGCCAGCTGTTATTATTGAAGATCCAAGCCCATGAAACTTGTTCTATATAAAGGAAGACTGAAGACATAAAGGAACACGAAGCCAAGAATTGAAGATATCGAGTCTTAGGTCTTAGTCTGTTCATTGTTATTTGTGAGCCTTCACTTGAATCATAATTTTGATACAAGTAAGGACTGAGTTTGATAGAGTTGTAATCTCTAGTATTCTTTCTCCAAAGCTTTGAAGCAAGGAGTTAGATTGTGCAACACTCTAAGCCTTTAGGTACGAGTGCTTTGCTTGTCTAGGAGTGTGTCTCCAACTGAGTTTGTTATTAAATCCTTACTGGGTAAGGTTGAGGGGGAGTGAGCAGAGGTTCTCATATCTAGGAGTTCCTAGGTAGAATTAGCACGGGTAGTGATTAAGTGAGAAGTTGTAAACGGGGGAGTTTAGCTTTGAATTGATACTACCATAGTGGATTCATCCCTGGATTGGTATCCTCCAGAATAGGGCTTGTTATAAGTGCCGAACTGGGTTAACAAACTCACGTGTTCTTTTGTTTCCTGCACTTTATATTGTTTACTTGTTCATCAAGTTCAGTTGTCCACGATGTTGACACATTAGGCTACACATCGTACGATTCCTAAAGTGTACACATCGTGCTACACATCTGACACTTGCCACCAGAATTTCACTCTATATGCTTTGCTAGACAATGAATAACCTAAGAAAATGCCTTCATCCGCTTTTGGATCAAATTTGCCAAGATTCTCCTTTCCATTATTTAAAATGAAGCATTTGCATCCAAAAGAGCGCAAGTGACTAAGATTAGGTTTTCTACCTTTTAAGTATCTTATAGGGAGTTTTGTCTAAAATAGGTCGAATAATTTCCCTATTTAAAACATAACTTGCGGTGCTTATCGCATCGGCCCAAAAGTACTTAGGAAGACCACTTAACATAGTCCTAGCAAGCTCTTCTAGAATACGATTTTTCCGCTCCACTACTCCATTTTGTTGTGGTGTACGTGGAGCCGAAAAATTGTGTTCAATGCCATGTTTAGAACAAAACTTCTCAAATTTATGATTTTCAAATTCACCTCCATGATCACTCCTAATGGAAATGATCTTAAGGTCTAGTTTGTTTTGAATCATCTTAACAAATTGTTTGAAAGCGGGCAAGGTATCGCTTTTACTAGTTAAGAATAATGTCCAACAAAATCTTGAGTAATCGTCTACAATCACAAGACCATAATAATTACCACCAATACTTTTGGTCCTTGACGGTCCAAAAAGATCCATATGGATTAACTCTAAAGGCTTAGTAGTTGAAATAAACTTTTTGGATTTGAAAGAAGCCTTAGTTTGTTTACCCATTTGGCATGCATCACACAAGTGATCTTTTGAAAATCGTATTTTAGGTAGACCGACTACAAGATCTTTATAGACTATCTTATTTAGCAAATCGAAATTAAGATGTGCCATCCTTCTATGCCACAACCAAGATTCATCATTCTTGGTTATGAGACACTTAGCACCACTTAGGCAATTATCATCTAGGTCTAGCATGTACACATTCCCATGCCTAATAGCCTTAAGAACCACATTCTTGTCTTTGTTACTTTCGATTGTGCAAAAGGTTGGTTTGAAATTTATTATGAACCCTTTATCACAAAGCTTAGCAACACTCAACAAGTTGTGCTTAAGGTTATCCACAAGTACAACATTAGATATGGTTATAGTAGAGGGATTACCGATAGTACCTACACCAAGAATAGTGCCCTTATTGTTGTCTCCATAGGTGACATAGCCCTTCTCCTTTGTTTTAAACTCAATAAAAAGCGAGGCATCACCCGTCATGTGCCTTGAACATCCACTATCTAGAAACCATCTCCTTTCTAGATTATCAAGGCACTTTTCCTACAACAATTAGACATAAGAAGGAGGTACCCAATTTTCATTGGGTCCTAATTGGTGAGGTAAATAAGCTTTGTTGAGTTTTGGCATCCATTGCAATACGCCCTTAGGTACAAACAATTTCCTAGCTTTACATTTTGCAATGGTATGACCTTCACAACAACAATAGTGACAAGTGATATGTGAGTCAATCTTCTTTTGATCCATTTTGAAATGTTTAGATTTTTTGTTTTTAACTTTCAAAGTTTTTTGTAAATATTTTGGATCAACTTCATGAGCCACTTTGTCCTTGATAGTCTTAATGTTTTTGGACAAAGTGACACAATTATCACAACCAACTATATCACTATTATCATGACATGCATTTGACCTTTCTAATAATGATACCTTGAAAGCTTTCAACTATTCTTCCGTTTCGGAAACTTTCTTTTCAAGAGCTTTGTTAATTTTTATAATTTCTTTTAATCGTTTGAAAGCTTTCCTAGTTTCACTACATAGATCCTCAAACGCACTTTGCAAATCATGATATTCTAACGAAGTATATGAGCTAGAGGGATTTTGGTTTACCTTTTTGGGAGCTTTATCCTTCTTTTTGTGATGATGAGTTGAGAGGCATACATTTGCCACTTCCCCTTCATCACTTGAGCTAGAGCTTGATGATGAATGAGATGAAGAGCTACCACTCTCTCATGCAACATAAGCTTTCTTTCCTTTACTCCTCTTTTTGTTTGAAGATGACTCCTTCTCTTTTCTCTTGAGATTAGGACAATCCGGCTTGTAACGACCAACTTGGCCGCACTCATAGCATATCCCTTTCTTGGAGTACCTAGCATCTTCATTCTTCCGACGGTAACCACTATCTTTCCGAAACTTCTTAAGATTGTCATCGGAATGCCTGATCTCATTCTTTCCCACATACCTATTGTAGCGTCGAACGAAGAGCCCCATTTCCTCATCATCGGAATCGTCTTCGCTTGAGCTACTTTCCACTTGCTCAACCTTTTTAGACTTTGACTTTGAGGCTTTTAGAGCAATTGACCTCTTGTCCTTTTCCTTTTCTTTTTCGTTGTGTTTCTCCTTTTTACCACCTTTCTCATGCTTGTCCAACAAACTAAGCACTTGTTCATGTTCCGTTAGCTTACCAAACAATGTTGTGAGGCTCAAAGTAGTAAGATCGTTCGCCTCTTTGATTGCGGTGACCTTGGGTTGCCATGACCTATTAAGACACCTCAAAATTTTGTTAGTAGCATCTTGATTAGTGTTTGGTTTGCCTAGACCGTGTAACTTGTTGGTGATTTTAACAAATCGTTGTTGCATATCCGCGATGGTTTCACCATCTTGCATATGGAACAACTCAAACTCTTGGGTTAAAGTGTTTATTTTTGAAATTTTGACCTCATTAGTTCCCTCAAAGTGAGTAACTAATGTATCCCACATTTCCTTAGCCGTAGAACAATGCGACACATGATAAAATTGTTCAATCCCAAGGGATGAAATAAGTATGTTTTGTGCCTTTGCATCGTAATTGACCTTTTTCTTTTCATCATCCGTCCATTGTGCCATAGGCTTATTTATGACAACACCATTAAGATCGGTCATTGTTGGAACAAATGGACCGTTCTCAATAGCGTTCCATACTTCACCATCAAAAGAATTGATGTGAATGCGCATACTACTTTTCCAATAATCAAAATGATCCCCATTGAATATCGGAGCCCTATTATACGCCCCTTTCGGTGCGAAAGCCATGTTTTCTAATAATTGGCATAATCCGTAGAATTTTGCAAACAAAATTGAACCGGGATCGTGATACCACTTGTTAGACTACTCGGCTTATCACTTAGAAGGGGGGGTTGAATAAGTGACCCTTAAAAACAATGTGATTTTAAAAAATTGTTTCGATCAATCGCGCGAGCGGAAGAACCACCGGATCGGTAGTCTACGCACCGTTGACCAAAGGAAAAATAGTACAAGCCTAGAACGATTTCAAAAAAAGATTTGAAAGTGTTCGAGATCAAAATGGATTCAAATTAAACAAATTTAATTTTAATCCCAAGACAAGTTACCAAGCAATATTCAAATCAATCACAATCAAGCAAGAGTTGATTGAATTTTTGTGAACCAATACGAACACCAAAAATTCAATCGATAATCAAATTAACGAAATAACGAAACTTAAAAGAGAGAGAGGGAGAGACACACGATGTGATTAGGGAGTTCCTCGGATTGTGCGTCGTCCACGCGTATGTCCGAGTACGTCTGCCCCCAAATAACAAAACGGGTTATTTGAGAGTTTATAGATCAAAAACTTGATGAACTAAGAGTGCACAGTTTACAATTGAATCTTATACGACTATAACGACACAAAAAGTAAACTGATGCGAATAACCTCGACACACAACGAAACTTCGCCCTCTGATTCCAACGATCAACCTTGTGCCGAACCGCACCCGATCGTCCAGCTGAGTCCTTCGTTTCTTGTTGTCGAATCCTTCAAGACACGCACTATCTTGAATCACTTGAGAGAAACACTAGAACCTTCTTCACACAATTCAACCCGACTACGATTCTGATTCACCGCGAACCGTATCGAACGTTATCACACAAGAACTCAACCTCTATGGAATTGATCCCATACTCAAAATCCAATTCGATTGCAATCCTTGATGAAGATGATGAATTTGTGATGAATAAAACCCTTTGATGCAAATTCTCACTCAATTTGTACCCAAAGTGTTTTCTGATCTTTCACACTAGTTTTCTCTGCTTTACAATGACACACCACATTGCTATTTATAGAGAAAATAGGATTGGGCAAATTTAGGCAAAATTTAACAGACATGTATCGATACAAAGGATAGTTTGTATCGATACA
Source organism: Trifolium fragiferum (assembly GCA_954870985.1). Classification (NCBI taxonomy): domain Eukaryota; kingdom Viridiplantae; phylum Streptophyta; class Magnoliopsida; order Fabales; family Fabaceae; genus Trifolium; species Trifolium fragiferum. The sequence goes on from OX940794.1 coordinate 20,369,153, forward strand.
AACCCTTTGACCAGCGTTCAAAATTGAAAATTTTGACCTATGTATCGATACAAACACGTATGTGTATCGATACATATATCAGTTTCTTGAAATCTTGACTGATATGTATCAAATCATGCAGGCATGATTCGATACATCAAGCACAATCTGGTTTTCTGAGAAGCAGGGGTGTGTATCGATATATGCAAGCATGATCCGATACACAGATGACCTTCTGCCTCTGAGTGACCACTTTTGTATCGATACAAGTGATATATGTATCGATACAAATTGCTCAAAAACAGTCAGAAGTAGTTTCAGGACATTTGTATCGATACACATGTTTATGTATCGATACATAACACCTAAAAATCAGTTTTTCAAAGTTTAAAAAGGTTTTCTCGCTGTCAAGTCATTTGTAATGTCGTCAAAATATGTTCTACTCTATTTTCATGTGTTTTGACAATTATTAAAACATGAGGATGAACTGGTGCACTTACGTAAGGGTATAATAGGAAAAATAGCATTAAATGCTTCATTGGAATTGTAAAACGACATATATTTTGGAACAAATTTTTTCTCCAAAACCACATATATTTTGGAACGGAGGGAGTATATTATAGTGAAATTTATAAGTTTGTCTTCTCATAACTACTTTTCCGATTAACTACATATAAATAATATTTCGCTAAAAAACATCAAAATAGAAGGTATTCCGTTACAAAATCATTCATCAATAATTGTTGTTTTCGACCCCATGTCACATCTTAAAGTGTTCTTGATATTGAAAAGACACTTAAAAATCTTCTCTCCATAGCTTTTATTACAATCGTATTTTTGAAAAAATAGAAGAGAGGATCAGTAAAAGAAAATAGAATAAAAAAAAAGTTGAAGAAAAGTAAAAACAACAAATTTGAATTACAAAAGAGTAAATAAATAGAAATCAAAATAGCAATTGTCAAAAAAAAAAAAAAAGAAATCGAAATAGCAAAAATGTTGAAAGAATATTGAAATTGAAATATTGTGAGTGAAAGATGGTTGAAAGAAAAGACAATATTTATAATAAAAACTACACAATCAATTCATAATGAATTTTTTTTCTTTCTAATTAATAGCATTTATATGACCAGATTTTATGGGTGGGTGGGGTAGCTCGGTTGGTACTTGCTGACTGAGCGGGTGTAGGCTATTGGTCAGAGGTTCGATCCTTGGCAGCAGCAAATGTAGTATTTTCTTTGTAAATAAGTTGGTGGTACTTATAATCATCAACTTTTTGTTAAAAAAAAAAAATATGACCAGATTTTATGTGAAATTTTATTCTCAATAATAAGGGAATATATGAATATGCTTTTGACCAGGTTTTATAGCATTCATATGACCAGATTTTATGTGCAATTTTAAAATTATAACATCAATGTTTAAAATAAATGTTAATAATACTTATAGAGAAAATTCAATTGACAAAAAATTAATTTAATTTAAAATTTGATATGACATCCCTTTTTATAGAGAGTGGATTCTCTCAAAAAAAAAAATAATTCCTCAATTGTCTCAATTGTTAAATTGTCATCATTAAATTTATCTTTTTACTTTTTTTCTCTCTCTTCTTTCAAATTAATGGTTTAGAAAAAAAAAATTATCCTAAAGTGACAGAGTAAATATGTACTAAAAATTGTACCAAAAAAAAAAAAATGTACTAAAAAAAATAATCAAATCAATTGTATTAATATAATGTTTTACATCTAACATAGAGACAGAGTAAATATGCACTTAAAAAAAAGAGACAAAGTAAATAGTTGCTTTTTAACTAAAGACTAAATAGGTTTGAAAATATTTTTATGTCTTTCTTTTAAATTCTAGTCTAGTTCAAATTTAAAAATGAAAAAAAAATCAATTTCAAAACGGAAGAGCTGGCCTATCAATCATCATAAGTCTCAATATTGGATTGATTCTTGATAAATCACATGTTTTATACCATAAATTTTTTCTCTATTTTCTATTTTTTTACTCGGTCTAATTTTAGAAGATCTAAGTTCATCAAAATTGAAAAGAAAAATCAAGCATTTGAAGAAGAAAAAAAAAATTAAAATAGAATATGTAGTATAAACTCATTTATATTTAAATGATTCAAATATAATTAAATAATATTTAATGTAAGCTTCATAAAAAAACATGGTCTCGTCATTTAAAAAGGAAAAAACTAAACCTTATATGTTGTTATTTTGTTTTTGTTATAATCAATCTTAACTTTACTACTTTTTTCCTCTAAGAATGTCAACTCTACTACTTTTTTCTCCATAATCCAATCTCCACAAATATTCTCAGCAAGCAAGAGAATCCAAACAAAATAAAACAAAATCAAAATAATCAAGGGCACAAATAAATACAAACTTAAATGAAACATAATAGTACATTAACATATAATTGATTAAATTTTGATATGTCTGTACCAAAAGAAATTTTGATCAAACAAACAATCTTGAAAAATAATAAAAACAAAGAATCAACAACACAAACAATAAATAAAATTACTGAGCAATCAAATTTAATAATATATTTTAATTGGGTTAGCATGAATTAAAAAAAAAAAAAAAAAAACCTTTATTATCTTCTTCATATATAAAATAGGAATAACAAGAACGAAAATGTGATTGTTTTTATCACAATTAGAAAAGAATAAAGAATAAAAATTGATAGTATGGAGTAAAGTTCTTTCATCACCATAACTTATATAGAATAGAAAGGAGGAAATAATGACAAATCCCAAATAATTTCCATATTTAAAAGTTTGACTTTTAAAAACAATATCAATCAATTAAATCAAATACATTAAAATAAAATCATGTAAAGAATAATATTAACACAAATTTCGGTCCAATTTTACAAATTTACTTAATTAATTGTGCAGATTTCTCTTATAATAATGAATAGAGATCATTGCATTTAAATTCACAGATTTTAATCATTCATCAACCAAAAAAAAAGAGATCATTGCATTTATATTCAAGAACCAGCAAAAACTTTTTAAATGATTCAAGGGTAAATAGTTATTAACCGCCCTGTAAAATTGGGGAGTTTTGATTTACCCCCTGCCTAATTATTTTTTTTTAAAATAAACCTCGCAATATGAAAATTATTTCATTTACCCCCCGGTTGGACAATTAAGCATTTGACTGTACATTGTTGTTGACGTGGCACGTACACGTGGCAATAACTTAATTTATATTTATTTTTTAATTTCACATCACTTATTAACATTATTATTATTTTTTAATTGAAAAATTCTGAAATAAAAAAAGGCTTTATTAAAAAAAATATAATTGTTCATATTCTTCAAACTCATCTTCATCCTTCATCATATTCTTCAAACTCACATTCTTGTCACAAATCAATAACAACAACACAAACAAGATGATGATGAATGTTCTTCTTCCTCAATTTTTATTTCTTTTTTTTCTTCTTAGAATAACAACAACCCAGAAATTGATTTGAATTTGGTAACTGGTTCTAATAATTTTGTGTTTGCCAACAACATAAAACTAAAGTTCTTATTCCTTCTTCCATGATCCCCTATTCATCATCTTCATCCTTTAAACTCATTCTTCAATTCAATTAAAATAAATCAAAACAACACAACACACATGAATCTAGGAACAACAACAAACTTCATCTTCAATCTTAAACTTCATCCAATCAATCCAATCCTTAACCCATAAATTCAAAAATCAAACAGCACAACCAAATTCGAGATCGAGAGAGAAATTTGAGATTATGATTTTGAAGGAAGATTTGGATTTGTTTTTTATGTTGTCCTTGATGTTTTTGTGGAAGATTTTATTTTTTTAAAGGTGTGTACTACTTGTATGATTATTTATATTTTTACTTTTATGTTGAATGTAAATTATTTAAACATATTATATTGCATTTTCGAAATTATTCCCAATATACGGTTTTAAATTATTTCTAATATATATTTTTTCAAAAATGCAATATAATATATGGTTTTTCACAAATGCAATATAATATGTTAAGACTTTAAAAATTAAAAATAATATTAATTGTTAGTCATTAATGTCAATCATTAATATTATTGTAAAAGTTTCCATAATAATTTCTTAGAGGGATTCGTAAATATAAAATAAATAGTATAAGTTACCCGTGCAATGCACGGGTTAGTTCTTACTTATAAAATATAAATTATTTTTTATAATTTGTATGTGGTCTTGCCAATGATCAAATCTTAGAACAAATCATAAAGTTTTATTTTTCTACGTTTAAAATTAAAGTTTTGAATTTTTTTTTTCAGGTAGTCTAATGGTTAAAAATTCACCCCAAAGTTTTGAAATTTTAAAACTAATTTTTCTATGTTCATCTCTGTGGTCCTATGAATACAACCAAGGAGGAAGATTTTAATTTTCTTTTAAATTTTAATTTTGATTCTTGATATTTTAGATCTTGAAGAGGAAAAAAAAAAAGGAAAGATAGAAAAGAATTTTGTTAAAATAAAGCCTTTTTTTAATTTCAGAATTTTTTAATTAAAAAATAATAATGTTAATAAGTGATGTGAAATTAAAAAATAAATATAAATTAAGTTATTGCAACGTGTACGTGCCACATCAACAACAATGCACAGTCAGATGCTTAGTTGTCCAATCGGGGGGTAAATGAAATAATTTTCATGTTGGGAGGTTTGTTTTAAAAAAAATAATTAGGCAGGGGGTAAATCAAAACCCCCCTATTTTACAGGGGGGTTAATAGCTATTTACCCATGATTCAAAAAAGTCAAACTGTCATTAAATGATTCAAAAACCAGCAAAAACTTTTTAAGGCACCGCTAATTAGTCACACATATGTATTTTTTAAAGGTGTGTACTACTTGTATGATTATTTATATTTTTACTTTTATGTTGAATGTAAATTATTTAAACATATTATATTGTATTTTCGAAATTATTCCCAATATACGGTTTTAAATTATTTCTAATATACATTTTTTCAGAAATGCAATATAATATATGGTTTTTCACAAATGCAATATAATATATTAAGACTTTAAAAATTAAAAATAATATTAATTGTTAGTCATTAATGTCAATCATTAATATTATTGTAAAAGTTTCCATAATAATTTCTTAGAGGGATTCGTAAATATAAAATAACTAGTATAAGTTACCCGTGCAATGCACGGGTTAGTTCTTACTTATAAAATATAAATTATTTTTTATAATTTGTATGTGGTCTTGCCAATGATCAAATCTTAGACCAAATCATAAAGTTTTATTTTTCTTCGTTTAAAATTAAAGTTTTGAATTTATTTTTTTCAGGTAGTCTAATGGTTAAAAATTCACCCCAAAGTTTTGAAATTTTAAAACTAATTTTTCTATGTTCATCCATATGGTCCTATGAATACAACCAAGTTGGTAAATTTTGATATTATTAGGTGGACCGAGCTTCAAACTCTAGATTCTCCATTTCTCTACATTGAGTCTACCAACTAATATAGCCTAGAGAACATTCACCCCGTGTATAAAAATTCGGATAATCCCCCATCATAAATATATCTAATATAATATTTTTTTTGTAATTAGACAATATAATATATAATGATTAATTCGTCCAAAACTATAATTAAAAAAAATTGTAAAAAATCATGGTGGTCATATTTGTTTTTTCCTACTAAACCATGGTGATCATATGAAAGTGTAAATACATCGTTCTGTAAGCATGCAATTTGAATTTGAGCAACATGACACTCTACAATAATTAATTCTTCATAGGCTTAAATATCATTTGTGTCCCTGTATATTCGCGAATTTTTGGTTTTAGTCCCTGTATATTTTTTTGTTGCAAATAAGTCCCTGAATGTATACATTTTTTTTGTTTTAGTCCCTGTTGTCTGCTATCGTTACAAAAAATGCTGATTTCTCAAATGTTTTTACATGTGAGCGCTATGATGTGTCAAGTTAAGCTGATTCGGTCATAAATAGATGACCAAAATCACATTTAGGATAGAAAGAAAATGCATGCTTACATCATAATTTTGTTTGAATTTTCACTAAAGTTTGATTTGATCCTCAATTTATGACCGGACTAGCTTAACTTGACAAATCATAGCGGGCACGGGTGCAAACATTTGAAAAATCAGCATTTTTTGTAACGCTAGCAGACGACAGGGACTAAAACCAAAAAAATTTATACATTCAGGGACTTATTTGCAACAAAAAAAGATACAGGGACTAAAACCAAAAATTCGTGAACATACAGGGACAAAAATAATATTTAAGCCTTCTTCAGAAGAATGTAAAAAATGTAATAAAAAATCTAAATGTTTGAAAGAAAAAAAAATACTCATTTTATTTGAAGAGAATGCGTGGTTGACTTCAATATTGTATGATGTGCCTTATATAAGAGAAAAAAAAAAAAAACTTTAAAAAATGTGCTAACTTATGCCCTTAGTACGTTTTTTTTTTTTTTTTTTTCCGTAAAAGTTGATGGTTTATAAGTACAACCAACTTATTTACAAAGAAAATACTATATTTACTGGTGCCAAGGATCGAACCCATGACCAACAGCCTACACCCGCTCAGTCAGCAAGTGCCAACTGAGCTACCCCACCCACCCCCCTTAGTACGTGTTTTAATTTATTTATTTTTAGCTTTCACCACCATTTTAATCTGGTTCGAGGTCGCATCGAATGGTTTCAACCCCTCCCTATTTGATACAATGATATAATTGTTAATTGGTTATTAATTACAATTAAGAGTTTGATTTGTTTCCAAATCCAAATTTTTTTTTTTTGACATTTTATTTCCATTTACAATTATAATTATTAGGAGTTAATATGTGGAAGGAGAAAAATAGGACCATAAATGTAACATCCCGCAATTTTGTCCACCTAATTAATTTTAATTAGAGCATCGTCTAATAAATTAGAATTAATTAGAGGTGATTGAATTAATTAAGTCTTGGGATTTAAGTGTATTATGTGTATTAATTAAGAGTACTCTTTGGACCAAATACACAATAATACAATGTTAATCCAATTGAGATTTAATTAAGACACAATGAATCAATATTCCCTTTCCTTGTGACTCATTATTCCACTCAAGCCAACTCTCTCCCACAAGACAACACCTCACCTCTTGACTCACTTTCACTCTTAATGCTAGACCAACACCTCATTCCTCTCATGCCAACACACTCTCATGACTCACCACTCACTTCTAACCTTTATGCAACACCTCATAAAGCTATTAACCACTCATCTTGCATGCAAGTATAAGATCACTTTGTAACTTGAGATCCATTCACTTTCTCATAACCACAATTTCATGAAAATAAACACAAGGCTCTTTTCCCTTCTTCTTCTCTCCCTCACGAGCTGTTAACAACAACAAACCACCCAGAAATTCCATCTTCCCCATTTCATGTATTATCAATTCCTTACTAACCTCATTCAATCTCTCAAGTTCTCTTCTTTTCCCTCTCGGGCAAAACAACAAATACAACCACAACAACTTCAATTCTACCCTTTTTCCTATCTTATAAGATTACATGCAAACCAAACTCATAACCTCAGCTGCATCATTTATCAAACATCCAACGAGTTCAAGTCATAGAAGCTAAAATAGGAAAATTCTTCATTCTTCAAAATTTCTCAAAAATCTGTCAAGGAGCGTGGGCACTGCTGGAGGTTATATTAGCTGTTCAAGAGCCCAGGAATCAGTCTAAAGCTTCCTTACCAGGTGGGTTCTTAGGCTAGTGTAGTTTAGATTTCCAAAATTATGAAATATGCATGTCAACTTAGGAATTAGGGACTTTGTTGTGTGAGGGGAATTAACTCCCAAGTTTCCCTCCGTTCTGTTATATATTATATGTTTTACATTACTGCACTGTTACAAATGAGAATTGTAGGTATATCTCTTTTAAATTGATAATTTTCGTAAAACAGGGGTTTCTCTACATGAACTCGCCATAGCGAGTATCAAGCGAGCATGCATGGCGAGCTTCTGCTCGCCTAGCGAGTTGATTTAGGCCAGGACCTGTTATCTCGCCATGGCGAGCTGGCTTGCTCCCCGTAGCGAGCTAAATGCAGAAAGTCACTACCTTTTTATTTTCTAAAAACCTCATACTCGTTTTATATCCTCATTGTCTCAGACAAATTGCAGTAATCTAAATAATATAATGTTAGACAGAATGTTAATCACATATAATCATTAGGGCTTGACTTAGGGAATTTAGAAATAATGTATGCTCCCCGGGCTTTGGGAAATTATGGTAGCATGTAATTAATTTAGAATCAGTCAATTATGTATGTGATTATATTATCACGTGTGGACTTTGTTTTAGATGTTCCACTAGTAAAATCTTGTGAGCTGCACGCCGGAACGCTTTCTGTTCGCGGAAAAGGCAGGCCTCTGAGACATGCTCACCTCAGAGTGCTTGCGGTTTAAAATCAACAAGACTAATGATGTGTTACACCTTTATTTAATTATGCTTTATGACAATATGTTATGAAATATGTTATGACTGATTTGGTGCCCCGGCGTAGTCGCCATTAAGAGGGTAGTAGGACTCACTGAGACTTAGTAGTCTCACCCCACTCCATTTAAGTTTTTTAGGTAAGACAGGTTGTAACGCCCCAACTAAATTATCTAGAATATTTAATCGGAACATTAAAATCGAAATCTGAGTACATTAAATTAAAAGAAATATTTGATGAATAATACACTATCATTAAAATAATAATGAATATTCGATACAAACAGCGGAAGAGAACTACGACAGAACAACAAGCCAAATAAAACAAGGAAGAAGACTAAGTCTTCTAAGCCGACAATCCAAGCTCAGCTCCAATCGTCAGATCCAATCCTGGTCCCTGCTCCGAAATAACCTATCTTACCTAAAAAAAAATAAATGGAGTGGGGTGAGACTACTAAGTCTCAGTGGGTCCTACTACCCTCCTAATGGCTACTAAGCCGGGGAACCTAATCAGTCCATATATTTATTCTATCATAACATATCATAATCATAAAATTATTTAAGGTGTAACACAGAGAACATCTTGTTGATTTTATTCCGCTAAGACACTTCGAGGTGAGCATGTCTCGAAGGCCCGCCATATCCGCTGACCGATTCGACCACGACATTAAGCTCACAATCATTTTCCTAATGGGTTGTTCCATTGGAAGCCCATAAGCAGCATACTAAACCGCACATGATTGACTGATACTAATTGTTGAATTACATACTACCATGATTATCCCAAGCCCGGGGAACATACATCATACTAAATTCCCTAAGTTAAGCCCTGAAAGTCCGACTGTATTGACCTCCCGTTTATATTATATAATTTATATGACTGCAGGAATAAATACTTCAGATGAAGGTATATAAAACGAGTAATCAAGAGATTTTGAAAATAGAAAAAGTGAGTGAATTCTGGGTTAGCTCGCTACGGCGAGTTACTAAGCTCGCCATGGCGAACTTACAGGTCTTGGCCTAAACAACTCGCTAGGCGAGCCAGAGCTCGCCATGGCGAAGTTCTTCAGCCCAGAACCTTCAGCTCGCCATGAAGGCTCGCTATGGCGAGTTAATACAGAATTTACCCTGTTTTACAGAAATTGATATTTTTCAAAGATTCACCTACCACCTTCATTTGAAACATTGCAGAAATATAAAGTAATTAATATGAACAGAATAGAATGGAATTTGAGATTAATTCCACCCATACAGCTATACCTAGTCATTTCCTATGTTCACATGCAATTCATAATTTATGGGAATCTAAACTACCTAGCCTAAAGAACCCACCTGTAGAGAAGCTTTATTCCACATTCCTCGGCTCTACAGCAGCTACCAAAACCGGCTTGAACTCCACACTTGTGCTCATGGTTTTAATATGGAAAAGAATGGATTTATAAACTAATTAATATTGGAGAAGTGAGGTTACCATCAAAACAACTGGAAAGGAAACAATAGGAGCTTGAAATGACTTACCAAGGCTCTACAACGGCTACCGCAGGACCCTAGAACCCAGAGATTCGCACGAACAGATAATGTGTGCAGCCTGAGCTGCTGAGCTCGCCTAGGCGAGTACTCCAGCTCGCCATGGCGAGTTGGATCAGAGTGAAGTGCGAGTTTTTTCCATTTTTCCCCGATTTCCACTTTTCTTAGAAGATATGGCATACCCAGAGTTGCAGGAATTCGTGTTTATGAAGATAAACATACATGCAGTAGGAATTTGGAGTGTGGTTAGGATTTAAGATGATGAACTAAAAGGGAAAGGTTTAGAGTTCATAACAATTGGGTTTTTCTTTGTGATCAGAGGAAGGGAAATGGAGAGGTTTCAACTGAAGATCCCATTTAACTTTGCATGTAGAGATTTTCTGCAGAATAGAGCTTGTGGTGTAGATTTTGTGAGGAATTGTCAAGCCCATAGAAGAATGAAATGAAATTCGTGAAGGCTTATTGTTGTTGTTTTGGCGTGAAGGAAGAAGAAGGAGGGAGAGCTCTTGCTTTGAGTTTTCTGAAATGTTGCAAGGAGAGAATAGGTTGTTGTTGCATCAGAATGTGAGAATGAGGAGAGTTTAGAAGCCTATTCCTTAAGTGGATTAGTGAGTCATGCAAGTAGCTTGGTGAGGTGTTGATTAATTAGGAAAAGAGTGAGTGAATGGAACAATGAGTCATAAGGGTGACTCATTTGAGTAGGAGGTTAAGTTGTTTTAATGAATCATAAGAGTGAGAGAGATCACGAGGGAGAGAAAGATTTGGAAGAAAGGATTGATGATTTAGAGCTTAAATAAATTACAAGTGAGAAATAATTGTGATAATGTAGAGTTTAAGTTCAAATAAAACACTAAACTTTAACACATACCACGTTAAATTCTCAAGTCTTGATCAATTAATTAACTCTAGTTGAGCGTGACATTATTGGACAATCCCAATTAAGTTTAATTAGATATTCGAAAGAGCGGGATGTTACAATCTACCCCCCCTTAAAGAAATTTCGTCCTCGAAATTCAGGAATTTACCTTTAAGAAGGTAGAAATAACTTTTCTCGTGACAGGTTTCCGTTCCTGAAATGAGTTAGTCGTCACAAGGCTGAGCTCATCCGACTTTGATTATTGGAATCTTCTTACTCCGAAAGATCTTAACTCCACAATTAACTACACGAACTGGGTTTGGCTGATAAGTTAAGGCTGACTGAATATCGATCTCTAAGGAGTGATAAAGATCGGGAATGAACTTTCGAAGTTGAAACACATGAAACACGTCGTGTAACCCTGACAAGAATAGAATTAGAATTAAATGATAGGTTACAGGACCGACGCGTTGAAGGATCTGCTAAGATCTTATATACTTCGGATAAAATGTCTTCCTTTGGAAACACCTCGTAATTCCAACTTTAGTGTTATTCTCAAAAACTCTTATTTTACCTTTATCCCTTGGAATAAAACTTTCCTCTCTCAAAGGGTTATTCGTCCAATTTGATGTTCGCCTACTTTCGTGCTGCGTACTCTGATTTGATTACTCATAGTCGCCCTTTAGTATCTATGTAATCACTGCCTTACTCCAATTTATCGGGAATAGTGACACATTACTTCTTCTTTCTAAATTTACTTACACCATTACTACGTCTTAACATACCGTACTTATTGTTATCTCACACTATACTTCCACAGGTAGGTATCTGGCCTGGTTGTTGCTATATGAATAGCTGAATGGAAGAAATTTAAGTGTTGATGCCAATAATCCAAAATTTTCTCTTCTTGGTTTTTCTCAATTCCGAACATAACAGCTCGTGATACGTTACACGTACCACTGTCCCGTAGTGCCGTATAAAAACTCTAGGATTAATCAAAATATAAAACGAGTGAAGAATGCTTAAGTACTACAGATCCTTTCGCCAATGAGTTAGACTCATCTGCAACCGAGCCCATAGTACTTCAGAATTTTCCACCTACTATTTCAATCCATCTTAGTACAACACTGCGGTCGAGTAGTTCATTTAACGTATCAAGAACTACGGTTCGAAGCTTTCTCACTGATACGGTCAAGTTAGCTGGGTATTTCACTGGTAGACTGGCATGGGAGAATCCAGCTAAAGTGATTGGATTTTAATGACGGCTGACTGGGTGCGGAAGATTCGTGCTCTCGGCACAGACAATGGCTTTAAATCCTTCCTTTACCATAGCCAATATGTCAGCGTGTGAATTGGATTCGTAATAGGGGAACTCTTATACTCCACACAAGGAATTTGATTGATGATGATCTGAATCTATCGCTGATAGTGTTCAGAGAAATTGAATTAGTTGACAGAGAATGAAATGGTTCAAACTCGATTTCTGAGAATAGCTTGATGAGGTATCTAGATACTAATACTCCTATCCTACGAAACTGGGAGATCTGAAACCTAACTGGAAAATTAGCTGATAAGGACCCGAAAGATTTAACAGCACAATTGGGTTACTGCTGAATCGTTCAGGTGTACGAAGACCTATACGATTAATTGATACTGACACTGAACAAAATAGTTCGGCGGGTAATCGACTAACAATACTGATTAAAGATCGGTACGATGAGTGAGGGCTTGAACTGAAGTCATACGTGTCCTCTCCAGATAAACTGAATTCCATGAATTATATTTAGTTGTTAACAACGTAACTGAAAGGTCGGAAAGATTTGAACAGGATTACTGGTAAGTGACATCCTACAGTTATCAGTTTGTCTGACCGATGTCGAGGGATTTGGAAAATGTACCTTCCAACTACTTCGAGTAATAATTACGACTAACAGCTGAGAGGGTACAAGAAGGAATTATCTGTCCGAGACATAGATAGACAAGTTAGGGAATGAACCCGTTCCATGTTTCCATGTCTAATGGATACCCAATTCAAAATAGTTGGTTCGACAAACTTAGCTTAACGAAGGTCCGAAAGAATGGTCATAAGATTGGGATTTTGACTTCTATTGGTTCCAGCTCAAATAAATATTGAGGGCACTCTTAAAGGGAATCTGGCTAACTCTAACCGATTTCTAACTTGAAGATCTGGATGATTTGAAGATGCTAAACGGCTGATGAAATAAATCCAACTCAGTTATATTCAATACGAGATGTCTAACATAGGAAATAGACGAGTGATCTAGATGGCTGACGTCTAAGTAATTTACCAGGACGAGTGGTTCGACTTAATTCTCTCATAAGGTATCTATCTAAGCTACAACCTAGGCTGCTAATGTAGGTGATGTGTGATAGCGCTTAGTAGATTATCTGGCAACTAAGTTTGGTTAAGAATTGCTTCTACTTGTCATTCCGGGTAAGGTTATGTTCCAAATGCTTTGTTGTGCTCTCTAATGTAACGTGTTAGGTTGAGATTATATTACTAGACCTATAGTAGTTCTCTGAGTGGTAACAGGACATACCGGAAGGTAAGAGAGTTTTGAATCGAAGACAGTCTAATCCGACTATTTTTCCTATACGCTTGGTTGGGTAGTTTAAGGCACTAGGTTACTAGCTAAAGATAAGTGGACAACTACACCTAACAAGTCCAAATGGAATACTAAATTACTAAGGTGAAATTCCTAATGATGTTGCTCAACTTCTAGTTGGTAAGGTACAACTATTGTTTGCTACCTAGAGGAGCTACTTCGGTTGATTCTTGTTTATACTGCATCATAAATGATGCCTTATGAGTTATGTCAGGCATCTACTTGGTGTTATGAAATGATTCCTAATTGCTATTCTAAAAGGGGTTGATCTCAAATGGTTTGCTGAGTTAACTGACCTAAGCTGGTATCCATAAAAGAAGATTCTATTTGTTATGCTAAACAGATCCTAACTTCTAATGGTATGGTAGGAGTACGAGTTACAATGTTGAAAACTAGGTTACTCTTAGGGAGGCAATAAGAGTTGGTTTCCTATTGGATGATCTATTCGGAAAGTTCTGAGATAAAATTCCAACTTGGTTCCTCTAGTATGGTTCTAAACAGATCTAACGGCATTGGTGAATCTCGCGGCTGAAATGTAAGACTAGGTATTCAGGAAGAGTCTTGACTTATTGAGGGTTGAAATTTACTTGGCTCACATGTTTCTTGTAAACATGTTCACCGGAAGATATAGTTACTCTCAAGTACGGGGACTTACCTAACACACGATGTCAACTGGATACTAAATGGACCCACACATTTAAGGTCTTCTATGAACAATTCTACTTCGAGCGATTGGTACTTCCATCCGACTGTTCTTACTCCTTCAGTCCTAATTATTTCAGCTCTAACATCCGGTTAGAGAGAAAACTCTCGCCAACGATTGCTTCTGAACCGAAACTCCACTACAATCTTCTTATTTCACCGCCTTGGTCCACTTCGGTTCTCAACCGTAATACCCTGCCTACCATGCACAGTACTGAGTTGATCAGACTAAGTATGTGATGGTTTCAGCGTAAACAGTCCAGACTCCAAAGGGTCCGTACTACTAAGAAAGGGATTGAAATGACTCATGGCAAGGTCCGATACTAGATCGACCTGCTCTGATACCAATTGTAACGCCCCAACTAAATTATCTAGAATATTTAATCGGAACATTAAAACCGGAATCTGAGTACATTAAATTAAAAGAAATATTTGATGAATAATACACTATCATTAAAATAATAATGAATATTCGATACAAACAGCGGAAGAGAACTACGACAGAACAACAAGCCAAATAAAACAAGGAAGAAGACTAAGTCTTCTAAGCTGACAATCCAAGCTCAGCTCCAATCGTCAGATCCAATCCTGGTCCCTGCTCCGAAATAACCTATCTTACCTAAAAAAAATAAATGGAGTGGGGTGAGACTACTAAGTCTCAGTGGGTCCTACTACCCTCCTAATGGCTACTAAGCCGGGGCACCTAATCAGTCCATATATTTATTCTATCATAACATATCATAATCATAAATTTATTTAAGGTGTAACACAGAGAACATCTTGTTGATTTTATTCCGCTAAGACACTTCGAGGTGAGCATGTCTCGAAGGCCCGCCATATCCGCTGACCGATTCGACCACGGCATTAAGCTCACAATCATTTTCCTAATGGGTTGTTCCATTGGAAGCCCATAAGCAGCATACTAAACCGCACATGATTGACTGATACTAATTGTTGAATTACATACTACCATGATTATCCCAAGCCCGGGGAACATACATCATACTAAATTCCCTAAGTTAAGCCCTGAAAGTCCGACTTATTGACCTCCCGTTTATATTATATAATTTATATGACTGTAGGAATAAATACTTCAGATGAAGGTATATAAAACGAGTGATCAAGAGATTTTGAAAATAGAAAAAGTGAGTGAATTATGGGTTAGCTCGGTACGGCGAGTTACTAAGCTCGCCATGGCGAACTTACAGGTCTTGGCCTAAACAACTCGCTAGGCGTGCCAGAGCTCGCCATGGCGAAGTTCTTCAGCCCAGAACCTTCAGCTCGCCATGAAGGCTCGCTAGCAACTCGCTATGGCGAGTTAATACAGAATTTACCCTGTTTTACAGAAATTGATATTTTTCAAAGATTCACATACCACCTTCATTTGAAACATTGCAGAAATATAAAGTAATTAATATGAACAGAATAGAATGGAATTTGGGATTAATTCCACCCGTACAGCTATACCTAGGCATTTCCTATGTTCACATGCAATTCATAATTTATGGGAATCTAAACTACCTAGCCTAAAGAACCCACCTGTAGAGAAGCTTTATTCCACATTCCTCGGCTCTACAGCAGCTACCAAAACCGGCTTGAACTCCACACTTGTACTCATGGTTTTAATATGGAAAAGAATGGATTTATAAACTAATTAATATTGGAGAAGTGAGGTTACCATCAAAACAACTGGAAAGGAAACAATAGGAGCTTGAAATGACTTACCAAGGCTCTACAACGGCTACCGCAGGACCCTAGAACCCAGAGATTCGCACGAACAGATAATGTGTGCAGCCTGAGCTGCTGAGCTCGCCTAGGCGAGTACTCCAGCTCGCCATGGCGAGTTGGATCAGAGTGAAGTGCGAGTTTTTGCCATTTTTCCCCGATTTCCACTTTTCTTAGAAGATATGGCATACCCAGAGTTGCAGGAATTCGTGTTTATGAACATAAACATACATGCAGTAGGAATTTGGAGTGTGGTTAGGATTTAAGATGATGAACTAAAAGGGAAAGGTTTAGAGTTCATAACAATTGGGTTTTTCTTTGTGATCAGAGGAAGGGAAATAGAGAGACTTAGTAAAAAAAATGTATTATAGAGAGACATATAGTTCTTCTTACAACTTCTGATTCTACTAACATGTACATATATGAAATATATTTATGTAGAAAAAAAGAGTTTACATAAAAAGTAGGCGTTACAAAACCATTCATCAATAATAGTTGTTTTCGACTTCATCACACACCTCAAAGTGTTCTCGAGATTGAAAGGACGTATGTAAATCTTCTCTTCGAAGCTTTCTATACGTTATATTCCTGAAAAGAGGAAATCATCAAAAGATATAATAAGAAGAACAAAATAAAGAAGGAAAAATTAAAGAAAAGTGTAACATCCCACAAAATTAATTGAAATTATATTTGATTAATTAGGTGGTATAATTATAATATAAGAGGAATTATTCTCATTAGCCAAACTTATTAAACAAACTAGTAATTATCTCAAATCACAAGTGCTAGAACCAAGTCAATTTCCACTCACTAACTCTCTCTCTCCCAAGCCTCCCATTCCTTCTCCATAAACCCCCACTACATTCCCAATTTTCCTATTTAAACTCAAGCAAGACAAGAAAAGAAAAGTCAGTAACTCCTCCTCTCATTTCTCTCACGCCCAAACCCCCATCTTCACACATAACCACCAGCCTCCATCTTTAATATTTTCCTTGCTCCAATTAACATTCTCAAAATTACAAGTGTTTCCCCCACATAATCTACCGTCCATTGAATCTTGTAGAAGCCAAACTTTACACTTTTCCTCTTCTTTCTTTCCAAATCACATGATATGCCATTCATTCCTCATTTTAACTTAGCTTTCTTCAACATTGGAGCTGCATGCATGTGTTGATTGTGGGCTGAGTATCTAGATGTTGATAAATCAAGGTAAGACACAACCATTTTCCCTTCCTTTGAGCTGTAAGTGTTTATCATCATCTTTGTGGTCTTAAGTTCCATGAAATTGATTGTAATGGATTGCATGTATGTTTTAATGGAGTAAGGGATGGTGGGTAACTGTTATCAAGTTGAAGAAGCATGGGGCTGAAGAAATTGAGCAAAAACAGTTGGAGATTGAGGAATGACAATTTTTACAATTGGAAAACTCGTATTCCTGAACACAGCCTCAGAAAAACGGTAACCATTTTCTGCTCGTAATTCCAAATCGAACGATTCTTGTTCCTGTAGTTAGCTAACTTAATTACGCTCAATTTGGCGTTGGTTTCACGCATTTTCGTTGAGAAATGAATTTTTGGTGAATTTTTGAAGTTGGAAGTCAGAATCAGATTTTCTGCCGAATTCGTTTTCAGATAGGTCTGCACTAAAATGGTAACTAATCCTTCTCTGTAACTCGGATTGAACTGATTCCAGTTGTCATAGTTAGATAACTCAATTCCGGTCGTTTCGATGTAGGTTTCGTAATTTTAGGTTCAGTTTTGAGGTCTGTGGACAAATTTAAAGTAGAGGACCTGATGCAGCAATTATACAAGAAAATTTTGTCTTGGGATTTATACTATTTCGCTGCAAATCCAGTTTCTCGGAGAGCTCTAAAGTTGTTAGCTTGGTGTTTAAAGCTTCTGAGTAATCTCAATTCCAGGTGGGTTCTTAGGCTAGTGTAGATTAGATTCCCAAATTTATAAGATATGCATATTAACTTAGGAATTAGGGACTTTGTTGTGTGAGGGGAATTAACTCCCAAATTTCCCTCCGTTCTGTTCTATATTATATATTTTACATTACTGCACTGCTACAAATGAGGATTGTAGGTATTCCCTTTTTAAAATTGATGATTTTCGTAAAATAGGGGTCTCTCTGCATGAACTCGCCATAGCGAGTATCAAGCGAGCATGCATGGCGAGCTGGGTTTCTGGGCTGATGAAACTCGCCATGGCGAGCTTCTGTTCGCCTAGCGAGTTGATTTAGGCCAGGACCTATAATCTCGCCATGGCGAGCTGGCTTGCTCGCTGTAGCGAGCTAAGTGCAGAAAGTCACTATCTTTTTACTTATTTCTAAAAACCTTATACTCGTTTTATATCCTCATTGTCTCAGATAGATTGCAGTAATCTAAATAATATAATGTTAAACAGAATGTTAATCACAGATAATCACCAGGGCATGACATAGAGAATTTAGAATTATGTATGCTCCCCGGGCTTGGGATAATTATGGTAGCATGTAATTAATTTAGAATCAGTCAATTATGTATGTGATCATATTATCACACGTGGACTTCGTTTTAGAAGTTCCACTAGTAAAACTTTGTGAGCTGCACGCCGGAACGCTTTCTGTTCGCGGACAAGGCAGGCCTTTGAGACATGCTCACCTCAGAGTGCTTGCGGTTTAAAATCAACAAGACTAATTCTGTGTTACACCTTAAATATGTTTATGATTATGATATGTTATGATAGAATAAATATATGGACTGATTAGGTGTCCCGGCTTAGTAGCCATTAGGAGGGTAGTAGGACCCACTGAGACTTAGTAGTCTCACCCCACTCCATTTATTTTTTTTAGGTAAGACAGGTTATTTCGGAGCAGGGACCAGGAGGGATCTGACGATTGGAGCAGTGCTTGGATTGTCAGCTTAGAAGACTTAGTCTTCTTCCTTGTTTTTATTTAGCTTGTTGTTCTGTCTTAGTTTCTTTTCCGCTGTCTGTATCGAATAATCATTTTTATCTTAATGATATTGTATTATTCAACAATTATTTCTTTTAATTAATGTACTCAGATTCCAGTTTTTAATGTTCCGACTAAATATTCTAGATATTTTTAGTTGGGGCGTTACAATTGGTATCAGAGCAGGTCGATTCAGTATCGGACCTTGCTGTGAGTCATTTCAATCCCTCTCTTAGTAGTACGGACCCTTTGGAGTCTGAACTGTTTACGCTGAAACCATCGCGTGCTGAGTCTGATCAGCTCAGTATTGTGCATGGTAGGCAGGGTATTACGGTTGAGAACCGAAGTGGACCATGGTGGTTAAGTAAGAAGATCGTAGTGGAGATGCAGTTCAGAAGCAATCGTTGGCGAATATTCTCTCTAACCGGATGTTAGAGTTAAAGTAGTTAGAACTGAAAGAGTAAGAACACTATGATGGAAGTACCAATCGCTTGAAGTAGAATCGTTCATAGAAGAACTTAAGTGTGTAGGTCAATTTAGTATCCAGCTGACATCGTGTATTAGGTAAAATCCCCGGACTTGAGAGTAACTTTACCTTCCGGTGAACATGTTTACAAGAAACATGTGAGCCAAGTTAAACTCAACCCTCAGTAAATCAAGACTCTTCTTGAATACCTAGTCTTACCTTTCAGCCGTGAGATTTACCAGTGTTGTTAGATCTGTTCAATACCATGACTAGAGAAACCAAGTTGGAATATTCATCAGAGAACTTCCCAATAGATTATCCTATAGGAAGCCAACTCTTCATGCCTCTCTAAGAATAATTTATCTTTTCAAATCATACCTTATATTCCTACCATACCATTAGGAGCCAAGATCTGTCTAGCATAACAAATAGAATTTCTTTTATCGATACCATCTTATGTTAGTTAACTCAGGAAACTATTAGAGACCAACTCTGAGTAGAGTAATAATTAGGAATTATTTTTTTAACACCATGTAGATACCCGACTTAATTCATAAGGCATTATTCGTGAGCAGTAGAAATAAGAATTAACCGAATTAGCCCTCGTAAGTAAGAACCAATAGTTGTACCCTACCACTAGAGGAAGAGCACTATTAGATGTACCATTTAGGAATTTCACCTTATAAACTTAGTATCCATATGGGCTTATTAGGTGTAGTTATTCACTCATCTTAAGCTAGTAACTTAGTGCCATGAATTACCCGACCAAGCATATAGTAAAATAATAGAATTAGGCTGCCTTCGATTCAACACTCTCTTATCTTCCGGTATGTCCTGTTACCACTTAGAGAACTACTATAGGTCTAGTAATATAATCTCAACCTAACACGTTACATTAGAGATCACAACAAAGCATTTGGAACATAACCTTACCCGGAATGAAAAGTAGAAACAATTCTTAACCAAACTTAGTTGCCAGATAATCTACTAAGCGCTATCACACATCACCTACATTAGCAGCTTAGGTTGTAGCTAGATAGATACCTTATGAGAGAACTAAGTCGAACCACTCGTCCTAGTAAATTACTTAGACGTCAGCCTGCTATCTTGTTAGTTAGTACAGTATCAATAGGAACTCGTTGCTATAAGCAGTCAGTCTCTTGGAATCAACCTTAGTGTCTTATCACTAGCAATCAATCCTCAATAAGACCAGTAACTCAGAAATTATCCTTGACACCTTCAGCCATCTAGATCACTCGTCTATTACCTATGTTAGATATCTCGTATTGAATATAACTGAGTTGGATTTATTTCATCAGCCGTTTAGCATCTTCAAATCATCCAGATCTTCGAGTTAGAAATCAGTTAGAGTCAGTCAAAATTCCTATTAAGAGTGCCAGTCCATACCTGATTTGAGCTAGAACCAATATAAGTCAAATTCCAAATTCATGACCATTCTTTCTGACCTTAGATAAGCTAAGTTCATCGAACCAAACTATATTGGATTGGGTATCCATTAGACATGGGAACGTGAAACGGGTTCACTCCCTAACTTGTTTGTTTATGTCTCGGACAGATAATTCTTTCTCGTGCTCGATCATCTATCAGTCGTAACTAACACTCGGAGTAGTTGGAAGGTAAAATTTCCAAATTCCTCGACATCGTTCAGTTGAACCGACCTTGTGGGACTTTACTTACAAGTAATCCTGTTCAATCTTTTCGACCTTTCAGTTACGTTGTTAGTAACTAAATATAATTCGTAGAATCTAGTTTATCTGGAACGGACACATGAAAAATTCAGTTCAAGCTCTCATTCATCGTAGCGATCTTTTAATCATTATCATCAGTCAATTATCCGCCGAACTATTATGTTCGGTGTCAGTATCAATTAATCATATAGGTCTCCGTACACCTGAACGACTCATCAGTAACTCAATCGTGTTGATAAACCTTTCGGATCCTTATCAGCTAACTTCTAGTTAAGTTCAGATCTTTCCAGTTACATAGGAATAGGAGCTAGTAGAAGTATTAGTATCTAGATACCTCATCAAGCTATTCTCCGAATTCAAGTTTGAACCTCCTCTTTATCAGCCGACTGTTTTAGTTTCTCTGTACAGTATCAAAGATAGATTCAGATCGTCATTAATCAAACTCCTCGTGTAGAGTATAAGAGTTCCCTTATTGCGAATCCAATTTATACGCCGACATATTGACTATGGTGAATAAGGGATTTAAAGCCATTCTCTGTGTCGAGTGTGCAAATATTCCGTATCTAGTCAGCCATCATTAGGATCCAATCACTTTAGCCAGATTCTTTCATGTCAATCTATCAGTGAATTATCCAACCAACCTAGCCGTATCATTGGAGGAAGATTCGAACCTCAGTTCTTCGACATGTTAAATGTACTATTCGATCATAGTGTTGTGGTAGGATGGATTGGAATAGTAGGTGGAAGATTCTGTAGTACTATGGAATCGGTCGCAGATGAGTCTGACTCATTGGCGAAAGGATCTATAGTGCTTAAGCGTTCTCCGCTCGTTTTATATTAATCCTAGAGTTTTTTTATACGGCACTATGGGACAGTGGTACGTATGACGTATCACGAGCTGCAGCGTCCGGTATTGAAAAAAAACCTGAAGAGAAATTTTTGGAATATTAACATCAACACTTAAATTTATCTCATTCAGATATTCATATAGCAACAACCAGGCCAGATACCGACCTGTGGAAGTGTAGTGCGAAGTAATAGGAGTACGGTATTGCTAAGATGTCGCGAACATATTGGACTGTAGTCGAGTATTGAGAATATCGTCACATGCCCGCTATCACAAAGTAAAACAAGTGTTACTTGTGAGGTTATCCAATGAGAGACGTAGTAATGGTAGAAGTTTAATTGGAAAGAAGAGATGGTGCGTCACTGTGTTAGACAACTTGAAGTAAGACCGTGTTGATGTATAAAAGGATGATTATAAGTAGTCGGATCAGAGCGCGCAGCGCGAGACCAGACGGAAATATAGTTAGATGATCAAATTTGGACGAATAACCCATTTGATAGAGGAAAGTTTTATTCCCAAGGAATAAAGGTAATCAAGTATTCCTGAGAATAACACCAAAGTTGGAACTACGAGGAGTTTGCAGTGAAGGAATTCTATCCGAAGTATATAGGACCTCCTTAGATCTTTCAACGCGTCGATTCAGTAACCTAACAGTTAACTCTATCTCCATTCAGGTCAGGGTTACACGACGAGTCTCTTGTGTCTCACCTTCGGAAATTCATTCCCGATCTTTATCAGCCTATAGAGATTGATTTTCAGTTAGACAGAATTTACCAGCCGAATTCAATTCCTATAGTTGGTAATGAAGTTAAGATCCTTTGGAGCAAGATAATTCCAATAATCCAGGTCGAGTGAGCTCAGTCTCATGACGACTAACTCACTCCCGAATGGGAATCTGTCTTGGGAAACAGTTATTCTTATCCTTCTAAAGTAAAATTTCTCAATTTCGAGGACGAAATTCCTTTAAGGGGGGTAGATTGTAACATCCCACAAAATTAATTGAAATTATATTTGATTAATTAGGTGGTATAGTTATAATATAAGAGGAATTATTCTCATTAGCCAAACTTATTAAACAAACTAGTAATTATCTCAAATCACAAGTGCTAGAACCAAGTCAATTTCCACTCACTAACTCTCTCTCTCCCAAGCCTCCCATTCCTTCTCCATAAACCCCCACTACATTCCCAATTTTCCTATTTAAACTCAAGCAAGACAAGAAAAGAAAAGTCAGTAACTCCTCCTCTCATTTCTCTCACGCCCAAACCCCCATCTTCACACATAACCACCAGCCTCCATCTTTAATATTTTCCTTGCTCCAATTAACATTCTCAAAATTACAAGTGTTTCCCCCACATAATCTACCGTCCATTGAATCTTGTAGAAGCCAAACTTTACACTTTTCCTCTTCTTTCTTTCCAAATCACATGATATGCCATTCATTCCTCATTTTAACTTAGCTTTCTTCAACATTGGAGCTGCATGCATGTGTTGATTGTGGGCTGAGTATCTAGATGTTGATAAATCAAGGTAAGACACAACCATTTTCCCTTCCTTTGAGCTGTAAGTGTTTATCATCATCTTTGTGGTCTTAAGTTCCATGAAATTGATTGTAATGGATTGCATGTATGTTTTAATGGAGCAAGGGATGGTGGGTAACTGTTATCAAGTTGAAGAAGCATGGGGCTGAAGAAATTGAGCAAAAACAGTTGGAGATTGAGGAATGACAATTTTTACAATTGGAAAACTCGTATTCCTGAACACAGCCTCAGAAAAACGGTAACCATTTTCTGCTCGTAATTCCAAATCGAACGATTCTTGTTCCTGTAGTTAGCTAACTTAATTACGCTCAATTTGGCGTTGGTTTCACGCATTTTAGTTGAGAAATGAATTTTTGGTGAATTTTTGAAGTTGGAAGTCAGAATCAGATTATCTGCCGAATTCGTTTTCAGATAGGTTTGCACTAAAATGGTAACTAATCCTTCTCTGTAACTCGGATTGAACTGATTCCGGTTGTCATAGTTAGATAACTCAATTCCGGTCGTTTCGATGTAGGTTTCGTAATTTTAGGTTCAGTTTTGAGGTCTGTGGACAAATTTAAAGTAGAGGACCTGATGCAGCAATTATACATGAAAATTCTGTCTTGGGATTTATACTATTTCGCTGCAAGTCCAGTTTCTCGGAGAGCTCTAAAGTTGTTAGCTTGGTGTTTAAAGCTTCTGAGTAATCTCAATTCCAGGTGGGTTCTTAGGCTAGTGTAGATTAGATTCCCAAATTTATAAGATATGCATGTTAACTTAGGAATTAGGGACTTTGTTGTGTGAGGGGAATTAACTCCCAAATTTCCCTCCGTTCTGTTCTATATTATATATTTTACATTATTGCACTGCTACAAATGAGGATTGTAGGTATTCCCTTTTTAAAATTGATGATTTTCGTAAAATAGGGGTCTCTCTGCATGAACTCGCCAGAGCGAGTATCAAGCGAGCATGCATGGCGAGCTGGGTTTCTGGGCTAATGAAACTCGCCATGGCGAGCTTCTGTTCGCCTAGCGAGTTGATTTAGGCCAGGACCTATAATCTCGCCATGGCGAGCTGGCTTGCTCGCTGTAGCGAGCTAAGTGCAGAAAGTCACTATCTTTTTACTTATTTCTAAAAACCTTATACTCGTTTTATATCCTCATTGTCTCAGATAGATTGCAGTAATCTAAATAATATAATGTTAAACAGAATGTTAATCACAGATAATCACTAGGGCATGACATAGAGAATTTAGAATTATGTATGCTCCCCGGGCTTGGGATAATTATGGTAGCATGTAATTAATTTAGAATCAGTCAATTATGTATGTGATCATATTATCACGCGTGGACTTCGTTTTAGAAGTTCCACTAGTAAAACTTTGTGAGCTGCACGCCGGAACGCTTTCTGTTCGCGGACAAGGCAGGCCTCTGAGACATGCTCACCTCAGAGTGCTTGCGGTTTAAAATCAACAAGACTAATTCTGTGTTACACCTTAAATATGTTTATGATTATGATATGTTATGATAGAATAAATATATGGACTGATTAGGTGTCCCGGCTTAGTAGCCATTAGGAGGGTAGTAGGACCCACTGAGACTTAGTAGTCTCACCCCACTCCATTTATTTTTTTTAGGTAAGACAGGTTATTTCGGAGCAGGGACCAGGAGGGATCTGACGATTGGAGCAGTGCTTGGATTGTCAGCTTAGAAGACTTAGTCTTCTTCCTTGTTTTTATTTAGCTTGTTGTTCTGTCTTAGTTTCTTTTCCGCTGTCTGTATCGAATAATCATTTTTATCTTAATGATATTGCATTATTCAACAATTATTTCTTTTAATTAATGTACTCAGATTCCAGTTTTTAATGTTCCGACTAAATATTCTAGATATTTTTAGTTGGGGCGTTACAAAAAGTAAAGAAACAAATAAGTTATATAAAATAGTGAATAAATTAAAAAGTAAAGAAACAAACAAAATCACATGAAGAATTTTGCGTGAAAAATGTATGATTCAAAGATCCTATTTATAGACTCAATTAGAGAACCCTAATTTGGTCTTAGTTTGGATCTGGGCCGTCAGATTTTTAGGTTTTTAGAGGGAATCAAATTTGAATTTTGAATTTGAAAAATTGAAAATAGAGATATGAATAAGATTTTCATTATTGTAATCAAAGGTTATTATGAACTTCTATATTTAGCCATTTGTTGAAAATTTAAAATTATTTATACAATACATCAATGTAATTATATAATAAAATTTTGATATAATAATAGTAATATTAATAATTATCAATATTATTATTTTTTTTTATAATTAAAATAAATTTTTATAATATAATATTAATGATTGACATTAATGACTAACAATTAATGATTGACAATATTATTAAATTATTCCTAATATTTTTTTTTGACACATGCAATACGAAAATTATTAATAATATATGGTTTTTGTTATGAATAATATGTAATGAATGTACATTATTGTGTTGGTCTTATTGTCCCCTAATGTGTCCTATAAATAGCACTCCTAATTCTCATGTAAAGACACACTTGAGAGATATAATATATTATACTTTCTTCTTCTCTATCTTTGCCTCCTTGCTATTTTACTTTTATTCTTAACACGTTATCAGCACGACGCTCTAACCAACTGAGGTAACCATATAATTAACTATTGAATTTTTTTAAATTTTTATGTTAATACTTTTATATAGTATTATTTTGCTTATCCATTTGAATTCCTGAAGAATTCAATATATATTTGCATCCCTGAAGGATTGCATACTTTTATATAGTAATATTTTGCTTATCCATTTGAATTCCAGAAGAATTCAATATATATTTGCATCCCTGAAGGATTGCATACTTTTATATATTAATATTTTGCTTATCCATTTGAATTCCAGAAGAATTCAATATATATTTGCATCCCTGAAGGATTGCATCAATATATTTCTCTTATATTATAGTATACGTTATACAGTTCCTGAAGAACTCAATGTCATATGCATCCCTAAAGGATTGCATGAATGATTATTTTTATATTATAACAATGTTATATTTTTCTTAAAGAACTCCCTATGAATTATTTCTTATGAATTCCGGTAGAATTCAATATTCATATCCCTGAAGGATAGCTTTGTCAATTTAGAATTTTTTTTACTAATTGGACTTATTTGTTTACCATAATAATAATTATAATAATAATAATAATATAATAATAAAATAATGCGTTACATGCATAATGTCATTTTTTTATGAGTAAGAAATTGCATACTGTCATACTTTAAATTTCAATATCTACACATTAATACCAATATGTTACATGTTTATTTGTCTACTAATTAAATACATTAATGTTCATACAAAATAAATTACTACAACATTGTTATACGTTGCAACTTTATTATACATTGCAAGCAATACATAATTTGAATTAGTCACCACCTAATATATAACTGATCACCCTTTAAAAAAAAAAAATTAATTATGTTCATTATGCTTATCTAATTTACTTTATTTTATTTTATGATAGTATTAAGAATGGTAAATCTTTCAAAAATTGAATTTGAGGCCCTTGACATTTCTGGCAAGAACTATTTATCTTGGGCTTTGGACGCCGAAATTCATTTAGATGCGGAAGGTAATGGTGATACAATAAAGGAAGGAAATATAACAAATGCTCAACAAAAGGCAAAAACCATGATTTTCCTTCGTCGCCATCTCCATGGGGACTTAAAAAATGAATACCTTACTGAAAAGGACCCACTTGTCCTATGGAAATGTTTAAAGGAAAGATATGACCATCAAAAGACTATTATCCTTCCGAAAGCTCGTTATGATTGGATGCACCTTGTAACACCCCGATTTTCAAAGACCAAAAAGGGGCATTATTTTTTTTTTTTAAAACAAAACAGAGCGCGCATAAAATTTTGTGACGAGCCGGCATTAATCATACATTACTACCCTCCAAAAAGAAGTTTCGTCCTCGAAACTAAAAGTAAGAGTAACAACTCAACTAGTTAGTACTATCACTAACACAAGAAAATCCCATCGGATTAGGTGTAGCCACACAGACGTATTCTAATTCTATTTCTAAACTTTCTTGAGTTTCTTTCCTCTTACCCTTGAATTCTCTTCTACTCAAAAGAGCTTCTCACCCTGACCATTCTTAATTGTTCCAACATCTTATCCTTAGAGTAAATTCCTACATCTAATCATATCTTGAGATATTTCTCACCTCAACCGTCATTCAACCGCTTCTACTGTCGACGACCGAAATCATTCGTTTTCTCAATGCGCATTTTCCTCTATGTTACACCTATCCTCATTGTAACAACTACAATGAATCAATTTATATTAGTTTCCACCAAACTTTGTCATTAGATAATTGCTTACCCTTTTTACTTCCACATACAACACACACACCTCTATGACATCCATTCAGGTGGTGCTTTCGAATCCTTAATATACATGCACAATCATAATTTTCCAAATTATGTGTGAATCCTTTCGCCAATCATTAATTGACATAAGCCACATTCTCATGTGCTTCTCTCTTACTTATTCATAACATGTCTTCCCAACGACTAACTTCCTCTGTGACTAACTCATTTATCTACTAATTTGCAACTTTCAAGTTCAACAACTGTCTAGAGTTGGTTCCTAAACCACCATGACCCATAACTTGTTGATTCCAAACAACATCTTTAATTCGCCGCACACAATCCAAATACTCTCATTCCACATCATCTTGTTTCCAATCAAGTACACTCTTCTCCGTTCGACCAATCTCAAATCTTCATAACTATCTAAAGTTATAGTATCCTCCAATACCAATAAACAACTTCACACATATGTTCTCGCTACTCAACCTGACACATCCATTCATTAACTAGATTCTTATTCATTCTAACTTCCCTCATGGTGTCAACTATTGTACTTATCGTAATCAAACGCTTCAATGAATTAATTCCTCAAGTTCCTACTAAGTATCTCTTAACGAATAGCTATATCCTAACTTATCATCTTAAGGTCACTATAATTCACCTCCAAATTGACTCATCTTACTCATCTATCAAGTCACTGAACACTTATCTTAAATATTAACGCTTGACCTTTCAAGAACAGCTACCTAAGCACAACACTTTGCTATGATTTCAATCTTAATATGTTCGATACCCAAATCAAACTCTTGAATCTACTCCTCAAGAACTACAATTACTTATCTTACCATCTAGATCCATCCATTAAATCCTAATATATAGTACAGAGTCTTTCTTTACAGTAATCCTCAATATCTCAATACTCTTACGAATGAATCCTTGTCTAATCACAACTTGATATTTCTGGAAAATTTCAAAATATTGTCGTCCATGACCTGAATTTATTAACATTTGGTTACCTCAACTCCCATGATTCCATAATTTCAAGGTACTACTTGGTCCTTCAACCCTCTTGGTCGATCAAAATCATTAACTTAAATGCACATCCACACAGGATCTATACTCAATCTTGACTAATCTCTTCAAACTACTCAATAATTTTGACTAATCACTTAAGAATTACTCAATGTGTTTACTTTCTCTTAGAGTTTAACTGTCAATAACTAACAATTCTAGCTTACACTGCTACAATTCTCTAGGTATTTTCATACTACACACATCTAGTATCACATATCCGTGATATGTAACTTACTTTCCATAGTTGAACTCCTCGTTCTTACCTAAACATCTCTCCAAAACCATAATTATCCAACCAATGATTACCTATAGTTTTGTCTCACATCGACATCTATACTTACTATCTCCTTAACTACGTATAGATTGTCACTTATCCATGTGATATTTGGTCTCTTACCCTTAATCATCACGAGATTCATCCATAATAATCTCATTTTCGAATCTAGTTTATCTCAAACTCTTAACTTAAACCCGTAAGGTACCCATCGTTCATGCAACCGTCTTCTAACACCACTAAGTTCATTGACTCTCGACGTGCAACACACTTTAATTGCAATACGAATCACCCAAATGATTATCCAATCATCGTAATTAAATCCAACTGACATCTCTGCCTGGTCCACAATTCCACAGTGGCTGCATCCTATTGAAAAATGAATGACTTCATCGAGTCTTGCCCTAACTCATCATATGGATATCTAATATCTTCTCCAAAGGGTCATCTCAATCCGATCCTTACTCGCAATCCTTTATCAGTACGACGCCCACTCGTCCATACTCAGCACATCCGAGTTACAACGACCAATGCTACTTCTGTTGCGGTGATTTTTGGATGTCAAGCTATTGAAGAGCATTGAATCGCAATTTTTAGATTCACCACCGATCTTTTATTTTTCCAAGGAAAAGGGAAAAAATTCGTTAAAACCCTATTTTTAGAGATCGAGGTTCGGGGGTTAGTTATACGAAGGGAAAGTACTAGCACCCTAAGTAGCTATAGTATTCCATAGTAACCTCTTGTTTCTATTCTATCTATGCGCTTAATTTTATTCGCTTATAAAAGAAAGTATAAGATTTAGGACTAGAGTAATGAAAAAAAAGTGTTAAGAAAATGTATTTGATTTGATTAAGACAAGAGAAAATGTTTTTGTTATTTTTGGTGATTTGGGAAGACTTAGAGCCTTTTGCACTACGTACCCGAAGGATCAAAACCACCGTAGTTCGGGTAAAAATTGAAAAGTGGTTTGTTGATGTTTTTTAGTTTTGAAAATGTTTTAAAATAAAAGCCAAATGGCAAAAAATGATTTTTCAATGTGTTTTTGTATTTTTTAAGATTTTTGAGAAAAAAGAGTTTAAGTATATTTAAAATGAATTAAAAAGTTTATTAAGAAAAAGTTTTGAAAAATGTCTCTCGACGAGAGTCAAGGTTTTTTAATGAAAGAGAATTATTTTTTTGAAAATGGTTTTTTTAAAAATATTTGAATGTATTTTTGGTTTTTTTTTATTTAAAGAAAAAGAGTGTGATAAAATAAACTAAATGTAATAAAATAAACTAAGTGCGAGAGATTTCATAACGATGATAGATCGAAATGAAACTCCTCTTTTCCTTGGAATTACTACTCTACTATTTTTGGTGTTTTCATTTTTGACATAAAGCGATAAAAAATAAATATGCATGCAATGCAGATTTTCATTTATAAATTTACAATATTCCTAATTACATTCTAATTTTCAATGACAGAAAAAAGATGCACTAGCAAAAAAATAAAAAAAATAAAAAATATAAAGGTCTAAGCCCAAGCCAAAATCTGCAAAAGAAGAGTTAGTCCTCACAAGATAATAAAATAATATGAAAAATAAATAAGTAAAATCTGATGGGGTGTGCATGAAGCAAAATAAGGGGTGTGGAAAGAAACAGAAGTGGGGGGCTGATTGTGGTTGCCTGATGGAGATTAGAAGGCCTGTGTTTGATCAAGGTGTTACAAGGTTATTAGCTGCATGATGAGAGATCAACAATAGACATGGTGAGGGTGCATGATAGCACAATAGGCATGCGCGCACTGGATCGCCACAGCCTATATGTTGGTGATACGGCATAATTTCCTTTCATTCTTGAAAATTTTTCTCTCTCTTCCTCTCATATTCTCCCTTCTCTCTCCACATGTTCTTATCATATCAAGGACAATATGAAGAACACATGAATGTTCTTCCCTTAAAACCCAGAATCCGGCAAAGCTCCGGTGGTGGTGTGGCGGCCGGCGCGGCAGTGCCACCACCGGAAAAAAATTCCTTTTTTTTAAAAAAAAAAAAACAAACTTTTCTAAAATCCTCTTTCGTCTAGATTTCGGATTTTCAATTATTTTTTAGAAATAATCTTCAAAAATCCGAGATCTACATTTAAACTTTCGGGGAAAAAAAAAACGTTTCTACCTTTTTGAATTTTTTCCTGTTCTGATTTGGTATTTAGAAATTGATTTCGGTTTCGTGTGATGGCTGTGGCGTGGGTTCTGTGAAATTCTGTGTAGAATTTCTTTGTGTTGTTTGTTTGTTATGTTTGGAAAATTTGGGAATTGGCTCTCTGAAAATTCTTGTGTGGAATTTTTTTTTGTAAAATTGGTTATTGTGTATGAGGCTCTTCTTTTCAATTTTCTCTCTTCTCCTTTTTTATAGAGACTTTGAAACAAAAGTTGGTTGAGTTGATTAATGGAGAAATGAATGTATGTCTGTTGTTTTTTGCTGCCATGTGGTTACCAATGAATCCTTTGGAGACAAAGAAATAAAGAGGGAGTGAAATAGAAAGACAAAGATTCATAGAAAGAAGGAAAAATAGAGCATGTTGTTGCCTCTTTTTTTATCTTTTGATAATAATAATAATAATAATAATAATAATAATAACAACAATGACAAAAAAGGAAAAGAAAAATTATAGGGGGAAGGGGGAAGATGCAGCACGTGCTGCATCTTTGCTATTTTTTTATTTTTTTTAATAATAATAAAAACTTAGACCAATAAAAAATAAAAAAAATTGACAAGATAAAACAAAACGAATCAAAAAGCAAACACAAAAATGAGATATTTTAAAATATTTCTCCGCCAAAATTTCGTCAGAAATAACGAAAAATTCGATTTTAAAGGACGAATAAATTGGTCAAAAAATGGGGTATGACAGATGCCCCTATTTAAGTTTCTTCTACCGGAGATTTAAAAAAGAAAAAAAAGATGATTTTTTTGATGTTTTTTGTTTTAATTCGACGGTAGAAGAGACTTAAATACAAAGTACACCATTTTTTGACCGACCTAAACTATAAAATGCCATAATGAATGTCATGAATGTTATGCTTTATGAGTGTTTGAATGTGATGAGAGTTATTTGGCAGAGAGAAATAAGCTTGTTGGGGGAACAAGAGTATTGCAGATGGAAAACGGTAAAGTCCTGTGTATGGACAAAAGTAAAGACAGCAATAAAGTCCTGTGTACGGACAGAAGCGATGAAGTCCAGTGTGAGGACAAAAGTAAAGATAGAAAGCAGTAAAGTCCAATGTAAGGACAAAAGTAAAGACAGAATGCAGTAAAGTCCAATGTAGGGACATGAAGCAGGAAAGTCCAATGTAGGGACAGAAGTAAAGACAGAAAGCAGTAAAGTCCAGTGTAAGGACAAAAGCGGTAAAGTCCAGTGTAGGGACAAAAGCAATAAAGTCTAGTGTAAGGACAAAAGTAAAGACTGAAAGCAATAAAGTCCAATGTGGGGACAGAGATAAAGACAGTGTCTACCAACATTGTGGGATGGTAAGGACACAACAAGAGAATAAATTGTCTGCTGTCAATGTAGGAGAGCGAGACACAACAAGGAAATAAATTGTTTGTGGTCATTGTAGGAGAGCAGAACAGAAGAAGGAAGATAATGTCTATCGTCATTGTAGGAGAGCAGGACAGAAGAAGGAAGATAATGTCTACTGTCATTGTAGGAGAGCAGGACATCAGGAAGCAAAATAATGTCTGCCATCATTGTATGAGAGCAGGACAGAAGAAGGAAGTAAATGTCTGCTGTCATTGTGGGAGAGCAGGACACAGAAAATGAATTGTCTTGACCAGACACACTGGAGATGACCTCTTTTGTGATGTATGATTGATGGAGACATCTCAGACCAGACACGCTGGGGATGACTCTTTTATGATGTATGATTGATTGAGACATCTCTGGACCAGACACGCTGAGGATGACTCTTTTTGTGATATAACTAAAGCAAGACGATGAATGATCAATGCAATCATGTATGAATGATATATTTATTTTTTATCTTTTTTTTGTATGTCGTATGTATGAATGTTTGTATGTATGTATGTATGTATGTATGTATTAAAGTATGAATGATTGTATGATATGAATGTAACTTGAATTTGTGTGACTGTAAGAAACTTGTATTTGTATGATTGTGTGACTGCATATGACTTGGACGAGACGAGACTGGACAGGTAAAATGGGAAGTGGCCCGACATAGCTCTATAACCACTCGACAGTTCTTCATTGGAGATAACACCCTTGTAGATGAATTAAATCAAATCATTGGGGCGAGGCCCGGTACACAGTATCATCTGATAGTGAAATGAACATTTCTTGGTGATAAAGCCCATTAATCAGAAAGTTTGGCGGAAGTCGCCATTTATAAACCGAAACAGAAAGCTTTCTCATGGTCATGCTTCGACAGTCATGCTTTTTGCTTTTTGTTTTGTAGTTGTTATTTTTTTAATCCCTAACTTTTGCCTGGATCGCCCTTTCGGGTGTTCGACCCAACGGGAATATATTTTTTGTTTTGTGCCCCTAATTTTTGCCTGGATCGCCCTTTCAGGTTTTTTTTTTCAATCCACAGGGACGCTCATTTTTGCCTAAGCCGCCTTTTCAGGTTTTCAACTTAGCGAGCTTTTTTTTTTTAGCAATGACTGTGTTTGTCTATCCGTTCTCGGGACAGATGTTGTTGTATGTTTCTTTGACTCATGAGTTAGAGAAGAATATGCTTGTAGTTTATGCTTTAAAAGATATGAGAAAGTTCTGATTAATCAACTTTTAGATCCCATTGTTGAGGATGCTTCAAATTGGAGGTACTCTGACAATTAAGATGCCCAGATGAGTGAAACCTTGACTTTGAATCTTTGAAAGGTATGCCCCTGGATGTAAGAATCTGCCCCTGATTGGCGAGATCCTGAGGTAACTTGTCCCGAGTTAAGGAAACCTTAACTTCGAATCTTTGAAGAGAATGCCCCTGAGTGTAAGGTCTTGCCCCTGATTGGCAAAATCATGAGGTAACTTGCCCCAAGTTGTGAGCGTTTTGAGTTGATCCGCCCTTGATTAGATCATTTGCTTGAATTTCCTTGATGCTAAACATATGTTTGCAAATAAAATTGTTTCTTTTGAAAAGTGTTTCTAATATAATGCACATGCAAGTTTTGGAATCGAAAAAGATTTTATAGAAAACATGTGTGGTGTGTGTAAAAGATAGTTACTCAACAAACAGGTGGAGTCAGCTTTAACAAGATTTTGTTGATTATGCTTTCAAAGTGACCCAGCTTCAATTAGGTCTTTTGAGGGTTATAACGTGGTTTGGTTCACGGTTTTTGAAAAAAAAAGGTTTTTAGGCTCAAAGTTCTGTTTTAATCCACCCACTCTTCTTTAATGTCCTCCATTCCTAGATTCAATTAATTCATCAGACACGCTTTGGTCATCAAGAGGATTTCTTTGACAATGATGTTTTGAGATTGACATTTTGGTCGACAAGAGGATTTTTGCCAATGACGTTGTTGACACTTTGGTCGGAGTTTTGATGTGACTCTTGTAGTGGCAGTCACTTGTTTATCCACAAGCTTACTTTTTGCTCTTAATCCCTAATTTTTGCATGGACCAATTCTTTTGGATTTTATGGACCATCGGGGTGCCCTGATTTTTGCCTAAGTCTTTTTGCTTAGCGGGCTGTTGGTTTTTTTTTTGTTTTTTTTTTTGTTTGTCCCCTTTTTGATGTAGGACGATTGTGACTGCCACATGCTATTGTGAGTTTTGTTTACTCATGGCTTCTTGTATCTCAGACAAATGGATCCTCTTGTATTAGGATGTATCCTTGAATTAATTGAAAGATTACCCTGCCCCGGGTCAAGATTAAGGGTTTTTGTGTAAAGAAAGAACACCAACTCCTGGCTCAAAGGGGTTGAATATGGATTATCTCCTTATTTCTCCGGTGTTTGGGGAAGTAAAACAATGCCTTACATCGTCAACCGGGTCTTACTTAATGAAAGCATGTATCAGCACATATCAACAATTTTAAATCATTTTGTTTTCATCATCCTCCCTCAAGTTTGTTAACGTGAGAAGTGAAAAAGCACAGGAAAAGAGTGAATACGAATGAATGGATTCCAAAACATGCATGTTCATTGTTTTTAGAAACATTAATTAAAAGATACAACTTAAAAATGCAAACAAATGCTTGGCAAGAAAGAAATTGTAATAAAAGGCCTAGTGATCCTAGGGACATGCTTCTTGATAATCTTGAATTAAAATGACGGATGACCCATGATTAGGCAGAGGGTGAACTTTGGACGTTCAAGCTTGGATCATTAAAAGATAACATGTTGGTGCAGACCAAATTCTGAACCTCTTTCCTAAGTGCATAACATTGTTCAACATCATGTCCGGGTGCTCCTTGATGGAAAGCAGATGTCAGGTAAGCACGATACCAAGCAGGCAACTTTTCAGGCACAGGAGGAGGTGGCTTGGTACGGACAAGGCTTTTTGCAAGTAGAGCAGGAAGCAAGTCTGCGTATTTCATTGGTATAGGGTCAAATGACTGCTTTCTTTGAGTACGAACTGATTGACTGAAAAGTTGTTGAGGAATGGTTGAGACAGCAGCAATATGTGGGTAAACAGGGGTATATTCCCTTGTTAAACGTCCTTGACGGACCCCCTCTTCTAAACACATTCCCATCTCCACAATTTCGGTGAAATTCTTTGACACATGGCCAACCATCTTCTCGTAGTAAAAAGGATTAAGGGTATGCAGAAACATCTTGCACAAATCTTTCTCTTCCAAGGGTGGACGAATTTGCACAGCAAGCTCTCTCCACCGCTGGGCATACTCTTTGAATGATTCATCTTCCTTTTGAGTCAAAGCCCGTAGCTCATCCCTATCTGGGGCCAAGTATGAATTGTAATTGTATTGCCGAACAAAAGCATTAGCAAGATCATTAAAAGTGCGGACATCAGCACTGTCCAAATCCATGTACCATCTTAGTGCTGCACCAGTTAAACTATCTTGAAAGTAGTGGATGAGCAGTTTATCATTGTCAGTCTGGGTCGACATTTTTCTTGCATACATCACTAGATGAGCTCTAGGGCAAGTGCTCCCCTTATATTTCTCAAAACCAGGCACCTTGAACTTGTATGGAATTACAACATCGGGAACCAGACAGAGTTCATGGGCATTCTGACCAAACAATTCTCTTCCTCTGAGAGCTCTTATCTCTCGCTGCATTTCATTAAATTTGTCATGTAGGTCATTTACCCTATCAAATCCTCCTTCACTTTCAAAATGTAAGATAGGTGCCTGATCTTGTTGAATGGTATGGACCAGAGGTGCTGAAAAAGTCATCGCAGCCTGAGGAAATGATAGACCGGGCAGAGGAACCGGCATTGCTTGCTGATCACTAGAGGCTTGTATTTCAGAGACCGCGGGATGAAATCCTCCATTGGGCATATGCTGCGGCATGCCCCATGTACAACCTTCGGGCCTAGTTAACTGAGAAGGGCTAGTGAGCACAGTAGTTGGCTGAATGCTAGTGAGCTGAGGGACCGGCACCTGAGCTTGAGTTTGAGTAGCCAAAATACCAGTTACCATGGCAGTTAGCTTCTCTATTTCCCCTTTCATATTAGTTACTTGCTCACGGAGTGCTTGATTCTCTTGCTCGAGATGTTCCATTTTTCCTGACTTGCTTAAGTGTTATAGATAGGGGTAGACTTGTAGTAAATACGCCGGGCCACTTCCTTGACTGAGGCAGAGAGAAGAGGAAAACATGAGACTCGATTTGAAACTTATGAATGCAGTATGATGCATGATTTGTTTATTGCAAAAATATGCAAAAGTTTTTTTCGATATCGAAAGACTTATACTAAATTGATTGTAAACATTGTAGATAAGATTTATTACACTTGATAATCTAATACATTACAAAGCAGTTCTCTTTTTACAAACAGAGCCTAGGGACAGACTACATCCATTACATCAGAACATTACAAAGTAGCTTGATCTTGATGAGTCTGGTTTCTTTGAAATTAAACTTCCTAGTGCTTCTTCTTTCAATATTGATGTCTACGATGTTTACAAAAAATTTAATTTAAGTCCTTCGATTTTGGATGAGAAAGGTTTTATGAATGAATGCATGTGTGCATGATTATGTACAAACATGGTGGGGTTAAAGCAAAATATTGGAGTCAAGGGTAAGAGCCCCTCCCACATGGTAAGTACTAAGGTTTATTTGTATCTGCATTATGGGTTCTACAAAGTTCCCAAAGTTATAAACCGTCTCGTAGATATTATCGGCTTACGAGATTAACTCTCGGTCCAATAATATTCACAAGACAATCTCGTTCGGGTGTGGTTTCGCGTATCAACCAATCCAAGACTACTCTGGACCGGTCACCGCACCACGTCCTAAAAGCCAAGATGGGTTAAGTGTAACTCTAAAGGTCCAAAGTCTCGTTGGTCCCCCAAAAATAGAACGTTAACACAACTACTCATGTCAACATTTCTACCTTCGAGCTTCCTCAACTGAGTGTGGTTATATCACATGCGAAACATGAATCGAACTACTCCGATCACGTTGCTATGATCCTACCACTATCCTATCTTATTGTTTCCCTCAAGTTCGGGTTAGGACTTATCTCACTCAAGCAATTTTCCCAAATAAAGCACATAAAACATGCATATACATATATGTACAAGCAAACAACATACAAGCGCAAAGACAAAATAAATACAAGATAGGCTCAACCCGCTTGGGTGTTATCCCCAGTGAAGTCGCCATTTCTGTTGCGGTGATTTTTGGATGTCAAGCTATTGAAGAGCATTGAATCGCAATTTTTAGATTCATCACCGATCTTTTATTTTTCCAAGGAAAAGGGAAAAAATTCGTTAAAACCCTATTTTTAGAGATCGAGGTTCGGGGGTTAGTTATACGAAGGGAAGGTACTAGCACCCTAAGTATCTATAGTATTCCATAGTAACCTCTTGTTTCTATTCTATCTATGCGCTTAATTTTATTCGCTTATAAAAGAAAGTATAAGATTTAGGACTAGAGTAATGAAAAAAAAGTGTTAAGAAAATGTATTTGATTTGATTAAGACAAGAGAAAATGTTTTTGTTATTTTTGGTGATTTGGGAAGACTTAGAGCCTTTTGCACTACGTACCCGAAGGATCAAAACCACCGTAGTTCGGGTAAAAATTGAAAAGTGGTTTGTTGATGTTTTTTAGTTTTGAAAATGTTTTAAAATAAAAGCCAAATGGCAAAAAATGATTTTTCAATGTGTTTTTGTATTTTTTAAGATTTTTGAGAAAAAAGAGTTTAAGTATATTTAAAATGAATTAAAAAGTTTATTAAGAAAAAGTTTTGAAAAATGTCTCTCGACAAGAGTCAAGGTTTTTTAATGAAAGAGAATTATTTTTTTGAAAATGGTTTTTTTTAAAAATATTTGAATGTATTTTTGGTTTTTTTGTTATTTAAAGAAAAAGAGTGTGATAAAATAAACTAAATGTAATAAAATAAACTAAGCGCGAGAGATTTCATAACGATGATAGATCGAAATGAAACTCCTCTTTTCCTTGGAATTACTACTCTACTATTTTTGGTGTTTTCATTTTTGACATAAAGCGATAAAAAATAAATATGCATGCAATGCAGATTTTCATTTATAAATTTACAATATTCCTAATTACATTCTAATTTTCAATGACAGAATAAAGATGCACTAGCAAAAAAATAAAAAATATAAAGGTCTAAGCCGAAGCCAAAATCTGCAAAAGAAGAGTTAGTCCTCACAAGATAATAAAATAATATGAAAAATAAATAAGTAAAATCTGATGGGGTGTGCATGAAGCAAAATAAGGGGTGTGGAAAGAAACAGAAGTGGGGGGCTGATTGTGGTTGCCTGATGGAGATCAGAAGGCCTGTGTTTGATCAAGGTGTTACAAGGTTATTAGCTGCATGATGAGAGATCAACAATAGACATGGTGAGGGTGCATGATAGCACAATAGGCATGCGCGCACTGGATCGCCACAGCCTATATGTTGGTGATACGGCATAATTTCCTTTCATTCTTGAAAATTTTTCTCTCTCTTCCTCTCATATTCTCCCTTCTCTCTCCACATGTTCTTATCATATCAAGGACAATATGAAGAACACATGAATGTTCTTCCCTTAAAACCCAGAATCCGGCAAAGCTCCGGTGGTGGTGTGGCGGCCGGCGCGGCAGTGCCACCACCGGAAAAAAAATTCCTTTTTTTAAAAAAAAAAAAAAAAAACTTTTCTAAAATCCTCTTTCGTCTAGATTTCGGATTTTCAATTATTTTTTAGAAATAATCTTCAAAAATCCGAGATCTACATTTAAACTTTCGGGAAAAAAAAAAACGTTTCTACCTTTTTGAATTTTTTCCTGTTCTGATTTGGTATTTAGAAATTGATTTCGGTTTCGTGTGATGGCTGTGGCATGGGTTCTGTGAAATTCTGTGTAGAATTTCTTTGTGTTGTTTGTTTGTTATGTTTGGAAAATTTGGGAATTGGCTCGGTGAAAATTCTTGTGTGGAATTTTTTTTTGTAAAATTGGTTATTGTGTATGAGGCTCTTCTTTTCAATTTTCTCTCTTCTCTTTTTTTATAGAGACTTTGAAACAAAAGTTGGTTGAGTTGATTAATGGAGAAATGAATGTATGTCTGTTGTTTTTTGCTGCCATGTGGTTACCAATGAATCCTTTGGAGACAAAGAAATAAAGAGGGAGTGAAATAGAAAGACAAAGATTCATAGAAAGAAGGAAAAATAGAGCATGTTGTTGCCTCTTTTTTTGATCTTTTGATAATAATAATAATAATAATAATAATAATAACAATGACAAAAAAGGAAAAGAAAAATTATAGGGGGAAGGGGGAAGATGCAGCACGTGCTGCATCTTTGCTATTTTTTTATTTTTTTTTGTTTTTTTTAATAATAATAAAAACTTAGACCAATAAAAAATAAAAAAAATTGACAAGATAAAACAAAACGGATCAAAAAGCAAACACAAAAATGAGATATTTTAAAATATTTCTCCGCCAAAATTTCGTCAGAAATAACGAAAAATTCGGTTTTAAAGGACGAATAAATTGGTCAAAAAATGGGGTATGACAACTTCCAATTCATTATTAATACCAAGAATCCCTTGTAGTTCTTATTCGCCTCAAGTTCATCCTCCTCGGACCACTCCGTCTAAGGAATTCAAAGACACTGGTCGACTAAATTCGACCAATGCTCGAGGGTTTCAACAATTCTACTTACTAAAGCATTATTCCCTAAAGTACTTCAGTAAGAAACAGTCCAGTGCCTGACCATATCCCATGCCAGACTCAAGATAAATAACCACATAACCCACAACACAACAAAAACCGATCGCTAGAACTAACACAACTCTAGCTATATTCTGACTGACTTTTGACTAACCACTTTACGACACACTTTCCCTTTGATGATCTAAAGCCGGGCTCTGATACCACAATGTAACACCCCGATTTTCAAAGACCAAAAAGGGGCATTTTAATTTTTTTTTAAAAACAAAACAGAGCGCGCATAGAATTTTGTGACGAGCCGGCATTAATCATACATCAGGACTAATTATAAATATTAGTGCTTCAGAGAAGCAAAGTGTAATACTTGAATATTTACAACCCCAAAGACAAAGGGTCTAACAACTACAAAAGTATGTATTCAGAATACATTCATCCAAAAGAATCAGATCCCATGCCTAATCCAAAAAGAGCACGGTGTACAAACCACACCAGCGAACAACCTAACTTAAGATGTACCACTCCTCGATTACTGAAGGCTCAGGGAGCTACTATCGTCCTCACGACCCACGGCCTCGGACAGGAATCCAACGTCTGGATGGGGGTAACCCGTTCATGTTTCATTGTAAGGGTCACCACAAGTACCATATAATACAAATACCAAATATGGAAAGCAATAAACATTTATCATTTTCTTCTTAACAAGCATTATAATTAAAATGCGCACATAGTCTATCAATGCAGACTCTAAAATGATTGTGACACCAATCACTGGTCGTCACATGCATGAATTCCGGAATTTTACCTCTCCGCAGAGAGTCGTAGGTCCAACCCCTACTAATATCAATACAATCCCGAAGGATTAGAGTGGATCCATTCCCGATAATCACACTCCGTGGTCCATTCCCGATAACCACATATTGGACTCAATAAATCCCGAAGGATTAAGGTGGATCCATTCCCGATAATCACACCCCGTGGTCCGTTCCCGATAACCACTTACAATGAATGCATGAGCATACGATTCCCCATATATGCTAATGCAACAAATACATATCTCTCAAGCGTATGTAAACCAATCATAATATGTACATATATTTTCAAAATCATATGCACGCCAATCACATATTCATACATATATTCTCAAACATATGTAAACCACACATGCGATACAAAACACCTTCTCATCACGAGAATACATAATATAATCATGCCAAGCATTCACACAATCTAGAACCAAGCATACACATATATCATACACATATATGACGGAAAAATAAAGGTGCCCTTACCTCAGCAAGCATTCCAACACGCACAACTTACCCTATGCGAGCAATATCCGTCTCTCTCGACGAAGTCCCCAATTCGGCTAATCCTCTTAACCTTTTACAAAACATAACTTATCTAAGTTAATACCACATTCTAATTGATCACTCAAATAGTCCTAGCTCGACTACTAATGGATCAAGACCTATGGTCGTTTCTCTTATAACTAACGAGGCCCGACTTGTTTTCAAAACGACTCTTAAGAACAATAACTCTTTAAAGAATAGTTTCTTGTCGCAAAAGCGTCATTAAATAAATTAAAACTGTAACATCCTCATATTCTAAATTGTTAAAAATTAATTTTAATTGGATAATTTCATCTAACTTAGAATTAATTGAGAATTGGTCAATTTAAGTAAAACAAGTGGTTGGATGTAACATGTGTTAATTGGGAAATTTATCTAAGCCTAATCTCTACACTTAAACACTAATCCCTTGAATTTATTAAATTTCAAGTTGTTCCCTCCTACTTGTGACTCATCAACCCACCAAAACTCTTACACTCACAAATCAACACCTAATGGGTACATGTGAGTCATTATTCAACTAACCTTAGTCTCATGCAAGGCAAGCTCTTCCATTCACTCATTTCATTTTCTGAAAATTCAGAACAACCACCCCTCCATTCTCTCCTCTCTCACGCATGCAAACAACAACACCAAGCCAACCATTTCAAAATCCAATTCACCTTAGACTCAAAAGATTGTCTTCACCTTTCATGTGAACACTAGCTAACACATACTCAGTTACAGAGATTCCTAACCTCAGAGAATCCATTCTGAAGCCTCATAAAAACCATTTCCAAGGCTTCACATGCCATAACACAACAACAACCACCAACTCACCTATTTGCAAACCAATGGAAATACATGCATGGTCAGCTTCTGGCCAAATTCCCTACTGTGTAACCTCAGAAATCTCATCTATATAAACCACTCAAACTCAGCAACCAATTCATCAACCAACAATCAAATTCGTAGCTCAAAGTGTGAGGGTTTCAAGAGGGTCAAAGTTCCAAGTTCTTCCCAATTCTGTTCGTGTGAGTAGCTGAGGGTGCTGTAGCTGTCTAGTAGAGCCCAGGAGCAAGCAAAGCTTCAATCCAGGTGGGTTCTTTAGGCTAGTTTAGATAGTTTCCCAAATTATGAAATATGCATGCAAACTTAGGATTTAGGGAAATCACTGTGTGTGTGAAATTAACTCCCAAATTTCATGCTATTCTGTTCTATATTAATTAATTAATGTTTCTGCACTTTCTTAGATGAGGATTGTAGGTGTTTATTTATAAAATTGATGATTTTCGCAAAACAGGGGTGTTTCTGCACTAACTCGCCATAGCGAGTTGCAGGCGAGCATTCATGGCGAGCTCCAGGTTCTGGGCTGATGAACTTCGCCATGACGAGCATCTGCTCGCCTAGCGAGTGATTCAAGCCATTACCTGCTAGTTCGCCATGGCGAGCTTGTTGACTCGCCGTAGCGAGTAAGCCCAGAAATGGCTCATTTTTCTTATTTTCAAAAGGTAAATTATAGCACTCGTTTTATATCCTCTTCAGAGATTGTTCCTTGCAGAAATGTAAATAAATTGATGTAAACAGGAGGTCATTCACAGTTGGAAACTTTAGGGCAATAACTTAAGGAAATTTAGAATATTGTATGCACCCGGGCTTGGGAATTATTGGTAGTATGTTAATGAAATAGAGATCAGTCAAATGAATAAATGAACATGTTATCAGTATGGACTTCGTTTTAGATGATCCATTTAGAAAACTTATGTGAGCTTTATGCCGGAGTGCTTTCTGCTCGCGGATAAGGCAAACCCCTGAGACGTGCTCACCTCAGTGGGTTTTGTGGTTTAAAACGAACAAGACTAATTCTGTGTTACACTATTATTATTGCTTATGAATATTATGTTATGAATAATGATTATGATATGACTGATTAGGAGCCCCCGACTTAGTAGCCATTAGGTGGGTAGTAGGACCCACTGAGACTTAGTAGTCTCACCCCACTCCCTTTATTTTTTTCAGGCAAACAAGTCGAATAGGTAAGCCTAGCTTTGGAGTCGCTGCTGCTGTTTGGAGGATCGCATTAGTTTCCTGCTTTTCTCATTTTCTATTCGTGTTAATGTTGTTTTCCGCTGTAGTTTTTCTGAACTCTGATGTATTTGGCACCTGCGCGTGCATTTGTTAATGTTGTAATAATAATGAACTCTTTTATCAATAATAATATTCCACAGTTATTCTAGATATTACGTGTGGGGTGTTATAAAAACTATTTTCAAACTTTTTCACAAAGCAGAATACTTTTTCAAACAACTTATGTCTTAACTCATAAGTTCAAAATATTTTAAAACTAAACAAGTTTAACTAGAACTTTTCTCGTTCGACTTATAACAAAATACTTTTCGCCCGTACGTAACTAAAACGTTTTTCGAAATAGTTCATAAACCTCAAACTCTTAAAACATAAATCCTCGACAATACAGTTTCAAACTAAAACGGTCATAACTTATTCAATCTCTATCCTATCGAGACGAGCCATACGCCAAATTCATCGTCTCAAAAAGACGGATCAAATGGTTAAGATTCTAGGTCACAAAAACAATTTTAGAATGACCTAAATGCCCTTGTAAATTTCGGCCAGAATTGGAATTATTTTAAAACCATTGTTTTTCAAAATCAAACATAGTTTAAAACACTAAAACCATCACTACTTAAACCATCAC
The DNA here is from genome assembly GCA_954870985.1 of Trifolium fragiferum. NCBI lineage: Eukaryota > Viridiplantae > Streptophyta > Magnoliopsida > Fabales > Fabaceae > Trifolium > Trifolium fragiferum. The sequence goes on from OX940794.1 coordinate 20,413,605, forward strand.
TAGTTTTCTTCAATGATCAAGTACACACACTAAATCATTTTGAATCCAAGAATACTATTTTTCTTCAAAACTTTGCAAATCTTTTCTTTTCACATAAAACCCCAAAACATTCTTTACAAAGACTATGATCATTCATCACACTAAATGATCATTTTCTTATCATTTTAGGACTTGAAAAATTTGAAATCTCATGGCCATACACCAATGCATGCCACGGCCATTTTCATCAAAACACACTAGCACTCAAAATTTTCCATTTTCAAAAGCATAGTATTATCCATTTAGTTTCCAAAATCATTGTTTTGAACAAACAAAACATTTCCAAACACAATCCACAATCCATAAGAGTTTTCACAAATTTCTCAAGAAAACCAAAATATATCTTTTTCTTGTTTCTCAAAACAAAACCATTTATCACACATCCATTTGTCTTAAAAGCATGTAAACAACATTCATTACTCAAACACTAACCAAAAATTCATGTTCTTGATCAATATAAAATTTTCATCAAAACCCTAACATGAAATTCTCATATATGCTCATAAACTCGTGGAAATCAACACAACTATGCCTAATCACACTAGTTAATCACTCATGAACAACTTCTAAGCAACCCTAACCAAGCATACAACTTTTCTAGCAAAACCCTCTCAAGAACATAATCTAAAATCTCACTAAACTTCATGAGTTTAGTCAACTAAGAGGAAGGAATAGGTTGGTTACCTTAAGAGATGATTCCTTGCAATTTTTTTCTTTGATCCAACAAACAAGAATCCAAGCTTTGTAGAAGCAATTAAAAATTTGAATGAAGAAGGTGGTGAAGAAGGGGGTTTGGCCGTGGGAGAGGAATGAGAGAGTATATATCACATTTTGATTTTTGATTCTATGTGACATAACATCATAACTAAGGTGATCTTGATTAATAATAGCCTTTGGATCAAATAGTGTAAAGGCAACTTGTTAAACCCTAGCCATTGGATCAAATGTGGTAATGATTACCTTTTAGAAAAATATCTAGATATTTTGCTTTACGCTGCTCAGCTCTCGCGCTCGCTCGCAAGCGAGTCGTACTTCGCTAACGGTCTAACTTGTGAAAAATAGAAAATCTACGAAGTAAAAGTTCGTCGTAAACCATTTCTAAAAATTATCGCTAAACTTGATTCTCCGACGGAACTTTATATCCTAGCCTTCTAAAAATATTCAGAAACCAGATTCTAACTTGCGCCGATATATAAAGTCTCTATTTAAAATTCGACGAAAAACAGAAGCCGTAAATTTTCCAACAGCGGGTACAGTTTTCTACTCGTTTTTCGAAAAAAACGGAGAAAGTCAAACTTTTAAATTCTGAAGACACGGGAACGTTCTCATAGATAAATAAAGACTAAGAAACAAAAGTCTGTGCATTTTCGGCGCACGAGCACAAAACAGGCTCCAACTCAGTAAAATTCTATTATCGCGACGATATTCACAAAACCAGTTAACCAAAAACCCTAATATTCTTAGTCATTACTTACTTTCCTCACACAAAAGGTACCGTGGAATTACGGGTCTTACACACCTACGCTTGCAAGATTTTAAAACTGTAGCGGAATATAATTTTGCAGTATTTCGCATCACTTCTCTGTTGCGATTATGTGGAGAAAATGTAAGTGATCAAGATTTGTTAGAAAAAACATTCTCCACTTTTCATGCATCCAATGTGCTCCTGCAGCAACAATATAGAGAAAAAAGATTTACAAAATACTCCGACTTGATCTCTTGTCTATTGTTGGCTGAACAAAATAATGAGCTTCTAATGAAAAACCACGAAGTTCGACCCACGGGTACTGCTCCATTCCCATAAGTGAATGCAGCAACACACGGTCACTATGGACAAACTCGTGGTCGTGATAGTGGACGTGGTCATAGTCGTGGTCAAGGTCGTAGTCGTGGACGTGGTCGTGGTGTTAGTCATGGCTATGTTAATTTCAAAAACTCGACTTCGCACCAAAAGTGGAAAAATGAAAAGAATGAAAAAAGAAAAAGTGGGGAAAGTAGCAAAACTAATGAGAATAGTTGCCAACGATGTGGAGGCAAAAGTCATTGGTCTCGCAATTGTCGAACACCAAAGTATCTTGTTGATCTTTATCAACAATCATTAAAAAATAAAGGAAAAAATATCGAGACTCATTTGCCTTATGAAGATGGTGACTTCGATTATGATATGGATCCTACTCATTTGGAACTTGCTGATTTCTTTGCGGATCCTGAGAAAAAAATTGACCATTTTAATGGAGATGGAAGCACCATGAAATAGATTTATTTTGCTTTCATAATTCATGTTTAAGTTGAATGTTTGAGTGTGTTTTTAATTTCCTTTGTTATAAGAAAAAAAAAGTTGAGTGTGTGTTTTTTTTTATTGAAATGTACTTTTAATTCCTTTTCTCATTGACAATGAAGTTGAGTGTGTTTTCATTTCACCTTTGATATTGGTAATGAAGTTTTATGTCTTTCAAATAATACATTATATTCTTTGTTATTTTTCAAACTGGATACAATCAAGACTCATCATTACTTGTATATTTTTTTAATCCGTAACATCCAATAATTATTAACATAATTACTTGTTTAATTTTTAAAAAAATAAACGTAACACCCAACCAATAATTAGTAACATCCAACAAATTTAGTACTATTTACTACAATGATATAATAGTTTGATTTGTGCAAACGTTTTTGTTTAATTTATAATTAAGAATTTTTTTTTTTCTCTTTTGGTTCATCAGTAATATAACATTTTTTTATTTTTTTTATTTTAGAATGAGTATCAATACTAGCATAAATGGAGATATGTGTTTTGCTGATAGTGCAACTACCCACACAATTCTTAAAGAAAAGAAATATTTTTCTTATTTGGTAAAGCGAGAAACCAATGTTAATACAATATCTGGGACTACAAAAATAATTGAAGGCTCCGGAAGAGCCAATATATCATTACATGGAGGAACAAACTTATATATTGAAAATGCATTATATTCCTCGAAGTCTCAAAGAAATTTATTGAGTTTCAAAGATATCCGCCTAAATGGGTACCATCTTGAAACAAGAAATGAAGAAGGTGTTGAATATCTTTGTATCACAAAACGTGATTTGAATAAAACATCTATATTGGAAAAATTACCCGCTTTTTCCTCTGGATTGTACTACACTTATATAAGTACATTTGAATCACATGTGATTGTAAACCAGAAGTTTGCAAATCATAATAAATTTGTTATTTGGCATGACGGGTTGGGCCATCCCGGGTCTATAATGATGCAAAAAATTATTGAAAATTCATGTGGTCATCAATTGAAGAGCCATGAGATTCTTCAATCTAATAGTTTCTCATGTACCTCATGCTCACAAGGGAAGTTGATAATTAGACCATCACCAACTAAAATTGGAAGTGAATCTCTCAATTTTTTAGAACGTATACATGGTGATATTTGTGGGCCAATACACCCACCATGTGGACCATTTAGATATTTTATGGTTTTAATTGATGCATCAACTAGATGGTCACATGTTTGCCTGTTGTCAACTCGCAACCAAGCATTTGCGAGATTGTTAGCTCAATTAATTCGGATAAGAGCTCACTTCCCTGATTATCCTGTCAAGAAAATACGTCTTGATAATGCTGCTGAGTTTTCATCTCAAGCATTTAATGAGTATTGTATGTCCATTGGAATTGACATTGAACATCCTGTGGCACATGTTCATACACAAAATGGACTTGCTGAATCTTTTATCAAGTGTATACAGTTAATTGCAAGACCACTTCTCATGAGATGCGAACTCCCAATTTCCACTTGGGGACATGCAATTTTGCATGCTGCATCATTGATTCGCATCAGGCCAACAAGTTATCATGACTCTTCCCCTTTAAAATTAGTTTTTGGTCGAGAACCCAATATTTCCCATCTAAGAATTTTTGGATGTGCGGTGTATGTTCCAATTTCTCCACCGCAGCGCACTAAGATGGGCCCTCAAAGAAGGTTGGGAATATATGTTGGCTATGAATCTCCATCCATTATAAAGTATCTTGAACCAACAACAGGAGATTTATTTACAGCTCGATTTTCTGATTGTCATTTTGATGAATCAAATTTCCCAACATTAGGGGGAGAGAGTAAGCAGCTGCAAAAAGGGATCAGTTGGAAAGAATTATCATTGTCTCATCTTGATCCTCGAACTAAACAATGTGAACTCGAAGTTCAACAGATAATTCATTTGCAGAACTTAGCAAACCAATTACCAAATGCATTCACTGATCCAAAAAGTGTGACAAAATCATACATACCAGCTGCTAATGCTTCGATAAAAATAGATGTCCCAACTGGACAATCTCATATTGCAAATGAATCCCAACCACGTTTGAAGCGTGGTAGGCCAGTCGGTTCCAAAGATAAAAATCCTCGAATAAGAAAAGGAGCTAAAAATAAAGATGAGCCAAACGAGGATATAGAAACTCTAAAAGAGTCTTCAGACATAATTAACATTTCAGTTCCAGAAGAGACTGATCAGGTACCTGAAAATGAAAAAAATAAAGAGATCTCAATAAATTATGTCACAAGTGGAATACAATGGAACCGACATGAAGTCAACGTTGATGATGTTTTTGCATACAATATAGCGCTAAATGTGATAAATGATAATGAGGATCATGAACCAAAATCTATTAAAGATTGTAGACAAAGTGAGAATTGGCCAAAATGGAAAGAAGCAATTAAAGCAGAATTAAACTCCCTTTCCAAGCGAAATGTATTTGGACCGGTAGTCCGAACACCCGAAGGTGTGAAACCAGTTGGATACAAATGGGTTTTTGTGCGAAAGCGAAACGAGAATGGTGAAATTGCAAGATATAAAGCAAGACTCGTAGCTCAGGGGTTCTCTCAGAGACCTGGGATTGATTTTAATGAGACATATTCAACTGTAGTTGATGCAACTACGTTTCACTACTTAATTAGCCTTGTAACACATGAAGGGCTAAACTTGCACATGATGGATGTGGTTACAGCTTATTTGTATGGCTCACTTGATAGTGATATTTACATGAAGCTCCCCGAAGGATTTAATTTACCTGATGTATATAGCTCGGGCCATCGAGAAAAGTACTCCATCAAATTGAACAAGTCCCTTTATGGACTAAAGCAATCAGGACGCATGTGGTATAATCGTCTCAGTGAATATTTACTGAGGGAGGGGTATAAAAATGACTCCATATGTCCATGTATTTTCATGAAAAGATCGGGAAATGGCTTTGCTATAATTGCAGTCTATGTTGATGACATAAATATTATTGGAACTCCCGAGGAACTTTCAAAAGCCATAAATTGCTTAAAGAAAGAATTCGAGATGAAAGACTTAGGAAAAACAAAGTTTTGTCTCGGATTACAAATTGAGCATTTGAATAATGGAATTGTTGTGCACCAAGAAGCTTACATAGAAAAAATACTAAAGAGATTCTATATGGACAAATCTCATCCGTTGTCTACTCCAATGGTTGTTAGAACACTAGATGTGGAGAAAGACCCTTTCAAACCTCGAGAAGAGGGTGAAGAACTACTTGGTCCTGAAGTACCATATCTCAGTGCAATTGGAGCATTGATGTACCTCGCTAATTATACACATCCTGATATATCATTTTCTGTCAATCTATTATCAAGGTATAGTTCTTCACCTACCAGAAGACACTGGAACGGAATCAAACATATATTTCGTTACCTTAGAGGTACAATGGATATGGGTTTATTTTACCCTGAAGTATTCAAACTAGAATTAATTGGCTATGCAGATGCAGGTTATTTGTCAGATCCCCACAATGGTAAATCGCAAACAGGTTACTTATTTACAAGTGGAGATACAGCCATTTCATGGAGATCTGTGAAACAAACCATAACAGCAACATCATCAAATCATGCAGAACTTTTGGCACTACAAGAAGCAAGCAGAGAATGTGTTTGGTTAAGATCTTTAATTCAACATATACAAAAGAATTGTGGTCTGTCTTCCGGAAGAATAGGCGCAACTATCATTTATGAAGATAATACCGCATGCATTGCTCAATTAAAGGAGGGATATATCAAAGGAGACCGAACAAAACATATTTCTCCAAAATTCTTTTTTACGCACGATCTTCGAAAGAGTGGTGATATAAACATTCAACAAATTCGTTCATGTGACAATCTTGCCGACCTTTTCACGAAGTCACTTCCAAGTAAAATTTTTGAGAAACTAGTAAAGAAGATCGGTCTTCGTCGTCTCAAAAATATTTGTTTGGAAGAGGGGGAGAAATAAATATATCTTGTAGTACTCGTAAAAGGATATTGTACTCTTTTTCCTTCACTAGAATTTTTTCCCATTGGGTTTTTTTTCCAGTAAGGTTTTAACGAGGCATATCCTTAATGGACATTCAAGGGGGAGTGTTATGAATAATATGTAATGAATGTCCATTATTGTGTTGGTCTTATTGTCCCCTAATGTGTCCTATAAATAGCACCCCTAATTCTCATGTAAAGACACACTTGAGAGATATAATATATTATACTTTCTTCTTCTTTATCTTTGCCTCCTTGCTATTTTACTTTTATTCTTAACAGTTTTAAATTATTCCCAATATATGGTTTTCTCAAAAATGCAATATAATATTTTTTTTAACATCCCGCAATTCTATCCACCTAATTAATTTGGTTTAGCGCTTGCCTAATAATTCAAGGATTAGTTAGAGGTAATTAATTAATTAAGTTTTGAGACTTAAGTATATCATGTGTTAAATTAGGAGCTCTATTTGAACCTAAACTACACATCATTACAATTATTTTTCAAATACTTGATCTAATTAAACTCTAGAGAACCAATTTTCCCTCCTTGGTACAACTCTTCCTCTAACCAACACCTCATCACTATGTTGGTCCAATTAGAACCCATGCATAACCTTTGGCCAAATAAATAAGTGAATGCTCATTCATTCCCTTAAACCATTCACATCAGAAATTTCTGTTCCAAAGCTCTCTCTCCCTTTCTCTCAAACCTGCAGCTGCCCTAAGAAACCTCAAACCCCTCTTCAATGAATTAATTTCAAAACATGTGTACAAGGATCAACCTAGAATGAGAATCACCCATTTCTTTCTCTATTCTCATGGGCTGGTCAACTCTGTGTCTTCAACCCTAGCTTCACAACACAAAATAATCTAACTGTACAGACACCTCTTCATCTTTCAAACTCTAACAACAACAAACACATAAAAACTTCCCTTTCAATTCAACCCCTCAATTCCAACCCTATACATGCAAACCCTTACTGCATGTGTTGTTATCCTCCACAAATACGAGTTCTACAACTCTGGGAATGCTTTGGATGCAGTGGGTAGGCTACACCTCAGAAAAATGCAGCAAAAAGGCGTGATTGGTGTTGTTGAGTCTGTGCAACTCACCATGGCAAGCTGTGCAACTCGCCATGGCGAGTGAGACAGGGTGCCAGGGAGTGCTTCTCAGCTCATTTCTCTGTATTGGTGAGCTGCAATCGTACCGTTCGCCCTTGGTCAAGCAGAATTCGTGCCACTAGTATATCTCAGAGTTGTCTTCCATTCCAACCATTAGAATCAATAATGGGTGAGTACAAGTCTTGGTTCTTTCTCTTCAATTCCAATTCGTGCTTATTCTTCTAATCACAGTCTGGTTGTCTTGCATGTTGGTTACACTGAACTTTGGTGCTGCAATGTGAGACCTGGAAAACCAAACCAAATACTAAGTTCATCATCCTTCAAAGTCTGTCAAGGAGATTCGTGGGTATATCTGAGGAATTTGTAGCTGTGTAGATTCCAAGGAGCAAGATAAAGCTTCTTTATCAGGTGAGTTCTTAGGCTAGTGTAGTATAGATTCCTAAAATTATGAAAATTGCATGTGAACATAGGAAAATTAATAGGTATAGCTGTATGTTTGGAATTAAGCCCAAATTCCATTCTATTATGTTCATATTATTTATTTTATGTGTCTGCAATGTTTCAAATGAAGGTGGTAGGTGAAATTCTTGAAAAATATCAATTTCTGTAAAACAGGGTAAATTCTGTATTAACTCGCCATAGCGAGCTGAAGGTCCTGGGCTGAAGAACTTCGCCATGACGAGCTCTGGCTCGCCTAGCGAGTTGTTTAGGCCAAGACCTGTAAGTTCGCCATGGCGAGCTTAGTAACTCGCCATAGCGAGCTAACCCAGAATGTACTCATTTTTCCCATTTCCAAAACTCCTGATCACTCGTTTTATACCTTCGTCTGAAACAGTTATTTTGCAGTCACATAATTTATTTAATTTAAACAGGAGGTCAATACAGTCGGACTATTAGGTGATAACATAGGGAATTTAGAATTATGTATGCTCCCTGGGCTTTGGGATAATTATGGTAGTATATAATTCAATTTAGCATCAGTCAGCTATGTGCGATTTATGATATCGCTTATGGACTTCCTTCGGAAGCTTCCATCAGAAAATGTTTGTGAGCTGTATGCCGGAAACACTTCGTGTTCAGCGGACAAGGCAGGCCTCTGGGAGATGCTCACCTCAGAGTGTCTTGCGGTTAAAATGAATAAGACTAATAATCTGTGATACACTTTTATTTATGCTTTATGAAATAATGATAAGTATATGATATGACTGATTAGGTACTCCGGCTTAGTAGCCAATAGGAGGGCAGTAGGACCCACTGAGACTTAGTAGTCTCGCCCCACTCCATTTATTTTTTTTAGGTAAGACAGGTTATTTCGGAGCAGGGACCAGGATGGATCTGACGATTGGAGTTGAGCTTGGATCGTCAGCATTAGAAGACTTAGTCTTCATTCTTGCTTTTATTTAGCTTGTGATCTTATTATAGTTTCTTTCCGCTGTCTGTATCAAATATTCTCTTATTATCTTAATGATAATATATTATTCGGCTATTTCTTGTATAATTTAATGTACTCAGATTCCAGTTTTAATGTTCCGACTAAATATTCTAGATATTTTTAGTTGGGGCGTTACAATTGGTATCAGAGCAGGTCGATCTAGTATCGGACCTTGCCATGAGTCATTACAATCCCTCTGTTAGTAGTACGGACCCTTTGGAGTCTGAACTGTTTACGCTGAAATCATCGCGTGCTGAGTCTGATCAGCTCAGTATTGTGCATGGTAGGCAGGATATTACGGTTGAGAACCGAGGTTGACTATAGTGGTTAAGTAAGAAGATCGTAGTGGAGTGCAGTTCAGAAGCAATCATTGGCGAGGATTCTCTCTAACCGGATGTTAGAGCTGAAGTAGTTAGGACTGAAAGAGTAAGAATAGTTTGATGGAAGTACTGATCGTTCGAAGTAGAATTGTTCATAGAAGAACTTAAGTGTATAGGTCAATTTAGTACCCAGCTGACATCGTGTGTTAGGTAAATTTCCCGGACTTGAAAATAACTATACTTTCCGGTGAACATGTTTACAAGAAACATGTGAGCCAAGTTAAGCTCAAGCCTCAGTAAATCAAGACTCTTCCTGAATACCTAGTTTTGCCTTTCAGCCGCGAGATTTACCAGCGTTGTTAGATCTGTTCAATACCATGATTAGAGAAACCAAGTTGGAATATTTGACCATAATAACATTTATCTTAGAACTTCCCAAATAGATTAATCTATAGGAAGCCAACTCCTAATGCCTCCCTAAGAATAATTTAGCTTTTCAGCGTCGTAACTCGTATTCCTACCCTATCAATAGGAGCCAGGATCTGGTTAACATAACAAATAGGATTTTCTTCATCGATACAGTTTAGGCCAGTTAATTCAGCAAAACTTTAGGATCAATATTAGTGCAATGATTGGGAATCATTTCACAACACCATTTAGATACCTAAGTTAATTCGAGAGACATCAACCTTGAGTAGTATTAGATGTACCATCTAGGAATTCCATCCTGTAAACTCATTACCCATACATACGTATTAGGTGTAGTATTCCGAGTTAAATAACCGAGTGACATAAACTACCGACCAAACATGTCAAGAAATAATCGAATTAGACTGCCTTCGAATTCAACACCCTCTTACCTTCCGGCATGTCCTGTTACCACTTAGAAAACTACTATAGGTCTAGTAAGATAATCTCAGCCTAGCATGCTACTTTAGAGATCACAACAAATCGCTTGGGAAATAACCTCACCCGGAATGACAAGTAGGAATAATTCTTGACCATACTTAGTTACCAGATAGCTTGCCTAACACTATCATATATTTCTTACATTAACAGCTTAGTGATGTAGCTTAGACAGATACCTTGTGAGATAGTTAAGTTGAACCACCAGTAGTATTAACTTCTTTTAGACGTCAGTCGCTATAGTAACATCTAGTACATTGTCTATAGGAACTCATTACCATAGAGCCGTCTACCTCCGGGAGATCAGTATTAGTACCGTGTTACTAGCATTCCAGCCTCAATAAGATTAGTAACTCAGAAGCTATTATTAGAACCTTTAGCCATCTAGATCAATCGTTGTTTACCTAGGTAAGTTCCCGCGTATCGAAATAATTAAGTTGGATTTAATTCTTATCAGCCATTTAGCATTTTCATTCATTCTGACCTTCGAGTTAGGGATCTGTTAGAGTCAGCCAGATTTTCCCTCTAGGAGTGCCGATTGATAACCTGTTTTGATCAGAAACCATTAGAGGTTAAAATTTTAATTTCATGACCATTCCTTCGGACCTTTGATAAGATAAGTTCATCGAACCGGACTATGTTGGATTGGGTATCCATTAGACTTGAGAACATGGGACAGGTTCATTTCCTAATTTGTCTGCTTATGTTCTAGACAGATAATTCCTTCTCGTGTCTCATCATCTGTTAAACATAATTATCACCGGAGTAGTTGAAAGATAAACTTTCCAAATTCCTCGACAACGGTCAGTCAAATTGACAACTAAGGGATGTCACTTATCAGTAATCTTGTTCAATCTTTTCAGCTTTTCAGTTACATTGTTAGTAACTAAATATAATCCATGGAATCCAGTTTATCTGGAGAGGCCATATGTAAATTCCATTTAAGCTTTCACTCATCGTATCGATCTTTTAATCAGTATCACTAGTCAAACTATCCGCCGAACTAATTTGTTCAGTGTCAGTACCAAATAATAATATAGGTCTTGGTGCACCTGAACGACTCATCAGTAACTCAATCGTGTTGTTAAATCTTCAGAGTCTTATCAGCTAATTTTTCCAGTTAGGTTTCAGATCTTCCTGTTACATAGAAATAAGAGATAGTAGAAGTATTAATATATAGACACCTCATCAAAACTATTCTCTGAATTCGTGTTTGCCAGTCTCATTCTCTGCCGACTGTTTTAGTTTCTCGGTACATTATCAACGATAGATTCAGATCATCGTCAATCAAATTCTTTATGTAGAGTATAAGAGTTCCCTCATTGCGAATCCAATTCGCACGCCGACATATTGACTATGGTGAATGAAGGATTCAAAGCCATTCTCTGTGTCAAGTGTGCAGATCTTCCGTATCCAGTTAGCCATCCTTAGAATTCGAACCGCAGTTCTTGATATGTTAAATATATTACTCGACCCCAATGTTGTGCTAGGATGGATTGAAATAGTAGGTGGAAAATTCTGAAGTACTATGGACTCGGTTGCAGATGAGTCTAACTCATTGGCGAAAGGATCTATAGTACATAAGCGTTCTTCGCTCGTTTTACATTTTAATCTATCATGGAGTATTTTAAACAACATGAACGGGACAGTGGTACGTGTGACGTGTCGCGAGCTGCAGTGTTCGGAATTGAGAAAAATCTCAAAGATAAAGATTTTGAAATGTCACTTTCAATACCTAAACTTACTCAATTCGGCTATTTATATAGCCACAACCAGGCCAGATACAGACATGTGGAAGTACAGTGTGGAATAATAATAATAAGTACGGTATGCCACAGTGTTACCTTGTAGAGTTACCCAATAAAAGAGGTATTATGGGTAGAATTAATTGGAATAGAAGAGAAGATGTCATTGTGTTAAACAATTTGGGATAAGACCGTGTTGACGTAGAAAAATAATGACTATAAGTATTCGAATCAGAGCGCGCAGCGCAAGATCAGACAAACTTATAGCTAGATGATCAAATTTGGACGAATAACTCTTTGAGAGAGGAAAGTTTTATTCCAAGGAATAAAGGTAATCAAATATTCTTGAGAGTAACACCAAAGTTGGTACTACGAGGTGTTCTCAAACAAAGAAATTCTATCCGAAGTGTATAAGACCTTATCAGATCCTTCAACGCGTCAGTTCAGTAACCTATCAGTCAGCTCAATCTCCATTCAGGTCAGAGTTACACGACGTGTCTCAAGTGTCGCAACTTCGGAAATCCTTTCCCGATCTTTATCATCTTTTAGAGGTTAATCTTCAATCAGACTTAACTTACCAGCCAAACCTAATTCGTATGATTGATTGTGAAGTTAAGATCCTTCGGAACAAGAGGAATTCCAATAATCAAGTCGGATGGGCTCAGTCTCATGACGACTAACTCATTCAGGAACGGAAACCTGTTATGAGAAAAGTTATTCCTATCTTTCCTAAAAGTAAATTTTTGAATTTCGAGGACGAAATTTCTTTAAGGGGGGTAGATTGTAACATCCCGCAATTCTATCCACCTAATTAATTTGGTTTAGCGCTTGCCTAATAATTCAAGGATTAGTTAGAGGTAATTAATTAATTAAGTTTTGAGACTTAAGTATATCATGTGTTAAATTAGGAGCTCTATTTGAACCTAAACTACACATCATTACAATTATTTTTCAAATACTTGATCTAATTAAACTCTAGAGAACCAATTTTCCCTCCTTGGTACAACTCTTCCTCTAACCAACACCTCATCACTATGTTGGTCCAATTAGAACCCATGCATAACCTTTGGCCAAATAAATAAGTGAATGCTCATTCATTCCCTTAAACCATTCACATCAGAAATTTCTGTTCCAAAGCTCTCTCTCCCTTTCTCTCAAACCTGCAGCTGCCCTAAGAAACCTCAAACCCCTCTTCAATGAATTAATTTCAAAACATGTGTACAAGGATCAAAACATGTGTACAGTGGGTAGGCTACACCTCAGAAAAATGCAGCAAAAAGGCGTGATTGGTGTTGCTGAGTCTGTGCAACTCACCATGGCAAGCTGTGCAACTCGCCATGGCGAGTGAGACGGGGTGCCAGGGAGTGCTTCTCAGCTCATTTCTCTGTATTGGTGAGCTGCAATCATACCGTTCGCCCTTGGTCAAGCAGAATTCGTGCCACTAGTATATCTCAGAGTTGTCTTCCATTCCAACCATTTGAATCAATAATGTGTGAGTACAAGTCTTGGTTCTTTCTCTTCAATTCCAATTCGTGCTTATTCTTCTAATCACAGTCTGGTTGTCTTGCATGTTGGTTACACTGAACTTTGGTGCTGCAATGTGAGACCTGGAAAACCAAACCAAATACTAAGTTCATCATCCTTCAAAGTCTGTCAAGGAGATTCGTGGGTATAGCTGAGGAATTTGTAGCTGTGTAGATTCCAAGGAGCAAGATAAAGCTTCTTTATCAGGTGAGTTCTTAGGCTAGTGTAGTATAGATTCCTAAAATTATGAAAATTGCATGTGAACATAGGAAAATTAATAGGTATAGCTGTATGTTTGGAATTAAGCCCAAATTCCATTCTATTCTGTTCATATTATTTATTTTATGTGTCAGCAATGTTTCAAATGAAGGTGGTAGGTGAAATTCTTGAAAAATATCAATTTCTGTAAAACAGGGTAAATTCTGTATTAACTCGCCATAGCGAGTTGCTAGCGAGTCTTCATGGCGAGCTGAAGGTCCTGGGCTGAAGAACTTCGTCATGGCGAGCTCTGGCTCGCCTAGCGAGTTGTTTAGGCCAAGACCTGTAAGTTCGCCATGGCGAGCTTAGTAACTCGCCATAGCGAGCTAACCCAGAATGTACTCATTTTTCCCATTTCCAAAACTCCTGATCACTCGTTTTATACCTTCGTCTGAAACAGTTATTTTGCAGTCACATAATTTATATAATTTAAACAGGAGGTCAATACAGTCGGACTATTAGGTGATAACATAGGGAATTTAGAATTATGTATGCTCCCCGGGCTTTGGGATAATTATGGTAGTATATAATTCAATTTAGCATCAGTCAGCTATGTGCGATTTATGATATCGCTTATGGACTTCCTTCGGAAGCTTCCATCAGAAAATGTTTGTGAGCTGTATGCCGGAAACACTTCGTGTTCAGCGGACAAGGCAGGCCTCAGGGAGATGCTCACCTCAGAGTGCCTTGCGGTTAAAATGAATAAGACTAATAATCTTTGATACACTTTTATTTATGCTTTATGAAATAATGATAAGTATATGATATGACTGATTAGGTACCCCAGCTTAGTAGCCAATAGGAGGGTAGTAGGACCCATTGACACTTAGTAGTCTCACCCCACTCTATTTATTTTTTTTAGGTAAGACAGGTTATTTCGGAGCAGGGACCAAGATGGATCTGACGATTGGAGTTGAACTTGGATCGTCAGCATTAGAAGACTTAGTCTTCATTCTTGCTTTTATTTAGCTTGTGATCTTATTATAGTTTCTTTCCGCTGTCTGTATCAAATATTCTCTTATTATCTTAATGATAATATATTATTCGGCTATTTCTTGTATAATTTAATGTACTCAGATTCCAGTTTTAATGTTCCGACTAAATATTCTAGATATTTTTAGTTGGGGCGTTACATTTTTTGACACATGCAATACGAAAATTATTAATAATATATGGTTTTAAATTATTCCCAATATATGGTTTTTTCAAAAATGTAATATAATAATTTTTTTTGACACATGCAATATAATATTTTAAGAATTTAAAAATTAAAAATAATATTAATTGCTAGTCATTAATTGTTAGTCATTAATGTCAATCATTAATATTATTGTAAAAGTTTCCATATAAATTTCTTAAAGGGATTCGTAAATATAAAATAACTAGTATAACTGACCTGTGCAATGCACGGGTTTGTTTTACCTATAAAAATTTATATATTTTTGAAATGAAATATATTAAGATAGCACATGTGAAGAAGTTAAAAGTGAAAGTTGTATATTAAAAAAATATTAATTTAACTTTTAAACTAATATTTTTTGGGGTATCATGCAACATATCATATAATAAAGCAGTAGTAAACTTAAAAAAATAATAAATATTTATTAAGAAATTATACATAAATTATAAAATCCACAAGTTAAAGTACAAACTTAATACTTCCTCCGCCGATAGGTATAAGAGTTACATAATCAAAATACGGGGTTTAGAAAAGTTAGTTTTAATATAAAATTGGTTGACAAATTATATTGATTTTTCATATTTACTCTTAATAATGATTTTGATATAATTAATAGAGCACCTACTTACAAAAGAGAATTAAATACTATTAAAAAAATTATGTGAACTAAATAAGGATAATTTTGAAATAAAAAAAAAAAATCAATGTTATTTGTTACAATGCAAAATGATTTTATAAAAAGGAACAAATATTTTATCATATTAGATCTTATAAAAAGGAATAGAGGGAGTAGTTTAAACTTAAGATATGCAAATTTACACTTATAGAAATTTTTTTATTTATTGAGCTTCTTATTCTTAATATGCTTTATGGCACAAAAAAAAATGCTTTACACTTCTTTTATTCCAATAAATAAATAAAAGAAGTAAGAAAAAAAAAAAAAAGAAGTCACGTGTGGATTTCTAGTGGGTTAATGGATAGACTTGCAAACAATTCCAATTGACCTGAAATAATCTACTTTCAAACTCACCCCCAAATTTATTCAACAAAAAAAAACTCATCCCCAAACAATAAAAATTCTTTCTCAAATGTGAAATCACAATGTGAAATTGATTAAATTTTGAATCTTGAAGGTTGAAGAAGATGCTTAGGAAGAAGATTCCAGACTTGTTTGAAGAAATTTCGTTCTCAAGCAATTGGTGAAGGTTCATTGGCGAGGCAGAGAGAAGAAGATCTTAGAATCAAACGGCGTCTTCTGGAGCGTGTGTGTGAGTTTTCCAATTCAACCCCTTTTCTATTTTCCCCGAACCATAACTACCACTGCCTTCAAGACTTGTTTGAAGAAATAGGATGCACAATCTTCAATATTTGGGTCAGAGAGGATGCCTGCACCATAAAATTTGAATAAATTAGATTTCCAATAGGATGCTTAATATTCCAACTTGGAGCAATTGAGGCGGATAGTTGTGTTGTTTTGAAGACAATATACCAGTTTTTTCAACAAAGTAAGTTGAAAAAAGCTACTTTTAATTATTTTAAAACATACTGTTTGTTTAAGCAGTTGCTGAATGAAATAAGCAAAAGTAAATTTAGTTGCTTACTTGAATATCCAGTGAGTGAAAGGAAAAGCAGAAAATAACCAAGAAGAGGCATGGTTAATGATGATGGTGATGTTATGAAGAAAATTGGATCAAGTTCAGAAGAGTACTTTAATATGTGGCAGAGAGAAAGAGAGAGAAAATAAGAAGCATAGAGTTAGGAGAATGAAATTTCTGGAAAAGATAGTGTGTGTGTCTTTGTTATTGTATAATATTCTTGTAGCTAGCACAATATGTGTGTAACGTTATTATGTACTACTATGTATAATTTAAAACATATTGGGGTATACATTTTGTGTGGTTATCTTGAGCTTGTAATCATACCTAACCCTCTGTCTTCTGTAGGTCAAGGTAGCAGATGTACATCGCTACTACAGTTGTGATGATAATGCTCTATCAGCTCAGCATGTGATAGAAAATGATCAACCTCGCCTTACTTGATTTGCGTTCATCTGTAAGCTAAAAAAGTGTAGAAGAAGGTTGATGTTGTTGCTCTGGTGAATGCACGACCGCCATTTTGTTCTATATGAAACAAAAAGGATATGATATCATATACTATTCAAGTAAGTATTTCGCCAATATATTTTTATAATGTTATTATTAATGGTGAATATATGTCCAGTTTAATCCTTTTGTTAAAGAAAAATAGATATATATTTACCATATAAGTCATTTACAAAGATGTAGGTAAAACTAAAACTTTGCTAAGAGTAAAACTACTATATAATTTGGTTCATGAATTCATTAAATAGTAAAAATTGGAAAAACAAAACTAACCTGATGAAAAATCTAAATGCGTTGAAATATTTCACGATAGACAACATTTAGAGTTGTTGAGCAAGGTTTGCCTTCATTGTCTAATATCAATAACTTCCGTCCACTTCGTGACTTCACTCTAGACAATGCAACGTACAACTGACCGTGTGTGAATACCGGTTTTGAGAGATAAATGCCAACATGAGCTAAGGACTGTCCTTGACTTTTATTAATAGTCATAGCAAAACAAAGAGCCAAAGGAAATTGTCTCCTCTCAAATTTAAACGGAAGTCCTGGATCAGTGGGAACCAAGTCATAGCGCGATATGCAGACTTTTTCCCCGATGCTTGTACCGGTTAGTACAGTTGCACCAATAAAATTTTCCCCCAAATCATTGACCAACAACCTAGTTCCATTACATAATCCACGTGCCTGGTCAATGTTCCGCATAAGCATAACAGGAACATTTGGCTTCAATCTCAACTTATGTAATGGAAGTCCAGAACATTCAACCTCATTCAAAAACTCTGTAGTGAACCATTCCCCATGCACCTCACTGTCTTTATCTGAACGAAAAACAGAATCACAACTCAAGTATTCCTTCTCTTCACATGGAAACGAAGACATGACAAAATCATTCACTTCACCAACAGATTGTAATGTAGGAGCAAGAATACCTCTCTCTTCAAAGTAATGTGAGGTATGCAAATTGTTTAGTAGATCGGGATAGGCGAAGTCAACCAAATCTTGTAATGGGGACGGGCTTTCAGCTATTAATAAGTCGTCAGGAATGTCTACTTCATACTCACCATACTCGTTTGCATTTCGATCGCCGTCTCCGATTCCAAGTATCCATTCTCCAAACAACTTTATAGCCTCTCTTGTGGCACTATTTGGTGAACTACCTAACCTCATGTTTTCAGTAAGTTTTAAAACTTTACAATGTTTCCACAGTTTGGATGAAGTAATGGCAGAAGAGACAATACTTTGTCTAGATCCCTTCCTAATAACCGGCAATATTTGTCTAAAATCTCCACCCAATACTACGACCTTACCACCGAATGGTTTGTGGTAGTTATTTTCATCGATAGAAGACATTAAATCTCGCAAGGTTCGATCCAAAGCCTCAAAGCATAACTTATTCATCATTGGAGCCTCGTCCCATATGATAAGTTTGGATTGAATAAGAAGTGGTGCCTTTGGATCTCCAAGTTTTATACTGCAAGAAGATTCGTCGTGAATTTCCAAAGGAATTCCAAAAGTTGAATGAGCGGTTTTGCCTCTTGGCAACAACAACGACGCAATCCCACTGGAAGCAACATTTAAAACAATTATGCCTTGAGAACGTAGAGAAGCTGACAAAGTGTTCCATAAAAATGTTTTTCCAGTACCACCATATCCATATAGGAAAAAAAACCACCTAGTGCAGATGTAACTGATGACATGATTTCCTCATAAACTTCCTTTTGTTCAGCAGTTAGCATACCCATTAGAGAGCGGTGAGTGTTAGCCAACTCTTCCCTGTCATAGCTTAGTTCATCGACAATGAATTCATTACCATACTCTGTGGTGTCGGAAATAACTGGTTGTGGCATTGTTTCATAATTTTCCTTAAGAGATTTACCATTCGATCGTAACAATTTATCAACTTCGATAAGACATAGATTGTGCAAATCAGTTTCTGGAATTAGCAGACCTGAATTACATAATGAAATCAATTAAAAAAAAAAACCACCCACATAGGCAAAATTTATAAGAATATATATTTTAGTACATACCTGGTTTTTTTAAAGCCCTCCTTCTGTCATAGACAATTCCGTCAGCCAACAATTTCCAGGTGTTATTCCACACGACTTTTGGCTGTGAGATATTGTACATTACCAACATTGTTACAAACATCCTTCTAAGCTGATTTCCAGAAAATAGTGTACTTGCCTCTTTGATAGCATCAATGAACTCCTTATCATCGGCTAATAATTTCATTGCATAACAGGCATCATGGAATGTATCATATATTTTACCATTAAAAGTTTTGAGACACTGATAACCAACACAACCCTTTTGAATCGTAAGTAAAATTCTCATGTAATACAATTGACCAACGCCGTGACGTATGTACTGAAGCCTACCAATACTACGACCCTTTTTTCTTGGCACCCACATCCTATCTTTCTTATGATAAACAAACTTGGAAGGAAATTCTGCATATGTCAAGTTACGACCTTCGGCATATTTCTTATTTGCCTCAAACCAAGCAAGAAACATTGTATCCTCCTCTTCTTTCTTTTTCAGAACTTTCTTCAAATCAGAATCTCCATGAAAGGTGATTGGTTGTTGATTTTCTAGATGAAATGTCAACCGATTCACAGGTGGCCAGTCGTGATGAATGTCGAATGCAAATGTCCGCCAAACCGCTTCACACGGAGAAACATACCGACAATCATAATACTGCTTAATTTCATCAATAACTTCTTTCTCACTCCCCTTTGATTTATTTGTTATTTGTAAAGAAGCTCGGTCAGGACCTTTGTTGACATACTTGAATAAATATTTTATCGAGTTTGACTTATTACAATACTCGACATTGACATGTTCACCGTACCGCGTTAAAAGTTGTGGGTTGTAAGGGACAACATTTCTGTTGTCGAATTTGACACCAAACTTTTCAATGGTAATACCTGAATCGCGTCGTCGGTAACTTGGATAACCTTCTTCATCAATGGTAGTGGAAACCTTGAATTGTTTTGGATAAAACTTCGAACATTTTTTATCGGCATTCATGCAAGGGGAGCTTTGGTGTTTATATCCAAAGGGTCCATGTATCATGAATTTGGCAACTGCGTCAGCCAACTTTGGAAACTTTGTTGGATCTGGAAGTTCAGCGGATATTAAGCCATCTATATGAGACTCCTTTGTCAACTTATGAGCACCACTAAGCCACAACAAAATATGGGCATGTGGAAGACCCCTCTTCTGGAACTCCACAGTATACATTACTGAAAGGCAAATGACATTTTATAATATTAAAGGTATGTAATAAAACAAAATTCATAATAAAATTTATAGATGAGTTTGGGTTAAAAATAATTGCCTGCATCAATATTGCCGAATATCTTATTTTTCTTCAAATCTGTCATCAACTGGTCCAATTTAATTTTAAAAACACGGGACACAATATCTGGCCTGTCACATGGCTTAAGCCCTCTAGCCAATACAAAGTCTTGTATTTCCCTCCAATTTGAGTTGCAAGTTATAGTTATGAACAAATCTGGGTATCCAAACCGCTTGCACACTGCCATGGCATCCTGACAGTTGTTGAACATGTAACGCATACCACTTGTGAAAGAGCCTGGCAAGATAACTCGCTTACCAAGTGTAGAAGGGTCTGTTTCACCCTTGCTAACTGCATCTTGTACACCGCTTAGAAGACTAACTCTAATGGTTTTTTGATTCAGTCTTATATAGGTTAAACGTTGTGACTCAATCATAGTATAAGCGTCCACAACAAATTGCTGAAACAAACGACGGGTGAAAACAATATTGCCAAACTCAACTTCTCTTTCCTGTATTCTGAATGCAATGAACTCCCTAATTGCTACCCGCAATCTCTTTCGATGTTTGTTTTTTTCAGCAGTTCCTTTAAACTTAATATCTACTTGGTATCCATCCTCTCCAAAAGGAAACAATAGTGGATATTGAAGAGGAATAAAAGCAACATGAGTTTCATCTAACCTTTTTAATTTTCCAGAAGACTTGCATACTATTAAATCCCGACCTGCTTCAATGTTTGCTTCTTCCCCAACTATTAATGCTGCAACCTCATCAGTAACGGGAAGATTGTGCATCCGTGCATCTTTTGAACGTTTCCTAATCAACCGTAAGCTGAATTCAGTGTTGTTGCCATGATTTTCAGCATAGTCTCGCACTTTCCTATATGATTTTGCATATGGATTGTACTCATCGATCATATCCGTCAATTCTTGAACCAAGGAAACATCAAAGTGATCACCCTGTTCTTCCCCCCTTAAGAAATTAAAAAAAAAAAATCACGGTCTAAAAATTTTAAAATAATGTATAATATATTTTAATAACGTGTTCAGAATTCATACTTGAAATGACTAATTCGGTTGCTTGATTCATTTCTTGAGTCATATATATATAGCTGTGCGAATTTCGGCCTAGATGTCTCTTCGGGCAGCAAACTTCCTATAAGATGATAATTCTGACCACTGATAATGAAAGTAGGAGGACCTCCACCATCGTTTATTTTATTTTCCACCTTTCCACCCATTGAAGAGAATGCAAACATACTATTATAAGCCCTTATGTTATCTAGGAAGTGTTTGCTTTTGATGTGATTCCCAGAGATAAGATTGTACAATAGTTGAGGGGGTTTCTGTAAGAGTGGAAGTTCTATTTTTCCTTTCATACAACACAGATTAAATTCAGCAGCCTTTGACTTCTTGACAGACCTTTCTTCAAACCACATGAGCGCACTACACTCTTTACATATGTGTACAGGATCACCAATATCTAGCAACACTGATTTAATAAATTGTTATTCAATAGTTTGTTTTGTAACACAGTGATGAAAATCCAATTTTATAATATATAAAAAGAAATGAGTGCTTACATTGAGATTCTGCTTTTTCGTACATTGCTGTGCTTGAGATAGACGCATGTTCTTCATCTGTTATATGCAGACAACACATGTAAATATATGTTCACAAATATATAACACTTTGTTTTTGCCACATTAAATTTGTTAAAAGACATATAATTAGTTGACTTTTTTAGCACAGACCATTTGCTTCACCAATTGAAGAGTTGTCGTCACTGTCGTCATTCTCAGAATCAGTTTCTTTATTAATCAACGTGCTTTCATCACTTTCTGAATCAGTGTCGAAGCTGAGTACTGTGCTGGGTACTCTCTTTGCAAAATCAATTGCTGGCGATTTCCCTTTGCGAAAGGGAATGCTATCCGCGGAAGTCCACACTTCAGACAAAGGATGGTTTGTAAATGCTGATAAAGTGTTGAAGCAAAATACATAAGTAAAAGGTACCATTATAATTGAATTTTCATTTGCTGTTAAAAAACAAAACTGGACATTCTAAATGGCACGGGTAAATTGGTGCGTTGTCATGTAAAACACACCTGATACTTAATATATACCTGAATTAGATGACTGCCCTGATTGATAAACTGAATTCCTGATGCTCGAGAGTGTATCCGTAGAGTTCCACACGTCAGAGATTGGCACTGTGTTTGTATTAATTGATAAAATGTCAAAACAAATAATCATAATAAGTTATTATGTTTAATGAATTCCCATTTCTGGTAAGTTCTGCCATACAACTTAAATTGAATATAACAATTTTAGTGATATCAGAATAACTACTGTTTAACCAACAAAATAAAAAAGAATAACATTTCAAACATAATACATAACCTGAATTAGACGACTGTCCCAATTGATTATTTGTATTTCTCAAGGTCGGAGGTGTATATACAGAGTTCCACACTTTAGAGAGTGTATGCGTGATAAACATAACAAAAACATATAAATTAATGAATTCTCATTTATTGTAAGGATTGATATGCAATACAGATTGAACATATAAATGGTTGTAATGTCAGAGTGATATCCAAGACATAATACATTACCTGAATTCGACGACTGTCCCGATCGGTCAATTTTATTCCTTAAGGTTGATGTTGTTGATGTGGGAGTAGTTGTGTATGATAGAGGCTGATTATAGATACCTGTGGTATTAATTGTCTGAGCATCGAAAACTGCACATAGAAAAACATGCATAATCAACCTCAAGTTATAGAAAACAAAGTTTACTCTGTAATTGAATAATAACATACCATTTACTTTGGTTCCGATGTTGTTTGCTTTATGTCTCAATATGTCATTTCTTCCATCTCTTGCAATAGCTAGTTGAGATTTGTGCTGAGATGAACTTTGTGTTTGATTTACCACAGTGCAAAATTGTTGGGCAGATGAAAGATTAAGGTGGCAAGTACCTTACAAAAAACATTAATTATAAGGTACGATATTTACTCAGTCCAGCATTACAATTGAATTTGAATAATAAATAGTTGTGCATTTAATTTAAATTTTATATTATATTATACTATATAATATAAATATAAATATAAATAAAATTATATGTATATAAATATAATAAAAAATTTAGATATGTTGAAATAGTTAATTAAATAAAGCATCAATTAATACTTATTGATGGGACGACACT
This sequence comes from Trifolium fragiferum, assembly GCA_954870985.1. Lineage (NCBI taxonomy): Eukaryota > Viridiplantae > Streptophyta > Magnoliopsida > Fabales > Fabaceae > Trifolium > Trifolium fragiferum. Next base: position 20,437,051 of record OX940794.1, read on the forward strand.
TGTTTTATTGATGCTGTGATGTCCTCGTCCATCTGATGGCTCTTGATTTTCCTTGTCTGAACTATGACGAATTTTACCGGATGTATTGATGGTTTGAAAGGAAGTTCCATTGAACATAAATTCTACATGTAATAACAATTTAAAAATCAAATGAACCAAGATTTAAGTTAACAACTATTTGCCTACAATATTTAGTGTAAATGTGTCATTTCTTATACCAGAATTTAAAGGAGACCATGGAGTTCTAGTTGATCGAGATGTTCGTGATGCTTTGTGACGATTTAACGGACTACTACGTATAGATTCAACGTCTGCAAAAATAATGGTTAGTTCTCTGTAAAATACTTTTTAAAAATACTAAGTACCTTAATATAATACCTGTGTGCATCCTTTTGTTGGTGCTCTTATTGTTTAGGTGTACATGATTTTGTAAACCTTGTCCCACATGATTTTGTAAACTTTGACTCACATGATTGATTTGATACGCACTGCCGTTGAATATAATACCTACCAACAATGCATTTTAAAATAGTCAATCATCTGAAAATGAAACTCATAAAAATGAATGGTATATTTTATTATTTTTACCATGATTTAATTGAGGCAATGTGTCTTTGCGTGTTTGAGATGTATTTGTCGTTGGTTGTAGGTAAACATTAGGATTGGTATTCGTGTACCCATCTGACAAACAATAGTTTAACATTAGAGATATCACAATTATTCATCAATCAATAAAAAAATCCTCTTAAATTATATCAGAAAAGCATGTAATTAAAAATTAGATGAACAAAGGAACAAAACTACATGAGTGCATGTAATTTAAGTTATGTATATACATGGTTCATTTAGGTTTTTTTATACGGACTATTACAAAATTAAGTGTACTGTAGAAAGCTTAAAAAAGTAGTGTAAATTTAACGCATGGTATACCAGAATTTAAAGGAGACAGTGGAGTTCTAGTTGATCGATATGTTTGCGAAGCTTTGTGATGGTTTAACGGACTATTCTGAATAGATTCAACATCTGCAAAACTAAATGTTAGTTCTGTTTAATTTATTTCTAACGAAAATATCAAGTTAGTAATATTAGACCTGTGTGCATCCTTTTGTTTGTGGTCTTAGTGTTTAGGTGTACACCTTGTGGAACATGATTGATTTGATACGCACTTCCGTTAAATATAATTCCTAAAACATCGCATTTTAAAATACTCAGTCATCCAAAATTAAAACGCATAACACTGAATAATATATTTTACAAATATACCGTGATTTAAATGACACTGCGTGTCTCTATGCTTTTCAGCTGTATTTGCCATTTGTTGGTGGTAAACAGAAGGATTAGTATTGGAGTCACCATCTGACAATCAATAGTATTAATTTAACTATCACAATTATACATTTGGGCAACGTGAAATGAATTTTGATTAGACAAAATAATGAAATTATATGTAACATACCTTGGCTGTCTGACTTATTGAGGGTTGATTTGGTTGGAAAAATGCTTTTCTTTGTTTCATGAGGAAGGGTAGGATTATAGTTTCTCATCTGTTAAAAAAAAATCGTATCGAATGCTATGCATTATTTGAAAAGAGTAAGAGGGTTTTGTGTGAAGGAAAAAGTATGAGGGATTTGTGTGAAAAATGTATTATTCAAAGTTCCTATATGTAGACTATATTAGTAAACCCTAATTTGGTTATGTTTTTTAGTTGGGCCTAAGTAATTTAAAATAATCTGATGGGAATAGACAAAAAAACCTATTTTGAAATAGAACATGGAAAATTGGAAATGGAAATAAGAATCAAGTTTTCATGAAAATTTAATGCGAAGATATTATTTATTATATTGAATTGAATATTTAAAACTTGTGAAACATATTCTTCATTTTAATTTTAATTGTTTGATATAATATTCTTCAAAAATATATCAACTAATCATGTTTATAGAATTACCCCTAAGTGACTTTATTAATAGCTATGGCGTAAAAAAGTATCATATAATTAACCAAAAATAGTGTAGTCAATGAAATTGATTTATAAGGTAACAATTGATTACGTTTGCTGAAAATGCTTAGCGTTATAAACATAAACAATAGAGGGAATCAGTTACCAAAAAAAAAAAAACAATAGAGGGAATCAATGCCTTTAATGATCAAATGAATGTGTTCAAAAGTGCATTTAATTGAAATTGGAAATTAATATTTTTTAATCAATTTATAAGTCAAACGCATGTAGATTACAATGATTTCATTTGTATCACTAAAAGGAAAATGTTAATTAGTTAATATATATATATATATATATATATATATATATATATATATATATATATATATATATATATATATATATATATATATATATATATTTTATATTCTTATTATATATTATTATTATTATTTGTCCGGTCAATTATATATTACATTGATTGAAATTAAAGAGGTATTGGTATTTTGTTATAATTTTGTAACAAAAAGTAGCAACAAAATTATTATTACTATTTTATAAGTATAATTATTATTATTTATTAAGATATTTAGGAGTAGTAGTAGTAATAATAATAATAATCATAATAATAATAAGAAGAAGAATAAGAACGATAAAGACCAATTATGAGGGAAAACTGAATATTATTAAGAAATAAGCAAAATTCAATACAATGGCATCAAGGTAATACCATAATTCGAAATTGAAATACTGAAACAAACATAATACTTGTAAATACTTGAAAAATGTAAACTGAAATGGTAAAAACGTGACTCAAACAAAACTTAAACCCCTAATAGCTTTCCCTTTTAGAACTCCATTTTACTCCTTCTCAATCTTCACGGATTTGAGTTTGATGGTGGTAGATTTTGTTGGTTCTTCACCAAATGGACAGGACCTTTTCAAAGTTGTGGTCTTCTAAGATTGAACATCCTCCAAATCCACAACTTCAATTTTGTCTTCTCCATTTTCAGGATGACCATGTAATTTAGGATCAGATTCAGTAAGTGTGGAAGGGATCTTCAAATCACGGTTGTCCATAGTTTCATCTTTTAAGTTCACATTTCCTGCTATGTTGCTAGAGCTTGCAACATTGACATTAGGAGCAGCATCTGAAAACTTAGACATCAGATCCTATGAAGAAACAAAAAACAGTTAAAATATGAAATTTCACATTAGAATTTTGTAATTTAATAAAATAAATGAAAAATACAATAAGTTTTGGAAGCTGTAGGTTGACTACCTCAGTTACACACAATGAGTCAGACTGCTTAATGACTTTTTTACCCTTGTCATCTGAAGCATCCTCTGAATTCCCAGCAGACTATATAATTTAATAACAATAATGGTATTATAAAAAAAAATTAGATGGATATATAGTTGTGTAAAAATAAATAAATAATTTGTTTTATGTATAGTATTACAATGGAATCCATGATTCTTTTGTAGTTTTCCACAAGATCAGGACTGGTTGAAATTCTACGAACTTTAAATGACCTCAGAAATTTAGAGTCGGCATTATAGGCAGCCTCAATCTTAAACAAAAATGTTTTTCCCACCAATTCATATAGTTCATTAGGAACTGTCAAAGTATCAGTAACCTGAAGGCAAAATAATTAATTAAAAATTAATAATTCAGAAACAATCATAAACACATAGCTTAAAGAGATATAAGTAAAACATATTCACCATCTCAATCATCTCAACACATGGTTTGTTAACCAAAGTAGTGACATCACGATCAAACAAAACTAATGAAATTTCCTCGGTTCCATCAAATACCCTAAACTTGACACGGTATCTGAAATATGCGTTAGAACAATAAAAGGTAATTAGTTGATGATACGATAAGATTCAAAATTATTAGATGTAGATTCAAAACCACATTACCTAGGTGTGACTTCCTTGACATGTTGAACACACTCGTCGCAGTAGTACATATCTGAATCTGACATGACTTTTTTGTTACATTTATTACATCCCAAGTACCACCAAAGTTCTGATCCCACAATATCAATTATTGTTCCAGCAACGACATAAAGAGATGTCTAGGTTGAAAGATTAGAAAAATTTGTTAGATATTAGATATTGATGATATTGTATTAGTAGGATGTTAGACTAATGAATAATTGTAATTTTAGTAAAGATACCTTTGTGCACATGTTTAGAAGTTTTAAAGTTCCTTTTGGTGTGAAATTAAGCATGTCTTCAGACTCATTAAGGGTTGTAGGATCAATCAAAGGATTCAGCCCTTGGTTAGAGTTTTCAACCAGAACAATAGGATTACTGAAATAAATATTTTTTACAATAAGTCAATTGTAACATCCCCAATTTCTAAATTGCCTAATTAATTTAACTAGAGATTGTTTATCAAAATTTAAATTAATTAAAGGTAATTATATAATTAGTTCATGGGAAATAGGAGTATTATGTGTAAAGATTAGGAATTTTAATTAGAACCTACACTATACTTAACATCAATGTCTCATGGTGATCTAATTAAGGGATTGTTAAAGTACAAAAGTAAGTATATTTTTATCGTCTCCACAGGGACTGATGCGATATTAATGTCATTCAACAATTAATACAATTTTAAGTTAAATGGATTTTGTCTTGATTAAGTATCAGAAAGTTTACGAACATACAATAAAGGCAAGTAGTAAAAGATGTTGAAATTCAGAGAGAAAGATTTGTTGGGTTTAAACTTCACTGACTCGTTCACATATAATTGCTAAATCAGTTATAGACACTTTAATTATTAAATTAATGTTATCACGTATTGCTCATCATGCGTTTCCGTCCCCAGATAACGACGAGAGATATATTGTACCTATTAATCCATGATCCCTCGAGCAATCAATCAATACAATAACATTAAGCTTCAATACCAAAAGTGAATACTAAACCTAAATCTATTCCTAGAGTTTAAGGTTTAATAGATGAAAATCTTAGATCTTAGATTCAAAAGGTATATCCCTATATCATTTCAAATCATAGATTAAACATTGAGAACAAAGATAATCATCAACATTAACTAATAATCAAAGTTTCTATAACACCATGATCAACAATTACATGCTAATAAAATAGCTAAATTCAATCCCAACAAAAGAGAGAATTAATTATACATGATAACCTTACAATGATACACAAGAAGTAGAAAAACTCGACGTCGAAGTTGCTCCCGCAAGCTTCTCCACCTTAGCTTTCTCTCCCTCTAGATCACTCTCCCTTCCTCTCCTGTTCTGTTTAGCGTGGTTGTTGTTTTGAGAAGAATGAGAATTTAAGCACAACTATGGTCTCCTATTTATAGGAATTTCTTAACCGCCCATTTAGATTTCTTCATTCTTGGGTTTCCTTATTCCCATCATCTTTCAAGAGAAGTCATCATAAAGTTTTGGCTTAATCTTTATCAGCTTCTGTAAGATACTTTTTGACCAAAGAATTTATATCATAAATGATCACATGCACCTCTCTTTAACTGTGATTAGTGTTGCCAACTTGAGCTACTAGTACCGTCATTGCTTTTACTCAAATTACCTACAAAATATGTTGGAATTAAGTAGAAATAACATAAGTAACTAATTTGTTAATTAAAACTAATATTTACAATTAGTTGGGTTTTTCATATGAAATTAATTTTAAAACAAGTCAATAAGTGCTTAAAATATATAAGTAAAATCACTGCTTTTTTGCACTTATCAGGGATTAAATTCAAAAACTCCCTCCTATGACTCACCCCATGACACATAACTCCACTCAAGCTCTTTTCCCTCACAACTCAACACCTCAATTCCCACTCATGAACTACCTCTAAGTCACATGCAATTACTCTCACATCTCTCATTACACACTTCAGCAAACTGAAGCCAATGCCTTATCTTTCTCTCTTCTCCACGCCAAACACATACAAAATAGCATATGATTCCAAAATCTTCAATCTCTTTAATCCATAGTTTGGCATGGAGATTCACATGCATTGCAACACCCTCAGAAATTCCCTTGTCTGTAACCTAGCCAGAGAATCAATTCTGAAATTAACTACATGAATCCAACTCCAAGAGCTTCACATGTCACAAAACAACAACAATTCCTTTCACACCAATTTCACTACCAATGGGCATACATGCAAGCTGATCACCTGAGCCTTTTCTTCACTGGTTGAACTCAGAAACTCCACTATAAATACCACCCAAACTCAGCAAACACTTCATCAAACAACAATCAAATTCGTAGCTCAAGTGTGAGGGTCTCAAGAGGGTCAAGTTCCAAGTTCTTTCCAAATTCTGTTCGTGTGAGTAGCTGAGGTTACAGTAGCTGGTTGTAGAGCTTGTAGAGGTTAAAGCTTCAATCACCAGGTGGATCCTTTAGGATAGTTTAGTTAGAATTCCCCATTTTATGAAATATGCATGTGAACTTAGGGAATTAGGATTTAATTGTGTGAGAAGGATTAGCTCCCAAATCCTTTTCTATTCTATTCTATTCCATATTGATTATATTATGTTTCTGCACTTCCTCAGAGCTTGATTGTAGGTGTTTCTTTCGAAAATTGTTGAAATTCGCAAAACAGGGGTGGTTCTGACTTAACTCGCCAGAATTGCCTCACTTTTTCATATTTTAAAATGTCTTGAACACTCGTTTTATATCATAGTCCGAGGAAGATATGTTGCAGATATATAATGTATTTAATCTGGTACGGAAAGTCAGGCACAATTCTGAAAATTAGGGATAACTTAACAATTAAGTCGTATGCTCCCGGGGAAGGGAATTATTGGTAGTATGTTAATGAATTAGCGATCAGTCGAATGAATACATATGAACATGTCATCAGTATGGACTTCGTTTTAGATGATCCATTTAGAAAACTTATGTGAGCTGTATGCCGGAGTGCTTTCTGCTCGCGGATAAGGCAAACCCCTGAGACGTGCTCACCTTAGAGGGTTTTGCGGTTTAAAACGAACAAGACTAATTCTGTGATACACCCTTATTATTGCTTATGAATTATATGTTATGAAATATGATTATGAATGACTGATTAGGAGCCCCGGCTTAGTAGCCATTTGGTGGGTAGTAGGACCCACTGAGACTTAGTAGTCTCACCCCACTCCCTTTAATTTTTTTAGGCAAACAGGTTGAATAGGTAAGCTTAGCTATGGAGTCGTTGCTGTAGTTTGGAGGATCGCATCTGGATTTCTTGCTTTTCTCATTTTCTATTCGTGTTATTGTTGCTTTCGCTGATATTTTATGAACTCTGCTGTATTTGGCACCTGCGTGTGCATTTGAATTAAGTTGTAATAATAATAAATTCTTCTATCAATAATAATATTCCACTGTTATTCTAGATATTACGTGTGGGGTGTTATATCAATCAACCGTTTCCACACATTTATATTGACACTTAGATTTGTAGAGCATATGACTAATGTTTTCATATTACCTTGCACGTAATGCATGTGCTTCTGGAATATCTGGGTTAATGAGTACTCTAGATGAGTGGATAGTATTCTGAAGAACAGGGTTGTCTGTAACAAAATGAAGTAATAAAGTAGTTAATAATTGTTTAGTTTTTCTTACTAATAGTATATGATCTAAACACATACTTTGCCAAATCTTGATCTTAGCAAATAGGATTGCCACAACAGCATTGGTTGAGTTGCCATTAGCAACGAAGTTGTTTATTGCATCAGCATGGTTGCCAAACAAAGTACATTTATAATGAAATCTGTGTATGAATAACAAAAAAAAAAATGTATAGGCTCTCAAAGATTAGAGAAAGTTGATCATAATGATTAAATAAATATAATTACTTATGAAATATTTTTTTAAGTAAAAACATGAATGTAGAAACTTGTACATACCCATTAGTGCAAAGACCAATAATTACCATCCTGTATGGTTGTCCCCCTTTTTGAAAATGTTTTGTAGTGCCAACAGAAGTAAGAAGGCCAATCACATCTGATCATTATAAATGTTATAGGTATCAGAAAACAAATAAAATAAAGGTTGTTTAAACTGTATGAGAAATTTTTAAATGATACATGTACTAACCAACCAAATAATTATTGTCAAATGAAGCAGAAAATAAATCAGCGGGATTGGCAAAAACAAATCCATTGAGTGGGACACCAGGGTTTTCAGCCTTTGTCACTTTGGTATCGAATTCTATGTTAATGATCAACGGATTCTTTGTTGTACGAAATTCACCAGAAGCATTTTTCAGACTAAAATTGCTAATTATGCAAACAGATCCTTCAGAAAATGCTTTGCCAAACTTATAAATTAAGGGTTTCCTTATTGAACAATGGATTCTCTCACCCTACAAAAAAAAAAATCCAATATAAAATAGGTTAAAAAAGTAAAAATAAAAATAAAAATTCACGTTTGTTTGTGAAATATATACATTAGAATCAAGGAAAACCATATCCATCTGATTTGGAGTTTTTTTGGATGAACTGTAGTCTTTGACTACCCGGAGTCGAATGACTCTCACAAGGAGTTGACAAACGCCATTTTGTGCATTTTCGGAGGTGATTTCAGAAATGAGATGTGTGTTTTGTTTGGCCATTTTGAAAAGAGTAAGAGGGTTTTGTGTGAAGGAAAGAGTGTGAGAAATTTGTGTGGAAAATATATAATTCTAAAATCCTATTTATAGACTCTAGTAGTAAACCCTAATTGGGTTGATATTTGAATTTGGGCCCAAGTTATTTAAAAGAAATTGGAGGGAATAAATTCAAAATACTATTGAACATAGAAAATTGAAAATGGAAATAAGAATTAGGTTTTTATGAAATTTTAATGTAAAGATATTATGTATTAAATTGAATAGATTATATTGAATTGGTCATTGACTAATACGATTTGATTTGAATTTTCCATGGCGTAAAAAAGTGCAGTCAATAAAAATAGTGCACTTAATGTAAATAGTGCACTCAAGCATGCATTTATAATTTGATTTTTATTTTTCATGGCGTAAAAGTGTTGTCAAATAGTGCACTTAATGAAAATAGTGCAGTCAAGCATGCATTTATAATTTATACTCATACTTATAATTATAATTATAATTATTAGGAAATATAAGGAAATATTGATTTATAATATAGATTTATAATATATTTTTTATTTTTCATTGTTGCAGGCAAAAATCATAATTATAGTTAGTAATATGCAATACACCAGCCGTTGGATATATTAGCACAGGTGAATCATGTAAAAAAAATATAATCCTTGTACTATTTGTAATATGTAAAAGATATATAGATGTATTATTTTTATAATTTATAACAATTTATGGGTATTGGTAAAATATATATAGATGTATTTTCGAAATTGTTTCCAATATACGGTTTTAAATTATTTCCAATATACATTTTTTTAAAAATGCAATATAATCAATATACGGTTTTAAATTATTTTCGATATACTTTTTTTAAAAAAAAAAATACAATATAATCAATATGGTTTCAAGGAAAATTATTCTCAATATTAACACATGCAATACGAAAATTATTAATAATATATGGTTTTAAATTATTCCCAATTAGTGGTTTTTTCAAAACCACTAATTTCGGAAAATAATTTAAAACCATATATTCAAAAATGCAATATAATAAATTATTAATAATATATGGTTTTAAATTATTCCCAATATATGGTTTATTCAAAAATGCAATATAATAAATTATTAATAATATATGGTTTTAAATTATTCCCAATATATGGTTTTTTCAAAAATGCAATATAATTTTTTTTTACACATGCAATATAATATTTTAAGAATTTAAAAATTAAAAATAATATTAATAATTGTTAGTCATTAATTGTTAGTCATTAATGTCAATCATTAATATTATTGTAAAAGTTTCCTTATAAATTTCGTAGAGGGATTCGTAAATATAAAATAATATAGATATATGGTTTTTTCAAAAATGCAATATAAATTTTTTTTTACACATGCAATATAATATTTTAAGAATTTAAAAATTAAAAATAATATTAATAATTGTTAGTCATTAATGTCAATCATTAATATTATTGTAAAAGTTTCCTTATAAATTTCGTAGAGGGATTCGTAAATATAAAATAATATAGATATATGGTTTTTTCAAAAATGCAATATAATTTTTTTTTACACATGCAATATAATATTTTAAGAATTTAAAAATTAAAAATAATATTAATAATTGTTAGTCATTAATGTCAATCATTAATATTATTGTAAAAGTTTCCTTATAAATTTCGTAGAGGGATTCGTAAATATAAAATAATATAGATATATGGTTTTTTCAAAAATGCAATATAATTTTTTTTTTTACACATGCAATATAATATTTTAAGAATTTAAAAATTAAAAATAATATTAATAATTGTTAGTCATTAATGTCAATCATTAATATTATTGTAAAAGTTTCCTTATAAATTTCGTAGAGGGATTTGTAAATATAAAATAATATAGATATATGGTTTATTCAAAAATGCAATATAATAAATTATTAATAATATATGGTTTCAGATCTTCCAGTTACGTAGAACTAAGAGCTAGTAGAAGTGTTAGTACCTAGATATCGCATCAAAACTATTCTCCGAATTCGAGTTGAATCATTTCATTTTCTATCAACTGATTCAGTCTCTCCCTGTACATTAACAACGATAGGTATAGATCATCAATCAAATTCCTTAGAGAGTACAAGAGTTCCTTATTGCAAACCCAACACATACGCTAACACATTGACTATGGTGAATGTGGGATTTAAAGCCATTTTTTGTGTTAAATGTGCAAACCTTCCGTATTCAGTTAACCGTCATTAGAATCCAATCGCCTTAGCCAGATTCTTCCATGTCAGCCTATCAGTGAAGTATCTAGCCAACTAACTGTATCCTTGAAGGAAGATTCGAACCTCAGTTCTTGATATGTTAAATTTACTACTTGACTTTAGTGTTGTACTAGGACGGATTGAAATGGTAGGTGGAGAATTTTGAAAGTACTATGGACTCGGTTGCAGATGAGTCTAACTCATTGGCAAAAGAATCTATAGTGCCTAATCGTTCTTCGCTCGTTTTATATTTTGATCTATTCTAGAGTATGTTAACGACATGAACGGGACAGTGGTACGTGCGACGTGTCGCGAGCTGCAACGTTCGGAATCGAGAAAACCATGAAGAGAAAGATTTTGGGTTGTTAGTATCAAATACCCAAACTTATCCCATTCAGCTGTTTACATAGCAACAACCAGGCCAGATACCGACCTATGGAAGTGTAGTGCGAGACAATAATAAGAACCGTATTGTTTAGGTGTCGCATACATGTTGGACTGTAGTAGAGTATTGGGAATACTGTCACATACCTGTTTTCACAAGTAAAACAAGTATTACCTTGTGAGGTTAGCCAATGGAAGACATAGTATTGGTAGAAGTTAATTGGAAAAGAAGAGATGGTGCGTCACCGTGTTAAATGGTTTCGGAGTAAAGCCGTGATGACGCAGATGAAAGGAGAATGACTATAAGTAGTCAGATCAGAGTGCGCAGCACGAGATCAGGTGGAAGTATGGTTAAACGATCAATTCGGACTAATAACCCGTTGAGCGAGGAAAGTTTTATTCCAAGGAATAAAAGTAATTAAGCGATTCTTGAGAATAACACCAAGGTTGGATCTACGAGGTGTTTTCAAACGAAGAAATTCTATCCGAAGTGTAAAGGACCTTATCAGATCCTCGAACGTGTCGGTCCTGTAACCTATTAGTTAACTCCATTTCTATCCATGTCAGGGTTGCACGATGTGTTTCATGTGTCTTAACTTCGGTAAATTCAATTCCGATCTTTATCAGCCTATAGAAATTGATCTTCAGTCAGACATAACTTATCAGCCGAATGTAGTTTGTACAGTCGAGTGTGAAGTTAAGATCCTTCGGAACAAGAAAATTTCAATAATCAAAGTCGGACGGGCTCAGTCTCGTGACGAATAACTCACTCAGGAACGGAAAACCTGTTATGAGAAAAGTTATTCCTATCCTTCCTAAAGGTAAATTTCTGAATTTCGAGGACGAAATTCTTTAAGGGGGGTAGATTGTAACATCCTCAAAATTCTTACCAATTTAATTAATTCCCTAAAATTCTATTTTTCATAAAATAGGAATTAATCAAAGGGAAAATTAAATTAATGAGTACTATGGTTTGTGTGATTTAAGAAAAACACTATGGATCATTTTACTTCCTCCAAATTCCTTCCCTCCCCTTGTGACTCACCCCTATAGTTGTCACCACTACATTAAAACTAACCACTATGTATACATGCAAAGAGCTAGGACTTTATGTCATTTTTGAAAAACACTTCAGCAGAATCAAAATTCCTCATGAGCTCTCTCACTATTCTCTCCTCTCTCAAACTCTAACAACAACAAACTCACCTCCAAAGAGCTCACTTTCTCATGAACAAGAGTTTTACACTCTAACTCTCAACCCATCTCAATCTTTACAGAAAATCAGCAAGTCTTTACATGCAAATCAAAATTAGAGATTCTTCTGAAACACTAATCTTCCATATCCAAATTAGGACCACCACAACAAGTTCATAAACTTGATTTTTAGATTCAAATCCTCAATTCCTAAACCCACACCCTTAATCCTTGCTGCATGTGTTACCATCCTCAAATATACGAGTCCTGCAGCATTAAAAACGTTCTGGGTACTGAAAGAAGGCAAAGCTTTGGAAAAATGCAGCAAAAACGCGTTGGTGATGTTGCTGAACTGAAGCAACTCGCCATGGCAAGCTGTTCTACTCGCCATGGCGAGTTAGACAGGATGGGGAATTGCTCTTCTGCTCAATTTCTTCGTATTCGGGTCGTTTGGTGAGCTCCTACCGTTCTTTTCGCGCTCTTTCAAGCCGAGTTCATACCAATATCATACGTCAGGACTATCTCCACTCTAATCATTGCAAACTAAGGCTAGGTAAAGTCAAGCTCAACTCCCTCATCCAATTCTAAATTCGTACCTCCCTTACTAACTAAACCGAGTTATCTTGCATGTTGGGTATGCTGTCTTCTGAGTTGCTGCAAGTGATGCCTTTTAACCAAGAAAGTTGGAAGGGTCATTACTCTCCAAATCTTCAAATTCTGTCAAATGGATTCTTGGGTGTAGCTGAGGAATTTGTAGCAGGGTAGAGCCCAAGGAGCAAGTTAAAGCTTCTATTAACAGGTGGGTTCTTAGGCTAGTGTAGCATAGTTTTCCCCGAATTTATGAATATGCATGATAACTTAGGAAATTGATAGGTATAGCTGTGTGTATAGAATTAAGCCCCAAATTCTATTCCATTTTGTTTGATATTATTTATTTTATGGATCTGCACTATCTCAGTTTAAGATTGTAGGTGGAATTTTCAAAATCAATGATTTTCGTAAAACAGAGTGGATTCTGTACTAACTCGCCATAGCGAGTTGCTAGCGAGCATTCATGGCGAGTTGAAGGTTCTGGGCTGAAGAACTTCGCCATGGCGAGTTCTGGCTCGCCTAGCGAGTTGTTTAGGTCAGGACCTGTACGTTCGCCATGGCGAGCACGGTAACTCGCCGTAGCGAGTAAGCCCAGAAAATACTTATTTTCCTTTTCAAAACTAATCATCCACTCGTTTTATATCCTCGACTGAGATAGTTATTCTGCAGCTTTATGAAATTAAATAATGTAAACAGGAGGTCAACGCAGTCGGACTATTAGGGATTAACTTAGGAAATTTAGTTATGATGCATGTACCCCGGGATTGGGGAATTATTGGTAGCATGTTAATAAATTAGTGATCAGTCGAATGAATAAATGAATATGATATCAGTATGGACTTCGTTTTAGATGATCCATTTAGCAAAACTTATGTGAGCTTTATGCCGGAGTGCTTTCTGCTCGCGGACAAGGCGAACCCCTGAGACGTGCTCACCTTAGAGGGTTTGCGGTTTAAAACGAACAAGATTAACTCTGTGATACACTTTATATTACTGTTTAAGTAAACTTATGGTATGATTAGAATTAGGGTTAATAGGTCTTTACCCCCCTGCTAAGTGAGCGTGTTTTGCGTTATCCCCCTGCTAAAAATTTCTTGAAGATTGCCCCCTTGCAAAGTTTTTTTTTTGATTTCCCCCCTTGAGTGCACTTTTTACATCGGTTATTTTGTTCAACCGATTTAAAAAGTTATGTTTTTTAAATCGGTTGTTTTGTTCAACCGATTTAAAAAGTTAAAATTTCTTGCATCCAAGAGAGGAAAAGGGGGGAAACCAAAAAAAAAAAACTTTGCAAGGGGGCAATCTTCAAGAAATTTTTAGCAGGGGGGTAACGCAAAACACGCCCACTTAGCAGGGGGGTAAAGACCTATTAACCCTTAGAATTATGATATGACTGATTAGGAGCCCCGGCTTAGTAGCCATTAGGTGGGTAGTAGGACCCACTGAGACTTAGTAGTCTCACCCCACTCCATTTATTTTTTTAGGTAAGACAGGTTATATCGGAGCAGGGACCAGGAGGGATCTGACGATTGGAGCAGTGCTTGGGTTGTCAGCAGTAGAAGACTTAGTCTTCTTCCCTGTTTCTGCTTAGCTTGTTATTTCCTTATCAACTCTTCCGCTGTTGTATTGAACTTGTAATATTATTTATATTGATATTGCAGTATTTCAGTTATAATTCTTTTAAATTATTGTACTCAGATTCCAGTTATTAATGTTCTGACTAAAAATTCTAGATAATTTAGTTGGGGCATTACAAAAAGTTTCCTTATAAATTTCGTAGAGGGATTCGTAAATATAAAATAATATAGATATAGATATATGGTTTATTAAAAAATGCAATATAATAAATTATTAATAATATATGGTTTTAAATTATTCCCAATATATGGTTTTTTCAAAAATGCAATATAATTTTTTTTTTACACATGCAATATAATATTTTAAGAATTTAAAAATTAAAAATAATATTAATAATTGTTAGTCATTAATTGTTAGTCATTAATGTCAATCATTAATATTATTGTAGAAGTTTCCTTATAAATTTCGTAGAGGGATTCGTAAATATAAAATAATATAGATATATGGTTTTTTCAAAAATGCAATATAATGCAATATAATATTTTAAGAATTTAAAAATTAAAAATAATATTAATAATTGTTAGTCATTAATTGTTAGTCATTAATGTCAATCATTAATATTATTGTAAAAGTTTCCTTATAAATTTCGTAGAGGGATTCGTAAATATAAAATAATATAGATATAGATATAGATATATGGTTTATTCAAAAATGCAATATAATAAATTATTAATAATATATGGTTTTAAATTATTCCCAATATATGGTTTTTTCAAAAATGCAATATAAATTTTTTTTTACACATGCAATATAATATTTTAAGAATTTAAAAATTAAAAATAATATTAATAATTGTTAGTCATTATTCTTAGGGAGGCATTAAGCGTTGGCTTCTTCTTGGGTAATCTATTGGGAAGTTCTCAGATGAATATTCCAACTTGGTTTCTCTAATCATGGTATTGACAGATATAACAACACTGGTGAATCTCAAGGCTGACAAGTAAGACTAGGTATTCAGGAAGAGTCTTGATTTACTGAGGGTTGAGTTTAACTGGGCTCACATGTTTCTTGTAAACATGTTCGCCGGAAGGTATGGTTACTCTCGAGACCGGGGATTTTACCTGACACATGGTGTCAGTTGGATACTAAAATGACTTACACACCTACGAATTTCCATAAACAATTCTACTTCGAACGATTAATACTTCCATCAAGTTGTTCTCGTTCCTTCAGTCCTAACTATTTCAGCTCTAACATCCGGTTAGAGAGAATTCTCGCCAACGGTTGCTTCTGAACTGTAACTCCACTACGATCTTCTCACTTAACCACCATGGTCCACTTCGGTTCTCAACACGCGATGGTTTCAGCTGATCAGACTCTGCCTACCATACACAATACTGAGCTGATCAGACTCAACACGCGATGGTTTCAGCGTAAACAGTCCAGACTTCAAAAGGGTCCGTACTACTATGGAAGGGATTGAATGACTCATGGCAAGGTCCGATACTGAATCGACCTGCTCTGATACCAATTGTAACGCCCCAACTAAAATATCTAGAATATTTAGTCGGAACATTAATAACTGGAATCTGAGTACATTAATTACAAAAGAATTAACTGGATGATACGATTTTCATTAATATAATAGTGATTGTTCAAATACAAACAGCGGAAAGATTATACAACAGAATAGCAAGTTAAATGAAAACAGAGAAGAAGACTAAGTCTTCTAAGCTGACAATCCAAGCACCAGCTCCGATCGTCATATCCATCCTGGTCCCTGCTCCGAAATAACCTGTCTTACCTAAAAAAAATAAATGGAGTGGGGTGAGACTACTAAGTCTCAGTGGGTCCTACTACCCTCCTAATGACTACTAAGCCTGGGCATCTAATCAGTCCATAAAATTATTCTATCATAACATATCATAATTATAAACATATTTAAGGTGTAACACAGAAAATGTCTTGTTGATTTTATTCCGCTAAGACACTTCGAGGTGAGCATGTCTCGAAGGCCCGCCATATCCGCTGACCGATTCGACCACGGCATTAAGCTCACAATCATTTTCCTAATGGGTTATTCCATTGGAAGCCCAGAAGCAGCATACTAAACCGCACATGATTGACTGATTCTAAATTAATTAACATACTACCATATTATCCCAAAACCCGGGGAACATACAAACTTATTTCTAAGTTATCCCTAAAATTCGGAATTGTGCTTGACTTCCCGTTTAACATTAGATACATTATATAACTGCAAGCTATCTATCTCAGAGAAGGATATAAAACGAGTGCCTTGGAAATATTTTAGAAAAAGAAAATATGAGTCATTCTGCACTTAGCTCGCTACGGCGAGTTAACCAGCTCGCCATGGCAAACTGCAGGTCCTGGCCTAAATCAACTCGCTAGGCGAGCAGTTGCTCGCCATGGCGAGTTTCATCAGACCAGAACTTGGATGCTCGCCATGAATGCTCGCTAGCAACTCGCTATGGCGAGTTCATGCAGAAAACACTCTGTTTTACGAAAATCATTAATTTTAAAAGGTTACACCTACAATCATCCTCTGAGAAAGTGCAGAAACATAATATAAATAATATATAACAGAATAGAAGAGAAATTGGGAGTTATTTCTCCTCACACAATTAATTCCTAAAATCCTAAGTGAACATGCAATTTCATAATTTCGGGGGAATCTAACTACACTAGCCTAAGAACCCACCTGATAATAGAAGCTTTAAACTTTGACTCCTCAGCTCTATACAGCTGCAGCAACCCCCAGCATTGCCCACGAACCCAGAAAATAGCACGAATGGAGAAAACGCGCGCAGACTGAGCTGCTGAACTCGCCTAGGCGAGTACCTCTGCTCGCCATGGCGAGCTGGAACAGAATGGGATACGAGTTTTGCCAATTTTTGCCGATTTTCCACTTTTCTTAGAAGATATGGCATACTCAGTGATCAAGGACTCGTGTTTGAAGATTGGTATTCATGCAGGAAGGATTTACAAAAGTGGATTGGATTATTGAGAGGTTTTAATCAAAACAAAAGGGTTTATTGGCTTGTTGTAGTTTTGCTAGTTTGATAAGCTAGTATGAATGAAGAGAAGAGCTTAAGATGAAGACCGTGTGCTGGTTTCAGAGGAGGGAACCTCTGATTTACATTTGGGGTTAAGTGAAGTGTTGTTGAGAAGAATGGAAAATACATGCAATGAGGTTAAGCTTGAGAATTAATGTTAGGTTGTTGTTGTTGATTGAGTTTGAGAGAAAGGAGAGTTTTGGAGTTTAATTTTCTGAAGTGCATGAAATGAGAAAGGAAAAATGAGATGATTTGCATGTGAAGTTAATTGGAAAGATAGTGGAATGGTGACTCTTGTTTATGAGATGAGGTGTTGATCTTAGAGAGAAAGAGTGAATGAGGTGTTGATGTGTGAGTGTGAAGGGGACCAAGTGGAATGGTGAGTCAACAAGGAGGGAAATTTGAATTCTAATGGTATTAATTAAATCAAATCCAAGAGTTTAGTGTTCTAGTGTGTAGTTCAAGTCCATTGGAAATACTCAATTGCACACAATTCACACCTAAGTTCTATGATTTAAAGTAATGGAATTTCTAAATTAATCCAAGTATACACGAGAACGAAGACCAATTAATTTAATTTCTCTCAAGTTTAATCTTAATTATAAGAATAAGCTCTAATTTGGAGATTAATGTGATGGGTAAAATATTGGGATGTTACATGGTTTTTTCAAAAATGCAATATAAATTTTTTTTACACATGCAATATAATATTTTAAGAATTTAAAAATTAAAAATAATATTAATAATTGTTAGTCATTAATTGTTAGTCATTAATGTCAATCATTAATATTATTGTAAAAGTTTCCTTATAAATTTCGTAGAGGGATTCGTAAATATAAAATAATATAGATATAGATATATATTTTTTTAATAATATTTTTTAGTGTTAGTAGTCTATATTAATTTAAAAAAAATATTCAATAAGAATTATGTTGATTAAAAAAAAAATTGATAGTAATTAATACAAATCATTAATGCTATTTGTAAAAGTTTCCTTATACAGTTTCAATAGGGATTCGTAAATATATATTAATATAGAATAGATATAGATATACATTTTTTTTTATAATATTTTTTAGTGTTAGTAGTCTATATTATTTTAAAAAAATATTCAATAAGAATTATGTTGATTAAAAAAAAAATTGATAGTAATTAATACAAATCATTAATGCTATTTGTAAAAGTTTCCTTATAAAGTTTCAATAGGGATTCGTAAATATATATTAATATAGATATATATTTTTTATATATTATTTTATAATGTTAGTAATTTATATTTTTTAAATTATTCTCAATATACGGTTTTAAATTATTCCCAAAATACATTTTTTATATTATTTCATAGTGTTAGTAATCTATATTTTTTAAATTATTCTCGATATATGGTTTTAAATTATTCCCAATATACATTTTTTTAATAATATTTTTTAGTGTTAGTAGTCTATATTATTTTAAAAAAATATTCAATAAGAATTATGTTGATTAAAAAAAAATTGATAGTAATTAATACAAATCATCAATGCTATTTGTAAAAGTTTTCTTATAAAGTTTCAGTAGGGATTCATAAATATATATTAATATAGATATAGATATACATTTTTTTTATAATATTTTTTAGTGTTAGTAGTCTATATTATTTTAAAAAAATATTCAATACGAACTATGTTGATTAAAAAAAAATTGATAGTAATTAATACAAATCATTAATGCTATTTGTAAAAGTTTCCTTATAAAGTTTCAATAGGTATTCGTAAATATATATTAATATAAATATAGATATAGATATAGATTTAAAAAGTAAAAATAATATTAATGGCTAGTCATTAATTGTTAGTCATTAATGTCAATCATTAATATTATTGTAAAAGTTTCCATATAAATTTCTTAAAGGAATTCGTAAATATAAAATAATATAGATTTATGGTTTTTTCAAAAATGCAATATAATATTTTTTTTGACACATGCAATACGAAAATTATTAATAATATATGGTTTTAAATTATTCCCAATATATGGTTTTTTCAAAAATGTAATATAATAATTTTTTTTGACACATGCAATATAATATTTTAAGAATTTAAAAATTAAAAATAATATTAATTGCTAGTCATTAATTGTTAGTCATTAATGTCAATCATTAATATTATTGTAAAAGTTTCCATATAAATTTCTTAAAGGGATTCGTAAATATTAAATAAGGGAAATTCTTTGGTACACATATTATGTGGCGGTGTATGGGTACATTGTTGACATGGTTAACAAATGGCAAATAATAAATGCAGATTTTGTTTCTTTTATTGATTTTCTATTTTAAACGCTACTTTTTAATATTTGCAAATGTATCCTTGCCATGAATATAACCATCAATAATATTCCACAATCAATCAAAGTATCAATCAAATCTTTTAAACTTGTTTTTTTTTTTCTTTTAACAAGATTCAAATAGTTTTTATGGTAGAAAAATATTGTAATTCATAAATTATTAAAATGTGAATCCTTAATCTTTTTACCGTTTGATTAAAATATTCACCCTTATAGCACTAAAAATAAAATATTGTTCGCCCTTATGTGTCCTTCAAATATTTTAATTCTTTTTTTTTTGTACTCTTCAAATATTTTAATTTTTAAGTTAATAAAATGTGTATCTTTATGTATCCTTCAAATTTATTTTTTAAATGTTATTAGTTTAAAAAGTTTAAAATTTATTTACTGTAACACCCCGATTTTTCTAAGCCCAAAAAGGGGCATTATTTTTAAAAAAAAAAAAAAAAACAAACAGAGCGCGCATAAATTTTGTGACGAGCCGGCATTAATCATACCATAGGACTAATTATATATATATTAGTACAACCAAAACATCGGCATAATACTAATCATACATAAAAGTACTTTCGAGAAATAAAGTGTGTACCTGAATATTTACAATCCAAAAGACAACCGTCTAAACCAAAAGTATAAATACTCAGATACAGTTTATTTAAAAGAGTCAGAATAAAACTCCCTAACCAAAAAGCACGGTGTACAACGCACCGGCATAAACCTAACTAGATATACCACGCCACTCAAACACTGGGGGCTCAAGAAGCTACTGTCATCCTCACGACCCTCGGTATCAGGCGGGAATCCATCGTCTAGGGTGGGAGGAGCCCGTTCATGTATTATGGCAAGGGTCACCACACATATACATATATATATAATACACACCGAATATACACATACCAAATACGGAAAGTAAATAGACATTTAGCATTTCCTTCTCAACAAGCATTATAATTCAAATGCACACAAAGCCTATCAATGCAGACTCTACAATGAGCGTGGCACCAATCACTGGCTGCCACATGCATGAATTCCGGAATTTAACCTCTTCAGGGAGAGTCGTGATCTTCTAATCACTAAAATCAATACAATCACGACGATCTTCTAACCGAAGGATTAGGGTGGATCTTCTAATCAAACCCTGTGATCTTCTAATCACGTATTGTACTCAATAAAATCCCGCAGGATCAAGGTGGATCTTCTAATCGCACCCGGTGGTCTTCTAACCACAACAATGAATGCATGAGCATACGATACATCTTATCTATGCTGATGCATCAATTACATACCAATCATGCATATGTAATTCTCAACCACATGTCAATGCATATATTTCTAACAAAATCATATGTAAGACAATCGCACAACACATACATATGTTCTCAATATCATATGTAATCCAATCACAACAATCATACATAGATTCTCAATCATATGTAAACAACACATGTATCATAAACACTTCCTCATCCCGAGAATACATCACACATACATGCCAAGCACTCAAAACACACCACAAACAAAGCATACACGCATGCTATCAACGGAAATAATACAAAGAGAAAGATGCCCTTACCTCGGCAAGCTTCCACTAACTTTTCTCGTACAACTCTACAATTCGCGCTACCTAAAATTAAGTAGCGTATAATCAATAAAATACTCCCATCACATCCTAACCAAACGAAACCTATTCTCAAAGTTCTAGAGGGGTTTTGGGTACTTTCTAAAACTCTCGGATAGTGATTTCGAGTCCTCCCCATAGTGATTAAAAATTCACGAAGTTAAATGCATTATTTTCGCTATACGAAAATATTTTCGTTTCAAAGCATATTATGAAATTCTTTTAGTTCTAACTCCAAAGTGATCAATTTCACATACCAAAATCATTTGAAACCAAAACACAAACTCTTCAAAATTTTCATAAAAAAATGTTTACTTGTATCAAGTGTTACAAGCTTTCATTTTCAAATAAAAATCACTATAACCATTCTTTCAAAACCATGATCATTCACTTAATTCAATGATCATTGTCCTCCCATTTAGGACTTAAATATTGAAATCCCATAGTCACACCCTCTTAAGTGCCACGGCCAAAATCAAGGAAAACATGCTATCACTCAATTTTTTTCATTTTCAAAAGAATGGTAATATCCTATAATATCCCAAAATCATTTATCCTAACAATCAAAACCATTCAAACAAAACCACAACTTTGACAATTTTTAAATTTGTTTTCTTAAGACATAATCAACTAATTTTCTTTCCCAAACAAATCCATAATTGATCATTCCTTTAAAACCATGATTATGCCCTCCTAAATTGGGGTTTAGAAAAATTTGAAACTCTTGATCCTTTAACAAAGGGGTGCCACGGCCAACAACAAAAACAAGGCCAACACTCACAATTTTTTTCATTACAAAACCCTAGTAATAATCTACTAGTTTTTAAAGTCATTGATTTTGAACAAACAAACCTTTTCATAACTTAATTCACAATTCAAAATAAATTTTCATAATTTCTCAAGAACACACAAAAATATTTTTTTCTTGTTTTCTCAAACAAATTCATGAATCATATATCCATATTACTACAAAGCTCAAAAATAACTTCATACACAAAATCATCAAACAAAATTTCATGTTCATGATCACTTTAAATTTTCTCATCAAAACCCTAACTCAAAATTTTGTGAAAACTTAAATCACTATGGAAATCCACACCTACTTAACTTAAATGCACTAGTTAAACCCTCATGAACAGTTCTATGAAACCAAAACTAATTAAAAGCAAGTTCTAAGAATTTTCTTCTCAAGAGCACAATGATCATAAACTTAATCTATAAGGAAATTAACCAACAACAAGAAGAATTAAGCTTAGTTACCTTAAGAGGAGATGATTCCTAGCAAGTTCTATGATCTAATCCAAGCAAAATTCCAAAGCTTTGTGAAGAGAGAAATTTTTTGAAGGTGTGATGGTGTTGGATTATGGTTTGGCCGAGGGAGAGAAATGAGGGAGTATATATCAATTTTGATTTTTGATTCAATGTGACATAACATCCTATATCTATTGTGATCTTGTTTAATGATAGCCTTTGGATCAAATAGTGTAAAGGTACTCTAGTTAAACCTTAGCCATTGGATCTAAGTGTAATGATTACTTTTTGAAAAATATCTAGATATTTTAACTTTACGCTACTCAGCTCTCGCGTTCGCTCGCAGGCGAGTCGTACTTCGCTAACGGTCTAACTTGCGAAAAATAGAAAATCTACGAAGTAAAAGTTCGTCGTAAACCATTTCTAAAAATTAACGCTAAACTTTATTCTCCGACTGAAATTTTTATCCTAAGCTCTCAAAAATATTCTGAATCCAGATTCTAACTCGTGCCGATATATAAAGTCTCTAATTAAAATTCGACGGAAAACAGATACCGTAAATTTTCCAACAGCGGGTACAATTTTCTACTCGTTTTTCCAAAAAGCGGAGAAAGTCAAATTTTGAAATTCTGAAAACACAGGAACGTTCTCATAGATATATAAAGACTAAGGAACAAAAGTCTGTGCATTTCCAGCACACGAGCACAAAACAGGCTCCAACTCAGCAAAATTCTATTATCGCGACAATACTCACAAAACCACTTAACAAAAACCCTAATATTCTTAGCCAATATTTATTTTCCTCACACAAAATGTATCGTGGAATTACAGGTCTTACATTTACCATTTAACCATAAATTTATTTTTTTGTACATTTTTAAAAAAAATTTAATATGTGTATATATTTTATCATAATATTTTTAATTTTTAGTGATTCGTAATATTTTATAGAGTTAAATAACTGTTTTATCTCTGCAAAAGTACTAAATTTAATTTCTCATCTTCTTAAGTTTTTTCATTCGTACTAAATTTTAATGCAGCAATTTTAGTCATGTTATTAAGTTGATGTGTATTTATAATTATTTTGCAAATATGTATAGAGCATTATTAGGGTTTGATTTAGAAATTTTGATTTCTTTAGTCACAATTGACATTATTACTTGAGATTTAACTAGGTTTTCTTATGAACTGGTTTCATATTTAATATAGCGAGTTCAGACTTAATTGTTTGATTGTCGAAATTTGAATTCTTAAGTGTTTCTCTTTTCAATTTGGTTAAGTTGAACAGTTAGACTTGGAATATTTGATCTTCTTAATCCATTTCAATCTAGTTGGTTTGTTAGTTAACAATAATTTCATAATAACTAGATTGAACCATTAGACTGTTGAAATTCAGCTTCTTAAGTGTTTATTATTCCAATTAGGTTAAGTAGAGTAGAATAACCGAGATGAATTGATTCTCATAGTCACAATTGAGAAAATTAGTTGATTCTCATAGTCGTAATTAATCTAATTAGTTGACGTTGAACTGTTAGATTGTCAACATTTAAACTGTAAAGTGTTTTCTATTTAATTTGGTCAATTTATTTCCTTGGTTCTTATCGGAAGAATTGGTAGAGACTTAGTAATTTGTTTATGATAACTAGATTTTTGAGTATGTGCGTCATTCCAATTAAGTGGTATTGAATTGTTTGAGAGAAAATTTGGTTTCCATTGGCACAATCGGGAAAACTATTGTTTTGAGAAATCACGATCGGTAGAATTAGTTGAGACTTAATTGTCATTTCATAGGAATTAAGATTCTTAATTAAAAAGTTCAGTTACCATTAGATTATTAGAAATAAGTTAATTGTTTGAGATAAGTATCAGCTAAAAAAATAGAATTTGGTTCGTGAAGGATTATTCAGTAACTGTTAGTTCAATTAGTTAATATTTAATCATTATTTACTTGCATAAGTTATTTTTTATAAGTTCAAAAATAAGTTAATCCAAACATGCCCTTAAAAGATCATTGTGTAAAGATTAGAAATTTATTAAAAAAAAGGTAAAATATAAAAATTAACCCATGAGATTTATTCATTATTTACTTGCATAAGTTATTTTTTATAAGTTCAAAAATAAGTTAATTCAAACTTGCCCTTAAAAAATCATTTTGTAAATATTAAAAATTTATTAAAAAAAGGTAAAATATAAAAATTTACCCATTAGAGAATTGAACCCATGACCTTTAGCAAAGCATGCAACATACCAACAAGACCAGTGATCCTTTTGTTAATTGAAATTGTTTGTTATTATTTTATATTAATCTTTTGTTTTATATTGTTAATAAAAAAAAAATTGAGCGTAAACTTAGTCTTCCGTAACATAATTCCGCCGTCGCGCACAGTGAGTTGGAAAACACGATCTTTCAACTTGATTTTCTTCAAAAATACTACTCTTCTAAACAAAAATCAACAAGATCTTCAACTTCGATTTTCTTCAAAAATACTTCTCTTGTAAACAGAAATCAACAAGATCTTTCTACTTTAATTTTCTTAAAAAATACTACCTCTCTAACTTAAAATTGATAAAATCTTTCGATTTCGATGTTCTTCAAAAATATAATCCTTCTATATATAGTCATGTATCATTCTTGCAAATTCACACAACAAAATACGGTGTATTTTCTTCTATTCAAATCGCCACTAAATGGAGGAAGGAGAATGTTACTTTACATCAAAGATGACACTCCTTGCAAAAGCTGCTCTGTTTTTTTTTTTTTTTAAAAATGTAACAGAAAAATTTATGGTTAAATGGTAAATAAATTTTAAAATTTTTAAACTAATAATATTTAAAAAATAAATTTGAAGGCTACATAAGGATACACATTTTATTAACTTAAAAATTAAAATATTTGAAGAGTATAAATAAAGAAGAAGAAAAGAATTAAAATATTTAAAGGATACATAAGGGCGAACAATATTTTATTTTTGGTGGTATAAGGGTGAATATTTTAATCAAACGTTAAAAAAAATTAAGGATTCACATTTTAATAATTTATGAATTACAATATTTTTCTACCAAAAAAACTATTTGAATCTTGTTAAAAGAAAAAAAAAACTAGGTTAAAAGATTTGATTGATGCTTTGATTTATTGTGGAACATCATTGATGGTTATATTTATGACAATGATACATTTGTTACTTGCCATTTGTTAACCATGTCAACAATTACCAAAGAATTTCCTTTTATATAAACCAATCATAATAATCCATATCAGTAATGTACCGGTACACCGCCACATAATATGTGTACCGGAGTGTTCACCATTAAATAATATAGATATATGGTTTTTTCAAAAATGTAATATAATAATTTATTTTGACACATGCAATATAATATTTTAAGAATTTAAAAATTAAAAATAATATTAATTGCTAGTCATTAATTGTTAGTCATTAATGTCAATCATTAATATTATTGTAAAAGTTTCCATATAAATTTCTTAAAGGGATTCGTAAATATAAAATAATATAGATATAGAATATAGATATAGATATAAGGTTTTTTCTAAAATGTAATATAATAATTTTTTTTGATACATGCAATACGAAAATTATTAATAATATATGGTTTTAAATATAAATTTCTTAAAGGGATTCGTAAATATAAAATAATATAGATATATGGTTTTTTCAAAAATGTAATATAATAATTTTTTTTGACACATGCAATATAATATTTTAAGAATTTAAAAATTAAAAATAATATTAATTGCTAGTCATTAATTGTTAGTCATTAATGTCAATCATTAATATTATTGTAAAACTTTCCATATAAATTTCTTAAAGGGATTCGTAAATATAAAATAATATAGATATAGATATAGATATAGATATAGAATATATGGTTTTTTCAAAAAAATAATCTATGGTTTTAAATTATTCCCAATATACATTTTTTCAAAATTGCAATAAAATATTTTAAGAATTTAAAATACATAATTTCGAAAATTATTAATAATATATGGTTTTAAATTATTCCTAATATATGGTTTTTTTCAAAAATTCAATATAATATTTTTTTTGCAACATGCAATATAATATTTTAAGAATTTAAAATACATAATTTCGAAAATTATTAATAATATATGGTTTTAAATTATTCCCAATATATGGTTTTTTAAAAAATGCAATATAATATTATTTTTTTGATACATGCAATATAATATTTTAAGAATTTAAAAATTAAAAATAATATTAATAATTGTTAGTCATTAATGTCAATCATTAATATTATTGTAAAAGTTTCCATATAAATTTCGTAGAGGGTGTAACGCCCCAAATAAATTATCTAGAATATTTAGTCGGAACATTAATATTTTGATTCATAACATAATATCATAAGCATAATTAAATAAAAGTGTATCACAAAATTAGTCTTGTTGATTTTAAACAGCAAGCACTCTGAGGTGAGCATGTCTCAGAGGCCTGCCTTGTCCGCGAACAGAAACCGTTCCGGCGTGCAGCTCACAAAGTTTTACTGGTGGATCATCTAAAACGAAGTCCACAAGCGATATCACAATCGCGCATAATTCGACTGATTCTAAATAAATTCCATGCTACCATAATTTCTCAAAGCCCGGGGAGCATACATAATTCTAAATTCCTAAGTCATACCATAGGATTGCATCGTGATAACAAACCGTACGTATTTTATATTAGTCATATTATTGCAAGAAATATCAATTTAATTCGAGGATCTAAAAAGAGTGTATAATTTTAGAAAACATTAAAAATTAGAGTCAATTAGGCCTAACTCGCTACAGCGAGAATCCAGCTCGCCATGGCGAGTAATCATATTCTGGGCTGAGTCAAGCTCACCGGGCCAACAAATGCTCGCCAAGCGAGCAGAAGCTCGCCGGGCTAGCCTTTGCTCGCCGGGCCACTCATCAGCTGCCTAGAATATGAGCACTCGCTTGAAGGCTCGCCAGGAGCTCGCTGGGCGAGTTCTGCGTAAAATGCCCCTGTTTTGCAGATTTTTACAATTTTCATAAAAACCACCTACAATCCTCAAATTAAACCTATGCAACAATAAACTAGATATATAATACGACAGTTTGGAGAGGAATTTGGGAGTTAATTCCCCTCACACATATTTTCCCTAATTTTCCTTAAGTTTGCATGCATGTTTAATTTTGGGGAACTAAACTACCTAGCCTAAAGAACCCACCTATAATTGAGATTAACTCAGAAGCTTTCGATTTGAATAGATGATGCACCAATTTCCAGCTCTTGTTGATGCTTCTTCCGTCCAAAACTCAACTTTGACACAAAGGTTGGAAATGAATGAGGCTCACATTAGTTAGTGATCAAAAAGGGACTTAGAATGATCAATATACTAATAATGAAGAGTCTTAAGTTACTTACTTAAGTTTAAGAACATGCACGAACGGAAAAGGGCGCATGCAGCAGCTCCGCGAAATTCTCGCCGGGCGAGTACTGCTGCTCGCTGGGCGAGCGTGACAGAATGCAGAACCAGATTCTGCAGTTTTCCCAAAACTGCACTTTCCCTTCACTCATAGCATACTCAGAGTTGATAGATTCGTGTTTTGAATGGTAGATACACATGCAACAAGGTTTAGAGGTGTGGGGTTAAGATTGAGGGATTGAATTAAAAAGGGAAAAGTTTATGAGTTCATGGAAGTTGGATTTCTTACCTTGATTCTAACTCTCATGGAATTTACAGAATTGAGTTTGCATGTTTCTGTGATTTGAGAATTGAATGAAGATTTGGAAGGAATTGGGGGTGGTTGGCGTGAGGAGAAGAAAAGAGAGTGGAGAGTGATTTTTAGCTTTACTAATTCTCTTCACAAGTTAGAGAAGATAATGGATGAATATTTTGGGTCTTGGTTCTAGAGTGAATGATGAGAGAATAGAAAGATTTGCATGCTTTCTTAGTGGGTATATGTTTTATGAAGTGAATGTGATGTGTAAATTTCTTTAAGAGAGGGATGAGTCATGAGAATTGGATGAGGTGTTGTTCTTTGAGGTGAGTGAGTCATGTAATGAGTTGTCACTAGGAGAGGGAGCATTGACTTGAGTGGGTTTTGAGTCATGAGAGGAAAAGGTTGATTATTAGAGTTAAATTAATTTGCAAGTGGAAATAATTGTACTAGTGTATTGTTTAGGTTCAAATAAAACTCTAAACTTTAACACATAATACGTTTAATTCTCAAACTTAATTAATTAATCACCTCTAATTAATCTTTGAATTATTGGACAAGCGCTAAACCAAATTAATTAGGTGGATAAATTTGCGGGATGTTACAATCTACTCCCCTTAAAGAAATTTCGTCCTCGAAATTCGGAAATTTATCTTTAGGAAAGATAGGAATAACTTTCCTCATGGCAGGTTTCCGTTCCTGAGTGAGTTAGTCGTCATGAGACTGAGCCCATCCGACTTTGATTATTGAAATTTTCTTGTTCCAAGGGATCTTAACTTCACAATCAACTATATGAACTGGATTCAGCTGATGATTCAAGGATGGCTGAATGTCAATCTCCATAGGCTGATAAAGATCGGGAATGAATTTCCGAAGTTGCGACACATGAAGCACGTCGTGTAACCCTGACGTGGATAGAAATAGAATTAACTGATAGGTTACAGGACCGACGCGTTAAAGGATCTGATAAGGTCTTATATACTTCGGATAGAATTTTATTCATTTGGAAACACCTCGTAGTTCCAACTTTGGCATTATCCTCAAGAACTCTCGATTACTTTCATTCCTTGGAATAAAACTTTCCTCTCTCAAAGGGTTATTCGTCCAAATGTGATCATCTACTCTAGTGCTGCGCCCTCTGATCCGACTACTCATAGTCATTCTTTCTATCTACGTCATCACGGTCTTATTCCAAATTGTCTAACACGATAACGCACCATTTCTTCTTTTCCAATTAACTTCTACCATTACTATGTCTTGCATTGACTAATTCCACAAGTATATTTGTCTGAAATTATGGGAGTGGATGGTGACTGCATTCTCCATTCTTTACTACAGTCCAACATGTCCACGATGCCTTAACATACAGTTCTTGTTATTGTCTCACACTACACTTCCACCGGTCGGTATCTGGCCTGGTTATCTCTATATGAATAGCTGAATGGAATAAGTTTGGGTATTGACAATGACAATCCAAAATCTTTCTCTTCATGGTTTTCTCAATTCCGAACGCTGCAGCTCGTGATACGTCATACGTTCCACCGTCTCATAGTGCCGTATAAAAACTCTAGGATTAATTAAAATATAAAACGAGTGGAGAACGCTTAAGCACTATAGATCCTTTCGCCAATGAGTTAGACTCATCTGCAACCGATTCCATAGTACTACTGAATTTTCCACCTACTATTCCAATCAATCCTAGCACAGCAACGTGGTCGAGTAATACATTTAACATATCAAGAACTGATGTCGAGTCTTACTTCAATGATATGGTTAGGTTGGATGGATAATTCTCTGATAGGCCGACATGGAAGAATCTGGCTAAAGCGATTGGATTCTAATGACGGTTAACTGAATACGGAAGGTTTGCACATTTAACACAGAGAATGGCTTTGAATCCATCATTCACCATAGTCAATGTGTCAACGTATGTATTGGATTTGCAATAAGGAACTCTTATACTCTACATGAGGTATTTGATGTAGGGTTATATGAATCTATCGTTGATAGTGTTCAAAGAAACTGAATCAGTTGATAGAGAATGAAATGGTTTCAACTTGAATTCAGAGAATAGCTTGATGAGGTATCTAGATACTAATACTTCTACTAGCTCCTATTCCTACGTAACTGGAAGATCTGAAACTTAGCTAGAATTTAGCTGAGAAGATTCCTAATGTTTACTTAATGAAAGACCCCTATGATTAATTGATGCTGACACTGAACAGGATAGTTAGGCGGATAATTGACTAATGATACTGATTAAGAGATCAATACGATGAGTTAGAGCTTGAACTGAATTTATACGTGTCCTCTCCAGATAAACTGGATTCCACAGATTATGTTTAGTTACTAACAACGTAACTGAAAGGCTGAAAAGATTGAAAAGATTCACTTATAGGTAACGTCCTACAATGTCAGCTTGACTGACTGATATCGAGGAATTTGGAGAGTTTACCTTCCAACTACTCCGAGTGATAATTACGACTAACAGTCGATAGGGCACGAGAAGGAATTATTTGTCTGGGACATAATCAGACGAGTTAGGGAGTGATCCCGTTCCAAGTCCCCATGTCTACTGGATACCCAATCCATCTAGTTCGGTCCGATGAATTTAGCTTATATAAGATCCGAAGGAATGGTCATGAAATTGGAATTTGACTTCTGATGATTCCGGCTAAAATCAAGGTATTGATAGGCACTCTTAATGGAAGTCTGACTAACTCTACAGATTTCTAACTCGAAGATCTTAATGATTTGAAAATGCTAAATCGCTGATAAAATAAATCCAAATTAGTTATTTTTGATACGAGGTAACTAACATAGGTAATAGACGAGTGATCTAGATGGCTGATGGTGTCAAGGATAACTTCTAACCTGCTAAATTTGAAATTCTGGTGGCAAGTGTCAGATGTGTACACTTTAGGAATCGTACGATGTGTAGCCTAATGTGTCAACATCGTGAACATACTGAACTTGATGAACAAGTAAACAATATAAAGTGCAGGAAACAATAAAACACGTGAGTTTGTTAACCCAGTTCGGCACTTATAAGAAGCCCTATTCTGGAGGATACCAATCCAGGGATGAATCCACTATGGTAGTATCAATTCAAAGTTAAACTCCCCCGTTTACAACTTCTCACTTAATCACTACCCGTGCTAATCCTACCTAGGAACTCCTAGATATGAGAACCTCTGCTCACTCCCCCTCAACCTTACCCAGTAAGGATTTAATAACAAACTCAGATGGAGACACACTCCTAGACAAGCAAAGCACTCGTACCTAAAGGCTTAGAGTGTTGCACAATCCAACTCCTTGCTTCAAAGCTTTGGAGAAGGAAACCTAGAGATTACAACTCTATAAACTCAGTCCTTACTTGTATCACAATTATGATCCAAGTGAAGGCTCACATTGAACAATAAACAGACTAAGACCTAAGACTCGATTTCTTCAACTCTTGGCTTCGTACTTCAAAGTGTCTTCAGTCTTCCTTTATATAGAACAAGTTTCATGGGCTTGGATCTTCAATGTTGACAGCTGGTCTTTGTTAATTCTCCTTGAGATTTATTTGATCATAATCTTTTAATTGTTTGTTTCAAATCTTTTTGATCAAAGTCGGCCAATAAAATAAAACAGAACCATGAAAGATTATCTTGTTCCTTGGCGCGCAAGCTGGCACGATTTAATTTGAAAAACAAATCTTTTCAAAAGATCGCGTGAAAATAAATAAAAGCGCGTCCAGCTAGGGCGTCCAGATGTGAAACCTGATGTGCCACACATCATGCTCCACATCATGGAATCAGGCTTATTTTACCAAATGAAGCCAACACCCTAAAATCCTCAACAATCTCCCCCTTTGGCAAATTTTGGGCTAAAATAATCTTTGAGTCACCCAACAAGACTTGGAGAGATGTGTAGGCACATCAGAGGCATGCAGCAGCGGATCAGAGCCTCACAAATAAAGAGAGAAATAAACTCTCACAAGATAGGAAAATAAATTCCCAAAGACTGAGAAAAATAAATTCTCAGACACATGCAAGCATGAGATTCCATGCACACATAAGGGAGGGTAGCAAACCCAGTAGTAGTTTACTCCCCTTTGAACTAGAGCACTTCCCAAGTACTCCCCCTAAATCTCATATTCCCTATAGGCTTCTTCAGAATGCATGACCTAGAGAGAAATAGAGAAGTTTTAAAACTTGGCTTCTTAAGAATGCATGACCAAGTTAAAACTCACAGATGTGTCAAACATCACACAAAACAACTTCTACAGGCTTCTTAAGAATGCATCACCATGTAGAAATTAGATAACATCTTCAATTGGACTTCTGAAGAATGCATCACCTAGTTGAAAACGTACAGATAAAGTCTTCAGAAAAACATGCTTTAGAAAACTAATTCTTCAAAAATTTGTTGAGAAAACATTTGAAGAAAAATAAGCATGTATACCATTTGCTGCAGTTTTAAGACTTCAAAGAATTGTTCATTTTAATTTTAATTTTTACTCCCCCTTTTTAGCCATAAATTTTGACAAATATAGTCAAACACTCAGAGAGTAAGTAAAACACCATAGAATGCAGATAGCATGAGATGTAGAGATGATGGTGCATGAACAGAAATAGGCACTCAGGCCATTAATAGTGCAGCAAGTACAGAACAGGCACACAAAGGTGCATCAGAAATCCAGGGCATAGCCCACAACATACAAGCAAAACAAGGAAATACTGAGTACAGAGAAATATTAATGAATTACAAAAATTCAAATATCCTGGCTCCCATCAGTTTCCTCAGCTTCAGAGTCATTGGGCCCCTCCTCCTCCAATTCCTCATCCTCAGCCATTGTTTGCTCATCCTCAAGCTCCAGTCCAGCAATGACTGCCTCCAGCTTGGCCTTCTTCTCATCCAGAGCCTTACAAGTCTCCTTTAAAGCAGCAATCATGTCTGTCCTAGACATAGCATTGTTTGAGCTGGATGTGCCCACATCAGGAGTCACATCAGACTGCTTGAGACTAAAAGAAATAGCAGACTCTCTTCTGCAAGACAAATCATCCTTGCCCAGAACATCAGGTCTCTGGCTCAATATGATTCCACACAGCAGGGAAGGAAATGCAATGGGTAGTTTGACAGCTAGGGTTTTGGCATGTTTGATAGTCTGATCAAAAATATAGGTACCAAAATCAAAATTAGTTTTGCTACCTACAGTATAGATGAACCTAGCCAAACCTGTAGCCACATCACAGTTGTGTGTGGTAGGCACCCAATTAGCAGCAGCAATCCTATTCAGGATGTTGTAGATTGGAGTGAGTTTGCTTGCCTGCAACATTCCCTTTTTAGGCCAAGTCTTGACCTTTCCAGCTGTGATGGCCTTGATTATGTAGTTGTCAATAGCCTCCATCTCAGCAAAGGGCTCCTCACTTCTGCCCAAATACTTGTTGATAACAGTGGGAGAGAAGTGGATTTCCTTTCCTCTCACAAAAACGGTCTGGTATTCCTTGTCCAAAGGATTGTCACAACCAGCAGGGATATTCACCAAAAACTCTTTGACTACCTTCTCATAGCAGTCACTCAGCCCAGTAACAGTCTTCATCAAGCCAGCACGCTTGATCAACCTCATAACCTCCTTGCACTGCAAGGCTTCAGCATTTAGCTCCCTCTCCAGAGCTAACCTCCTGTGAGCAATATACTTCCATTTACCAGCATGTGCAGGGTTGTGGAAGGAAACCAAATCAACAGGGATATCAGGAATTCCCTGAGGAATTTTCTTCTTCCCATATATCTTTTTCACAGCAGACTCAATGTGGACTACATCAAACTCCACATTCTGCTCCTCAGCAGATTCTTCCTCAGACTCACTGATGTGAGCTACATCCTGCTCCACATCATACTCTGAGTCACTTGTAGGTGGCTCTTTTCTTTTCTGAGTCTTCTTCTTGGCAGGTGGAACCACAACTTTACTAAATCCCTTCTTGGGACCATACAGAACTTGCCTCTTAACAGACTTCTTCTTCTCCTTGGTAGCAACATGAGAACTTTCAACTATAGCAGGACCCTTTCCACTTCTGGTCCTTCTAGCAATACTATCCTCAGCAAGTTTCTTCAATGGAATGTCAGAATTGTAGCCTTCTACATCTACAACAACTGTATCTCCATCAACATCCTTGTTAGAAGGATTGGAGTCTTCCACATCTTCAGAACCTTTAGCTTCTTTACCCTTGTCAGACTGGGTATCATCTTCAAGTTCTTCAACCTCAGCAGGTTGATCTTCTTCAACAACTTCCTGTTCTGGAGATTCAGGAATGACAGGTTGTTCTTCAGCAGCAACAATCTCTTCTTTATTAGCAGGAGACTCTTCTTCATCTTGTGGCAATAATGTGCCAACATCTGCCACAACATTAGGCTCTTGCAGGGCCTGGAGCACAGAATCAATGATCTTCTGAGTCAAGGGATGTCTTTGACTATCAGGGATCTTTACAGCAGCCTTCTCAGGGTTAGGGTTTGAAGAACCTACACCCACAGATGCTTCAGCATCAGCATCACCAGATTTAGCAGGAAGAGGTTCAATATGCAGACTTTCCATGGTGTGAACCCTCTTTGGTGAGCCAATCTTTTGCTTCTTGCTTTTCTTCTTCTTCTTCTTGGATTTTTCTGTGGAAGGAGAAGGAACAACATCTTCCTCTGCAGCAATGGGAGTTGATTCCCTTCTTGATCGTTGAAACAGGAGTGGCATTAACGATCATGTCACTTTGAATTTCTTCATGATGTGGGGAATGAGGTTTTGGTGATGATGGAGAAGTGGTGGTTTTGGTTGAAGGAGATGTTTTGGTTGCAGTAGACATGATGATGATGGTGATTTGGTATGAAGATTTTCAAAGAAAAATTGCAGAGATGAACCAAGGGTTTGAGAGAGATCAAGAAATTTTTTGGTCGTTTGAGTGTTGGAGAGATGAATGTAGTGATCAATGTGGTAGGAAATAAGAGAAAAATCTTGAATAAACGGATTTCTTGGAGTTCTGATCGCGAAATAGCCGTTGGAAATATTTTTGTAATGATTGCCTTTGGATTGCGTGCAACTATGGATGGAGGGAAAAAACAGGTAACCGTTGCACGCCTAAATAGCTATTATGGCTATTGATCCTCAAAGAGGCAAATACCAAGTTTGCCCCTTAACACCTCAAACCTATTTGCATCTAAAGCCTTTGTGAAAATATCTGCCAGTTGATTCTCAGTGGCAACATGCTCTAGAGTCACAATATTGCCTTCAACAAGATCTTTAATAAAATGGTGACGTATATCAATGTGCTTTGTCCTACTATGTTGGATAGGATTTTTGGAAATATTTATAGCACTTAGATTGTCACAGTATAATGTGACAATCTAAGATATAGCACTTGCTACCAAAGACATGGAAGTGCTTGACAGTTGGTTTTCTTCCTTTCCATATCTCATACAGTGTGGTTGAAGTACCTTTTCTTAGAGTCACCCTGTTGTGTACATAGCATGCAGTACTCATGACCTCTGCCCAGAAATAGTAAGGTAGCTTCTTGGCATGTAGCATAACTCTTGCAGCCTCTTGCAAAGTTCTGTTCTTCCTTTCAACTACACCATTTTGTTGGGGTGTAATTGGTGAGGAGAACTCATGCCCAATTCCTTCATTAGCACAAAACTCAGAGAATCTTGAATTTTCAAATTCTTTCCCATGATCACTTCTGATTCTAACAATGCCACTATCCTTCTCTCTTTGTAGTCTAAGGCATAGTTCTTTGAAAGCATCAAAAGTGTCAGACTTCTCTCTGATGAAGCTAACCCAAGTGAACCTTGAGAAATCATCTACAACCACAAAGGCATATCTTTTGCCACCAATACTCTCTACCTGCATTGGTCCCATCAAGTCCATATGTAGCAGTTCAAGAACTCTGGATGTCACCTGATGTTGCAACATATGGTGTGACATCTGAACCTGCTTTCCAACTTGACATTCACCACAGATACTGCCTTCAACAATCTTAAGCTTTGGTAGACCTCTAATTGCTTCCTTGGACATAATGTTCTTCATTTCCTTTAGATTCAAATGGCCAAGTCTTTGGTGCCAAAGCTTAACTTCTTCTTCCTGACTAATAAGACATGTAGTAGAGTGTGTAGTTTCATCAGGGATCCATAGATAGCAGTTGTCTCTTGACCTAGATCCTCTCATCAACAATTCTCCTTTGTCAGAAGTAATAAGACACTCATTCATTGTGAAGTTGACTTTAAGACCTTGATCACATAGTTGGCTTATGCTGATAAGATTAGCCTTCAAACCTTTGACAAATAACACATCATCTAGGTCAGGTAAGCTTTTACTGCTGAGTTTACCACTGCCCTTGATTTCACCTTTTGCTCCATCACCAAAGGTTACAAAGCTTGTTGTATGAGGCTTGATATTAGTGAGAAATTTCTCAACACCAGTCATATGCCTAGAACAACCACTATCAAAATACCAATCTTCACTGGAAGATGCTCTAAGAGAAGTGTGAGCAATATGAGCAGTTTCAGAAACTTTAGGCTTCCACGTCTTCTTAGGAGTGACCCTTGCTGATCTGGCTTGCACCTGAGGCCTTTTCTTGGGATACCCATAGAGTTTGTAGCAGAAGGGCTTGATGTGACCATTCTTCCCACAGTAATGACATCTCCAAGCATTAAACTTCTCTTTGCCAGCAGGTTTCTGATGTGTGGTGTGATGTGTCCACATTCTACTAGGGTCAGGTTTCTTCTGAGCAAGAACAAACTTAGTATTTGTATTCTTGTTGTAATGTTTGTTCTTAAATCCTACACCAGATGAGTCACCAGCATGCTTTCCCACTTTCAAAATCTCTTCAAGCATGTTAGTTCCAGGATTGAGCATCTTTACAGACTTGGTCATATTATTCAAGTTAGTTGACAGTAACTTGACTTCACTTTCAAGACTGACTACTTGGTTCTGTAGTTGA
The DNA here is from genome assembly GCA_954870985.1 of Trifolium fragiferum. NCBI lineage: Eukaryota > Viridiplantae > Streptophyta > Magnoliopsida > Fabales > Fabaceae > Trifolium > Trifolium fragiferum. The sequence goes on from OX940794.1 coordinate 20,474,524, forward strand.
TCCTTCTCTGTTTCTAATTGACTGATAACCACCTTCTGTTCTTCATTTATTCTGCACAGTTCCTCACTTTTGATAGATAGCTTTTTGTAGACTGAGGCTAGTTCATCAAAGGTGAGTTCTTCATCATCAGAATCAACATCAGTACTGCACACACCAGTCATGGCACTCACATGATTAGCAGCAACATTCTCTGAGTCAGTGTCAGAGTCTTCATCAGACCATGATACAGTTAGGCCTTTCTTCTGCTTCTTCAGATATGTGCCACATTCAGCTCTTATATGACCAAAGCCTTCACATTCATGACATTGAACACCCTTGTTTTGAGTAGACTTATCATCAGTTTTGGTTTTTGTTGAAGTGTTACCTTGTTTACTGATGTCAGTCTGGATGTTCCTCACATTCCTCCTTGGTCTTTTGTCCACCCTTCTTTGAAGTTTGTTGAATTGTCTTCCTAACATAGCTATGTCATTTGAGAGATCATCATCTGACTCATTAGCTTCTTCCTCTTCACCAGCACAAGATACAAAGGCTATACCCTTTCCTTTCTTCTCAGTTGTCTCACCAAAGTTCATCTCAAAAGTTTGAAGAGAGCTCACAAGTTCTTCAAGTTTCATGCTTGGGATGTCTTGAGCTTCTTCAATAGCTGTGATTTTCATGTTAAATCTCTTGGGTAGAGACCTAAGCATCTTTCTCACAAGCTTTTCTTCAGACAATTTCTCACCTAGAGCCTCAAAAGAATTGTCCACCTCAAGCAAATTCATGTGAAAGTCATGAATTGATTCTTCTTCTTTCATTCTGAGGTTTTCAAACTTAGTGTTGAGAAGTTGGATTCTTGAGCTTTTTACCTTGGCATTGCCTTCATGAGTGGTTCTGAGTATCTCCCAAGCATTCTTTGCAACAGTACACTGCTTGATCAATCTGAACATGTTCTTGTCCACCCCATTGAATATAGCATTCAAAGCTTTGGAGTTTCCAAGTGATGCAGTGTCTTCTGCAGCTGACCAATCTTCCTCTGGCTTGAGTACACCAGTGTCAACACCATTAGCATCCAAAATTTTGGGATGCTCCCAACCTTTGAGCACAACTTTCCAAGTCCTGCTGTCAAGCGACTTTAGGAAGGCAATCATCCTTGGCTTCCAGTAGTCATAATTAGTTCCATCCAGAAGGGGTTGTTTGTTGACCGTTGTTCCATCCTTGTCCATGTTTCCAGAAAGTAACTTCCCTGGAGCTCACCCTCAAACAGGCAGGGTGCCTGCTCTGATGCCAATTGAAATTCTGGTGGCAAGTGTCAGATGTGTAGCACGATGTGTACACTTTAGGAATCATACGATGTGTAGCCTAATGTGTCAACATCGTGAACATACTGAACTTGATGAACAAGTAAACAATATAAAGTGCAGGAAACAATAAAACACGTGAGTTTGTTAACTCAGTTCGGCACTTATAACAAGCCCTATTCGGGAGGATACCAATCCAGGGATGAATCAACTATGGTAGTATCAATTCAAAGTTAAACTCCCCCGTTTACAACTTCTCACTTAATCACTACCCGTGCTAATCCTACCTAGGAACTCCTACATATGAGAACCTCTGCTCACTCCTCTCAACCTTACCCAGTAAGGATTTAATAACAAACTCAGATGGAGACACACTCCTAGACAAGCAAAGCACTCGTACCTAAAGGCTTAGAGTGTTGCACAATCCAACTCCTTGCTTCAAAGCTTTGGAGAAGGAAACCTAGAGATTACAACTCTATAAACTCAGTCCTTACTTGTATCACAATTATGATCCAAGTGAAGGCTCACAATGAACAATAAACAGACTAAGACCTAAGACTCGATTTCTTCAACTCTTGGCTTCGTACTTCAAAGTGTCTTCAGTCTTCCTTTATATAGAACAAGTTTCATGGGCTTGGATCTTCAATGTTGACAGTTGGCCTTTGTTAATTCTCCTTGAGATTTATTTGATCATAATCTTTTAATTGTTTGTTTCAAATCTTTTTGATCAAAGTCAGCCAATAAAATAAAACAGAACCATGAAAGATTATCTTGTTCCTTGGCGCACAAGCTGGCACGATTTAATTTGAAAAACAAATCTTTTCAAAAGATCGCATGAAAATAAATAAAAGCGCGTCGAGCTAGGGCGTCCAGATGTGAAACCTGATGTGCCACACATCATGCTCCACATCATGGAATCAGGCTTATTTTACCAAATGAAGCCAACACCCTAAAATCCTCAACAAAATTGATCGAGGCTGGAATGCTAGTGACACGGTACTAAGACTGAGCTCACGGAGGTAGGCTGCTCTATGGTAATGAGTTCCTATAGACAATGTACTGGATTATACTATAGCAACTGGCGTCTAAGGAAATTAATACCACGGGTGATTAGACTGGATTTTCTCTCACAAGGTGTCTACCTAAGCCACGACACTAAGCAGCTAATGTAGCAGATTCATGATAGTGTTAAGTAAACTACCTGGCTACCAAGTTTGGTCAAGAAATATTTCTACTTGTCATTCCGAGTGAGGTTATGTTCCAAATGGTTCGTTGTGATTACTAATGTAACGTGTTAGGCTGAGATTATCTTACTAGACCTATAATAATTTCCTAAGTGGTAACATGACAAGCTGGAAAGTAAGAGGTCGCTAAATCAAAGGTGGTCTAATTCGACTAATTCCTATATTCATGGCTGGGTAGCTAGGATTAACTATACCTAATAAGACTACATAGGTAATCCAACCTATAAGGTGCAATTCCTAATTAGTTTATCTGTTAATGTTCACTTTTAGCGGTAAAGTATAAATATTGGTTGCTACCTAGAGAAGCTACTTCGGTTCAACTTTGTTTCCTTCGACTCAAGGTTGGTGTCTCTCGAACTAACTTAGGTATCCAAATGGTGTCATAAAATGATTCACAATCATTGCGCTAATCAAGATTGATCCCTAAAGTTTTGCTAACTAACTGGCCTAAGCTGGTATCGGAAAAGAAATCCTATTTGTTATGCGAATCAAACTCTGGCTTCTCGCGGTACGGTAAAAATACGAGTTGCGATGTAGAAATGCTAAGTTATTCTTAGGGAGACATTAAAAGTTGGCTTCTTATAGGATAATCTATTGGGAAGTTCCCAGATGAATGTTATTATCGTCAAATATTCCAACTTGGTTTCTCTAATCATGGTGTTGAACAGATCTAACAACACTGGTAAATCTCGCGGTTGAAAGGTAAGACTAGGTATTCTGGAAGAGTCTTGATTTACTGAGGGTTGAGTTTAACTTGGCTCACATATTTCTTGTAAACATGTTCACCGGAAGGTATTAGTTACTCTCAAGTCCTGGGGATTCACCTGACACTTAGTGTCAGTTGGATACTATAAGGACCTACACACTTACGCTCTTCCATGAACAACCCCACTTCGAGCGATTAATACTTCCACCAAATTGATCTTACTCTCTATAATCTTAACAAATGCTTCCTTCAATTCTAACTATTTTAGCTCTAACATCCGGTTAGAGAGAATTCTCGCCAACGATTGCTTCTAAACCGCATCCCTACTACGATCTTTTTACTTAACCACCGTGGTCCACTTCGGTTCTCAACCGTAATACCCTGCCTACCATGCACAATACTGAGCTGATCAGACTCAGCACGCGATGGTTTCAGCGTAAACAGTCCAGACTCCAAAGGGTCCGTACTACTAAGAGAGGGATTGTAATGACTCATGGCAAGGTCCGATACTAGATCGACCTGCTCTGATACCAATTGTAACGCCCCAACTAAATTATCTAGAATATTTAGTCGGAACATTAATAACTGGAATCTGAGTACATTAAATTAAAAGAAATATAACTGAATAATAGTAAATGATCATTAAGATAATATTAAAATGTTCAGTACAAACAGCGGAAAGAGTTGATAACAGAATAACAAGTTAATCAATAAACAAGGAAGAAGACTAAGTCTTCTAAGTTGACAATCCAAGCTCGGCTCCAATCGTCAGATCCAATCCTGGTCCCTGCTCCGAAATAACCTGTCTACCGAATAAAAATAAATGGAGTGGGATGAGACTACTAAGTCTCAGTGGGTCCTACTACCCTCCTAATGGCTACTAAGCCGGGGCACCTAATCAGTCATATCATATTTTGATTCATAACATAATATCATAAGCATAATTAAATAAAAGTGTATCACAAAATTAGTCTTGTTGATTTTAAACCGCAAGCACTCTGAGGTGAGCATGTCTCAGAGGCCTGCCTTGTCCGCGAACAGAAAGCGTTCTGGCGTGCAGCTCACAAAGTTTTACTGGTGGATCATCTAAAACGAAGTCCACAAGCGATATCACAATCGCGCATAATTCGACTGATTCTAAATAAATTCCATGCTACCATAATTTCCCAAAGCCCGGGGAGCATACATAATTCTAAATTCCTAAGTCATACCCTAGGATTGCATCGTGATAACAAACCGTACGTATTTTATATTAGTCATATTATTGCAAGAAATATCAATTTAATTCGAAGATCTAAAACGAGTGTATAATTTTAGAAAACATTAAAAATTAGAGTCAGTTAGGCCTAACTCGCTACAGCGAGAATCCAGCTCGCCATGGCGAGTAATCATATTCTGGGCTGAGTCAAGCTCGCCGGGCCAACAAATGCTCGCCGAGCGAGCAGAAGCTCGCCGGGCTAGCCTTTGCTCGCCGGGCCACTCATCAGCTGCCTAGAATATGAGCACTCGCTTGAAGGCTCGCCGGGAGCTCGTTGGGCGAGTTCTGCGTAAAATGCCCCTGTTTTGCAGATTTTTACAATTTTCATAAAAACCACCTACAATCCTCAAATTAAACCTATGCAACAATAAACTAGATATATAATACGACAATTTGGAGAGGAATTTGGGAGTTAATTCCCCTCACACATAGTTTCCCTAATTTTCCTTAAGTTTGCATGCATGTTTAATTTTGGGGAACTAAACTACCTAGCCTAAAGAACCCACCTGTAATTGAGATTAACTCAGAAGCTTTCGATTTGAATAGATGATGCACCAATTTCCAGCTCTTATTGATGCTTATTCCGTCCAAAACTCAAGTTTGACACAAAGATTGGAAATGAATGAGGCTCACATTAGTTAGTGATCAAAAAGGGACTTAGAATGATCAATATACTAATAATGAAGAGTCTTAAGTTACTTACTTAAGTTTAAGAACATGCACGAACGGAAAAGGGCGCATGCAGCAGCTCCCCGAAATTCTCGCCGGGCGAGTACTGCTGCTCGCTGGGCGAGCGTGACAGAATGCAGAACCAGATTCTGCAGTTTTCCCAAAACTGCACTTTCCCTTCACTCATAGCATACTCAGAGTTGATAGATTCGTGTTTTGAATGGTAGATACACATGCAACAAGGTTTAGAGGTGTGGGGTTAAGATTGAGGGATTGAATTAAAAAGGGAAAAGTTTAGGAGTTCATGGAAGTTGGATTTCTTACCTTGATTCTAACTCTCATGGAATTTACAGAACTGAGTTTGCATGTTTCTGTGATTTGAGAATTGAATGAAGATTTGGAAGGAATTGGGGGTGGTTGGAGTGAGGAGAAGAAAAGAGAGTGGAGAGTGATTTTTAGCTTTACTAATTCTCTTCACAAGTTAGAGAAGATAATGGATGAATATTTTGGGTCTTGGTTCTAGAGTGAATGATGAGAGAATAGAAAGATTTGCATGCTTTCTTAGTGGGTATATGTTTTATGAAGTGAATGTGATGTGTAAAATTCTTTAAGAGAGGGATGAGTCATGAGAATTGGATGAGGTGTTGTTCTTTGAGGTGAGTGAGTCATGTAATGAGTTGTCACTAGGAGAGGGAGCATTGACTTGAGTGGGTTTTGAGTCATGAGAGGAAATAATTGTACTAGTGTATAGTTTAGGTTCAAATAAAACTCTAAACTTTAACACATAATACGTTTAATTCTCAAACTTAATTAATTAATCACCTCTAATTAATCTTTGAATTATTGGACAAACGCTAAACCAAATTAATTAGGTGGATAGATTTACGGGATGTTACAGAGGGATTCGTAAATATAAAATAATATAGAATATAGATATAGATATAGATATAGATGTAAATTATTTAAACATATTATATTGCATTTTCGAAATTATTCCCAATATACGGTTTTAAATTATTTCTAATATACATTTTTTCAAAAATGCAATATAATATATGGTTTTTCACAAATGCAATATAATATGTTAAGACTTTAAAAATTAAAAATAATATTAATTGTTAGTCATTAATGTCAATCATTAATATTATTGTAAAAGTTTTCATAATAATTTCTTAGAGGGATTCGTAAATATAAAATAACTAGTATAAATTACACGTGCATTGCACGGATTTGTTTTTACTTGTAAAAATATAAATTATTTTATATTATAATATCAATTTTTATAGTATTCTAATAATAATTATTTTTGCTGTACCAAAAAATAAGTCGCTTTGAGTAAAAAAAATTGTACCAAATTATAAATTAGTTGACATTACAATAAATAATTGAAGGATAGTTTTTTAAACTAATTCATGATTTTTCTATTCCATAAAGCATTAATTACATTTTTTAATATATGTAATACAGTCAAAACGACTTATATTTTGGTATGAAGGGAGTAGATTAAAATGTCTTTTTTCCTGAGAATAAATTTAAATGTACATTTGGTTACCTTATTTTTGAAGGTGTATATAATATTTTTGTGTGTGTACCGTTCCTATGATAAATAATTGTTCCACCAAAACCTTGAAATTGTCTTATAACACCCCAAAGATAAATCTAGAATAATCTCGGAATATTATTATTGGTAACTGAAGTTCATTATTATTACAACAAATTTATTGCACACGCAGGTGCCAAATACATTTAGAGTTCATGAAATTAACAGCAGAAAACATAACAACTCGAGTAGATAATAAGGAAGCAAGAAACTAAAATGCAAATCCTCCAGACAGCAGCAGCGACTCCAAGACAAGCTTACCTATACATCCTGTTTGCCTGAAAAATAATAATAGGAGTGGGGTATGACTACTAAGTCTCAGTGGATTCTACTACCCTCCTAATGGCTACTAAGCCGGGGCACCTCATCTGTAACACCCCAAATCTTATACTTGTTATATTTTATTAATTGATGTTATTTAATTAATTTTTATATGTTAATTGGTGTATTTTGAATGTATTAATTAGTTGTTACCTTTATGTTTGTTAGAAATGGGCTTTTATGAGTATTGGACTTAATTATAATGAATAAGAGTTTGTAGTGGAAATAAGGGTAATATAGTAATCTAGTGTGAGTTAGTGGAGTGTGTAGAGATAAGATGGACATTTTGGTCAATAGCTAGAAAGATAGAGTATCTTGGAGATGAATTAATGGCAATTTTGTAATTAGTATGAAAGTGAGTGGTTAGAGTGAAAATGAAATTGTGAGTGGGAATTGTTGAGAAAAGAAGGGTAATGTGGGGATTTTACTAAAACCTAGAGAGGGGTTATATAAAGGAATGATTTTTATGAGGGTTAGGTTTTGTGTTATTTTGTTTATCATAGAATGAGAGAAAGAGAGGTTGAGAGATAGAGAGGTAGAGAGGTGAAGGAAGAACTCATGGAGAGGAGAGGAGAAAGAGAAGAAAAGCCATAGATAGAATTGAAGATGTAGAAGGGAGTCAAAGTGTAGAGCTTATAGATGTAAAGCTTCAATCTAAGGTAAGAGGTTTAGATAATATAATTGTGAGTGGTCAAAGAGAGGGGAGTTTGTCTATGACTCCACACCCAAACTCTCTTCACTCATTTTGGGTTTTTGGGAAGAAAAGGGTTTTGGGAAGGTGTTTATAATTGAAGCTTGATAAGTATTCATGTATAATATGCTTCTACTTGTGATTGTTGTATGAAATCCATGATAAAGTTGATTACTTGAACTTTGATTTTGATTGATTGTGTTAAAAATGGGTTTTTGATGAAAATGGGTATGAATCTTTAATCAAGTTGTTCATGAGTTGTTTTAAGTTGTTTATAAGTTAGAATAAGTCTTTCTATCCATGAATATGCTTGGGAAATGTTGTATAAATGTTATTGGGTTCAAATAAGTGCTTTTGGCTTTGAAAAAGTGATTTTTGGGTCAAAAACGCGAGAAAACGATTTTCCCATCAGGTCCCCGCGCCCAGCGCAACACTGTTGGCGCCCAGCCCCCAGAAAGGTCTAGAAATGCCATTTCGGTTCTGCCTAGTTGGCGCCCGGCGCAGTTGACTGGTCAACAGGTTTGACCAGTTGACTTTTGAGTTGACTTTTTGACGGTTTATGCACCCGGAACCTATTCTTCACGATTTTTCGCGTAGAATCTATTTTTGATGTTAGTTTTTAGAGATCATGCTTGGATTATGCTGATTTGGTATTTAATTGCAATACTTTGTTAATTGAATTAAGAACTTAGTATATGTAATTGAGTTTGAATTAATAAATTGATGAGTAACTATTGAAGTATGAGTTGACATCCATTTTAGGTGATTATAATGTGATGTGTGAGGATTAGTTAATAATATATGTTGATTAACTAATGATATGAGATTATTAGAGGTTAGTTAATAATGTGTTATGTTTGGATTCTAAATGAATTTATGATGTTGATGTGTTATGATAATGAATTGAGATGATGTTTCATGATGATGAATTGAGTTGATGATGATAACGAGTTATGATAACTTAATTGTGATGTGTAATATGTATGCTTGTATGTATGACCTAATGATGATATAATGAGGTGAATTGATGAGAATGAATATTAGGAAGAGACCTAGTATTCATGAGTTATTGAGTAAGTGTATCATCATAATTGGTTTATGTACATTGCATGCATTCATGTGTCGAGAGTCCACCATGACTATAAACTGTCTGAGTGAAGATGTCCACCATGACTATAAACTGTCTGAGTGAAGATTGGATATATGTTTATCCTAATATGAGGTGAATGGTACCACATGCATGTAGTTATGTCTAGGGTGACATGGCATGAGTAATTGACATTAGTTGCATTAGGAATATGTGATTAAATGTGATACTTGGTAACTGACATTGATTGGTAATCCTTAACTTGAGTGATTAAGTGTATTATGAGGTGTGTGATGAATGATTGATAAATGATGATGTTATGTATACTTGTCTATTGATTAAGTATGTATGATTATTGTGATGTGTTGTACTCTTATGATAATGAGATATGAATAACATGAGAATAATGTATGTTTTATGGATTGAGTTGTTAGACATGTGCATGTTATGTCCTAAGTGTTAAGTATGTTCTTGCACTTAGTTTCTTTTTATGGTTATATTATCTAACCCTCCGTTTTGTGTATGTGCTGAACCTTTGGGGGTTCAGATTCTCAGGTTATGTTTTATGACCAAGTCGTTGGTGAAGCTCCGCTCTGATCATGACACGGGGATAGGGTTCTCTAAATGTAAATAGAGTCTTTATCACTCATTTTTATTCATTTAAGGGTGTATCGAGTTTAGAAATATTTTGAATAACGGTATTTTACTAATTAAAGTTGTTAGTAATTAAATTTGATTAAGCTTGTAATACTCGAACCATTCATTTTATAAATCCAATTTTATTTTCCGTTGCGCAATTTGAATAATATTTTTTTAATAAGGTGGTATTTTCTTAAATACGGGTTTGGGTGTTACAATTTGGTATCAGAGCCTGGTTCTTCGGACTGTGTGGGTCATGTGTCGATCAGAGCAGGTTTGTTCAGTCAAACCGAGTGGGCGTTGAGGTAGTCGTGTTTATTTTATCGATTGCTCTTTGGTATGACGATTGTTGTAGTGTAGTTACACTTGCACATTAGTCATCATTTTTACTATTTTACAAATGTATGATTAGTTTCTTGAATTTTGTCGCATGTTGGTTTACTTAATTCTTGAGACTCATGTTTTTAATTGGTGTTGATTTATGAATTATTGTTTCATAAATGATGATAAGTTGTGATGCGTTGGTTTTATGAATTTACTTGATGTTGTTTATTCATGAACGATGAGAGGTATGAATTAGATTATGTTATCTATTTTTTTGGTGAATACTTGATGAAATTGATAATTATATTAGTTATAAGTTATCGAGTCGAGTAGTGATTATGTGTTCCTAGATAATGATTCATGACAAATGTTATGCTTTTATGATTATAATAGTTGTATGAGCTTAAAGCTATAATCTTTGTGTGGTTTTGACATGATTTTTATTTGTTATGATTCTATAATGAATTCTAAGATAAGTTTGATGTATGATTTGCCTTATATCATATATATATATGCTAGATTATCATCATGAGAATTAATTTGTCTACTTGTTATATGTGAGTTATAGTAAGTAGTTATATTATCTTCTTGAGAATGAATTTGACGAATGTGATGTAAGAGATTACCTTTTTATTATACCATGTTAAGCTAAATTATTCTCTTGTATGAATATACTTATGTGAGTATGATTTGTCAAGTTTTGGAATTTGTTGCTATGGAATATTTATCTTTTCTTGTTTTGATGTGATTTTAATTTCCTAAAATTTAGAAAAGGCATGTATGTTCCTTAAATGCTTCCATAATTTTGTGTAGATGATTTAGTGTCATGTTAAGCTATTATTTATCTTGTATGATATGCTTATGTGAAATGTTGTGTATGTTCTTGTGCAATGTAGAATAGACAATTGTTCATTCGATTTGTCTTACAAATATTTTTTGTTGATCATTGTTGAAATATTTTGAAACTCTTTAAGTGATAAGTATGCTTAGAATGATTTGTGTTTGATGGATAATGATATGCATTATATTCGTAAATTATTGCAATGTATTTTAGAGAATTGTTAATTGTGTTGTTCTTTCTTTTAATAAATTTTGAGAATGAATGGATTCAAATGTGATGCGCAAGTTTAATGATCTTATTTTATTAGGTCGATTACCATGCTAAGTTAATTGTTTCCTTGCATGAGATATTTGCATGAATGTGAATCTTTAAGTTACTTGGAATTCGATGTTATGAAATGTTCGTCCTTTTACCATGATCAAACACTTCGATTTAATGATTAAAGCATGAGAAATTTAATGTAGGTAATTATGTGTCCTTGTGTAGATTATACATGTGTTATTTTTTTTAATTATTTTAGATTATTTGAATATCTTTTATCATGATTCCTATGTGAGTAACTAAATGAATTGTGCATTGTGAATGAATCTTTCAAATGTGCTATTTTCGTAAACATGTTTTCATGACTTTTAGGAATTTGTTAAATTGTGATTTCCTTCTTTCGATGAATTTTGAAAGAGAGGTGAATTTATGTGTGAATGAACTATGTTTTTATAATTGTTTCTCTTATTAGTCATTACATGATTTTAAATGTGATGTTTTGTGAGAGTATAGATGTTTGGTAAGAATGGTTGATGCCACCATCATGATTATTGACTATCTATCAACAAATTGAGGAACTGGCCGTCCTTGATCTCTTGTTGATAATAGACGAAATTGTGTTGACTGGGAGAAACTAATTTCGTCAAACTTTAGTAGTGTTTAGAGTTTGCTATGAAATGATTACTTTGTCGGAACAATGATTTTTATGGAATGTATTAATCGTGTTTTGTAAATTTGAGATTTTGCAATGATATATATATGATGGTTATAGATGATTTTGTGAGATTGAGTTATTTGGTCATCCATGATATGTTAAGGTTATGCTAGTTTCGTAATTATGTATGAATTTATTTATGTGCGCATTGATGATATACGAGTTTATATTTTGTAGAGTTGATCTTAAGTTTTAAATTATGTTGAAACCGTGATTTAAAAGTGTGAGACATGTTGTTTTGTGGATTGAAGTATTATTTTATGTATATATTAATTGTAATGGTATGAAATAGTGCTATGATTAGGTCTTGTCCGTCGTTGTATGTAACCATGATATGATGGACAAATGCATTTCCTTCCTATTATTCGTCGTTATATGTATTGATCCTTACTTGTGATTGTTGAGCTTAAGTTCTAGATGTTTTGTTCTAGTAAGTGTGTGCTATCTATCACTAATATGCATGATGAAATTCGTTTAATGTTTTGGTAACATTGTCTTGATTTGTATTTAGGTAAATGCTAGATTAATGCCTATAAGTTTGATTAAGATATATCTTGTATGACGAATTGAAACTTTTGGTATTGTATGCAATTGATGATGAATATTAAATTTAATTGGTATGTAATATAATCGTTGGTTATTATTGAATGATCTATGATTTTTAAGAACTTGTAAGTTACAACTTTTCTGAGAAATTTTCGAGGGCGAAAATTCTTTAAGGAGGGTAGAGTTGTAACACCCCAAATCTTATACTTGTTATATTTTATTAATTGATGTTATTTAATTAATTTTTATATGTTAATTGGTGTATTTTGAATGTATTAATTAGTTGTTACCTTTATGTTTGTTAGAAATGGGCTTTTATGAGTATTGGACTTAATTATAATGAATAAGAGTTTGTAGTGGAAATAAGGGAAATATAGTAATCTAGTGTGAGTTAGTGGAGTGTGTAGAGATAAGATGGACATTTTGGTCAATAGCTAGAAAGATAGAGTATCTTGGAGATGAATTAATGGCAATTTTGTAATTAGTATGAAAGTTGGTGGTTAGAGTGAAAATGAAATTGTGAGTGGGAATTGTTGAGAAAAGAAGGGTAATGTGGGGATTTTACTAAAACCTAGAGAGGGATTATATAAAGGAATGATTTTTATGAGGGTTAGGTTTTGTGTTGTTTTGTTTTGTTTATCATAGAATGAGAGAAAGAGAGGTTGAGAGATAGAGAGGTAGAGAGGTGAAGGAAGAACTCATGGAGTGGAGAGGAGAAAGAGAAGAAAAGTCATAGATAGAATTGAAGATGTAGAAGGGAGTCAAAGTGTAGAGTTTAGAGATTTAAAGCTTCAATCTAAGGTAAGAGGTTTAGATAATATAATTGTGAGTGGTCAAAGAGAGGGGAGTTTGTCTATGACTCCACACCCAAACTCTCTTCACTCATTTTGGGTTTTTGGGAAGAAAAGGGTTTTGGGAAGGTGTTTATAATTGAAGCTTGATAAGTATTCATGTATAATATGCTTCTACTTGTGATTGTTGTATGAAATCGATGATAAAGTTGATTACTTGAACTTTGATTTTGATTGATTATATTAAAAATGAGTTTTTGATGAAAATGGGTATGAATCTTTAATCAATTTGTTCATGAGTTGTTTTAAGTTGTTTATAAGTTAGAATAAGTCTTTCTATCCATGAATATGCTTGGGAAATGTTGTATAAATGTTATTGGGTTCAAATAAGTGTTTTTGGCTTTGAAAAAGTGATTTTTGGGTCAAAAACGCGAGAAAACGATTTTCCCATCAGGTCCCCGCGCCCAGCGCAACACTGTTGGCGCCCAGCGCCCAGAGAGGTCTAGAAATGTCATTTCGGTTCTGCCTAGTTGGCGCCCGGCGCAGTTGACTGGTCAACAGGTTTGACCAGTTGACTTTTGAGTTGACTTTTTGACGGTTTATGCACCCGGAACCTATTCTTCACGATTTTTCGCGTAGAATCTATTTTTGATGTTAGTTTTTAGAGATCATGCTTGGATTATGCTGATTTGGTATTTAATTGCAATACTTTGTTAATTGAATTAAGAACTTAGTATATGTAATTGAGTTTGAATTAATAAATTGATGAGTAACTATTGAAGTATGAGTTGACATCCATTTTAGGTGATTATAATGTGATGTGTGAGGATTAGTTAATAATATATGTTGATTAACTAATGATATGAGATTATTAGCGGTTAGTTAATAATGTGTTATGTTTAGATTCTAAATGAATTTATGATGTTGATGTGTTATGATAATGAATTGAGATGATGTTTCATGATGATGAATTGAGTTGATGATGATAATCAGTTATGATAACTTAATTATGATGTGTAATATGTATGCTTGTATGTATGACCTAATGATGATATAATGAGGTGAATTGATGAGAATGAATATTAGGAAGAGACCTAATATTCATGAGTTATTGAGTAAGTGTATCATCATAATTGGTTTATGTACATTGCATGCATTCATGTGTCGAGAGTCCACCATGACTATAAACTGTCTGAGTGAAGATGTCCTCCATGACTATAAACTGTCTGAGTGAAGATTGGATATATGTTTATCCTAATATGAGGTGAATGGTACCACATGCATGTAGTTATGTCTAGGGTGACATGACATGAGTAATTGACATTAGTTGCATTAGGAATATGTGATTAAATGTGATACTTGGTAACTGGCATTGATTGGTAATTCTTAGCTTGAGTGATTAAGTGTATTATGAGGTGTGTGATGAATGATTGATAAATGATGATGTTATGTATACTTGTCTATTGATTAAGTATGTATGATTATTGTGATGTGTTGTACTCTTATGATAATGAGATATGAATAACATGAGAATAATGTATGTTTTATGGATTGAGTTGTTAGACATGTGCATGTTATGTCCTAAGTGTTAAGTATGTTCTTGCACTTAGTTTCTGTTGGGTTTTTAGATGTTGGCTTCATTTTGCAAAAACAAGATGCTAGTCTACAGGTTCAGACAGATGTGCTAACATCTGTCTCACAACACTGCCAGCTGTGGCCAGCTGGGTTTGAAACCCTAGAACGCGCCCTACAGCGCGCCGCTTTAACTTGAACCCTAATATTCTTTGTTTCAGGGTTACTTTCGCGCCAAGGCAAAGGAAACTCGCGTATTTGCTGAAGCAATATTTTAGAAGATTTATTTTGAAAATATGTGATGAATATATTTTAAAATCAAATCTTTTTAGTTCAAGGTTATTTTTGAAGGAGATCAAGGCACGCGTTTTCAAATATTCTGAAGACAAATAAATCCTTGTAGCCCATCAACTCAGGGCTATAAATACATGAAGACCAAGACTTAGTTCTCTCAAGAGAGTCAAGCCATAATTTGGTTTTAGGGTTTAGAGTGTCAAATCGAGTCTCTTTGTGAGCCTTTCGCGCATTCCGTATATGCATGCTTAGGACTGTGTTTATTGAGTTGTAATGCTACTTTCTCTGAAGCTTTGAAGCAAAGAGTTAGTGAGTCTAGCACTTAAAGCCTTTAGGCAAAAGTGTTTAGGTTTTAGGGAGTGTGTCTCCAACCAACCGTTGTTGAATTGTTTTTTATACCCCGGTAGGTGTCTAGTGGTGTGGTGTAGCATCACTGTTAAGGAATTGACCTGGGCTGGTCATATCTAGGTTAGGCCTAGGTAGAGTCTTCACAGATAGTGATTGAGTGAGGAGGGTTAACAGGTGTTTAGACTCCGAATCAATACTGTTGATAGTGGATTCGTCCTGGATTGGTATCCCCCAGATTAGGAGCAGTTGCGTCCGAACTGGGTTAACAAATCCCACGTGCAATTTATTTTCCTGCCTTTATTTTTGCTAAGTTATCTGCTCAGTTTATCTTGTGGAGACAAACGTGGTAACATCTGTCTCCCTGTCCAATTTAACTGCGACAGGTGCTAACACATCTGCTATCACATCTGTCTGC
The DNA here is from genome assembly GCA_954870985.1 of Trifolium fragiferum. Lineage (NCBI taxonomy): Eukaryota > Viridiplantae > Streptophyta > Magnoliopsida > Fabales > Fabaceae > Trifolium > Trifolium fragiferum. The sequence continues at coordinate 20,490,123 of OX940794.1, forward strand.
TGATAGTGCCGGAATTTCAATTGGCATCAGAGCAGCCACCCTGTCTGTACTTGGGTGAGATTCAGGGTACAAATTCTGGTCGGATGGATAAGGAAGGAGGAATGGTTAATAGGCCACCATTATTGGATGGTACTAATTATGACTATTGGAAAGCAAGAATGTGTGCGTTTCTCAAATCTTTGGATGGAAGAACCTGGAAGGAAGTTGTCACTGGATGGAAGCACCCCATGATATATGACAAGGATGGAAAGGAAACTACTATGCTGAAGTCAGAAGCTGATTGGTCTGAAACTGAAGACAATCTATCCTTAGGAAATAGCAAAGCCTTGAATGCCATCTTTAATGGTGTTGACAAGAACATGTTTAGACTAATCAAACAGTGCACTGAAGCTAAAAAGGCATGGGAAGTACTAAAGACAACTCATGAAGGGAACTCTAAAGTAAAGATGTCAAGACTTCAACTATTGACTACAAAATTTGAGAACCTACAGATGTTGGAAGATGAGTGTGTACACACCTTTCATATGAGTATCCTTGATTTTGCTAATTCTTTTGAAGCTCTAGGGGAAAAGATTAGTGAAGAAAAATTAGTAAGAAAGATGCTCAGATCCTTGCCAAAGAAGTTTGATATGAAAGTCACTGCCATTGAAGAAGCTCATGACATATCCAAACTAAAAATGGATGAGTTAGTAGGGTCCTTACTAACCTTTGAAATGGGCAGAAATGAAAAAGCCAAGATAAGAACAAAGGAAAACAGCTTCATATCAACTCTTCTGGACTCAGAGGAAGAGGGATATAATATTCCAGATATCCTAGCCTTCATAGGAAGGAAGTTCAAGAAAATGAAAGCCCAGAGGACAGATGTGCCGCACATCTCTGGTGAAACAAATCAAAAGGGCATCAACCAATGTAAGGAATGCAAAGGATCTGGACATCAAATATCAGAGTGCCCTACATACTCTAAGAAACTGAGAAGAAGGGACAACATGATAGAAGATCCTGACAAAGAGGAAGGAAGGGTCATCACAGCCATGACTGGAGTATGTTCACTATTTGAGAAGCCCAAAGATGAGGAATATGACCGACTAGCTGGGCTGTTCAAAAAGCTGCAGATAGATAATGATGAGTTAAAGAAAATTCAAGAAGAGCCGAAAAACATCATCCTACAACTGCAAGTGGAAAGTAATGAACACATTGCTCAGATATCCAGGCTAACTGAAGAAGAGACTCTTGCAAATTCCAAGCTATGTAAGTGGGACGAAAAACTCAGATCGCTAAATACAGGTACTGATATGCTGGAAGAAATACTAGGAGTAGGTCAAAAGCCAGGAAACTGTAAGGGAATCGGATACAAACAAAGCTTCCTGAATAAACAACTACCTGTCACTAAAACAAAGTTTGTCCCAGCAGTCAACAAACATGATCCCACTATGAAGAGTCAGATGTTGCAACATCCCACACCCATACAGAAATCTAAACCTCACAACAAGAGGCGTACATGGGTATGTCATCATTGTGGCATTAAGGGGCACATTAGGCCGTTTTGCTATAAGCTATATGGTTATCCTAAGAAGCATGCCAAATCCAAATCAAGATCCAAGAACACTAGGACCATGAATAGGTGCTTAATGACTCACACATTTGAGGGAGCTTCTAAGAGCGATTGGTACTTTGATAGTGGATGCTCCAGACACATGACAGGACAAGAAGATATCTTAACAAATTTGCAACCGCATCCTGCAAAATTTGTCTTTTATGGTGGTGGAGAGAAAGGTGAAATCAAGGGGAGAGGCAACCTCATTAAAGATGGGATGCCTAAGCTAAATGATGTGATACTTGTTGAAGGTCTTAAAGCTAACTTAATCAGTGTCAACCAACTTTGTGATCAAGGCTACAAGGTAACATTCACCAAAATTGAATGCCTTGTAGAACATGAAAATGAAGGTGTGGTCATGAGAGGAGAAAGAGCCAGGGCTAATACATATATCTGGATCACATCAGAGGAGAAGGGTTTGTTTAATGCTCCTAAAGAAGATCTCATGCAGACTGAAGAAGCCACTAATGAAGCTCTAACTAGACAACAGAGTAATCATGAACACTTCAAGAAGTGGAGACAGTCGGTGCAACATCTGTCTACCTCAAGGAATGCTCCAGTAATGATCAGTGAAAGCCACTATTTGTTGGATCCTTACAGACTGCTAGAAGAGCTGAAAGACTGGATAAAGAAGCTTGAGTCAGAGAATCAAGCTGAGATAAGTATGGTGGCTCATGTGAAGATTGATGGTAGTATGATACAAGAGGAGCTATGTGAGACATATGTGGTAGCCAACGAATACAACATCACAGGGGGTAAAGGAACTTTTGGTAAGAAGACTCATTCAAAGGAGAACAAATTTCCTTGTCACGCTATAGTAATTGCTAAAGCATCACGAATGAGTAGAAGGTTGTGTTGTACGAAGTTGAAAAATCAGAATTCAAAAATTACTCATGAAGTCAGCACTCAGAATGAATTGGCTGAACCCACAGCTCCAGCCAGTCCAGTTCATGATGCTCCAGCTCCACCCAGTACCCCTGCAACCAAAGGTCCTTCCATCAGAGTGCAAAAGAATCATCCTATTGATCAAATAATTGGTGATCCTAATTCAGGTATCACTACAAGAAGATCTCTGGATATGATAGCTAATGCTTGTTTTGTGTCAAAGATTGAGCCCAAAAATGTGAAGGAAGCCCTAATTGATGAATACTGGATTGAAGCCATGCAAGATGAGTTGAATCAATTCAAAAGGAATGAAGTGTGGGACTTGGTGCCTAGACCAAGAGGAGTGAATATTATTGGTACTAAATGGGTGTACAAGAACAAGACTGATGAGCAAGGCACTGTCATCAAAAACAAGGCAAGGCTCGTAGCTCAAGGATACACTCAGATTGAAGAGGTAGATTTTAATGAGACCTTTGCTCCAGTGGCTAGATTGGAGTCGGTTAGACTACTTCTTGGAGTGGCTTGTATACTAAAATTTAAGCTATCCCAGATGGATGTGAAGAGTGCCTTCTTAAATGGGTACTTGAATGAAGAGGTCTATGTAGAGCAACCCAAGGGATTCGTGGATCCTAGTTATCCTGATCATGTGTACAAGTTGAAGAAAGCCTTATATGGGCTCAAACAAGCTCCCAGAGCTTGGTATGAAAGGCTCACTATCTTTCTAGTGGACCAAGGATACAGAAAGGGTGGTAATGACAAGACCCTGTTTGTAAGGGAAGAGAAAGGAAGACTGCTGATTGCTCAAATCTATGTAGATGACATAGTGTTTGGAGGGATGTCTGACCAGATGGTGCAACATTTCGTTCACCAGATGCAGTCAGAATTTGAAATGAGCTTAGTTGGTGAACTCACATTCTTTCTTGGCCTACAGGTGAAACAAATGAGTGATACAATCTTTATTTCACAGAGCAAGTATGCAAAGAATATTGTCAAGAAGTTTGGAATGGACAGTTCTCCCCACAAAAGGACACCAGCTGCTACTCATCTCAAACTGACCAAAGATGAGAAAGGTGTTGATGTGGACCAAAGCCTCTACAGGAGCATGATTGGAAGCTTGTTGTATCTCACAGCCAGTAGGCCAGATATAACATTTGCTGTAGGAGTATGTGCTAGATACCAGGCTGCACCAAAAGTGAGTCATCTCACACAAGTCAAGAGAATTCTCAAGTATGTGAATGGTACCAGTGACTATGGCTTGTTGTACTCTCATGGTGAAAGATGTAGACTACTTGGCTACTGTGATGCTGACTGGGCAGGTAGTGCTGATGATAGGAAGAGCACCTCAGGTGCATGTTTCTTCTTGGGCAACAATTTAATCTCATGGTTCAGCAAGAAACAGAATAGTGTGGCCCTGTCCACAGCTGAAGCAGAGTATATTGTTGCTGGAAGTAGTTGCTCTCAACTGTTATGGATGAAGCAGATGCTGAAGGAGTACAATGTGGAGCAAGATGTGCTAACATTATACTGTGACAACTTAAGTGCAATCAATATCTCAAAGAATCCTATTCAACACAGCAGGACAAAGCATATTGATATCAGGCACCACTTCATCAGAGACCTTGTAGAAGACAAGGTAGTCACTCTTGAGCATGTAAGCACTGAAAAGCAGATTGCAGATATCTTCACCAAAGCCCTTGATGCAAACCGCTTCGAGGAGTTGAGGAGCAAGTTAGGCATCTGCCTATTTGAAGAGCTGTAGGTGTACATCATGTGTAATGTGCAACAACTCATGATCTTACAAGTTGCACAGTATTGTTGTTCTACTCCGGTTTAATTGTCAAATTTATTGGCTAAAAAGGGGGAGTAGTATTTGGTTCTGGCAGGTACAGGTGTGTCACATGTGCCAACATGTGGATACACAAGACAGGTTTTGGGTACTAGTGTAGTATTTACACAGGTACTATATTCAGGGGGAGTAACAACAAAGTAATGCAGGTGTTAAGGGGGAGTAATCATTATACTCTTCTATACAGGTTCTCTGCATTGCACCCCATTTCTGGGAAACTTAGTTTCTCAGGTATGCATCACTCCAGGGGGAGTATTATTATCGCTGGATTTCTATCTGGCGTCTTGCTGTGTGCTCATATTAAAATGAGCTTGTATTTCTCTTGAAGGCTGAAGTAGTCTTTGAGTCTGAAGACCAGATGTGGTGACAGATGTTGTCACATTGATGGTGCCTTGTGCTCTCTGCACATTGGCAATGCTTGTGCTTGTGCTCTCTGCACTTGCATGTTTTACTGGGAATTTAGGTTCTCAGGATATCAGGGATTTAATTTTCCTGAGCCACGTCTCTGTGGTATATCACTATGTAAGGAACTTAGTGTTCCATATTTGAGTCCACTATAGGAGTCTAACTCCTCTAAGTGTTGACCTTGAGGCTAGCAGCATCTAACCGCTGCCTCTGATGACTTGTAAGTTACCTAGGGTAACATATTGCAAAATGTGTAATTCCTTCTGCTTCATATCTCTTGAAGGAATTTGTTGAAGACCTCTCCAGAACGTGCAAAGGTTGTTTTAGCCAAAATTTGCTAAAGGGGGAGATTGTTGGGTTTTTAGATATTGGCTTCATTTTGCAAAAACAAGATGCTAGTCTACAGGTTCAGACAGATGTGCTAACATCTGTCTCACAACACTGCCAGCTGTGGCCAGCTGGGTTTGAAACCCTAGAACGCGCCCTACAGCGCGCCGATTTAACTTGAACCCTAATATTCTTTGTTTCAGGGTTACTTTCGCGCCAAGGCAAAGGAAACTCGCGTATTTGCTGAAGCAATATTTTAGAAGATTTATTTTGAAAATATGTGATGAATATATTTTAAAATCAAATCTTTTTAGTCAAGGTTATTTTTTAAGGAGATCAAGGCACGCGTTTTCAAATATTCTGAAGACAAATAAATCCTTGTAGCCCATCAACTCAGGGCTATAAATACATGAAGACCAAGACTTAGTTCTCTCAAGAGAGTCAAGCCATAATTTGGTTTTAGGGTTTAGAGTGTCAAATCGAGTCTCTTTGTGAGCCTTTCGTGCATTCCGTATATGCATGCTTAGGACTGTGTTTATTGAGTTGTAATGCTACTTTCTCTGAAGCTTTGAAGCAAAGAGTTAGTGAGTCTAGCACTTAAGGCCTTTAGGCAAAAGTGTTTAGGTTTTAGGGAGTGTGTCTCCAACCAACCGTTGTTGAATTGTTTTTTATACCCCAGTAGGTGTCTAGTGGTGTGGTGTAGCATCACTGTTAAGGAATTGACCTGGGCTGGTCATATCTAGGTTAGGCCTAGGTAGAGTCTTCACATATAGTGATTGAGTGAGGAGGGTTAACAGGTGTTTAGACTCCGAATCAATACTGTTGATAGTGGATTCGTCCTGGATTGGTATCCCCCAGATTAGGAGCAGTTGCGTCCGAACTGGGTTAACAAATCCCACGTGCAATTTATTTTCCTGCCTTTATTTTTGCTAAGTTATCTGCTCAGTTTATCTTGTGGAGACAAACGTGGTAACATCTGTCTCCCTGTCCAATTTAACTGCGACAGGTGCTAGTACATCTGCTATCACATCTGTCTGCTGATAGTGCCGGAATTTCAGTTTCTTTTTATGGTTATATTATCTAACCCTCCGTTTTGTGTATGTGCTGAACCTTTGGGGGTTCAGATTCTCAGGTTATGTTTTATGACCAAGTCGTTGGTGAAGCTCCGCTCTGATCATGACACGGGGATAGGGTTCTCTAAATGTAAATAGAGTCTTTATCACTCATTTTTATTCATTTAAGGGTGTATCGAGTTTAGAAATATTTTGAATAACGGTATTTTACTAATTAAAGTTGTTAGTAATTAAATTTGATTAAGCTTGTAATACTCGAACCATTCATTTTATAAATCCAATTTTATTTTCCGTTGTGCAATTTGAATAATATTTTTTTAATAAGGTGGTATTTTCTTAAATACGGGTTTGGGTGTTACATAATGAGTCCTGTCATAATCATTATTCATAACATATATTCCATAAACAATAATATAGGTGTATCACAGAATTAATCTTGTTCATTTTAAAACCGCAAACCCTCTAAGGTGAGCACGTCTCAGGGGTTTGCCTTATCCGCGAGCAGAAAGCACTCCGGCATAAAGCTCACAAAAATTTTCTAATGGAACATCTAAAACGAAGTCCAAACTGAATAACATATTCATATAATTATTTGACTGATTACTAATTTATTTATCATGCTACCATATTTATCCCAAACCCATAGGGAACATACATCATCTCTAAAGTCCTAGGTAATATCCTAGAATTGTCACGTGATGACAAACAATGCGTATATTATCAAATTATATTGTCACAAAAATAATAATTGGAATCGAGGACGTAAAACGAGTGTTGTAGTTTTCAAATAATTTTAGAAAATCAGGCTGACAAGCAATTCTCGCCCAAAAAGCACTCCAGCCAGCCCAAGAGAAGCACAAGTTCTGTACTGCAATGACTCGCCGGGCCAGAGAAAGCTCGCCGGGCTATTCATACGCAGCCCATAAATTGTAGCCTCGCTAGAAGGCTCGCCGGCTGCTCGCCGGGCGAAGTCTGCGAATGCAGCCCTTGTTTTGCAGAAAAATGTATTTTTCAAATATAACACCTACAATCCTCAGTTCTAATCATTGTGACAACATTATAAGTATATTATACTACTGTTTGGAGGAGAAATTGAGAGTTATTTCTCCTCACACTAATTTTCCCTAAAATTCTTAATGTTTGCGTGCATAGTTAAATTGATGGGAACTAACTACCTACCCTAAAGAACCCACCTGGATAATGAAGCTTTAGACTTGGATTGAGCTTCCTAAAAGCTACTGAACCTTCCTAGCTAGCCCCACTAACTCTGGACAGAATTTGATATTTTTGACACTTGAAAACCCACTATTTTGCTCTACGAATTTGAGGAGTGCTTGATGATTATTCAGCTGGAATGAAAGGTATTTATAGTGAATATTGTGGAATTAAAACAATATTGGATTTTGGCTTGACCTCTGATTGCATGCAAGTTCATTGAGTATGAAATAGGTGAAGTGATATATGTTGGTGTTTTGCTTCATGTGATGATTCTTGGGAATTTAGATGTTTAAGAGTTGCAGAAGGATTCTCTGTTTTTGCTTCAGAGAAGGAATCTCTGCTACCAACTATTGAAGTATGGTGTTTCTAAGATATTGACAAGGGTTATGCATGTGAGAGGATAAGAGGTTAAGAGAGGGAGTGGGTTGTTGTTGTTGCTCGTGAGTTTGAAGAGAGAAGAGAGTTGATTTTCACAATTTTCTGAAATGAATGAAGTGTGAAGATGTTTGGAAGGTAGTAGTGAGTGATCACTTTGCATGCCTTGCCATTGGTTACTAGAATTTGGAGGTGTTAAGTGGGTGGAAGAGTGAGTCATAGATGAGGGAGAGAGAGAGCTCACGAGGGAGGGAGAGAAATGAGAGGGAAGTTTGATTCTCAACTTAATCAAGTCACAAGGAGTAATTAAGGTTATGTGTAGTTTAGGTTTTAATTAAAATTCCTAATTTTTCACATAATACTTTCATACCAAGTCTTAATTAAATCTAACCACCACTAATCAATTATAATTTTAATAAATGAAACTTCTAATTAAAATTAATTAAGTGATTTTAGAATTTGGGGATGTTACATGTCTATATTAATTTCTATACCCTGACCAAGAATCAAATGACCAAATCTTAAAATTTTATTTTTCTACGTTCAAAATTAAAGTTTTTAGATTTTAAAACTTATAAGTAATTTAAACATTCATTCACATACTAAAAGTTTCATTCCCATGGTCTATGAATATATCTCAGTTAGTAAATTTTGACATTATTAGGGGGACTGAACTTCAAACCCTAGATTTTCTATTTCTCTACATTCAGTCTAGCCACTAATATAACCTAGAGAACCTTCATCACGTGTATACAAATTTTGATGCTCCATCTATCATAAATATATCAAAAATAATGATTTATTATTAATAGAAATTTTGATATTAATAAATGTCTACGGGAGTGTGTTTTCTTCTTCTATTTGATAGAAAAACTTATAGGGAGGTTGTAGAGCTTAAACATACAATACTTTTTGTTAGAATGGTTGTGAGACTTTTATTTAGACCTTCAAACATATTATTTAGTATTAATAGAGTGTGGCTTTTATTACCTTTAAACATCTTATTTATTAATTAGATTTTATATTAACCTTTAAACGCATTATTTATTATTAATATAATGTGTAATGCATCCATGAATAAGAAAGACTATAAAAGTGAAATAACACAGCTCCGACACGCCTTCACAAAAGATATTAGATTTTCTCTCTCGTCTCCATCTTCACGGGTCTCTGCAAGGATTTCATCAACAAAAAAAAGCATCTATGAGTATTTTCATAACATTTGCAAATCGGATGAAAAATTGATTAAATCCAATTAAAAAAATATATTCACAAATACATATTTACAAATGTATCAAATGTTTTCTTTTATTGATTACACCTAATTGAATATTTAAGACGGTATATTATGTTGCAACATAATGTGACATGGAGATTTTAATAATTTAGAATACAAAACATGTGATATAAAGATCATTCATAGAGCTATTCAATTTTTTTTTATTAATTAATGAGAAAATCTAATATCCAAACACAATATAATGCATTTTAAGTTAAGAAAACTGCACAAGTAAAAAAACTAAAAATATGATAAGGCACATTTAAAAATGTTCTCAAAATTAAAGACACATGTAAATTTTATTTTATTTTAACTTTCACCACGAATTTAATCTGATTTAGTGGTAAGTTCTGACATCATGTAACCAAGGTCCTGGGTCGATCCCTGATGCGATATTTCTGCAAGTGCACAGATCTATCGTGTAGTTATAAAAGATTATCGTCCCACAGAGACTATTTTTTCAATAATTCGCTAGGTTTTTAATCTATCGTAAGGTTAAGGCTAAATATTAATTTTAAGAGGTTTTAAACAATTAAAGTAAATAAGATTCAAATAATTAGACTTAATTAAACTGGAATGTTACTTTTAGTTGCTTCAAAGGATTCGGTAATTAAATTGTGTTTTGGGAAAAAGTTTGCTTTTTTAACAAATTGAAATCGATTTAAAGATACGCTTCTCACACTCTCGCGCTATTGATTAATATCATATAGATATAAAATAAATGCTTCACTCTCGCTCTCACACTTACTTATAAAAATAATTTTTAAAAATCGATTCAATTTAACTAGTTTTCACAAAACAATATTAGTTTAAAAATATAGGTCTCACGCCGTCGCGCTATTGAACTGATATCATATTAAATAAATTAATGCTTTGCTGTCGCTCACTCATTTATTTATAAAATATTTTTTGAATACTAATATAGTTTAATTAATTCTAAAGTGCTGTCGCGGTGTTTAAAATTAATGTCCAATTTTTACTATCTAGTATAAATCTCACACTGTCGCGCTATTAATGTATACTTTAGTTAATTTTCACCATCGTGCAAAATTATAGTCTATCGTTTAATTAAAAATTGGTACTGAAAACCAGTTTTAAAAATTAAATTACAAATTAATTACCGAACCCAAATCTGCTCCTAATTCACATTTCAGTTATAATAAATTAGCTAGACATATTAATATTTAAGAACATCATAATTAAATAACTAACAATTAAATTAATTAATAACATATTAGATATGAAATAGAATAATTAAAAACAGGAGCATATAATTAAAACTGGAACATAAAACTAGTTGCAGGAAAATATGATAAAAGCAAACTAGAGTAGTTAATAGTTGCAGTAGGATAAACACGGTGCATATAACTATATAGGTTCAGTGAATAATGGCTGAAACTAAAAAAAACTAAACACGGTGCATATTATACTAGTTGCAGGGATAATGATTTAATAAAATTGAAACATGCAATTGAACAGTATCAAACACGCAGAACAATATTGAGTAACGGAACAATCATGCAAAATAATAATACTGACTGAAAAAGAAAGAACTGAATTTAATATATAAAATAGAGTGACTTACAGATAATTTGGAAACTGGAAACTGGAACGAAAATAAATTACTTAGACTAAAATTTAATACTGATATTTTTTTCTCTTAATTCTAAAATTGCGTAAGTGAAAATACTGAGAGAATACATGTATTTATAGGTGCTAATTTAACAGCCTTCCCGATATTTTCTTCACGTAATCCACTCCGTTATTTTAGCATATCGATCGCAATAAACTGTTGGAAGTGGATTGAGGCGAGTGTCATGATAGCTATGGCAGTTGCCACGTTTGAAGTCAGTTGCACACGTTCCTAATAAAAAGTGGTGGCAGTTGCCACACAAAATCATGGCAATTGCCATGCATTTCACACGTGCTTGCTTTGATTGAGGCGAGTGTCATATAGCATGTGGCAATTGCCACAAAAGTCATGGCAAGGGCCATGGATCATTGGATTGGGCTTTTTGCTCGGTCCTTTGGCTTTTTGGTCTCATAAAATTTATATTTCGTTAGATTTGCACTCCATCTGTATTTTTATAAAAAGTAAAAATTATTTTATTAATATTATGATAATTCAAAGAAAATATTAAAATACTAGGATAATAATGTTAAATAAATAATACGTTTTTCGGTGTTATCAATCCCTGACTTGGACATGCAACATTGTTAAAACTCTTATGGAGAGTTTGCCACACATTTGGATCCCACAAGACTTGATGGTTTAGTCTTTGCAATTGTGCGTAGAGGATACACGGTTTACACTAAAAAACTATTATAGCTAAAAAAGGAAATTATTATTGGTAAAAAAATACCATACTACTAAAAGGAAAGATAGAAAAGAATTTTGTTAAAATAAAGCCTTTTTTTAATTTCAGAATTTTTTAATTAAAAAATAATAATGTTAATAAATGATGTGAAATTAAAAAATAAATATAAATTAAGTTATTGCAACGTGTACGTGCCACATCAACAACAATGTACAGTCAGATGCTTAGTTGTCCAACCGGGGGGTAAATGAAATAATTTTCATGTTGGGAGGTTTGTTTTAAAAAAAATAATTAGGCCGGGGGGTAAATCAAAACCCCCCTATTTTACAAGGGGGTTAATAGCTATTTACCCATGATTCAAAAAAGTCAAACTGTCATTAAATGATTCAAAAACCAGCAAAAACTTTTTAAGGCACCGCTAATTAGTCACACATATGTATTTTTTAAAGGTGTGTACTACTTGTATGATTATTTATATTTTTACTTTTATGTTGAATGTAAATTATTTAAACATATTATATTGCATTTTCGAAATTATTCCCAATATACGGTTTTAAATTATTTTGAATATACATTTTTTCAAAAATGCAATATAATATATGGTTTTTCACAAATGCATTGCAGAGGAGGTGATGAGTCGAGCCATCTCTTTAGCGGCTACTCTTGGTCGCATCATTCCCATGAATTATTGTAGAGGTGTGAACATTCCAACTCATATTTTATATGCGGATGATGTTATGATTTTTTGCAAGGCAACCAAGCGGAATATTCGGTGCATTTTGGATATTTTCTGTCGGTATGGTGAGGTGTCGGGTCAATTAATCAACTGTAACAAGAGCAAGTTTTATGCCGGATCTATCTCTCCCTCCCGACTGCACTCACTCTCGGCCTTGCTTGGCTTTTCTATGGGAGCGGTTCCTTTTACTTACCTGGGTTGCCCGATATTTGAAGGCAAGCCCAAATGCAGGCATTTTCAGGCTATCGCGGACCGTGTCAAAGTTAAACTCTCTACCTGGAAGGGGTCTCTGTTGTCCATTATGGGACGGGTGCAATTGGTTAATTCAATTATTCATGGTATATTGGTCTATTCTTTTCATATTTATCTTTGGCCGACGGCTTTGTTAAACAAGGTTGATACTTGGATACGCAATTTTATTTGGAGCGGTGATATCTCTACTCGCAAAGTGTGCACGGTGGGTTGGAAGAAAGTGTGCCGTCCTCTCGCTTCGGGAGGCCTAGGCATTCGCTCGGTACGACAAATCAATGAATCATTAATTCTAAAATTCAGCTGGACTTTCATGGCTAGTAATGACCAATGGGCACGTCTTTTCCGTCGGTGATTCCTCTGTAACAATTATCCTATCTCGTATTGTCCAAAATCCTCTATTTGGGCGGGTATTAAAAGGTATTTAGGGGCTGTATCGGAGAACTCTATGTGGTTAATCGGTGATGGTACGAGAATATTTTATTGGACGGACAATTGGTTAGGTGTTCCGCTCTTGGATGCACTTAACATCACTCATATTTCTTCGCTTACCACCAAGGTGTCGCACGTCATTACAGAGGGTGCATGGATCATCCCCCCTATTCTAGTTGACCTTGCTCCGTGGTTAATTGAGGAGATACATCGGGTTACTTTGCCATCAATTCCTATGGAGGATTGCTTTGTTTGGAAACACTCGAAAGACGATAGTTTGTCGGCTAAAGATGCTTATCTTCACCTTAATCGGCCGGGTGCGGCCTTGCCTTGGGCTGATTTAATTTGGCAAAGTTTTGTTCCACCTTCCCATTCTTTTGTTACTTGGAGATTAATTTTAAACAAGATGCCAACGGATGAAAATCTCCAGGTTCGTGGTTGTATTATCGTCTCTGCTTGTCCGCTTTGTTTACAAAATAATGATTCCTCCATTCACCTCTTTCTCCAATGCCCATTTGCTTTAACCTTGTGGTCTTGGATTAATACGGTGTTTGACGTGGTTTTGGACCTCTCCGATCCTATTGCTTTGGTGCTTCGTTGCTCCCCCTTTGTTGGACAATTCAAGGATTTATTATTGGCCGGGATTATTCATACTCTTCACACCTTATGGATGGCTCGTAACGGGGTGCTTTTTAATAATGCAAAGGTTTCGACACATGCCTCAATCACCAAGATCCGAACGGCTATAAAAATGAGCTCTCTTTCTATATCTAGTGCTCTCATTGGTGCGCATAATGAGGCTCTTCGTCGGTTGGATGTCGTACCCACCCGTCCTCGACCGGTCTCGCTTAAGCCCGTTGTTTGGAAGGCTCCTTCGCCACCTTGGACGAAAGTTAACACGGATGGGTCTGTTTTGGGAGCCTCGGCGGCTTGTGGTGCTCTTTTCCGTGATAGCACGGGTGCTTACATGGGCGGTTTCTCTTGCAAGTTGGATTTTTCCTCGGTGTTGCACTCGGAACTGATGGCTATTGTGCTATCCATTGAGAACGCCTTGGCACGTGGCTGGTTGTTATTGTGGATTGAAAGTGACTCGATGGTGGCAATACAAGCTTCGAAGGATTTTTCTATTGTTCCTTGGGACCTTCAGAACCGGTGGCATAATTGTTTTTCTCATCGTATGCAGCTTATCTTCTCCCATGCTTATCGCGAAGGTAACTCATGTGCGGACAAGCTCGCGGCTCATGGACACTCGCTTAATGGATTTCATTGGTGGCCTACACTACCTAGCTTCACTTATTGGGAATTCTTTCTAGACCGTCACGGCTTCACCTTCTTTCGGGAGAGCTAGTTTTCCTTGTCGTTGTTACTAAGTTGTTTGTCTCATTTTTTATCTTTTGATGGGTTTGGTGTTGCCCCCCCATCTTGTATATATTTTTCCCCCTTTTTTATATATATTATATGAGTACTTGGCATAGGATTAGAGCCTACAAGGGGTGCCAACCTAGTTGGGATGCTTTCTAGACTCTTTGATGTCATTATACTCTTAGTTCACCAAAAAAAAAAAATAATAATAATAATATTAATTGTTAGTCATTAATGTCAATCATTAATATTATTGTAAAAGTTTCCATAATAATTTCTTAGAGGGATTCGTAAATATAAAATAATATAGATATAGATGTAAATTATTTAAACATATTATATTGCATTTTCGAAATTATTCCCAATATACGGTTTTAAATTATTTCTAATATACATTTTTTCAAAAATGCAATATAATATATGGTTTTTCACAAATGCAATATAATATGTTAAGACTTTAAAAATTAAAAATAATATTAATTGTTAGTCATTAATGTCAATTGAAATTCTGGTGGCAAGTGTCAGATGTGCAGCACGATGTGTACACTTTAGGAATCGTACGATGTGTAGCCTAATGTGTCAACATCGTGGACATACTGAACTTGATGAACAAGTAAACAATATAAAGTGCAGGAAACAATAAAACACGTGAGTTTGTTAACCCAGTTAGGCACTTATAACAAGCCCTATTCTGGAGGATACCAATCCAGGGATGAATCCACTATGGTAGTATCAATTCAAAGTTAAACTCCCCCGTTTACAACTTCTCACTTAATCACTACCCGTGCTAATTCTACCTAGGAACTCCTAGATATGAGAACCTCTACTCACTCCCCCTCAACCTTACCCAGTAAGGATTTAATAAACAAACTCGGATGGAGACACACTCCTAGACAAGCAAAGCACTCGTACCTAAAGGCTTAGAGTGTTGCACAATCCAACTCCTTGCTTCAAAGCTTTGGAGAAGGAAACCTAGAGATTACAACTCTATAAACTCAGTCCTTACTTGTATCACAATTATGATCCAAGTGAAGGCTCACAATGAACAATAAACAGACTAAGACCTAAGACTCGATTTCTTCAACTCTTGGCTTCGTTGCTTCAAAGTGTCTTCAGTCTTCCTTTATATAGAACAAGTTTCATGGGCTTGGATCTTCAATGTTGACAGCTGGCCTTTGTTAATTCTCCTTGAGATTTATTTGATCATAATCTTTTAATTGTTTGTTTCAAATCTTTTTGATCAAAGTCGGCCAATAAAATAAAACAGAACCATGAAAGATTATCTTGTTCCTTGGCGCGCAAGCTGGCACGATTTAATTTGAAAAACAAATCTTTTCAAAAGATCGCGTGAAAATAAATAAAAGCGCGTCCAGCTAGGGCGTCCAGATGTGAAACCTGATGTGCCACACATCATGCTCCACATCATGGAATCAGGCTTATTTTACCAAATGAAGCCAACACCCTAAAATCCTCAACAATCTCCCCCTTTGGCAAATTTTGATCTAAAATAATCTTTGAGTCACCCAACTAAACTTGTAGCGATGTGTAGGCACATCAGAGGCATGCAGCAGCGGATCAGAGCCTCACAAATAAAGAGAGAAATAAACTCTCACAAGATAGGAAAATAAATTCCCAAAGACTGAGAAAAATAAATTCTCAGACACATACAAGCATGAGATTCCATGCATACATAAGGTAGGGTAGCAAACCCAGTAATAGTTTACTCCCCTTTGAACTAGAGCACTTCCCAAGTACTCCCCCTAAATCTCATATTCCCTATAGGCTTCTTCAGAATGCATGACCTAGAGAGAATTAGAGAAGTTTTAAACTTGGCTTCTTAAGAATGCATGACCAAGTTAAAACTCACAGATGTGTCAAACATCATACAAAACAACTTCTACAGGCTTCTTAAGAATGCATCACCATGTAGAAATTCGATAACATCTTCAATTGGACTTCTTAAGAATGCATCACCCAGTTGAAAACGTACAGATAAAGTCTTCAGAAAAACATGCTTTAGAAAACTAATTCTTCAAAAATTTGTTGAGAAAACATTTGAAGAAAAATAAGCATGTATACCAGATGTGTAGTCAGATGTGCCACACATCACAATTTGCTGCAGTTTTAAGACTTCAAAGAATTGTTCATTTTAATTTTTTACTCCCCCTTTTTAGCCATAAATTTTGACAAATATAGTCAAACACACAGAGAGTAAAACACCATAGAATGCAGATAGCATGAGATGTAGAGATGATGGTGCATGAACAGAAATAGGCACTCGGGCCATTAATAGTGCAGCAAGTACAGAACAAGCACACAAAAGTGCTACAGAAATCCAGGGCATAGCCCACAACATACAAGCAAAATCAAGGAAATACTGAGTACATGGAAATATTAATGAATTACAAAAATTCAAATATCATGACTCCCATCAGTTTCCTCAGCTTCAGAGTCATTGGGCTCCTCCTCCTCCAATTCCTCATCCTCAGCCATTGTTTGCTCATCCTCAAGCTCCAGTCCAGCAATGACTGCCTCCAGCTTGGCCTTCTTCTCATCCAGAGCCTTGCAAGTCTCCTTTAAAGCAGCAATCATGTCTGTCCTAGACATAGCATTGTTTGAGCTGGATGTGCCCACATCAGGAGTCACATCAGACTGCTTGAGACTAAAAGAAATAGCAGACTCTCTTCTGCAAGACAAATTATCCTTGCCCAGAACATCAGGTCTCTGGCTCAATATGATTCCACACAACAGGGAAGGAAATGCAATGGGTAGTTTGACAGATAGGGTTTTGGCATGTTTGATAGTCTGATCAAAAATATAGGTACCAAAATCAAAGTTAGTTTTGCTACCTACAGTATAGATGAACCTAGCCAAACCTGTAGCCACATCACAGTTGTGTGTGGTAGGTACCCAGTTAGCAGCAGCAATCCTATTCAGGATGTTGTAGATTGGAGTGAGCTTGCTTCTTGCAGTTTCCCTTTCTTAGGCCAAGTTTTGACCTTTCCAGCTGTGTTGGCCTTGATTATGTAGTTGTCATTGGCCTCCATCTCAGCAAAGGGCTCCTCACTTCTGCCCAGAAATTTGTTGATCACAATAGGAGATAAGTGAATTTCTTTGCCTCTCACAAAGACTATTTGATACTCCTTGTCCAAAGGATTATCACAGCCAGCAGGGATATTCACCAAAAACTCTTTGACCACCTTCTCATAGCAGTCACTCAGCCCAGTAACAGTCTTCATCAAGCCAGCACGCTTGATCAACCTCATAACCTCCTTGCACTGCAAGGCTTCAGCACTTAGCTCCATCTCTAGAGCTAATCTCCTGTGTGCAATATACTTCCATTTACCAGCATGTGCAGGGTTGTGGAAGGAAACCAAATCAACAGGGATATCAGGAATTCCCTGAGGAATTTTCTTCTTCCCATAGCTCTTCTTCACAGCAGACTCAATGTGGACCACATCAAGCTCCACATTGTGCTCCTCAGCAGATTCTTCCTCAGACTCACTGATGTGAGCTACATCACGCTCCCCATCGTACTCTGAGTCACTTGTAGGTGGCTCTTTTCTTTTCCGAGTCTTCTTCTTGGCAGGTTGAACTACAGCTTTACTAAATCCCTTCTTGGGACCAAACATAACTTGCCTTTTGACAGGCTTTTTCTTCTCCTTGGCAGCAATAGGAGAACTTTCAACCATAGCAAGACCTTTTCCACTTCTGGTCCTTCTAGCAATACTATCCTCAGCAAGTTTCTTCAAGGGAATGTCAGAAGTGTAGCCTTCTACATCCACAACAATTGTATCTCCATCAACATCCTTGTCAGAAGGATTGGAGTCTTCATGATCTGAACCTTCAACAGCTTCTTTACCCTTGTCAGACTGTGTATCATCTTCAGGTTCCTCAACCTCAGCAGGTTGATCTTCTTCAACAACTTCCTGTTCTGGAGAATCAGGAATGACAGCAGTTTCTTCAACAGCAGCAGTCTCTTCTTCAGTAGAAGGAGACTCTTCTTCACCTTGTGGCAATGATGTGCCAACATCTGCCACAACATTAGGCTCTTGCAGGGCCTAGAGCACAGAATCAATGATCTTCTGAGTCAAGGCATGTCTTTGACCCTCAGAGATCTTTACAACAGCCTTCTCAGGGTTAGGGTTTGAAGAACCTACACCCACAGATGCTTCAGCATCAGCATCACCAGATTTAGCAGGAAGAGGTTCAATATGCAGACTTTCCATGGTGTGAACCCTCTTTGGTGAGCCAATCTTTGGCTTCTTGCTTTTCTTCTTCTTCTTCTTGGATTTTTCTGTGGAAGGAGAAGGAACAACATCTTCCTCTGCAGCAATGGGAGTTGATTCCCTTCTTGATCGTTTAGACTTCTTCTTCTTTGATCCAGATGGTTTGATCATTGAGACATGAGTAGCATTCACGATCATATCACTTTGAATTTCTTCAGGATGTGGGGAATTTGGTTTTGGTGATGATGGAGAAGTGGTGGTTTTGGTTGAAGGAGATGTTTTGGTTGCAGTAGACATGATGATGATGATGATTTGGTATGAAGATTTCAAAGAAAAATTGCAGAGATGAACAAAGGGTTTGAGAGAGAGATCAAGACAAGTTCTTGGTCGTTTGAGTGTTAGAGAGATGAATGTAGTGATCAATGTCGTAGGCAATAAGAGAAAATCTTGAATAAACGGATTTCTTGGAGTTTTGATCGCGAAATAGCCGTTGAAAATATTTTTGTAATGATTGCCTTTGGATTGCGTGCAACTATGGATGGAGGGAAAAAACAGGTAACCGTTGCACGCCTAAATAGCTATTATGGCTATTGATCCTCAAAGAGGCAAATACCAAGTTTGCCCCTTAACATCTCAAACCTATTTGCATCTAAAGCCTTTGTGAAAATATCTGCCAGTTGATTCTCAGTGGCAACATGTTCTAGAGTCACAATATTGTCTTCAACAAGATCTCTAATAAAATGGTGACGTATATCAATGTGCTTTGTCATACTATGTTGGATAGGATTTTTGGAAATATTTATAGCACTTTAGATTGTCACAGTATAATGTGAGCACATCTTGCTGCACATTGTACTCACCCAACATCTGCTTCATCCAAAGTAGCTGAGAGCAACTACTTCCTGCTGCAATATACTCAGCCTCAGCTGTAGAAAGAGAAACACAATTTTGTTTCTTGCTGAACCATGATATAAGGTTGCTTCCCAAAAAGAAACATCCACCAGAAGTGCTCTTCCTATCATCAGCACTACCTGCCCAGTCAGCATCACAATAACCCAACAATCTTGTGTCTTCACCATGAGAGTAGAGAATTCCATAATCACTTGTACCACTGACATACTTAAGAATCCTTTTGACTTGATTCAGATGACTCATCTTAGGCTCAGCTTGGTACCTTGCACACACACCAACAACAAAGCTAATGTCAGGTCTACTTGCTGTGAGGTAAAGTAGACTGCCAATCATGCTTCTGTATAGACTTTGATCAACACTGACACCATGCTCATCTTTAGAAAGTTTGAGATGGGTTGCTGCTGGAGTTCTCTTATGATTTGCATTCTCCATTCCAAATTTCTTCACAATGTTCTTGGCATACTTGCTTTGAGAGATGAAAATTGTATCTTCCATCTGTTTGACTTGCAGACCAAGAAAGTAGGTAAGTTCACCTACAAGGCTCATCTCAAATTCAGACTGCATTTGATTCACAAACATCTTGAAGAGAAATCATCAATTTTCAAGTGTTGCATTTGATTCAGACTGCATTTCATATAGAAAGTCCCCTGTTTTGCGAAAATCATCAATTTTCAAATGTTGCACCTACAATCAACTTCTGAGATAGTGCAGAAACATAATATAGGTAATATAGAACAGGATAGAAGAGAAATTGGGAGTTATTTCTCATCACACAATTAATTCCTAAAAATCCTAAGTGAACATGCAATTTCATAATTTTTGGAAAATCTAACTACACTAGCCTAAGAACCCACCTGTTAATGAAGATTTATCCTTGATTTTGAGCTTCTTAACAGCTACTAAGCTCCTCAGCTAACCCACGAACTCAACTGGACCGATTTGGAGAAATGTTGAGAATGATGAATTTGAAACCCTTAAGATTGATAGGTGTTGAGATGCTTGGATGAACTGAGGTTTGTATAGTGATTATCTGAGGATAAGAATAGTAGAGTTTTGTTCTTTATTTGGTTTGCATGCAGCTCATTGAAGCTAGAGAAATGGAAGAAGGGGTTGTTGTCGTAGCCTCATTTTGTAGAGTTTATGAAATGGGAAAAGATGAAAGGTTCAGAGATGATTCTTTGGTTGTGAAAGAAACTATATGAACTTAAGGTGTGATTATAGGAGGAATGGTAGACTCTTGACTTGGAGAAATTAGAATATTGGATGAAACATGCATGTGTTGTTGTTGTTGCTTGTTTAGCGTGAGAGGAAGAGAGAATTGAGAGGGTTTTGGTTGCTTTTAATTTTCTGAAATGTGGTAATGAGGAGCTAGCCTTGGTTTGCATGTGAGTGAGAGTATAGAGGGATATAGTAGTTTACTCTTTAAGTGGAAGAGTGAGTCATGGCAACATTAAGTGTGAGTCGTTAGTCTATGGTGACGTGTTGGCTTATGCACAAAAGAGAAATGAGTCATGACATGAGTCATGGGCTAATGTGTTGCTAGGAGAAAGGGTATTAGCTTGAGTGGAAAAATGAGTCATGAGCAAGAGAAGAGGAGTGGAGGAAAATTTAAATCACAAGTCCAAGAGGTATTAGGTTAGTATGTTGTTTATGTTCAATTAGAAATTCTAATTTTTACACATAACACCTAATTCCCGAGACTTAATTTAATTAAATCACCTATAATTAATCTTTGAATTATTGGACAAGGTCTAATCCAAATTAATTAGGTGGATAAAATTCCGGGGTGTTACAATCTACCCCCCTTAAAGAAATTTCGTCCTCGAAATTCAGAAATTTACCTTTAGGAAAGATAGGAATAACTTCTCTCATGACAGGTTTCCGTTCCTGAGTGAGCTAGTCGTCATGAGGCTGAGCCCAATCCGACTTTGATTATTGGAATTTTCTTGTTCCAAAGGATCTTAACTTAACAATCAACTATATGAACTGGATTCGGTTGATAGTTTAAGGCTGACTGAATATCATTCTCTAAGGAATGATAAAGATCGGGAATGAATTTCCGAAGTTGAGACACATGAAACACGTTGTGTAACCTTGACATGGATAGAGATAGAATTAACTGGTAGGTTACCGAACCGACGCGTTGAAAGATCTGATGAGGCCTGATATACTTCGGATGGAATTTCTTCATTTGGATACACCTCGTAGTTCCAACTTTTGTGTTATTCTCAGGAATACTTGATTACCTTTACTCCTTGGAATAAAACTTTACTCTCTCAAAGGGTTATTCGTCCAAATTGATCGTCTAACTATATTTTCGCCTGATTTCGCGCTGCGCACTCTGATCCGGCTACTCATAGTCATTCTTTTTATCTACGTCCATATGGTCTTATTCCAAATTGTCTAACACAATGACGCACTGTCTCTTCTTTTCCAATTAAACTTCTACCCTTACTACATCTTTCGTTGAGTGTTTCCACAAAGTAACATTTGTTTCACTTTGCGGTGGCAGGTATGTGACGGCATTTTAAATACTCTACTACAGTCAAATATGTTCGCGACATCTTAGCAATACCGTACTCAAAATTGTCTCGCACTACACTTCTACAGGTCGGTATTTGGCCTGGTTGTTGCTATATGAATAGCTGAATGGGATAAGTTTGGGAATTGATAATGACAATCCAAATTCTTTCTCTTTGAGTTTTTTCTCATTTCCGAACGCTGCAGCTCGCGACACGTCAAACGTACCACTGTCCTGTTCATGTTGTTTAAAATGCTCCAGGATTGATTAAAATATAAAACGAGTGAAGAACGCTTAGGCACTATAGATTCTTTCGCCAATGAGTTAGACTCATCTGCAACCGAGTCCATAGTACTTCAGAATTTTCCACCTACTATTTCAATCCATCCTAGCACAACACTGTGGTCGAGTAGTACATTTAACATATCAAGAACTGAGGTTCGATTCTTCCTTCAATGATACGGTTAGGTTGGCTGGATAATTCACTGATAGGTTGACATGAATGAATCTGGCTAAAGTAATTGGATTCTAGTGTTGGCTGACTGGATACAGAAGATTTGCACACTCAACACAGAGAATGGCTTTAAATCCCTTATTCACCATAGTCGATGTGTTAGCGTATGAATTGGATTCACAACAAGGGAAGTCTTATACTCTACACGAGGAATTTGATTGATGATGTTCTGAATCTATCGTTGATAATGTTTAGAGAAACTGGATCAGTTGATAGAGAATGAAATGATTAAAACTCAATTTCATAGAATAGTTCTGATGAGGTATCTAGATAATAATACTTCTACTAGCTCCTATTTCTATATAACTGGGAAGATCTGAACATAACTGGAAGTTAGCTGATAAGACTCCGAAAGTATACCCAAGGTACTGGAAATAATGATGGATCGTCCAAGTGCACAAGGACCTGTGTGATTAACTGATATTGACGCTGAGTGGAATAGTTCGGCGGATAGTTGACTAATGATACTGATTAAAAGATCGCTATGATGACTTAGAGCTTGAACTGGATTTACACGTGTCCTCTCCAGATAAACTGGATTCCACGAATTATATTTAGTTACCAACAACGTAACTGGAAAGCTGAAAAAGTTTGAACAAGATTATTGATAAGTGTCGTCCCACAGTTGTCAGTTTGACTGACCGATGTCGAGGAATTTGGAAAGTTTACCTTCCAACTATTCCGAGTGATATACTACGACTAACCGATGATAGGAAACGAGGAGGAATTATCTGTCCGAGACATGATTAGACAAGTTAGGGAGTGAACTCGTTCCATGCTTCTATGTCTAATAGATACCCAATCAAATATGGTTTGGTTCGAAAAAGTTAGCTTATCAAAGGTATGAAGGAATGGTCATGAATTGGAATCTTAACCTCTAATGGTTCCGGCTCACATCAGGGTATTGATAGGCACTCTTGATGGAAATCTGACTAATTCTAACAGGTTTCTAACTCGAAGGTCCAGATGATTTGAAAATACTAAATAGCTGATAATAAATAAATCCAACTCAGTTATTTCTGATACGAGATAACTAACATATGTAATAAACAGTTGATCTAGATGGCTGAAGGTGTCAATGTTAACTGCTGAGTTTTGCTAATTTGATCAAGGCTTGAATGCTATTGTTCATGTGCGAAGATTAGCTCTATAGGAATAGACTAACACTACTATGTCGGGTATTAATAGTGATACACGGTGTGGTAATATAGCAGACTTGCGTTTAATAACACGGTTGGTTCAACACGATTTCTATCACAAGGTATCTACCTAAGCCACGACACTGAGTTGCTAAGGTGGAAGATGTACGATAGTGTTAAGTAAACTACCTAGTAACTAAGTAGGGTCAAGAGATATTTCTACTTGTCAATCCGAGTGAGGTTATGTTTCAAGTGGTTTGGTGTGATCTCTAATGTAACGTATTAGGCCGAGACTATCTTATTAGACCTATAATGATTTCCTAAGTGGTAACATAACAGATCGGAAGGTAAGAAAGGGTTGAATCAAAATGATCTAATTTGACTATTTTCCTATATACTTGGTTTGGTAGTTTATGGCACTAAGTTACAAGTTCGGGATAATTGAATAACTATACCTAAGAAGTCTATATAGATAATCAAGTCTATAAAGTGCAATTCCGAATTAGTTTGTCTGTTAATGTTTACTTCTAGCGGTAAGGTATAAATATTGGTTGCTACCTAGAGAAGCTACTTCGGTTCAACTCTGGTTTCTTCTACTCAAGGTTAGTGTCTCTCGAACTAACTCAGGTATCCAAATGGTGTCGTAAAATGATTCCCAATCATTGCGCTAATCAAGATTGATCCCTAAAGTTTTTGCCAATTAACTGACCTAAGCTGGTATCGGAAAAGAAATCCCATTTGTCATGCTAATCAAACTCTGGCTTCTCGCGGTACGGTAAGAATACGAGTTGCGATGTAGAAATGCTAAGTTATTCTTAGGGAGACATTAAAAGTTGGCTTCCTATAGGTAATCTATTGGGAAGTTCTCAGATAAATGTTATTATGGTCAAATATTCCAACTTGGTTTCTCTAATCATGGTACTGAACAGATCTAATAACACTGGCGAATCTCGCGGCTGAAAGGTAAGACTAGGTATTCAGGAAGAGTCTTGATTTACTGAGGGTGGAGTTTAACTTGGCTCACATGTTTCTTGTAACATGTTCACCGGAAGGTATAGTTACTCTCAAGTCCGGGGAATTTACCTGACACACGACGTCAGCTAGATACTAAATTGACCTACACACACTTATGTTCTTCTATGAACAATTCTGCTTCGAGCGATTAGTACTTCCATCAAATTGTACTTACTCTTGGTATATTTCTTGGCGTTGTATCACTTACTCCTTCAGTCCTAACTAATTCAGCTCTAACACCCGATTAGGGGAATTCTCGCCAACGATTGCTTCGGAACTGCATTTCCACTACGATCTTCTTACTTAACCACCGTGGTCCACTTCGGTTCTCAACCGTAATACCCTGCCTACCATACACAATACTGAGCTGATCAGACTCAGCACGCGATGGTTTCAGCGTAAACAGTCCAGACTCCAAAGGGTCCATACTACTAAGGAAAGGATTGCAATGAGTCATGGCACGGTCCGATACTAGATCGACCTGCTCTGATACCAATTATAACGCCCCAACTAAATTATCTAGAATATTTAGTTGGAACATTTATAACTGGAATCTGAGTACATGGATTTCACGAGAAGTAACTAAATAATACAATTATCATTAAGATAATAGCGAATGTTCGAATACAAACAGCAGAAAGAAACTATGGTAAGATAATAAGCTACATAAAAGCAAGAATGAAGACTAAGTCTTCCAATGTTGACGATCCAAGCTCGGCTTCAACCGTCAGATCCAACCTGGTCCCTGCTCCGAAATAACCTGTCTTACCTAAAAAAATAAATGGAGTGGGGTAAGACTACTAAGTCTCAGTGGGTCCTACTACCCTCCTAATGGCTACTAAGCCGGGGCACCTAATCAGTCCATATATTTATTCTATCATAACATTTCATAATTATAAACATATTTAAGGTGTAACACAGAAAATGTCTTGTTGATTTTATTCCGCTAAGACACTTCGAGGTGAGCATGTCTCGAAGGCCCGCCATATCCGCTGACCGATTCGACCACGACATTAAGCTCACAATCATTTTCCTAATGGGTTATTCCATTGGAAGCCCATAAGCAGCATACTAAACCGCACATGATTGACTGATTCTAATTGTTGAATTACATACTACCATAATTATCCCAAACCCGGGGAACATGCAAACTTAATTCTAAGTTATCCCTAAAATTTGGAATTGTGCTTGACTTAGATACATTATCCCAAACCCGTTTAACATTAGATACATTATATAACTGCAAGCTATCTATCTCAGGTGAGGATATAAAACGAGTGCTTTAGAAATATTTTAGAAAATGAAAATATGGGATCTTTCTGCACTTAGCTCGCTACAGCGAGTTACCAAGCTCGCCATGGCGAACTACAGGTCCTGGCCTAAATCAACTCGCTAGGCGAGTAGAAGCTCGCCATGGCGAGTTTCATCAGCCCAGAAACCCCAGCTCGCCATGAGTGCTCGCTAGCAACTCGCTATGGCGAGTTCATATAGAAAGTCCCCTGTTTTGCGAAAATCATCAATTTTCAAATGTTGCACCTACAATCAACTTCTGAGATAGTGCAGAAACATAATATAGATAATATAGAACAGGATAGAAGAGAAATTGGGAGTTATTTCTCCTCACACAATTAATTCCTAAAAATCCTAAGTAAACATGCAATTTCATAATTTTGGGAAAATCTAACTACACTAGCCTAAGAACCCACCTGTTAATGAAGCTTTATCCTTGATTTTGAGCTTCTTAACAGCTACTAAGCTCCTCAGCTAACCCACGAACTCAACTGGACTGATTTGGAGAAATGTTGAGAATGATGAATTTGAAACCCTTAAGATTGATAGGTGTTGAGATGCTTGGATGAACTGAGGTTTGTATAGTGATTATCTGAGGATAAGAATAGTAGAGTTTTGTTCTTTATTTGGTTTGCATGCAGCTCATTGAAGCTAGAGAAATGGAAGAAGGGGTTGTTGTTGTAGCTTCATTTTGTAGAGTTTATGAAATGGGAAAAGATGAAAGGTTCAGAGATGATTCTTTGGTTGTGAAAGAAACTATATGAACTTAAGGTGTGATTATAGGAGGAATGGTAGACTCTTGACTTGGAGAAATTAGAATATTGGATGAAACATGCATGTGTTGTTGTTGTTGCTTGTTTAGCGTGAGAGGAAGAGAGAATTGAGAGGGTTTTGGTTGCTTTTAATTTTCTGAAATGTGGTAATGAGGAGCTAGCCTTGGTTTGCATGTGAGTGAGAGTATAGAGGGATATAGTAGTTTACTCTTTAAGTGGAAGAGTGAGTCATGGCAACATTAAGTGTGAGTCGTTAGTCTATGGTGAGGTGTTGGCTTGTGCACAAAAGAGAAATGAGTCATGACATGAGTCATGGGCTAATGTGTTGCTAGGAGAAAGGGTATTAGCTTGAGTGGAAAAATGAGTCATGAGCAAGAGAAGAGGAGTGGAGGAAAATTTAAATCACAAGTCCAAGAGGTATTAGGTTAGTATGTTGTTTATGTTCAATTAGAAATTCTAATTTTTACACATAACACCTAATTCCCGAGACTTAATTTAATTAAATCACCTATAATTAATCTTTGAATTATTGGACAAGGTCTAATCCAAATTAATTAGGTGGATAAAATTCCGGGGTGTTACAGACATGATCTGGATAATTTGGATCAACAAATCCCTTGGGCTGCTCCACATATACTTCCTCATTCAAGTAGCCATTGAGGAAAGCACTCTTCACATCCATCTGAAATAGCTTGAACTTCAAGATACATGCTACTTCTAATAGTAACCTTATGGATTCAAGACGTGCCACAGGAGCAAATGTTTCATCAAAGTCTACTCCTTCAATCTGAGAGTAACCTTGAGCCACAAGCCTAGCCTTGTTTCTAGTCACAACACCACTTTCATCAGATTTATTCCTATAAACCCATTTAGTACCAATGATGTTGACTCCTTCAGGTCTAGGAACTAAATCCCATACTTCATTCCTCTTGAACTGGTTCAGCTCCTCTTGCATAGCTTCAATCCAAAACTCATCTGTCAAGGCTTCTTTCACATTCTTTGGTTCTACCTTTGACACAAAACAAGCATTGGATACAACCTCTCTTGACCTTGTCATAACCCCTGACTCAGGACTCCCTATTATGAGTTCTTTTGGATGATTCTTTTGAACTCTAACAGAGGGACCCTTGTTTACTGGAGTCACATCTTCTTGCTGATCAGTCTTCTCAGGAATCTCAATATCTTCAGAGTCTTCAGGCAGGGAGTGAGATGTGTCCACATCAGGATCAACATCAGGCGCATTGTCTGAACAGTCATCTATGACCACATTGATGGATTCCATTATAGCTCTTGTTCTGTTGTTGAAGACTCTATAGGCTCTGCTGGTTAGGGAATAGCCTAGAAAGATTCCTTCATCACTCTTGGGATCCATCTTCCTCCTTTGCTCTCTGTCATCTAAGATATAGCACTTGCTACCAAAGACATGGAAGTGCTTGACAGTTGGTTTTCTTCCTTTCCATATCTCATACAGTGTGGTTGAAGTACCTTTTCTCAGAGTCACCCTGTTGTGTACATAGCATGCAGTACTCATGGCCTCTGCCCAGAAATAGTAAGGTAGCTTCTTGGCATGTAGCATAACTCTTGCAGCCTCTTGCAAAGTTCTGTTCTTCCTTTCAACTACACCATTTTGTTGGGGTGTGATTGGTGAGGAGAACTCATGCCCAATTCCTTCATCAGCACAAAACTCAGAGAATCTTGAATTTTCAAATTCTTTCCCATGATCATTTCTGATTCTAACAATGCCACTATCCTTCTCTCTTTGTAGTCTAAGGCATAGTTCTTTGAAAACATCAAAAGTGTCAGACTTCTCTCTGATGAAGCTAACCCAAGTGAACCTTGAGAAATCATCTACAACCACAAAGGCATATCTTTTGCCACCAATACTCTCTACCTGCATTGGTCCCATCAAGTCCATATGTAGCAGTTCAAGAACTCTGGATGTCACCTTATATTGCAACATTTGGTGTGACATCTGAACCTGTTTTCCAACTTGACATTCACCACAGATACTGCCTTCAACAATCTTAAGCTTTGGTAGGCCTCTAATTGCTTCCTTGGACATAATCTTCTTCATTCCCTTTAGATTCAAATGGCCAAGTCTTTGGTGCCAAAGCTTAACTTCTTCTTCCTGACTAATAAGACATGTAGTAGAGTGTGCAGTTTCATCAGGGATCCATAGATAGCAGTTGTCTCTTGACCTAGATCCTCTCATCAACAATTCTCCTTTGTCAGAAGTAATGAGACACTCATTCTTTGTGAAGTTGACTTTAAGACCTTGATCACACAGTTGGCTTATGCTGATAAGATTAGCCTTCAAACCTTTGACAAGTAAGACATCATCTAGGTCAGGTAAGCTTTTGCTGCTGAGCTTACCACTGCCCTTGATTTCACCTTTTGCTCCATCACCAAAGGTTACAAAGCTTGTTGTATGAGGCTTGATATTAGTGAGAAATTTCTCAACACCAATCATATGCCTAGAACAACCACTATCAAAATACCAATCTTCACTGGAAGATGCTCTAAGAGAAGTGTGAGCAATATGAGCAGTTTCAGAAACTTTAGGCTTCCACATCTTCTTAGGAGTGACCCTTGCGGATTTGGCTTGCACCTGAGGCCTTTTCTTGGGATACCCATAGAGTTTGTAGCAGAAGGGCTTGATGTGACCATTCTTCCCACAGTAGTGACATCTCCAAGCATTAAACTTTTCTTTGCCAGCATGTTTCTGATGTGGGGTGTGATGTGTCCACATTCTGCTAGGGTCAGGTTTCTTCTGAGCAAGAACAAACTTAGTATTTGTATTCTTGTTGTAATGTTTGTTCTTAAATCCTACACCAGATGAGTCACCAGCATGCTTTCCCACTTTCAAAATCTCATCAAGCATGTTAGTTCCAGGATTGAGCATCTTTACAGACTTGGTCATATTATTCAAGTTAGTTGACAGTAACTTGACTTCACTTTCAAGACTAACTACTTGGTTCTGTGGTTGATCCTTCTCTGTCTCTAGTTGACTGATAATCACCTTCTGTTCTTCATTTATTCTGCACAGTTCCTCACTTTTGATAGATAGCTTTTTGTAGACTGAGGCTAGTTCATCAAAGGTGAGTTCTTCATCATCAGAATCAACATCAGTACTGCACACACCAGTCATGGCACTCACATGATTAGCAGCAACATTCTCTGAGTCAGTGTCAGAGTCTTCATCAGACCATGATACAGTTAGGCCTTTCTTCTGCTTCTTCAGATATGTGCCACATTCAGCTCTTATATGACCAAAGCCTTCACATTCATGACATTGAATACCCTTGTTCTGAGTTGACTTATCATCAGTTTTGGTTTTTGTTGAAGTGTTACCTTGTTTACTGATGTCAGTCTGGATGTTCCTCACATTCTTCCTTGGTCTTCTGTCCACCCTTCTTTGAAGCTTGTTGAATTGTCTTCCTAACATAGCTATGTCAGTTGAGAGATCATCATCTGACTCATCAGCTTCTTCCTCTTCACCAGCACAAGATACAAAGGCTATACTTTTTCCTTTCTTCTCAGTTGTCTCACCAAAGTTCATCTTAAAAGTTTGAAGAGAGCTCACAAGTTCTTCAAGTTTCATACTTGGGATGTCTTGAGCTTCTTCAATAGCTGTGATTTTCATGTTAAATCTCTTGGGTAGAGACCTAAGCATCTTTCTCACAAGCTTTTCTTCAGACAATTTCTCACCTAGAGCAAATTCATGTGAAAGTCATGAATTGATTCTTCTTCTTTCATTCTGAGGTTTTCAAACTTAGTGTTGAGAAGTTGGATTCTTGAGCTTTTTACCTTGGCATTGCCTTCATGAGTGGTTCTGAGTATCTCCCAAGCATTCTTTGCAATAGTACACTGTTTGATCAATCTGAACATGTTCTTGTCCACTCCATTGAATAAAGCATTCAAAGCTTTGGAGTTTCCAAGTGATGCAGTGTCTTCTGCAGCTGACCAATCTTCCTCTGGCTTGAGTACACCAGTGTCAACACCATTAGCATCCAAAATTTTGGGATGCTCCCAACCTTTGAGCACAGCTTTCCAAGTCCTGCTGTCAAGTGACTTTAGGAAGGCAATCATCCTTGGCTTCCAGTAGTCATAATTAGTTCCATCCAGAAGGGGTGGTTTGTTGACCGTTGTTCCATCCTTGTCCATGTTTCCAGAAAGTAACTTCCCTGGAGCTCACCCTCAAACAGGCAGGGTGCCTGCTCTGATGCCAATTGAAATTCTGGTGGCAAGTCTCAGATGTGCAGCACGATGTGTACACTTTAGGAATCGTACGATGTGTAGCCTAATGTGTCAACATCGTGGACATACTGAACTTGATGAACAAGTAAACAATATAAAGTGCAGGAAACAATAAAACACGTGAGTTTGTTAACCCAGTTCGGCACTTATAACAAGCCCTATTCTGGAGGATACCATTCCAGGGATGAATCCACTATGGTAGTATCAATTCAAAGTTAAACTCCCCCGTTTACAACTTCTCACTTAATCACTACCCGTGTTAATTCTACCTAGGAACTCCTAGATATGAGAACCTCTACTCACTCCCCCTCAACCTTACCCAGTAAGGATTTAATAAACAAACTCGGATGGAGACACACTCCTAGACAAGCAAAGCACTCGTACCTAAAGGCTTAGAGTGTTGCACAATCCAACTCCTTGCTTCAAAGCTTTGGAGAAGGAAACCTAGAGATTACAACTCTATAAACTCAGTCCTTACTTGTATCACAATTATGATCCAAGTGAAGGCTCACAATGAACAATAAACAGACTAAGACCTAAGACTCGATTTCTTCAACTCTTGGCTTCGTTGCTTCAAAGTGTCTTCAGTCTTCCTTTATATAGAACAAGTTTCATGGGCTTGGATCTTCAATGTTGACAGCTGGCCTTTGTTAATTCTCCTTGAGATTTATTTGATCATAATCTTTTAATTGTTTGTTTCAAATCTTTTTGATCAAAGTCGGCCAATAAAATAAAACAGAACCATGAAAGATTATCTTGTTCCTTGGCGCGCAAGCTGGCACGATTTAATTTGAAAAACAAATCTTTTCAAAAGATCGCGTGAAAATAAATAAAAGCGCGTCCAGCTAGGGCGTCCAGATGTGAAACCTGATGTGCCACACATCATGCTCCACATCATGGAATCAGGCTTATTTTACCAAATGAAGCCAACACCCTAAAATCCTCAACATCAATCATTAATATTATTGTAAAAGTTTCCATAATAATTTCTTAGAGGGATTCTGTAACGCCCCAACTAAAAATATCTAGAATATTTAGTCAGAACATTAAAAACTGGAATCTGAGTACATTAATTAAAGAAATAATTGTTGAATAATACAATATCATTAAGATAAAAATGATTATTCGATACAGACAGCGGAAAAGAAACTAAGACAGAATAACAAGCTAAATAAAAACCAGGAAGAAGACTATGTCTTCAAAGCTGACAATCCAAGCATTGCTCCAATCGTCAGATCCCTCCTGGTCCCTGCTCCGAAATAACCTGTCTTACCTAAAAAAATAAATGGAGTGGGGTGAGACTACTAAGTCTCAGTGGGTCCTACTACCCTCCTAATGGCTACAAAGTCGGGGCACCTAATCAGTCCATATATTTATTCAATCTAAATTCCCTAAGTCAAGCCCTAATGATTATCTGTGATTAACATTCTGTTTAACATTATATTATTTAGATTACTGCAATTTATCTGAGACAATGAGGATATAAAACGAGTATGAGGTTTTTAGAAAATAAATGAAAAGATAGTGACTTTCTGCACTTAGCTCGCTATAGCGAGCAACCCAGCTTGCCATGGCGAGATTATAGGTCCTGGCCTAAATTAACTCGCTAGGCGAGCAAGAGCTCGCCATGGCGAGTTTCATCAGCCCAGAAACCCAGCTCACCATGCATGCTCGCTTGATACTCGCTATGGCGAGTTCATGCAGTGAGACCCCTGTTTTACGAAAATCAACAGTTTAAAAGAGAAATACCTACAATCCTCATTTATAACAGTGCAGTAATGTTAAGCATATAATATAGAACAGAACGGAGGGAAATTTGGGAGTTAATATCCCTCACACAACAAAGTCCCTAAATTCCTAAATTAACATGCACATTTCATAAATTTTTGGGAATTCTAAACTATGCTAGCCTAAGAACCCACCTGGAATTGAGATTAACTCAGAAGCTTTAAACACCAAGCTAACAACTTTAGAGCTCTCTGAGAAACTGGATTTGCAGCGAGAATATTATAAATCCCAAAACAGAATTTTCTTGTATAATTGCTGCATCAGGTCCTCTACTTTAAATTCGTCCACAAACCTCAAAACTGAACCTAAAATTATGAAACCTACATCGCAACGATCGGAATTGAGTTATCTAACTATGACAACTGGAATCAGTTCAATCCGAGTTACAGAGAAGGATTAGTTACCATTTTAGTGCAGACCTATCTGAAAACGAATTCTGCAGAAAATCTGATTCTGACTTCCAACTTCAAAAATTCACCAAAAATTCATTTCACAACGAAAATGCATGAAACCAACGCCAAAATGACCGTATTCAAGTTAGCTAACCATACCAAAAAGAATCGTTTGAATCAGAGTTGTAACGCCCCAACTAAATTATCTAGAATATTTAGTCGGAACATTAATAACTGGAATCTGAGTACAGTAATTTAAAGGAATTATAACTGAAAAATGCAATATCATTAAAATAATATTACAATGTTCAATACAAACATCAAAAAGAGTTGAAAGCGGAATAACAAGCTAATCTAAAAACAAGGAAGAAGAATAAAATCTTCTAAGCTGACGATCCAAGCTCGGCTCCAATCATCAGTCCCATCCTGGTCCCTGCTCCGAAATAACCTGTCTTACCTAAAAAAATAAATGGAGTGGGGTGAGACTACTAAGTCTCAGTGGGTCCTACTACCCTCCTAATGGCTACTAAGCCGGGGTACCTAATCAGTCCATATATTTATTCCATCATAACATATCATAATTATAAACATATTTAAGGTGTAACACAGAAAATGTCTTGTTGATTTTATTCCGCTAAGGCACTTCGAGGTGAGCATGTCTCGAAGGCCCGCCATATCCGCTGACCGATTCGACCACGGCATTAAGCTCACAATCATTTTCCTAATGGGTTGTTCCATTGGAAGCCCATAAGCAGCATACTAAACCGCACATGATTGACTGATACTAATTGTTGAATTACATACTACCATAATTATCCCAAACCCGGGGAACATACAAATTCTAAATTCCCTAAGTTATACCCTAAGATTCCAATTGTGTTGGACCTCCTGTGCAAATATTATATTAATTATACAATTGCAAAAACATCTGAAATAATAGAGGATATAAAACGAGTGATGAATTTTTAGGAAAAATGAAAATATGAATGAATTCTGCCCCTGCTCGCCATGGTGAGTAAACTGCTCGCCATGGCGAGTAAACTGGTAAAAATTTTCTGTGCAAGCTCGCCATGGCGAGTAAACTGGTCTTGACCCAAATCGACTCGCGAGGTGAGCAAACGCTCGCCATGGCGAGTTTCATCAGCCCAGAAGTTGTTAACTCGCCATGAAGGCTCGCCAGCTACTCGCTACGGCGAGTTCCAGCAGAAAATACTCTGTTTTGCGAATTTTGATTATTTTGCAAAGAAATCACTTACAATCCTCTTTTAAAACAGTGCAATCATGTAATAGACATAATATATGACAGAATGGAAGGAAAATTGGGAGTTATTTCCCTTCACACAATATTTCCCTAATTTTCCTAAGTTTGCATGCAATATTTAAATTTGGGGAATTCTAACTACCTAGCCTAAGAACCCACCTGGAACGAAGCTTTATTCTCTATTCCTGGGCTCATTCAGCAGCTACCAATTCCTCAGCTATGCCCACGACCCCAAACCGAACAGATTCGGAAATTGGAGAAAAGATGAACTCTCTAATTTTGCTTCTAGGATGAGAGGTTGTTGAATGCTTGGATGAACAGAGATGAAGAGGTTAACATAGAAAAGGTTTTGTAACATGGACAGTAGAGAGTTGTTTGACTTGCATGCAACTCTAGAGAGTTAAGAAAATGGAATTGGTGATGTTGGTGTCTAGCTCATTTGGTGAGTTTTGAGGAAAAGAGGGATTGGAGCTTTGTTGTTGATTTCTCTCTTTCTAAATGTATGCAGAAATCTGAAGAATATGAGGTGTTATTTATAAGTGAGAAATGAAATTCATGGAGTAGGAAGATTTGAAAGTGTAGGGTGGCTTGTTAATGTTGTTGGCCGAGAGAGTGAGGGAGAGAAGAGAACTTGATGCTCCCAATTTTCTGAATTGTTGTAGGAGTGAGTGAGTGGGTTGTTTTGCATGCAACTTTGTTTTAATCAAAGAGGGTGTGAGGTGTTGCATTGTAGTGGTGTGAGAAATGAGTCACTAGTTTGCATGTACTTTGAGTGGCATTGTAGTGTAGTGATGTGTTAGTCATAGGAAAAGAGTGTGTGAGTCATTGCATGTAGGCTTAATGAGGTGTTAGAGCAAGTGGAACATTGAATCACTAAAGAGGGAGGGAGATCACGAGCAAGAGAGATGGGAGGAAAAATTGAACTTCCATTGTTGATTAACTCACAAGTGTAGCATTAAGGTATTAATGTGTGGTTTAGGGTCAATTAGAACTCCTAATTTTACACATATTTTACTTAATCTCAAGACTAAATTAATTTAATCACTTCCAATTAAATTAAAATTTATTAGACAAGGCTCTAATAAAAATTAATTAGGTAATTGAAAGAGTGGGATGTTACAAGAGTTGTGAGGAGGGAGAACCTACCGTTTTACTGATGGCAATTTGGTGTAATGTTGAACCCATAGTTTCTTTGATTAACACGGGTTTTTCAATCCTTATTCCAACTTGCTCCAATGTTGAACCCATAGTTTCTTTGATGAGCTTGGAAAGTGGAGAATGATAGCTTGTTAAATTCTTTGCCAATACTGATTGCATGCATTGAAATCTCAGAAGAAGATTGTATTTGGTGTAAGGTTTTGAAAATGATATTCACATGCATTTTGGGAAAAGAATTGTTTTGGGAGCTTGTTGTTATTTGCATGAGAGGTTGAGAGAATGAGAGAAATGGGGTGCTTTTGATTTCTGCAGCTAAGAGGTAATGATTTTACTTTGCATGCTTCTCTTAATAAAGAAAATGTGAAGAGTGTGAGGTGTCTCTAAGAGAGGGAGTAATCCATTGAGTGGGTAGTGAGTCATTGGTGTGAGTCATGGGTTGATGTGTTGTAAGAAGAAAAGGGTATTAGCTTGAGTGGAAGATGAGTCATGAGCAAGAGAGTTTGAGAGGGATGATTGAGTACCTTGTGTTAATTAAAATCATATTGTGAGATTAAGGTGTTAGTGTATAATTTAGGTTCAATTAGAACCCATAAAATTTACACGTTTTCACTTAATTCTCAAAACTTATTTAATTAATCACCACTAACTAATTCTAATTAATTAGATAAGGCTCTAATTAAAATTAATTAGGTAATTTAGAAGTCGGGATTTTACAGATTCGTAAATATAAAATAATATAGATATAGATATAGATTTTTTGTTTTAGTCCCAATATTTTTTTTTCTTGCAAATACATAATTGAATACATAAATCTTGTTGGTTTCAATCACTTCCTCTAAAAACGATAATTGCGTTTGTTGCTAATAAGTAACCAATTAACTACCAATTAGTAGAGATGGGAACAAGTTATGTCGAGCCAGACTTTATCAAGTTTGAGTCTGACCTGTCAAAAAAATCGAAGGTCTGAGTCTGACCTGTGGTCTATCGTATACTTATCTTTTAGGTCCGAGTCTGATCTTTTGAAAGTCTAATGTGACATATTAGCATGTTTAAAAGTCTATTTCACATGAACATGTTTATATAAATAATTGATTTTATTTTTAAAAATACTTATGAACTAATAAACCAACATACTTTTGATATTTAACATGATATTTTAGAGAATTTAATTATATATATCATCATATTGCAATTCTAGTTTATAATAATATATTTATTAGGAATGGCAAAACGGGTCAAGCCCATCGAGTCGGCCCGTTTAATCGGTCATTTTTTGTGGGGTGAGTTGGCATTTTCAATCCGCAAAAGTAGTGGGTCCCGCCCCGCCTAACCCACAAAATAGCGGGACGATGACGGCGTGGGGCAGGTTGACCTGTCAGGTTTAACCAATTTTTGTTTTTGATGAAATGTCTCATTATACATGAATGTACTACTTTTTGCCCATTTAAAAAATAAAACTCAATTAACCGAATCTATTGTTTAGGGTTTAATTAAAATAATGCAAATATATGACAATAAAGTACTACACATCATTTGCAACATTATTCTTGTTGGAATTCTTCACGAGAATTAGGGATGCATGGCAAAACGAGTTAACCTGCCCCGCCCCGTCATTAACCCGTCTAAAAAGGGGCGGAGCGGGGCCGGCTTATTAGTGGTGGTAGGTTGAAAATCTCACCCCGTCTCTTTTCATGGAGGACGGCGGGTTGACAGGAATGCCCCGTCAATAATAGTTTTTTAAAACTCGATAAATTCGCAACAATATCATAAAATTTTATAAAAAGATAAAATAAAAAGTCATTCAAGAAAATCAGATACAAACTAACAAGATGATCAAAAAATAAAATTATCATTCAAAAATTCAAACATCCATGATTTATAAAACCAAATAAATTTTCAGTAGTTTAAAATTTGTCATCCATTATATATTTATTAAACTACTGAAAATTTTAATAAATACATAATTTAATTAAAGTACAAAATTTAATATATAAGTAATAATAGTATTAAAAATATTATTAATATTAACTTAAATAGGTCGGTCTAGTAGGCTAAAATAGTTGTTTAATGGTCTGCAACCTGACCTATTTAACTAATAGGCTTATAAAAAAAGTTTTGGCCTGCTCTATTTAGATAAATATGATGGTCTGACCTGAGCCAATGTAAGCTAGGCCTTAGGCCTCGTCGGCCGGCCTGACCTATTCTTACCTCTACCAATTAGCTATAAACATAATCAGGAAGAACTAAAACCAATAAAAAGTAGTGTTTACCACCATATCCAAGCAATTATACACAACTTTTGGATATGATGATAAACACAACTTTTTATTAGTTTTAGTCTCTTTGAACTGCATTTGTAGCTAATTGGTAGTTAATTAGCTGCAAACATAATAGTTTTTTGATGGGATGGATTAAAACCAACAAAAGAGTCATGCTAAATAACACCCTTCGAGCATTTGTTAAGCATATCAAAAAAAGAAAATAAAAAATATAATTAATATTGAAATGATAATTTTTTATACTTTTAAGCTATTAAATGTATGCATTTCAAAACAAATTTTATATTTTAATATGCTTAACCATTGGCTATATTTTTATACAATGTTACCTGTTAAGAATATATTGTTAATATAAAAAATTATTTGCTTTGTTGAATAAAAAAATTTCTTTTTATGTATTTATGGTTTGTAAATTAACAGGTTAAGGTTAAATACATTTTTAGTTTTTATAAAATTTCAAAATTTTGCTTTTCGTCTTGTAAAAACGACGCATTTTTTGATCCATATAAAAGTGGCAACTTCCCTTCTATTTTTCAATAATTTAAAAATTGTTTAATTATTCTGAAACATTTATATTTTTTAATAAATTGTTTTATTATTCTTAAGCTTTTAAATTTTTTAATAAATTGTTTTCAAATCCTTATACTTTTAAATTTTTTCAAATATATTTAGAATACTATAAAAAGTTTCTTTACAAAAGCTTACCACTTTTTAAAATGAGAATAATTAAATATAAATTTTTTAAATTTCAAAAGATAAAAATAAAAGTAACCTTAAAAAAATTGTTTTATTATCCTGAAACTTTTAAATTTTTTAATAATTATTTTTCAAGTATGTTTAGAATACCATAAAAGCCTTAAAAAAAATACCATAAAAGGTTTCTCTCTACAAAAGCCTATAATATTATAAAATAAGAATAATTAAATATGAATTTTTAAAATTTCAAAAGATAAAGATAAAAGTAACGAAAATTACGATTTTGAAATTAAATAAAATTTTAAGTTCCTTTTTTTGAGAAACTTTTTAAATTGTTATAAACTTGTCTACAAAAGAATTATTCAAAAATACATGTTGGTTTAATAATATATATTAAAACTATGTGCATAATAATTTTGCAGGAACCAAAATTACATGACACTTTTTTTATAGAAACTAAAAACAAAAATTTATAATTTTATACAACCCTGAATTAATGTAATTAGTACTAAATATTAAAATCTATTTATTATTATCTTAGACGTTAAGTAATTTAGTTTATAATATTAAAAATATTGGTTTTATGTATCGTTTAATATATTTTAATATAATTGGTTTAATGGGAAAATAAATTAAATAAATTAAAAAAAAGTTATTTTTGACCAAATTCAAAACAATTACTCTATCCGTTTCTTTTTACTTGTCTTTTAGTGTTAGATTTAGTATTTTTATTTAATTGTCCTTTTTGTATTTTACGGGTATGATTTGTCAATTATACCCTTTGTCAATTGTTCTTATCTTTTTCAATAAAATCAATTAATGTTATATATTTGAAAAACTAAACTTTTTTATTAATATGGAACATAACATATTAAATTTTATACATAATATATTAATTTTATTGGAAAGAGAAAATGTGTGAAAAAAAAATTTATTGGTGGATTCAAACGAAGATATAGAAAAATGTACTTTCTTAATTTAGTGTTATTATTCTAAATAGACAAGTAAAAAAGGACAGAGGGAGTATTGAAAGTTGAAACCTATGAAGCACGGGTACTCCATTTTAGGGAGAGTACCAGTACCGGGTATGTAGGGTACCGGTACACGAACGGTACTCCTTGGGTACACACCGATGGCGTACCTATTTTTTTGTTTTTATTTTTTATTTTGCAACGGGTACACGTGTGGTACGCCCGCGGTACTTTTATGGTACACGAATCCAAAAAATGCAATTTTTTTCCTTTTTTTTATTCGGTTTTTTATTTATAGAAAGATTTGTGTTTATTATTTGTTTATAATATAAAAGTATCTTCATTGAAAAGGAATGTAACACCCCGATTTTCAAAGACCAAAAAGGGGCATTATTTTTTTTATTTTTATTTTTAAAACAAAACAGAGCGCGCATAGATTTTTGTGACGAGCCGGCATTAATCATACATCAGGACTAATTATAAATATTAGTGCTTCAGAGAAGCAAAGTGTAATACCTGAATATTTACAACCCCAAAGACAAAGGGTCTAACAACTACAAAAGTAAATATTCAGAATACAGTCATCCAAAAGAATCAAATCCTATGCCTAATCCAAAAAGAGCACGGTGTACAAACCACACCGGCGAACAGCCTAACTTAATATGTACCACTCCTCGATCACTGGAATCCCACGAACTCACCGTCGTCCTCACGACCCACGGTCTCGGACATGAATCCATCGTCTAGGTGGGGGTAACCCGTTCATGTTTCATTGTAAGGGTCACCACAAGTAACACAAAATACAAATAACAGATATGGGAAAAAGCGAGTAAACACTTAGCAATTTCACATCACGTGCATAATATGATTAAATGCACACACCACCTATCAATGCAGACTCTAAAATGATCTTTTCACCAATCACTGGCTGCCACATGCATGAATTCCGGAATTTAACCTCTCCGCAGAGAGTCGTAGGTCCATCCCCTACTAAAGAGCCTGTGGGTCCATCCCCCACTAAAAGGCCTGTGGGTCCAACCCCCACTGTCAATGCACGCCCGTAGGTCCATCCCCTACTAAAAGGCAGTAGGTCCATCCCCCACATAAATGCACGCCCGTAGGTCCATCCCCTACATAGAAAGGGCCGTAGGTCTAACCCCTACGCGACTATGAAAATGCATGAGCATACTGAAATTCTGGTGGCAAGTGTCAGATGTGTAGCACGATGTGTACACTTTAGGAATCGTACTATGTGTAGCCTAATGTGTCAACATCGTGAACAACTGAACTTGATGAACAAGTAAACAATATAAAGTGCAGGAAACAAAAGAACACGTGAATTTGTTAACCCAGTTCGGCACTTATAACAAGCCCTATTCTGGAGGATACCAATCCAGGGATGAATCCACTATGGTAGTATCAATTCAAAGCTAAACTCCCCCGTTTACAACTTCTCACTTAATCACTACCCGTGCTAATTCTACCTAGGAACTCCTAGATATGAGAACCTCTGCTCACTCCCCCTCAACCTTACCCAGTAAGGATTTAATAACAAACTCAGTTTGGAGACACACTCCTAGAACACTATGCACTCGTACCTAAAGGCTTTGAGTGTTGCACACTCTAACTCCTTGCTTCAAAGCTTTGGAGAAAGAACACTAGAGATTGCAACTCTATCAAACTCAGTCCTTACTTGTATCAAAATTATGATTCAAGTGAAGGCTCACAAATAACAATGAACAGACTAAGACCTAAGACT
Organism: Trifolium fragiferum; assembly: GCA_954870985.1. NCBI lineage: Eukaryota > Viridiplantae > Streptophyta > Magnoliopsida > Fabales > Fabaceae > Trifolium > Trifolium fragiferum. The sequence continues at coordinate 20,531,175 of OX940794.1, forward strand.
CGATATCTTCAACTCTTGGCTTCGTACTTCTTTATGTCTTCAGTCTTCCTTTATATAGAACAAGTTTCATGGGCTTGGATCTTCAATAATAACAGCTGGCCTTTGTTAATTCTCCTTGAGATTTATTTGATCATAATCTTTTAATTGTTTGTTTCAAATCTTTTTGATCAAAGTCGGCCAATAAAATAAAACAGAACCATGAAAGATTATCTTGTTCCTTGGCGCGCAAGCTGGCATGATATACTTTGAAAAACAAATCTTTTTCAAAAGATCGCGTTTAAATAAATAAAAGCGCGTCCAGCTAGGGCGTCCAGATGTGAATCCTGATGTGCCACACATCATGCTCCACATCATGGAATCAGGCTTATTTTACCAAATGAAGCCAACACCCTAAAAGGTCTCAACAATCTCCCCCTTTGGCAAATTTTGGGCTAAAATAATCTTTGAGTCACCCAACTAAACTTGGAGAGATGTATAGGCACATCAGAGGCATGCAGCAGCGGATCAGAGCCTCACAAATAAAGAGAGAAATAAACTCTCACAAGATAGGAAAATAAATTCCCAAAGACTGAGAAAAATAAATTCTCAGACACATACAAGCATGAGATTCCATGCACACATAAGGGAGGGTAGCAAACCCAGTAATAGTCTACTCCCCTTCGAACTAGAGCACTTTCCATGTACTCCCCCTAAATCTCATATTCCCTATAGGCTTCTTCAGAATGCATGACCTAGAGAGAAATAGAGAAGTTTTAAACTTGGCTTCTTAAGAATGCATGACCAAGTTAAAACTCACAGATGTGTCAAACATCACACAAAATAGCAACTTCTACAGGCTTCTTAAGAATGCATCACCATGTAGAAATCATACAAATGGATCAACCATTACACAAAATAACATCTTCAATTGGACTTCTTAAGAATGCATCACCCAGTTGAAAACGTACAGATTAAGTCTTCAGAAAAACATGCTTTAGAAAACTAATTCTTCAAAAAGTTGTTGAGAAAACATTTGAAGAAAAATAAGCATGTATGCCAGATGTGTAGTCAGATGTGCCACACATCATAATTTTTGCTGCAGTTAATTTTTACTCCCCCTTTTTAGCCAGAATTTTGACAAATATAGTCAAACACATAGAGAGTAAGTAAAACACCATAGAATGCAGATGTAGAGATGATGGTGCATGAACAGAAAAAGGCACTCAGGCCGTTAATAGTGCAGCAAGTACAGAACAGGCACGCAAAGGTGCATCAGAAATCCAGGGCATAGCCCACAAAATACAAGCAAAAACAAGGAAATACTGAGTACAGGGAAATATTAATGAATTACAATAATTCAAATATCCTGGCTCCCATCAGTTTCCTCAGCTTCAGAGTCATTGGGCTCCTCCTCCTCCAATTCCTCATCCTCAGCCATTGTTTGCTCATCCTCAAGCTCCAGTCCAGTAATGACTGCCTCCAGCTTGGCCTTCTTCTCATCCAGAGCCTTGCAAGTCTCCTTTAAAGCAGCAATCATGTCTGTCCTAGACATAGCATTGTTTGAGCTGGATGTGCCCACATCAGGAGTCACATCAGACTGCTTGAGACTAAAAGAAATAGCAGACTCTCTTCTGCAAGACAAATCATCCTTGCCCAGAACATCAGGTCTCTGGCTCAATATGATTCCACACAGTAGGGAAGGAAATGCAATGGGTAGTTTGACAGCTAGGGTTTTGGCATGTTTGATAGTCTGATCAAAAATATAGGTACCAAAATCAAAATTAGATTTGCTACCAATAGTATATATGAACCTAGCCAAACCTGTAGCCACATCACAGTTGTGTGTGGTAGGCACCCAGTTAGCAGCAGCAATCCTATTCAGGATGTTGTAGATTGGTGTGAGCTTGCTTGCTTGCAGTTTCCCTTTCTTAGGCCAAGTCTTGACCTTTCCAGCTGTGATGGCCTTGTAGTTGTCATTTGCCTCCATCTCAGCAAAGGGCTCCTCACTTCTGCCCAGATACTTGTTGATAACAGTGGGAGAGAAGTGAATTTCTTTACCTCTCACAAAAACAGTTTGGTATTCCTTGTCCAAAGGATTGTCACAACCAGCAGGGATGTTTACCAAAAACTCTTTGACTACCTTCTCATAGCAGTCACTCAGTCCAGTAACAGTCTTCATCAAGCCAGCATGCTTGATCAACCTCATAACTTCCTTGCACTGCAAGGCTTCAGCACTGAGCTCCCTCTCCAGAGCTAACCTTCTATGAGCAATGTACTTCCATTTACCAGCATGTGCAGGGTTGTGGAAGGAAACCAGATCAACTGGGATGTCAGGAATTCCCTGAGGAATTTTCTTCTTCCCATAGCTCTTCTTCACAGCAGACTCAATGTGAATCACATCAAGCTCCACATTGCGTTCCTCAGCAGATTCTTCCACAGACTCACTGATGTGAGCTACATCCTGCTCCACATCGTACTCTGAGTCACTTGTAGGTGGCTCTTTTCTTTTCTGAGTCTTCTTCTTTGCAGGTGGAACCACAGCTTTACTAAATCCCTTCTTGGGACCATACATGACTTGCCTCTTAACAGGCTTCTTCTTCTCCTTAGTAGCAGCAGGAGAAATCTCAACAACAGCAGGACCTTTACCACTTCTAGTCCTTCTTGCAATACTATCCTCAGTAAGCTTCTTCAAGGGGATGTCAGAATTGTAGCCTTCTACATCCACAACAACTGTATCTCCATCAGCATCCTTGTCAGAAGGATTGGAGTCTTCATGATCTGAACCTTCAACAGTTTCTTTACCCTTGTCAGACTGGGTATTATCTTTAGGTTCCTCAACCTCAGCAGGTTGATCTTCTTCAACAAATTCCTGTTCAGGAGAATCAGGAATGACAGCAGGTTTTTCAACAGCAGCAGTCTCTTCTTCAGCAGGAGACTCTTCTTCACCTTGTGGCAATGATGTGCCAACATCTGCCGCAACATTAGGTTCTTGCAGGGCCTGGAGCACAGAATCAATGATCTTCTGAGTCAAGGGATGTCTTTGACTCTCAGGGATCTTTACAGCAGCCTTCTCAGGGTTAGGGTTTGAAGAACCTACACCCATAGATGCTTCAGCATTTGCATCACCAGATTTTGCAGGAAGAGGTTCAACATGCAGACTTCCCATGGTGTGAACCCTCTTTGATGAGCCAATCTTTGGCTTCTTGCTTTTCTTCTTCTTCTTCTTGGATTTTTCTGTGGAAGGAGAAGGAACAACATCTTCCTCTGCAGCAATGGGGGTTGATTCCCTTCTTGATCGTTTTGACTTCTTCTTCTTTGATCCAGATGGCTTGATCATAGAAACAGGAGTGGCATTAACGATCATGTCACTTTGAACTTCTTCAGGATGCGGGGAATTAGGTTTTGATGATGATGGAGGAGTCGTGAATTTGGTTGAAGGAGATGTTTTGGTTGCAGTAGACATGATGATGATGATGGTGATTTGGTATGAAGATTTTCAAAGAAAATAGCAGAGAGATGAACAAAGGGTTTGAGAGTGATCAAGAAAATTTTTGGTCGTTTGAGTGGTTGAGAAACGAATGTGGTGATCAATATGGTAGGCAATAAGAAAAATCTTGAGTAAACGGATTTCTTGGAGTTTTGATCGTGAAATAGCCGTTGGAAATATTTTGTAATGATTGCCTTTGGATTGCGTGCAACTATGGATGGAGGGAAAAAACAGGTAACCGTTGCACGCCTAAATAGCTATTATGGCTATTGATCATCAAAGAGGCAAATACCAAGTTTGCCCCTTAACACCTCAAACCTATTTGCATCTAAAGCTTTTGTGAATATATCTGCCAGTTGATTCTCTGTGGCAACATGCTCTAGAGTCACAATGTTGTCTTCAACAAGATCTCTAATAAAATGGTGACGTATATCAATGTGCTTTGTCCTACTATGTTGGATAGGATTTTTGGAAATATTTATAGCACTTAGATTGTCACAGTATAATGTGAGCACATCTTGCTGCACATTGTACTCACCCAACATCTGCTTCATCCAAAGTAGCTGAGAACAACTACTTCCAGCTGCAATATACTCAGCCTCAGCTGTAGAAAGAGAAACACAATTTTGTTTCTTGCTGAACCATGATATAAGGTTGCTTCCCAAAAAGAAACATCCACCAGAAGTGCTTTTCCTGTCATCAGCACTACCTGCCCAGTCAGCATCACAATAACCCAACAATCTTGTGTCTTCACCATGAGAGTAGAGAATTCCATAATCACTTGTACCACTGACATACTTAAGAATCCTTTTGACTTGATTCAGATGACTCATCTTGGGCTCAGCTTGGTACCTTGCACACACACCAACAGCAAAGCTAATGTCAGGTCTACTTGCAGTGAGATAAAGTAGAGTGCCAATCATGCTTCTGTATAGACTTTGATCAACACTGACACCATGCTCATCTTTAGAAAGTTTGAGATGGGTTGTTGCAGGAGTTCTCTTGTGATTTGCATTCTCCATTCCAAATTTCTTCACAATGTTCTTGGCATACTTGCTTTGAGAGATGAAAATTGTATCTTCCATCTGTTTGACTTGCAGACCAAGAAAGTAGGTAAGTTCACCTACAAGGCTCATCTCAAATTCAGACTGCATCTGATTCACAAACATCTTGACCATTGGATCAGACATTCCTCCAAACACAATGTCATCTACATAGATTTGTGCAATCATGAACTTGCCCTTTTCTTCTCTGACAAACAAGGTTTTGTCTGTTTCTCCTTTTCTATAACCTTGCTGCACAAGAAATTTGGTTAGCCTCTCATACCATGCCCTAGGAGCTTGCTTTAATCCATATAATGCCTTCTTCAATCTGTAGACATGATCTGGAAAATTTGGATCAACAAATCCCTTGGGCTGCTCCACATAAACTTCCTCATTCAAGTAGCCATTGAGGAAAGCACTCTTCACATCCATCTGGAATAGCTTGAATTTCAAGATACATGCTACTCCCAAAAGTAACCTTATGGACTCGAGACGTGCCACAGGAGCAAATGTTTCATCAAAGTCTACTCCTTCAATCTGAGAGTAACCTTGAGCCACAAGCCTAGCCTTGTTTCTAGTCACAACACCACTTTCATCAGATTTATTCCTATAAACCCATTTAGTACCAATGATGTTGACTCCTTCAGGTCTAGGAACTAAATCCCACACTTCATTCCTCTTGAACTGGTTCAGCTCCTCTTGCATAGCTTCAATCCAAAACTCATCTGTCAAGGCTTCTTTCACATTCTTTGGTTCTACCTTTGACACAAAACAAGCATTGGATACAACCTCTCTTGACCTTGTCATAACCCCTGACTCAGGATTCCCTATTATGAGTTCTTTTGGATGATTCTTTTGAACTCTAACAGAGGGACCCTTGTTCACTGGAGTCACATCTTCTTGCTGATCAGTCTTCTCAGGAATCTCTATAACTTCAGAGTCTTCCGGCAGGGGGTGAGATGTGTCCACATCAGGATCAACATCAGGTACATTGTCTGAACAGTCATCTATGACAACATTGATGGATTCCATCATAGTTCTTGTTCTGTTGTTGAAGACTCTATAGGCTCTGCTGGTTATGGAATAGCCTAGAAAGATTCCTTCATCACTCTTGGGATCCATCTTCCTCCTTTGCTCTCTGTCAGCTAAGATATAGCACTTGCTACCAAAGACATGGAAGTGTTTGACAGTTGGTTTTCTTCCTTTCCATATCTCATACAGTGTGGTTGAGGTACCTTTTCTCAGAGTCACCCTGTTGTGTATATAGCATGCAGTACTCATGGCCTCTGCCCAAAAGTAGTAAGGTAGCTTCTTGGCATGTAGCATAACTCTTGCAGCCTCTTGCAAGGTTCTGTTCTTCCTCTCAACTACACCATTTTGTTGGGGTGTGATTGGTGAGGAGAACTCATGCCCAATTCCTTCATCAGCACAAAACTCAGAGAATCTTGAATTTTCAAACTCTTTCCCATGATCACTTCTGATTCTAACAATGCCACTATCCTTCTCTCTTTGTAGTCTAAGGCATAGTTCTTTGAATGCATCAAAAGTGTCAGACTTCTCTCTGATGAAGCTAACCCAAGTGAACCTTGAGAAATCATCTACAACCACAAAGGCATATCTTTTACCACCAATACTCTCTACCTGCATTGGTCCCATCAAGTCCATATGTAGCAGTTCAAGAACTCTGGATGTCACCTGATGTTGCAACATTGGGTGTGACATCTGAGCCTGCTTTCCAACTTGACATTCACCACAGATACTTCCTTCAACAATCTTAAGCTTTGGTAGTCCTCTAATAGCTTCCTTGGACACAATCTTCTTCATTCCCTTCAGATTCAAATGGCCAAGTCTTTGGTGCCAAAGTTTTACTTCTTCTTCCTGACTTATCAAACATGTAGTGGAGTGAGTTGTTTCATCAGGAATCCATAGATAGCAGTTGTCTCTTGACCTAGATCCTCTCATCAACAATTCTCCTTTGTCAGAAGTAATAAGACATTCATTCTTTGTGAAGTTGACTTTGAGACCTTGATCACACAATTGGCTTATGCTGATAAGATTAGCCTTCAAGCCTTTAACAAGTAGCACATCATCTAGGTCAGGTAAGCTTTTGCTGCTGAGTTTACCACTGCCCTTGATTTCACCTTTTGCTCCATCACCAAAGGTTACAAAGCTTGTTGTATGAGGCTTGATATTAGTGAGAAATTTCTCAACACCAGTCATATGCCTAGAACAACCACTATCAAAATACCAATCATTACTAGAAGATGCTCTAAGAGAAGTGTGAGCAATATGTGCAGTTTCAGAAACTTTAGGCTTCCACATCTTCTTAGGAGTGACCCTTGCTGTTTTGGCTTGCACCTGAGGCCTTTTCTTGGGATACCCATAGAGTTTGTAACAGAAGGGCTTGATGTGACCATTCTTCCCACAGTAGTGGCATCTCCAAGTGATGTGTCCACATGCTGCCAGGGTCAGGTTTCTTCTGAGCAGGAACAAACTTAGTATTTGTCTTCTTGCTGTGATGTTTGTTCTTAAATCCTACACCAGATGAGTCACCAGCATGCTTTCCTACTTTCAAAATTTCATCAAGCATGTTGGTTCCAGGATTGAGCATCTTTACAGACTTGGTCATATTTTTCAAGTTGGTTGACAGTAACTTGACTTCACTTTCAAGACTAGCAACTTGACTCTGTAGTTGACCCTTCTCTGTCTCCAGTTGACTGATGATTTCCTTGTGCTCTTTATTGACCTTGTACAGTTCCTCACTCTTGATAAATAGCTTTTTATGGACTGAGGCTAGTTCATCAAATGTGAGTTCTTCATCATCAGATTCAACATCAGTATTATCCACCCTAGTCATGGCACTAACATGATTAGCAGCAACATTCTCTGAGTCAGTGTCAGAGTCTTCATCAGACCATGAGACAGTTAGGCCTTTCTTCTGCTTCTTCAGATATGTGCCACATTCTGATCTTATATGACCAAAGCCTTCACATTCATGACATTGAACACCCTTGTTCTGAGTTGACTTATCATCAGTTTTGGTTTTTGTTGAAGTGTTACCTAGTTTACTGATGTCAGTCTGGATGTTCCTCACATTCCTCCTTGGTCTTCTGTCCACCCTCCTTTGAAGCTTGTTGAATTGATTTCCCAACATGGCTAAGTCATTTGAGAGGTCATCATCTGATTCATCAGCTTCTTCCTCTTCACCAGCACAAGATACAAAGGCTATACCTTTTCCTTTCTTCTCAGTTGGCTCACTAAAGTTCATCTCAAAAGTTTGAAGCGAGCTCACAAGTTCTTCAAGTTTCATACTTGGGATGTCTTGAGCTTCTTCAATAGCTGTGATTTTCATGTTAAACCTCTTGGGTAGAGACCTAAGCATCTTTCTCACAAGCTTTTCTTCAGACAATTTCTCACCTAGAGCCTCAAAGGAATTGTCCACCTCAAGCAAATTCATGTGAAAGTCATGAATTGATTCTTCTTCTTTCATTCTGAGGTTTTCAAACTTAGTGTTAAGAAGTTGGATTCTTGAGCTTTTTACCTTGGCATTGCCTTCATGAGTGGTTCTGAGTATCTCCCAGGCATTCTTTGCAACAGTACACTGCTTGATTAATCTGAACATGTTCTTGTCCACTCCATTGAATAAAGCATTCAAAGCTTTGGAGTTTCCAAGTGATGCAGTGTCTTCTGCAGCTGACCAATCTTCCTCTGGCTTGAGTACACCAGTGTCAACACCATTAGCATCCAAGATTTTGGGATGCTCCCAGCCTTTGAGCACAGCTTTCCAAGTTCTGCTGTCAAGTGACTTTAGGAAGGCAATCATCCTTGGCTTCCAGTAGTCATAGTTGGTTCCATCCAGAAGGGGTGGTTTGTTGACCGTTGTTCCATCCTTGTCCATGTTTCCAGAAAGTAACTTCCCTGGAGCTCACCCTCAAACAGGCAGGGTGCCTGCTCTGATGCCAATTGAAATTCTGGTGGCAAGTGTCAGATGTGTAGCACGATGTGTACACTTTAGGAATCGTACTATGTGTAGCCTAATGTGTCAACATCGTGAACAACTGAACTTGATGAACAAGTAAACAATATAAAGTGCAGGAAACAAAAGAACACGTGAGTTTGTTAACCCAGTTCGGCACTTATAACAAGCCCTATTCTGGAGGATACCAATCCAGGGATGAATCCACTATGGTAGTATCAATTCAAAGCTAAACTCCCCCGTTTACAACTTCTCACTTAATCACTACCCGTGCTAATTCTACCTAGGAACTCCTAGATATGAGAACCTCTGCTCACTCCCCCTCAACCTTACCCAGTAAGGATTTAATAACAAACTCAGTTTGGAGACACACTCCTAGAACACTATGCACTCGTACCTAAAGGCTTTGAGTGTTGCACACTCTAACTCCTTGCTTCAAAGCTTTGGAGAAAGAACACTAGAGATTACAACTCTATCAAACTCAGTCCTTACTTGTATCAAAATTATGATTCAAGTGAAGGCTCACAAATAACAATGAACAGACTAAGACCTAAGACTCGATATCTTCAACTCTTGGCTTCGTACTTCTTTATGTCTTCAGTCTTCCTTTATATAGAACAAGTTTCATGGGCTTGGATCTTCAATAATAACAGCTGGCCTTTGTTAATTCTCCTTGAGATTTATTTGATCATAATCTTTTAATTGTTTGTTTCAAATCTTTTTGATCAAAGTCGGCCAATAAAATAAAACAGAACCATGAAAGATTATCTTGTTCCTTGGCGCGCAAGCTGGCATGATATACTTTGAAAAACAAATCTTTTTCAAAAGATCGCGTTTAAATAAATAAAAGCGCGTCCAGCTAGGGCGTCCAGATGTGAATCCTGATGTGCCACACATCATGCTCCACATCATGGAATCAGGCTTATTTTACCAAATGAAGCCAACACCCTAAAAGGTCTCAACACATACGATACTCTTATCTATGCTAATGCAACCACTTCCATATTCTTACCATATGAAATTTCACAACAACATGTCCATACATATATTCAGCCAAATCATATGTAAGACAACAACAACAACAGTAACAGTTCATACATATATTTCCAATCATATGTAAACAACACACGTACTGTAAACAATTTCTCATCCCGAGAATACATCACACATACATGCCAAGCACTCAAACACACCGCAACAAAGCATACATACATGCTATCAACGGAAATAATACACAAAGAAAGGTGCCCTTACCTCGGCAAGCTTCCAACACATCAACTTACGCTACGCGAGCAATATCCGCCTCTCTCGACGAAGTCCCCAAATCGGCTAATCCTCTTAACCTTTCACAATACATAACTTATCTAAGTTAATACCACATTCTAATTGGTTACTCAAATAATCCTAGCTCGGCTACTAATGGATTCAAGACTTATGGTTGTTTCTCACAACTAGCTAGGCTCAACTCATTTTCAAATAACTCTTTTGAAAACTTTAAAAACCTTAATAAAATAGTTTCTCATAACGAAACATCATTTAAATAAATCTCGGTTATTCAAAAACATTTTGAAAGCCAAATCATTTCTTTAAAACAACTCTTAACACATAAATCCTTGACAAAAGAATTTCCTTTACGATTCACAAATCGATTTCTAAACTTGTGTCTCTTTTCGTAGAAAAATAATCTCTATTATTTTTCTACTACTATAATATAATTTCAAAAACGACGGTAAAACAATTACAAATTAAGACGGCCATAACTCATTCATTCTTTATCGGATCGAGACGAGTCATACGCCAAATTCATCGTCTCAAAAAGACGGATTTCATAGTTAGGTTTCTATGACACAACAACAATTTTAAAATGACGAAAATACCCTTAAAGATTTCGGCCAGAATCTAAATCACACCAAAAATCATTTTTCTAAAAATCTTAGTTACAATACTTATACAATTACCAATTTCACAAACACAAACTCAAAAGTGATCAATCTCATACACCAAAACCATTTCAAATTAAAACATGAACTCTTCAAAATTTTCATAAAGTAAAATGTTTACTTGCATCACAAGTTCCATTCTTTTAAAAACCATGATCATTCACTTTAAACCATGATCATTGCCTTCCAATTTGGGCTTAAAAAATTTGAAACCCCTTGATCATGTACTCCTAAAGGCCACGGCCAATCAAGGAAAACAAGGCCACTCCCATTTTTTTTAATTAAAAAAAAAAACCTAATAATAATCAACTAGTTCCCAAAATCATTGTTTTGAACAAACAAAGCATTTTCAAAACACAATCCACAATCAAAATAGTTTTAACAAAATTCTCAAGAACACCAAATTCTTGTTTTTCTTGTTTCTCAAAACAAAATCATTTATCATATATCCATTTCTATAAAAAGCCTTAAAACAACATCATAAACACATACTCTAAACAAATATTCATGTTCATGACACATAGAAATTTTTTTATCAAAACCCTAACCCCAAAATCTCATGAAAATCTCATCACTCCATGAAAATCAACCATACTAAGCTTAAACATGCTAGTCTAACACTCATGAATAACTTCTATGAAACAAAAACCAATTAAAACCAAGTTCTAAGAATTTTCTCAAGAACACAAACAACAAAACTCTAAGAGCTTGAACCAACAAAAATAAGGGAGAAGGTTTGTTACCTCAAAGAGGAGATGATTTCCTTTTAATCTCTATGATTCAACCAAACAAAAATCCAAAGCTTTGGTGATGGAATGAAGGATTTATGATGGTGGAGACAAAAGGGTGGAAAGCCACGGCAATGGGAGAGAGAAGAAAGAAGTTTCTGATTATTTTTTTTCTAAGACAAAAGTGATCCAAAAGTCTTCCTATCAAGTGGTCTTGTTATCTTAACAACCTTTGGATCAAATAGTGTTAAGTTCTAAGATTGAATCCTAGCTCTTCAATTCTTACTCACATGATTATAATAATAATAAACCAAATAAATATCTAGATATTTTCATGAACATATTTCCACTAGCTCGCTCAGTCCCCGCGTTCGCTCGCAGACGAGTTGTATCTCACATACCGATAAACTTTACGGAAACAGAAAAATATACCGTAAACATTTTAATTAAAATGATTCATAAACTTTCGGATAAATTTTATTTCGAATAAATTTTCACTCCTAAGCTCGGAAAAATATAACGAGATCAATTTATCATCACCGTCAATATAAAAAGTCTTTATTTAAATTTTGACGGAAATCAGAAACCGTAAAATTTTTAAACAGCGGGGTATATCTTGCCCGTTTTCTCAAAAATCAATAGAAAAGTATTTTCAACATTTCGACGAGACAAAAATGTTTTTAAACTCATTTAAAGCTCATAAATTATTGTTCCCATTTTTCAAATGTTAAACTAGTGCGTATGCACAATCTCAGCAAAAATTCTGTCAAACAAACAATTAAACAGAAGATTGATAACAACAAAAAGCATAATCTAATTAATATATAAAAAAATATAATTTCTGCTACAGTAATTCGACGGGTCTTACATTACTACCCTCCAAAAAGAAGTTTCGTCCTCGAAACTAAAGGCATGAGTAATAACTCAACAAGTTTTTACTAGACCAACACAGGCACAACCGTGCACCTATCGCAACCCTCTACAAAGTCGCACTGGTTCAAACTCTAGACACAAGCTAGACATTCCTCAATGAGTTCACCACTCAAAGTAACTTTACTACTAAGGTTCACAAACACTAGTTCCTCAAAGATCCTAGGGTCAACACACAAAGTTTTCAAGGTCACCTTTTCCACTCCGTTGTTATAGCCAATTCCATTAGGTTCACACGAAGTGTTGACCGGCTACCCTCCAAAAAGAAACACCAAAAACTCTCTACACACTACCAAAGCTGGCAAGACTAGTCAATTCCCGTCAACACGACTCCGTCTATTATCAACAAGAGATCAAGGATGATCAGTTCCTCAATTTGTTAATAGATAGTCGACAATCATGATGGTGGCTTAGACCATCTTTACTGAACTTTAATAATGCTTCCTCCCACTTGTGCTCAAGGTCATCCGGGCACAAGGTTCCAACAATCTCTTCGAAGTTTTCTACAGATTTTTCCTCGGTCTCTTACTATCTCAATCTCACTGACGAGATACAATGCTCAAAACACGTCACTTAAAATCACATGCTTCCACTCCCGAAACATCTGTTGAGTATCACCCAACAGTAATACAGTGCCACCACGGCAAGTACCTCTCAAACTATTACCCTCCGAAAGAAGTTATCATCTATAGAGAGAACTTCACAACTTCATCAATATCCATAAGCCCTTAATTATTCCTTAAATCTCATAATTGCGTCGAACCATCCAATCGCAGTCTTAATAACATCATCCCAACATCCAGTTGGTGATTACATTCCCCAAATTCTCCTGACACGCGCCAACTTATACCATTTACCTCGCTTGGACTCCCTTTATTCAAATCTCAAATTCCCGAAAATTCAATCCTTCAGGCGTCCACATGATTTTCCAAATTAATACTTAGCTTAACCTTGCCTGCTCTAGCATAAAACATTTCTCCTCGTTGACTGACATCATCGGCTTAAACCATTCTACATCGTATTCTCATTCTATTTCTAAACTCTCTTGAGTTTCTTCCCTATTACATTAAATTCTCTTTTACTCAAAAGAGCTTGTCACCTCGACCATTCTTATTTCTTCCAACATCTTATCCTAATAGTAAATTCCTACATCCAATCATATCTTGAGATATTTCTCACCTCAACCGTCGTTCAACCGCTTCTACTGTCAACGACTGAAATCATTCGTTTTCTCAATGCGCATTTTCCTCTATGTTACGCCTATCCTCATTGTAACAACTACAATGAATCAATTTATATTAGTTTCCACCAAACCTTGTCATTAGATAATTGCTTACCCTTTTTACTTCCACATACAACACACACACCTCCATGACATTCATTCAGGTGGTGCTTTCGAATCCTTAATATACACGCACAATCATAATTTTCCAAATTATGTGTGAATCCTTTCGCCAATCCTCAATTGACATAAGCCACATTCTCATGTGCTTCTCTCTTACTTATTCATAACATGTCTTCCCAATGACTAACTTCCTTTGCGACTAACTCATTTATCTACTAATTTACAACTTTCAAGTTCAACAACTGTCTAGAGTTGGTTCCCAAACAACCATAACCAATAACTTGTTAAATCCAAACAACATCTTTAACTCACCGCACAGAATCCAAATACTCTCTCGTTCCACAAAATTTTGAATCATAACAAGCATACACTTCTCCGTTCGACCAATCCCAAATTGTCGTAACTATCTAAAGTCATAGGGTTCTACAATACCAATAACCATCTTCACACATACGTTTGCTACCCGTCCTGACACATCCATTCACTAGTTGGATTCTTATTCATCTCTAACTTTCACCAAGGTGTCAACTAATGTACGCCTTGAAATCAAACGCTCCAATTAATTAATCAATCAAGTTCTTATTGTGTATCTCTCTATGCATAACAATCTCTAATCTTATCTTCGCACGTCACTATAATTCACTTCCAAATCAACACATCTTAGTCATCTATCAAGCCATTGAACACCCATGTCAAATCTCACTGCTTGACTTTTCCAGAACAAACTACCTAAGCACAATACTTATAATTTCATCCTTAGTACGTTTGTTATCCAAATCAAACTCTTGAATCTAATTCTCAAGAACTTAAAATATTTACCACACCATCTAAATTCCTCCATTGCATCTTAATATACAACAAAATGTCCTTATAGATCAACTCTCATCATCTGAGTACTCTTACTAACGAACTCTTGTCTAATCACAACTTGATATTTCTAGAAAATTTCCAAACATTGTCGTCCATGACGTGAATTTCTTAACATTTGGTCACATCAACTCCTATGATTCCCTAATTTCAAGGTACTACTTGGTCCTTCACCCTCTTGATCGATCAAAATCATTAACTTAAATTCACATCTGCACAGGATCTCTACTCAATCTTGACTACTCTCTTCAAACTACTCAATAATCTTTTTTTACTAATCCCTAAGAATTACGTAATATGTTCACTTCCTCTTAAGGTTTACCTGCCGATAACTAACAATTCTAGCTTACACTGCTATAATTCTCTAGGTATTTCCATACTAAACACATCTAGTATCACATATCTGTGATATGTAACTTACTTTCCACGGTTGAACTCCTCGTTCTTGCCTAAACATCTCTCCAAAACCATAATTATCAAACCAATGATTACCTATAGTTTTGTCTCACATCGACATCTATACTTATTATCTCCTTAACTACGTATAGATTGTCACTTGTCCATGTGATATTTGGTGTCTTACCCTTAATCATCACGAGATTCATCCATAATAATCTCATTTTCGAATCTAGTTTATCTCAAACTCTTAACTTAAACCCTTAAGGTACCCATCGTTCGTGCAACCTTCTTCTAACACCACTAAGTTCACTGACTCTTGACGTGCAACACACTTTAATTGCAATACGAATCACCCAAATGATTATCCAATCATTGTAATTAAATCCAACTGACATCTCTGCCTGGTCCACAATTCCACAGTGGCTGCATCCTCTTGACAAATGAATGACTTCATCGAGTCTAGCCCTAACTCATCATATGGATATCTAATACCTTTTCCAAAAGGTCGTCCCAATCCGATCCTTACTTACAATCCTTTATCAATTGATGTTCACTCGTCCATACAAAGCACCTATGAGTGGCAACATCCAACGCCACTTCCCATCCATGATATTACTTCTAGGAATCCCTTGTAGTTCTTATTCGCCTCAAGTTCATCCTCCTCGGACCACTCCGTCTAAGGAATTCAAAGACACTGGTCGACTAAATTCGACCAATGCTCGGGGGTTTCAACTATCCCACTCACGGAAGCATCGTTCCCGACAGTACTTCAGTAAGAAACAATCCAGCGCCTAAGCATATTTCATGCTAGACTCAAGACAAACAACCAGGTAACCCACAACACAACAAAAACCGATCGCTAGAACTAACACAACTCTAGCTATATTCTGACTGACTTTGGACTGACAACTCTACGACACACTTTCCCTTTGATGATCTAAAGCCGAGCTCTGATACCACAATGTAACACCCCGATTTTCAAAGACCAAAAAGGGGCATTATTTTTTTTAATTTTTTTTTAAAACAAAACAGAGCGCGCATAGATTTTTGTGACGAGCCGGCATTAATCATACATCAGGACTAATTATAAATATTAGTGCTTCAGAGAAGCAAAGTGTAATACCTGAATATTTACAACCCCAAAGACAAAGGGTCTAACAACTACAAAAGTAAATATTCAAAATACAGTCATCCAAAAGAATCAGATCCTATGCCTAATCCAAAAAGAGCACGGTGTACAAACCACACCGGCGAACAGCCTAACTTAAGATGTACCACTCCTCGATCACTGGAATCCCACGAACTCACCGTCGTCCTCACGACCCACGGTCTCGGACATGAATCCATTGTCTAGGTGGGGGTAACCCGTTCATGTTTCATTGTAAGGGTCACCACAAGTAACACAAAATACAAATAACAGATATGGGAAAAAGCGAGTAAACACTTAGCAATTTCACATCACGTGCATAATATGATTAAATGCACACACCACCTATCAATGCAGACTCTAAAATGATCTTGACACCAATCACTGGCTGCCACATGCATGAATTCCGGAATTTAACCTCTCCGCAGAGAGTCGTAGGTCCATCCCCTACTAAAGAGCCTGTGGGTCCATCCCCTACTAAAAGGCCTGTGGGTCCAACCCCCACTATCAATGCACGCCCGCAGGTCCATCCCCTACTAAAAGGCAGTAGGTCCATCCCCCACATAAATGCACGCCCGTAGGTCCATCCCCTACATAGAAAGGGCCGTAGGTCTAACCCCTACGCGACTATGAAAATGCATGAGCATACGATACTCTTATCTATGCTAATGCAACCACTTCCATATTCTTACCATATGAAATTTCACAACAACATGTCCATACATATATTCAGCCAAATCATATGTAAGACAACAACAACAACAGTAACAGTTCATACATATATTTCCAATCATATGTAAACAACACACGTACTGTAAACAATTTCTCATCCCGAGAATACATCACACATACATGCCAAGCACTCAAACACACCGCAACAAAGCATACATACATGCTATCAACGGAAATAATACACAAAGAAAGGTGCCCTTACCTCGGCAAGCTTCCAACACATCAACTTACGCTACGCGAGCAATATCCGCCTCTCTCGACGAAGTCCCCAAATCGGCTAATCCTCTTAACCTTTCACAATACATAACTTATCTAAGTTAATACCACATTCTAATTGGTTACTCAAATAATCCTAGCTCGGCTACTAATGGATTCAAGACTTATGGTTGTTCCTCACAACTAGCTAGGCTCAACTCATTTTCAAATAACTCTTTTGAAAACTTTAAAAACCTTAATAAAATAGTTTCTCATAACGAAACATCATTTAAATAAATCTCGGTTATTCAAAAACATTTTGAAAGCCAAATCATTTCTTTAAAACAACTCTTAACACATAAATCCTTGACAAAAGAATTTCCTTTACGATTCACAAATCGATTTCTAAACTTGTGTCTCTTTTCGTAGAAAAATAATCTCTATTATTTTTCTACTACTATAATATAATTTCAAAAACGACGGTAAAACAATTACAAATTAAGACGGCCATAACTCATTCATTCTTTATCGGATCGAGACGAGTCATACGCCAAATTCATCGTCTCAAAAAGACGGATTTCATAGTTAGGTTTCTATGACACAACAACAATTTTAAAATGACGAAAATACCCTTAAAGATTTCGGCCAGAATCTAAATCACACCAAAAATCATTTTTCTAAAAATCTTAGTTACAATACTTATACAATTACCAATTTCACAAACACAAACTCAAAAGTGATCAATCTCATACACCAAAACCATTTCAAATTAAAACATGAACTCTTCAAAATTTTCATAAAGTAAAATGTTTACTTGCATCACAAGTTCCATTCTTTTAAAAACCATGATCATTCACTTTAAACCATGATCATTGCCTTCCAATTTGGGCTTAAAAAATTTGAAACCCCTTGATCATGTACTCCTAAAGGCCACGGCCAATCAAGGAAAACAAGGCCACTCCCATTTTTTTTAATTAAAAAAAAAAACCTAATAATAATCAACTAGTTCCCAAAATCATTGTTTTGAACAAACAAAGCATTTTCAAAACACAATCCACAATCAAAATAGTTTTAACAAAATTCTCAAGAACACCAAATTCTTGTTTTTCTTGTTTCTCAAAACAAAATCATTTATCATATATCCATTTCTATAAAAAGCCTTAAAACAACATCATAAACACATACTCTAAACAAATATTCATGTTCATGACACATAGAAATTTTTTTATCAAAACCCTAACCCCAAAATCTCATGAAAATCTCATCACTCCATGAAAATCAACCATACTAAGCTTAAACATGCTAGTCTAACACTCATGAATAACTTCTATGAAACAAAAACCAATTAAAACCAAGTTCTAAGAATTTTCTCAAGAACACAAACAACAAAACTCTAAGAGCTTGAACCAACAAAAATAAGGGAGAAGGTTTGTTACCTCAAAGAGGAGATGATTTCCTTTTAATCTCTATGATTCAACCAAACAAAAATCCAAAGCTTTGGTGATGGAATGAAGGATTTATGATGGTGGAGACAAAAGGGTGGAAAGCCACGGCAATGGGAGAGAGAAGAAAGAAGTTTCTGATTATTTTTTTTCTAAGACAAAAGTGATCCAAAAGTCTTCCTATCAAGTGGTCTTGTTATCTTAACAACCTTTGGATCAAATAGTGTTAAGTTCTAAGATTGAATCCTAGCTCTTCAATTCTTACTCACATGATTATAATAATAATAAATCAAATAAATATCTAGATATTTTCATGAACATATTTCCACTAGCTCGCTCAGTCCCCGCGTTCGCTCGCAGACGAGTTGTATCTCACATACCGATAAACTTTACGGAAACAGAAAAATATACCGTAAACATTTTAATTAAAATGATTCATAAACTTTCGGATAAATTTTATTTCGAATAAATTTTCACTCCTAAGCTCGGAAAAATATAACGAGATCAATTTATCATCACAGTCAATATAAAAAGTCTTCATTTAAATTTTGACGGAAATCAGAAACCGTAAAATTTTTAAACAGCGGGGTATATCTTGCCCGTTTTCTCAAAAATCAATAGAAAAGTATTTTCAACATTTCGACGAGACAAAAATGTTTCTAAACTCATTTAAAGCTCATAAATTATTGTTCCCATTTTTCAAATGTTAAACTAGTGCGCATGCACAATCTCAGCAAAAATTCTGTCAAACAAACAATTAAACAGAAGATTGATAACAACAAAAAGCATAATCTAATTAATATATAAAAAAATATAATTTCTGCTACAGTAATTCGACGGTCTTACAAGGAATAAGCTCAATCTAATATTATCCATACAAATCTTCATTTGTTCTCGATAATGAAAAATATTAATAGTTATAATGAAGGAGCAACAAAAATGTAAGACCCGTAGAATTTCAAAAGCAGGAATTATATTTTTGATATATTAATTAGATTGTGCTATTTGTTGTTATCAATCTTCTGTTTAATTGTTTGTTTGACAGAATTTTTGCTGAGATTGTGCCTACGTGTAGTTTAACATTTGAAAAATTGGCACAATAAATTTATGAGCTTTAAATGAGTTTAGAAACATTTTGGTCTCATCAAAATGTTGAAAATATTTTTCTAGTGGTTTTTGAGAAAACGGGCAAGATATACCCGCTGTTTGAAAATTTTACGGTTTTCGATTTCCGTCAAAATTTAAATGAAGACTCTATATATCGATTGTGATGTGAATTTGATCTCATTATATTTTTTCGGGCTAAGGAGCGAAAATTTATTCGGAATAAAATTTATTCGAATTGTTTGTGAATGGTTTACGGTAGAATTTTTTCTGTTTCGGTAAAATTTATCGGTACGCGAAATACCACTCGTTTAAGAGCAAACGTGGAGACTGAGTGAGATGAGTTGGCAAGTTCACATAATATCTAGATATTATGTGAGGTTACTTGGTGACCAAGATTGAGATGAATGGCTAGGATTAAATCATAGGAAGTTAGCACTATTTGATCCAATGGTTGTGATGCTACAAGACCTTGGAATAGTAAGGAGGTTTAGGCTTTTGTTGACTAGGGAGGCTTTGCTCATTTGTTGACTTAGAAACAATCACACAAACTCTCATTCTTTCTCTCCTTTGCCGTGGCTTTCTTTCTCTTCCAACCTTGAACCAAAAATTTAATTCTTCACCATTTTCTTTGATTTCAAGCTTGTTGGATCATAGGAAAATTGCAAGGATCATCTTCTCTAAGGTAACTAAGCTTCTTTCCTTTCCTTAGCTAGCCAAACTCATAGAGTTTGATGGATTGTTAGATTATGTTCTTGAGAGGATTTTGTGAGAAATTGTTGATGAATGATTTCTCTTGGTTGAAAATTGTTCATGAGTGATAAACTAGTGTGATTAAGCTTAGTTGTGTTGAGTTCCACGAGTTTATGATCATATATGAGAATTTCATGTTAGGGTTTCTAGAGAAAATTTTTATTGTTCAAGAACATGAGATTTTGTTTGACGATTTTGTTTTTGAGGTTGGTTATGAGCTTTGTAGAGAAATGGATGTTAGGATAATGAATTTGTTTTGTGAAACAAGAAAATTTATATTTTTGTGTTCTTGAGAAACTTATGAACATTCTTAGAAATGGTTGTTTTGGTTTCTAAAATGCTTGGATTGATCAAATAAATGACTTTGAAAACTAGAGGATTATTACTAGGATTTTGAAATGGAAATTTTTGGGAGCAAGCCTATGTTTTGTCATTTGGCCGTGGCACTTGTGTGTATGTGGCCTTGAGATTTCAAATTTTTCAAGTCCTAAAATGATAAGAAAATGAGCATTGCATTGGTGGATGATCATAGCTTTTGAAAAGAATGATTATAGGAGTTTTAGTTGAAAACCAAGAGAAATTTCATAGTTATATCTTTAAAACAAAACTATTTTCTTAAAGAGGAAAATGTTTGGAAAATCTATTTATGAATTGAAATGAAATTTTCGTGACAAGAGTCGTGTTTTAAAAAGGTTTTCGTGTTCATAAAAGCATTTTGGTTTAAGTCGAACGAGAAAAGTTTTAGTTTCGAACTTGTTTAGTTTTAAAAGATTTTGGAACTTATGATTTAAGGCATAAGTTGTTTGAAAGAGATTTTATTCTAAGAGATGTTTTAAAATAGATGGTTTTTGTTTAATGAAACTTTCGAGATAAAAAAAAACTATTCTTTAAGTGTTTGTAATTTCAAGAGTTGTTTTGAAAAAGGATTTGGCATTTTAAGTGTTTTAAAATAGCTGAGATTTATTTAAATGACGTTTCCGTGATGAGAAACTATCTTTTAAAAGTGTTAATGTTTTCAAGACTTGTTTTCAATATGACTTGAGCCTAGTTAGTGATGAGGGAACAACTATAGATCTTGAATCCATTAGTAGCCGAACTATGACTTATTTGAGTAACCAATTAGAATGTGGTATTAACTTAGAGAAGTTATATGTTGTGAAAGGTTAAGAGGATTAGCCGAATTTGGGACTTCTTCGAGAGAGACGGATATTGATCGCGTAGCGTAAGTTGAATGTGTTGGAAGCTAGCTGAGGTAAGGGCACTTTCTAACGATTTCATATACCTCGAAATATCGAGTGCTTTTTATGCATGTGTAATTGTTGCTTGAATATGTGTATTTGCTTAATGTGATGCAATATGAATTATGAGCATGGTTGTTTTGTGATGTATTCTCGTGACGAGAACTTGTTGAGAACATGCTATATTCTACACATGTTTGAGTGGTTGTTGTAAATTTCATACGTATGAATACTATGAAATGTTGATGCATGTACTTGATTGAAGATCTCGTTGTGCATGATGCTTGTTGTCTTACATATGATTTTGTTAGAAATATATGTATTGACGTGTGGTTGAGAATTACATATGCATGATTGGTATGTAATTGATGCATTGGCATAGATAAGATGTATCGTATGCTCATGCATTCATAGTTGTGGTTAGAAGACCACTGGGTGCGATTAGAAGATCCACCTTAATCCTGCGGGATTTTATTGAGTACAATACGTGATTAGAAGATCACAGGGTAGGATTAGAAGATCCACCCTAATCCTTCGGTTAGAAGATCGTCGAGATTGTATTGATTAGTGATTAGAAGATCACGACTCTCTGCGGAGAGGTTAAATTCCGGAATTCATGCATGTGAAACAGTCCCGGGTAGGGTGATCACAATCATATAGAGTCTGCATTGATAGGCTGATTGTGCATTTGAATACTGTTGTGTGTGATTGATAGACTACCCGTGCACTTAAATTCTGTGATGTGTGATTCATACGATAAATGAGTATATGTTGCCATGTATTGTATATCTTGTGCTGCGTATTTTTGGTTATATGTTATTTTTAGATCGTGACCCTCTACGAGCATTTTTAGGGATTTATTTGTACCGCGTTGAGAAGCGGCAAGGCTTGAAGCTGTTTGTGGGTCTTCGTCACCCAGTCATCTTCCGTTAGAGTTTAAAGATCAGCTTAGGGGTAGTAGTTTAAGAGTCTTGTTTACTCTTCTTTATGCTTCCCTGCATTTGTATTCCAAACTTGTAGTTTGAGGTTTTATTTGGAATAAATGATGTCGTTATGTTTGTTTAGACATAGCGTATGGTTTATATTCTTAAACTTGATTTGTGAAAACGATTTATAAAAGAGGCATTGCATTCCGATCGTTATTTTGAAAATGGTTTACTCTGATTTAATTTAAGTTCGATCGTGAATGTTTTATTTCAAAGTCCTTGTTGTTTTAAAAAAAAAAAAATGCCTACTTTTGGGCTTCGAAAATCGGGGTGTTACAAAAAATATGCGATATTGATAGAGATAAATGAAATCTATTTGATATAGCTGGTATTCATGATGTTGTAAATTTTTCTCGCGAATAATTTGAACTAGACGCCGCTCTTTTTAATGATGATGGAGAGGGAAACAATTTAAATCTTTCTAGCTAATTACTTTTGAATTACTTGTGTTAGGAGTGTACATGGGCCGGTTTGGGTTGGGTTTAGGCAAAACCAAAATCCGAACCACATAGGGTACTCCGGATTGGGTTGAGCAAAATAACCACCCACTTTAATATTGAGCCGGGTTGGATAAACCCAGTTATTTCCGGATTGGATTGGGTGGGTTGTGGGGGTTACCCAAATTTTTAAATATTTTTATTTATTTTTTAATATTAAAAGACTAAATGACGAATAGAAAAAAAAATTATAAAAATGAGTCAACTTTTTTTTTTTCTTAAAAAATAGTGTAACATATTTTCACTACTTTTTTAGCATCATAAAATGATAATATTGTTACTTTTAAATGTGACAAAAAGAAGTGAAAAAGTGAAGACGGATGATCAGAGAATGCGTTAAAATTGTGATGTATGGAAGAGTAATGCATTTGCCGTTTGAAATAAACACGCATACAACTTATTTTGGAAATTTGAGTATTGAACTAGAGGTTTTTTTCTCTTTTAATGATGAAAAATATTTAATATTAATATGAAAATCATTTTAAAAAATCATAGCACTACCGATTCAGTGGTCAGTGGGTTTTTTTAGTATGGGTTGGGTTTTGCCCGAAACCCGATTTTATTTATGGATTTTTCATTTTGAAATCCATACAAACCCAATAACCTGACCCAACCCACTTTTTTGGGTTGGATTATGTGGGTTTGAGTGGGTCAATTGGGTTTGCCCAACCCATGTACACCCCTAACTTGTGTAGTAGTTTTTATGTTTAATTATTTATTTTAACAATATAGTTTATTTATATAATTATATTAAAAAAATATATGGACATACCCATATCCTAATTTTTCTAAAAATGTCGTACCTCGTATCAGCACCGGTACCGTATCCGCACCTAGACAACCTAAGTTGAAACGCTAATAATGGATGCTTTAAATTCAAACCCATTGAGGCGAACAAATATCTTTCCACAAAACATTACTTATTACTTACCATTTGGTCTAACTACAAAAAAAAAAATCATTTACCATTATTAAATCTAAAGAAATTATACTATATATGTTTCTTTTAATTGTCATATTTTTAGGAATGTTGTCAAAAAAATTTAGGAATATATTTTTCCTTTTTATTTGTTGTTTTTAAAATTTAAAGTAGTAATAATTTTATAAAATTTAATCATCACTGTATATATTGTATTGTATTGAAAGAAAGAGGTGAAAGCTAAGGAATAGAAGTCTTGACAAAAAAAGAAAGAAAAAGAGATTCGTCAAAAAAAAAAGAGTATTATAAAAAAGACAACTAAAAAAGGAATGTATAAGAGAAAAATGGATAAAAAAAAACACATTAATGAAATAGCAAATATTAAATAAATTCAAGGGATTTTTTGACTAAATATATTAAATTCAAAGTATTTCCTCTTTGACTAAATAAAATAAAATAAATCAAAAGTTGAATTAACTCTTTCCCTTTAATTTGACCATATTCTATAAATTTACCCTGTTTTATAAACTTGACACTTACTACTATTTTATATTGTACGAGAAAAAAATAGTGAATACTACATGGATTCACTAAGCAAGACTCAAAACCACAATGAGGCAAGTGATTTAAAACAAATTCATATTGTGTTTATATTATTCATTCATACATCTTTTTATATAATCATTTAATTTTGAATTTTGTCATTTTTAACAGAATATGATAACAATATTGGAGGCACCAAATGCACAAAATTCTCAAGGCAATTGGTCTGAGAATGAGCTCGATGCATTGTGGATCGCAGTTCGAAGATATGGTATCGAAAATTGGGAAGCAGTTTTACGAGATCCGTCTATGCAAATTTTGAGGAACAAAACTGCTGAAGGACTGGCTATTAGATGGGAGAAAGAGGCCTTGAAGTTATTTCCATCACCACCACCAATTTGGGATGTGCTTTCTAATAACTTTCAAGGACCTTCTTCTGGAAGAGTTAGTCCTTCTTCATCTCAAAGAGCTGCCAAACCTATGAGCAGAATGATGCCTATAGGAAGGAAAGAAATGAAAACCACAGCTGAAGAAGGTAGTTCCATGGAAAATCCTATTGAGATTGATGATTGAAGAAGTGGGTTTTTAATAGGTGTTGTGGATGGCTTGATGCACTTTTGTGCCCCTATATGGGTCTTTGTTTTATTAATGAATTGTTTTGTCCATTTTAATTTTTTTAGAAAAAACATATTGTTGAGGTCTTTGATTTTTTTTCATCTTTTCATTACAATTGAAATGAAATAAGAGAAGGAAATGCTTGTATTGATGGCTTTGCAAATTCAACTTTTGGTCGATGATTTTATTTGGTGTGGAATAGTTTACCTTTTTGAATTGGGCAAAATTTTGTAGGAACAAATATAGATTACATTACCAATTGTTAGTTGGTTCAATGATGATTGACGCTGAATTTGGTAGGAAGGACCACGGTTTAATCATCCACAACTGCAATCAAAAGGGGTTGGAACCACATGATGTCAGAACTGACTCCCGAACCGTATTAAACTGGTGGTGAAAAAAAAATATAGATTACATTCATTCAAATTCCATTAAGCCATGCATCACTAAACTCTTTTTTCCTTCATCGGATTTTATCTCTTTTGCAATTTGTAATAATATTTTACTTTGTGATATTGTTTTAGATGATAAAGGTGTCGAGGTGTAGACCTAATTGAGATGTATCTCGTCTCGATCTTTTGTACCTCATTAATTTATAATAAAAATGAAAAACCATATTTTACTTGTGTATGATAAATACATAAAATTTAGTCGTATCAATCTTCATGGGCGTTTGGTTAGGTTTTAGAAAATTTTGCATTGTGAAAACGACCTGGATCGACTATTGTCTCACCGAATGGATATCAGATAAGTTGTATGTGATAAACCGACAACACTCAAAATTAGATTAAAACCCTAATGAAATTGCACAATCAATTGATAATTCGAAAATCCCAAAACACACAATTAATCGATGCAAATGAATGATGAAATTAACGAGCAGAACACGAAAAATTGATAAGACAGTCCAGTCACTTCAGTGCAATTGTCCTCGCGTAGCTACGTCTGACCCCGACCCAAATTAGGATTGAGACCACCTTCATTTTTAGGTTTGCAAACTTTATGCCACCCTAAAGTGATTGTCTTCCGTTTCTCAACGTCACTAGACCAACGATCAACATAATGTAAAGGATTAGCAGACCATTGGTGAATATGAAAGTTGTACACCAACATATACTATGAACAATGCTTTTAACAAGCTCCACCCTACCAGACATAGAAGGCATATAAGCGTTCCAAGCAGATAATTTACATTTAGCGCATATTTGAATTAATTTATTTTTGAACTTATGCAAAATAATTTATGCATATAAATAATATTTTTAAGTATTGTTATCAGTATTTCAAGATAGTTTATGATAAAATAACTCATAAAAATTTTTCCAAAAAAAAAAAAAAAAAAACTCATAAAAATAAAATTTTTGTTAGTAGAAATTTATAATTTTTTTTTTTTTTGAAGCAGCAAAAAAGGAATTTCATTAAAGAGTGTTCAAAGCACAAGAAGTGTTAGAGCACTAGAAACATCAAATAAAATTTTTGTTAGTAGGAATTTATAAATTAACATAAAATATCATTTATTTACATAAATTATTTTGCACAAGTTCAAAATTAAGCTAATCTAAAGAGCCTGTTAGTCTTGTTTACAATGATTTGTATATAAGAAACCTTACGTTTGCTTTTGAAAATAGAACTTCCTCTAAATAAGTGAAATGAAGAAAACCAATGGAAAAGTAGTAGATTTCTCAGGACTTATGATTTGACATGAAGCTAAATCAATTTTATCGGACAAAATTACACCGTAGGTCTTTTATCTTATATTTTTAACATTTTGGTCCGTTTATCTTATTTTTTGTAACATTTTGACTTTTTATCTTTTATTTGTAATACTTTGATCATTTAAAGAAGATGAATATATAAAAGAATTAATGAAGATGATGAACATATTTATCAAAATTATGAGTTTTATTTAATTTTAATAAAAATGTATCTTAAAAATTAAAATTCAACATTTTTTTAATAAAAAAATAAATGAAAAAAATGGTTTATATGTGAATGTTAATAAAGATAAATGACAAAAAAATTACAAATAAAAGATCAAAATGTTACAGATAAATAAGATAAAAAACTAAAGTATTACAAATAAAAAATAAAGAATTAAAGTGTTACAAAAAATAAAATAAATGCACCGTAATTTTACCTATTTATCAAAAAGACATTTTAAAACTCTCATATTAGACAAAGATCTTTTAAATCATAATGTATAAGACTATCATCATACATGTCATGAGATATCATTGATGAGAATGGCTAAAGTTAATATACATAAGTGTAATCCTTATGCATGGAGCTCACTTCAACGAAGACTCTTTTCAAAAGAATCGCTTTATTAACCCTTCGGCGGTCTTACCCCACGTGTCTGCCTCCGACTTCGAAGCTGTGGGGGAGATTCGGAACCTGCATACGCTTGCAGCAAGGGGAGATAGATATGGATCCACTAGTTACCAATTTAACGCTTTTTCAAATTGAGCAAGCTATTATTAATGTAGAGAACGAAAAGCTCCAGCAGGAGCAAACCCTGGCTGCCTTCTGGGAGCACATAAGTCAATAACACCCATTAGATTGAGCATCCACATGTAATAATCCTAGCCAATCTCAACTCATACACTCACACCCCATCTCACACCTCCCAAATTACTCATGCACCCCCAAATTTCTCGCGCACCCCCCAAATTTCTCACGCACCCTCCAAAATTTCTCGCGCACCCCCTAAATTTCTCATGCACCCCCCAGATGACTTGTGCCCCCAATTTATTTATTTTTTTTGTCCTCTCCACATTTCTAGCCTAAACCATTTTGCTGTGGGAATGGTTTCAGATATAAACACTCCAAAACCATCAAGTGCATAAGATGGTTTTGAAGAACAACCTATAATTAGAATCCTTATTTTTTATTTTTTTTGGGTACAATTATAATCATTATTTAAAACCATTTAACAAAAATTTTGGTTTCTCATATAAGACAATCTAAACCATTAAATCACAATTATTGTTTCTATTCTAATTTAAAGGGTTGTACTCCAAAACCATTTTATGCATCTAATGGTTTTTTATTACAACCATCTGAAACCATTCCCACAGCAAAATTGTTCAATGGTTTTTTATCATAATCATTATTTTTTAATTTTTTTGGTACAATTATAATCATTATTTAAAACCATTTAACAATAATTTTGGTTTCTCATATAAGACAATCGAAACCATTAAATCACAATTATTGTTTCTATTCTAATTATAGGGTTGTACTCCAAAACCATCGTATGCACTTAATCGTTTTGGATTGCATATCTCTAAAATCATTTCCACAGCAAAATGGTTTACGCTAGAAATGTGGGGGGACAAAAAAAAATAAAAATTGGGGGCACAAGTCATTTAGGTGGTGCATGAGAAATTTGGGTGGTGCGCGAGAAATTTTGGGGTGCGCGAGAAATTAAGGGGTTGCACGAGTAATTTGGGGGGTGCGCTAAGTAACTTACGCATGGTGCATAAGGATGACTTATGCATAATAACCAATCCCGATGAGAATAAGTTTGCCAACCTTAACAGGATTGGCGATTCCTGTACTCAAGAATTCCTTAGCAATATACAAAACAACAAGGATCACCCTGTCTCACACACCTCCATTCGGATCTGTCCTCACTTCGCCGTTTCTCTGTATTTCTCTGTCAGTCGCCGATCTAATGGCCACGAAGCAAAGGGCTGTGGATGATGGTGCTATGACCGAAGTTTCGAGCACGGTCAGTCGGAGGCAGCGGTGGTACGAAGATTTCGTCTGGTTATGTTGTTTTTTGAACTTATGATGATGGTGTTGTTTACTTTAGGCAAGGAAGAAGGAGATTAGAAGAAAATCAGAAAAAGTGAAAGATGGAGATGGAAGAGAGAAAGTCTGACATTTTTTTTATGAGAGTGGAATGACAAAATTGCCCTTGGTTGTAAGAAAATGTTGTAAGAAAATATTGTATAAATTGTTGGATATGCCTTAAAATCTCGGTCACAAGAAGTCAGAAAATTCCTGGAAATCTGTCTGCGGCGCTGCGCGCAGGTCTCTGGCGCTGTGCGCGGCGATGTGCGCTGAGAAGGACCTGTAAAGTGGTTTTGGCTCTGTTTGCTGCGTCGTGCGCGGGCGCGTGAAGTCTTGGAGATTTGCTTGGAAAATATATTTTCTTGGAGGATATTCTGACTTGGATTTGTTTTGTTTTAAAATAGATTGTGTTTGTTTTTAAATACGATATATTTAAAACAATATGAGATTTGGTTTTATTTTAAAAGATTATCTTTTAAAATAAGTAGGCATATATTTTTCTATAAATAGGGATTGTCTTGTTCATAGAAAAACAGAGGAGAGTGAGACAAGATGTAGAGAGTCGGGGTTTGCCACCACAAAAGGCTAGGGTTGTGAATCCTGGGACAAACTACTTTTGGGAACATCTTGTGGGACACCTTGGGTAGACTAGGTCAAATTGAGCCTCTTGGCCACGGGAAGAGATTCGGGTTTTGGGTAGAATTAGGGTTGCTAATTCCTTGTACCCAATTATGGGAATTTCTTGTAAAGTGGTGACTATTTGATCATAGTAGAACGGAAGGGCTGCTCCCTCCCCCAGATTAGGTTCATTAACACCGAACTGAGTAAACAAATTGATCGTGTGTTCTTTTCTTCTTGCCGTGTTTATTGTTTGAATTATTGCATCATCGTCTCTATCCTGTCCTTATATTTGGTTGCTTGTTACGCTTGCTCCACACATCAGTTTCTTATTGGTGTGAGTTTCATCGAACTCGCAACATAAATAACATTTTTAACAATCACATAAGTACCTTTTAACAGAGTTGGTGGGGAAAAGGGTAGTTGTGCAACAATTGATGACTAATTTAAACGACCTATTTGGTACTAAAAAACTTAAATGATCGACCTATTTGTTACAAAGTTTGAAAGATCTTATGAGGAAGCCAATTATGAGTAAATAATTGAAGAACAGCTTCAAAAACATCCTTACCAATTAATTATATCCCAATAGCAGCTTTAACTTCTTCAAGACTAGGAAGATTAGTGAGCAGCATAACATTCATATACCAACTTTGTCACGACCCGACCTAACAGCCATGACCGGTGTCGCGGTGATTTTTGGATGTCAAGCTATAAGGAAGCATTGAATCGCAAAATGTTTAAATACACCACCGAGCTTTTATTTTTCCGAAGAAGGGAGAAAAGCCCGTTAAAACACCCTAAAGAAAGAGATCGAGGTAAGGGGGTTGGTTACGCGAAGGGAAGGTATTAGCACCCTAGGCGTCTATAGTACTCTATAGGAACCTCTTGTATTCTATTCTAAGCGCTTTGTTTTATGTGTTTGAAAAGTATGTATAAGATTAGGGCTAATGAGCATTTATTTGGGAAAATGAGTTTTGAGTGATAAAATGCACTTGGCTTGAGTTCCAAGGTTTTAATCTAATGAAAAGAATTGAGTTTTAAGAATTGAAAATAAAACTTGATTTGAAAAACCAAGTGTTTTTACCTAGAGAAAATAAAGTTTGATTGATTAATGACTTGGTTTAAAATCCAAGTTGTTTTGAAAAAAAGGTTTTTGATAAATGACATATTTTGGATATTTTTTGAGAAGAGGTGTTGACCTCTATTTTTTGGCTAAAAAGGGTTAATGATTCTAACGAGGGTTCTAACGCTTCAACTAACAACCTAAAATATTTGAATCGTGCCTAGACTTTTGCAACGACATATAGGTCGAGGTTTTCTCCTTTCTTCGGATTAAAAAATTAAATATACTAACGAGCAATAATGAGCGAGAATTTAAATCACACAATACATCCGGGGGGGTAGCATGCAATGGGGAATTGAATTAAATAAATAATAACAATAAATAATGACTGAAAATAAATCGCACGAATAACGCACATTTAAAATTACAACCGGGGGGGAAACATGTATAGGGGGATTTTAAATATAATGGCATGAATATGAATAAATGAGACATAAATTTAAAGCATATGATATAATGGAAATGCTATAAACATAAATATTGAGCATATAATCATAAATCACGAAACAGAAATATAAGACATGTAATAAATGAATAAGTGTGAAGCACATAATAAAGTATGAATAGTGTGTGAGGCATGAAAGTGAATAATCAATCAAGTGGCAAAATTAACACATAAAGCATGTGAATAAAACAAACAAGAAAGAAGCAAAAGCAAAGATTATCACATCATGACAATACAAATAATTGAATAGAAGTAAATCACGCAATATCAACATGTTTCAAATTTACACACACACATGCATTTATTTTTCAATTAAGTAAAAGAGATTGAAAATTCATTAAAACATCTAAGACTATATATCTGATGTCATAGAAGCATTATCAAAATAAATCAAGTATTTCAAAACTCAAATACATGCATGTTTATTTTTTAATCGGACAAAGAAAATGATTTACAATTAGACCACCCTATTAGCAATTAAATACAAACAAAATAAAAAAACCTAGAGTTAAATCATGGAAGCAAGAATTATACATATCATCAAACATAGAGTAAAAGTTAATAGTATTTAAGAATTAAAACACCAAATTAGTCATTTAAAAAAAATTAACATGCAAACCCTATAATTGATTAGTAAAATTATAAACATAAGATAAATAAAAGACAAACATGTAATTAAGATAAAATGGAATGAAATCTGAAGTCAACCATCCACAAAAATTGATTAAGAGCTCATGACATAACAAAAGCATAAGACAAATAATTTATTAACATATTAGGTTAATTATTAGCAATTAATCCTAATTAAATAAAATCAAAAGATGGCAAACACATAGCATGTGATCTAAAATTTAAATTCTAAGACTAAACCATAGAGACAAACAACCAAGCATATTAACAATCACATAATTATTTTCATGGCAATTAAAGTAACAATTAAAAATTAATTAAAAAAAAAACCTAACATATCACTATTATTACTAATTAATACAATTAATAATGAAATCAAGACAAAATAAGTTCAAAACAGAGGGTAACCCTTATCAAACATCATTTAAAAAATTCATAGCATGACAAAATCAAAGGATAATAAATTTCATATTATTTAGAGTTGATTTCTAGCATTTAAACCTAATTTAAATAACATAAAAGCCAAGAAAAATCAAAATAACACATAATCAGGTTTATAATCTAGGTAAAAAGCCAAATATTAATATATGTTCACATTATATCATAGATCAAAGAAACATAAACATATTATCAAATATTAATTAAACTAAACCTAATTTATGCACCAATAAATAAGAAAATATGCAAAAAATATCAAATAAATAAATTAAAAATTAATTTCAAGTTATATCAGTTAATATTACCCTAGAACACAATTAAAAAATATCATTCATATCAAAAATGAAAAATAAAATCAAAACAATGAAGGGGGTGCAAGCAGCAAACGAAATAAAAAAGGGGTGTAGAACAGTAAAAAGCCCAGGCCCAGTTCGCGCTGCAGTTATACCAAACAAAAAAAATCTGAGGCTATAGGGTCCAGATCTAGTGCGACGCGCATAGTGTGGCTTACGAATTACCACCGTCAGATCCTTATTAAATCAGATCAGACGGCTACGTTCATTGCCGCACGTGCGTCCCTTGGATCGATCAAACGGACGCGATTAAAACTGGAAAAAAGACATGGAACACGTACTCTCATCTTCTCCGGCGAGACTCAAACATTTCCGGTGACAACTCCTGTCACCGGAGTTTCAAAAAAAACCCAGAAATCAACAAAACGCATATGGTTCTCTTTGTTTTTTCACGAGGAATTCAAATATATAATTAGTTTTTCAAAACAATGTCTGTAATTCAAAAAACGAAGAGAAAACGAAAAAGTTTCAAAACTCAAACATATAAAACGAGCAAGAATCAAGATCAAATACCAACCCAGAAAGCTTTATCATGTTAAAATAAGATGGAAAGGATTAAAAAGGAAGAGAAAAGCTACCAGAATCGAGCTAGAATGACTTGGGTTTTTCACGAACTTTGAGCTCCAACACAAGCTCCAAATCACCACTGGAACTTCAAATTGATGATTGGGTTTTTGTTCTGAAGGATTATAGAAGGTGTTTGAGGTGTTAATTGCAAGAAAAAGTAAGTAAATCGTGTTTTTGGATATTTGAATAAGTGAGAAGATGTGAGAGTGTTCTTCAGCTGCTTCACCTCCAATTCTTCCAACCCTTGGCTCTGAAAAACGTGTCTCTATTTATAGAATGAGTTTAGGTTATGAAAAGAGTGATTGTGAGTGAATGAGAGGGGTATTCTTGAGTTTTTGCAAAAGGGATATTTTGTGTTGATGCTCAATCAAGTGCACATGTGTTTTGATCTGATGCAAAGGGGATTTTGGAGTATATTCTGAGATCAAATGGTTGAGAGAAGATCATGGGAATTTTTGGAATTTATTTGATGGAAGAAAATAATTTAAAACCAATTTAAAACCATTTTGAAAATAAATAAATATGTGAAAAATATAAATATACATGAGCAAGGGCAAAAATGTCCATTTTTGGGGTTTATAAAATGCATGAATTAAGTTGAAAGTAATTAAAAAAGTTTGGATAAAAAAGGTTACTTGTTGATGAAGAAATGAATTTTTGAACTTAAAATGTAAATATGAATATAATAATATAATATATAAAATAAAAATACAAATGAAAATCAAAATATTTTTGTCATGCTTATAAAATGATGGAGATGAAATTATAGATCAAAAATTATGATGAAATGGATGAAAAAGGAGATTACTTGCAAAAGAAGTTATCTCATTATTTGAAATTTGAAAAGGGTAAAATAGGAATGAAATTGAATTTATGAACAAATCATGGCACAAAGGGTATATTTGAAAATTTATGGTGCAAGAAAAAGGATCAAAATGTCATGCAATTAATTATCTAAAAATGAAACAGTTAATCAGCGTAAACAGGATAAAATACTATTTTTGACAATTTTAAATTAATAAATAATAATAATGATGAAAATTGACATGTCTAAAAATGAACCAAAATTTAAATGGAAAAAATTAGGGTGGTCAAAAAATGGGGTATGACAGATGCCCCTATTTAAGTTTCTTCTACCGGGAGTTCGAAAGAAGAAAAAGATATTTTTGATGTTTTTATTATTTTGAAAGGACGGTAGAAGAGACTTAAATATAAAGTGCGCCATTTTTTGACCAACCAGTCAAGGAATGGTATGATGGCAGACTATGAATGCTATGCTTTGAAATGCAAGGCTATGCAAGGTTTATCTAGGAGACAAACTTACTGGGGAATAATGATGAAAGTAAATAAAGTCCTGTAACGGACAGAGGTAAAGACAGAAAGCAATAAAGTCCTGTGAACGGACATAAGCAATAAAGTCCTGTGGACGGACATAAGCAGTAAAGTCCTGTGATCGGACAGAAGTAAAGACAGAAAGCAATAAAGTCTTGTGATCGGACATAAGCAATAAAGTCCTGTGAATGGACAGAAGTAAAGACAGAAAGCAATAAAGTCCTGTGAGCGGACAGAAGTAAAGACAGAAAGCGATAAAGTTCTGTGAGCGGACAGAAGTAAAGACAGAAAGCGATAAAGTCCTGTGAGCGGACATAAGCAATAAAGTCCTGTATCGGACAGAAGTAAAGACAGAAAGCAATAAAATGTTTACCAATCTCTTGGATATGGTGAGGATCTGATTAGAAAACTGAACCGTTAATTGACATTATGAAGAGATAAGACCTATTATGAAAGGAATGAACTGAATTGACCAGATATATCTGAGAATGACTTCACTGGGGAGTTTTGAATGGTGATTTGCGACATTTGGCATTTAAAATGTACTAAGTAATGAATGCTCTATATGACTTATGAATACAAGCACATTCTGTTGGAACAAAGCTGGTTTTGACATAACCCAAGTAGTTTTGATGATAACAAAAGTATTAATATATAATAGGGACTACTGATAATTTACTCTAGTGTGCAGACATACAAGTTAAAATTTATTTTACACTAGAAGATTAAAGTATCCCCAGAAGTTAGGAAAACGCAAGTTCTGAAGGCAACACAGAAGTTGAAGCCACAGAAGTTGTTGGTCAAAGTCAACCAGAAGATGAAGTCATCA
Source organism: Trifolium fragiferum (assembly GCA_954870985.1). Lineage (NCBI taxonomy): Eukaryota > Viridiplantae > Streptophyta > Magnoliopsida > Fabales > Fabaceae > Trifolium > Trifolium fragiferum. The sequence goes on from OX940794.1 coordinate 20,566,176, forward strand.
GAAGAAACATTGCTTTATGCAAACTCTGATGATGATGAAATAGCAGAAGACGTCAAAGAACATTCCATTATTCTTAACGACTATCATCTACAAGGAAAAGGAACTGAAGAGTCATTAGAACGTTATTCAAATCGTTATTCTCTTGACAACGACGTCTGTACTATTGTACTATCTTTGTTTTCCTGATTTGGGCGAATATTCGTGATCAAGGACCAGAAGTTGTTCTTTTACTTGATTTGAATAAACACATTTCAAATGAAAACAATAGTATAGTACTACCTAGCTCATTTCATCTGTATCCGCTCAAATTCAAGACGCTCCAACAACGCCTATAAAAGGAGGAAGGATTTGAAGACGAGATACAACAACACATCTACGAACAAAGAGCTGTTATTCTGCTAAATTTCAAAGAGCTATTTTTAACTTAGATACAACTTGAGTTGATTTTCAAATTCAAGACATTAGCTTTCAACCTCTGGCTTGTCAGTTGTTGAACCTTAGTTTTCTTCTAGAATTCTAAGAACAGTCTTGTAATATAAGTTGTATTTCTTTGTTCTGTGAACTCTGATATTTGTTATCAGTGTTAAAAAAAAAAATTGTATTTGTTTTTGTTGTTAGAAGTCTCTTGCTTGTGTGCTTGAGCATTGGAAGTCTCTTGTAAGGAGTTACTTGAGCATTGGAAGTCTTTTGCTGTGAGCTTGAGCAATTGTAATCTTGGTGATTATAGTGAAATCCCTTGGAAGTGCAAGGGGACTGGACTACTCTCGGTTTGTGAGAGGAACCAGTATAAATCTTCCGTGTCATCTCTTCTCTCTTCTCTCTGTTTCATTTACCTCATACTCTGTTTTCCTGTTCGCGACCAGAAGTTGTTTGTGTTAAAAGGTTTTGGTCCGCTGCGATATCTGATAAGTTGAAAAACTTAGAAGAAGTTTTAATTTAACCAAAACACAATTCAACCCCCCTTCTTGTGTTTTTCACACCTTCAATTGGTATCAGAGCCTGGTTCTGTTATATCACTTTGCAGTGAGACAGTTATTTGTTGTGACAAAACACTATGTCTGGTGATCTTGGCAAAAAGCCTGAAGGAACTACCATTCCCTTCAGCTATGATGTTGATGATAAAAACAACAACAACAAAGCTCCCAAGTTCAATGGTGATGGATCTACCTTCTCCTGGTGGAAAGATAGAATCTGTAGTCATCTAGTGGGTATTGATGATGATCTTTGGGATTTAGTTGAAAGAGGAACTACGTTTCAAGGTTTGGATGAAAGAGGAAGATTGGATTATGATACAAGACAAGCTTTCACTGACAAGGACAAGAAAGCGTACAAGAAGCACCACAGAGTCAAAGATATCTTGATAAGCTGCATATCTCACGAAGAGTATCTTAAGATCACAGATAAATCTACTGCTAAGAGTATCTATGATTCTCTGTGCTCATCTTATGATGGAAACAAACAGGTTCAGGAGGCAAAAGCAACACTTCTGATTCAACAGTATGAACTGTTTAGAATGAAGGATGATGAGAACATTGAATCTATTTTCTCTAGATTCAAAGTTCTGGTCGCAGGCCTTCAAGTTCTGAAGAAAAGTTATACTACTTCAGATCATGTGAAGAAGATTCTTAGAAGCTTACCTGCTAAGTGGAGACCTAAGGTCACTGCTATTCAGGAAGCAAAGGATTTGGACACACTAAGTCTAGAGGGTTTGATTAGTTCACTCATGAGTCATGAGATTGAGCTATCCTCTGATGAACCTCAGAAGAGAATGAAGTCGTTGGCTCTGCCAGCAACTTCTGGACCTTCTAAGGCTCTCAAGGCTAAAGTTGTTGAATCTGAGACAGAAGAATCTTCTGCTGATGATCAAGAAGATGGATCAGATGATGATGTATTTGCTCTTCTGACCAAGAGGTTCCAGAAGTGGGCAAAGAGAAAGCCAAGATATTCTGGTTACAGAAGTTCTGGGAATAAAGATAAGAAGGATGATTCAAAGAACTGCTTCAACTGCAACAAGCCTGGACACTTCATTGCTGATTGTCCTGACTTGAGCACCAACGGAAAAGGAAGAAAGAGCACTTTCAAGAAAAAAGCTAAAATGAGTCTTCTAGCTACATGGGAAGATCTTGACAAGCTGTCTGATGATGAAGCTGAAGATGCAAAAGCAAATTTGGCACTCATGGCCACAGCAGAATCAGAAATTGAAAGTGATGTTGAGTCAGATTCAGAAGATATTGAACAGGTTATTTCTAAACTCTCTGACACTCAACTCTCTAAGGCTTTGAAAGATACTGTGATGAAGTACATGGAAAAATCAAATGAGTTAGAGCTTTTCAAGCAAAAGTACAATATACTCAATGATAAAGTTAATCATATTCAAGAAGACTATAAGAAGTCCTTAAAGACTATTCAAGTTCTTGAAAATGGTTGCAGAACATGTAATAAACCCTTTGATAAGCATGAGATTGCTCTTCAAGAGTTTGTTCATCACAATATTGACAAGCACAAGTTAGCCTCTATGATTTATGGTGCTGGCAAATACACTGGACAGGGTTTGGGGTGTACTGTCAAAGGAAACTCAAATCAGTCTGTGTGTATTAGCAGAACATCTTCTGATCTTTATTCAAATTTTGTTTCTAGTAGTAGTACAGAAAATCAAAAAGTGTCAGATGCTCAAGTAAGCCTGGAGTCTTTGAAAACCTCTGCTCCCATTGCTTCAGTATACAAGTCTTATAAAGGAGTACAGAAGATCTTCAGGCCTATGAGTACTCGGGGCATGAGATCAGGCTGTACAAACTTGAAAGCTGGTTTGCTGACACACTCTGGGTCAAGGTCCAAAGGAAAGACTAAGCCTAAACCTGATTTCGAAGGCTCACCTCACTATGGACCCTCTGGAAACTACAAGAGACAGAAGAAGAATAAAAGAACTAACTATAGAGGACCCATCAGAATATGGGTACCAAAGTCTGAGATAATGTATACTGCAGGTATGCACCCCAAGAAGAAAGCAAAGCTCATGGTATCTGGACAGTGGATGTTCACGACACATGACAGGAGACAAGCACTTGTTCCTCACCCTAACTCTGAGAGAGGGAGGAACTGTAGGATTTGGTGGGAACCAGAAAGGCAAAATCATTGGTATAGGTAAAGTAGGTAATTCTTCCCTATCTATTTCTGATGTTTGGTTGGTTGATGGACTACAACATAACTTACTTAGCATAAGTCAATTATGTGACAGTAATTATGATGTTGTGTTTAATAAGAATTCATGTACTATGATTAACAATTCTGACAAGTCCATTTTATTTAAAGGCTGTAGAAAAGGCAATGTATATAAGGTGAATCTATCTGATCTTGAGGATCAGAATGTGCTTTGTTTATTGACTCTAAGTGATGAGAAATGGGTTTGGCATAAGAGATTGGGTCATGCTAATTGGAGATTGATCTCTAAACTTAGCAAGGACAATCTTGTTATAGGCCTTCCTAAACTATCTTATCACTCAGATTCTCTTTGTGACTCTTGTCCGAAAGGGAAATTTGTCAAAAGCTCATTTAAACCTAAGAACATTGTATCTACCTCCAGACCTTTAGAACTTCTGCACATTGATTTGTTTGGACCAGTTAGTGCTGCTTCACTCAATGGAAAGAAGTATGGATTAGTCATTGTTGATGATTATAGTAGATGGACATAGGTAAGATTTCTGAAATCTAAAAATGACACATATGAAGAGTTTAGTGTCTTCTGTGCCCAGATTCAGAATGAAAAGGATTTGAGAATCCTAAAGGTAAGGAGTGATCATGGTGAAGAGTTTGAGAATGAGCCTTTTGAATCTTTTTGTGAAGAACATGGAATTTTCCATGAGTTCTCTTCTCCTAGAACCCCACAGCAAAATGGAGTTGTAGAGAGAAAGAACAGATCTTTGCAGGAGATGGCTAGAACTATGATGCATGAAAACTCCTTAGCTAAGTCATTCTGGGCAGAAGCAATAAACACTGCTTGTTATATTCAGAACAGAATCTATATTAGACCAATTCTGAATAAAACAACATATGAACTTTTTAGAGGATGGAAACCTAACATTTCTTATTTTCACCAATTTGGTTGTACTTGTTATAACGCCCCAACTAAATTATCTAGAATATTTAGTCGGAACATTAATAACTGAAATCTGAGTACATCAATTTAAAGGAATTATCACTGAAAATGCAATATCATTAAAAATATTATTACAATATTCAAGTACAACAGTGGAAAGAGTTAATAATAACAAGATAACAAGTTAAATAAAACAGAGAAGAAGACTAAGTCTTCTAAGCTGACAATCCAAGCGCGGCTCCAATCGTCAGATCCAATCCTGGTCCCTGCTCCGAAATAACCTGTCTTACCTAAAAAAAATAAATGGAGTGGGGTGAGACTACTAAGTCTCAGTGGGTCCTACTACCTACCTAATGGCTACTAAGCCGGGGCTCCTAATCAGTCATATCATATTTTCATTCATATCATAATATCATAAGCATAATTAAATAAAAGTGTATCACACAATTAGTCTTGTTGATTTTAAACCGCAAGCACTCTGAGGTGAGCACGTCTCAGAGGCTTGCCTTGTCCGCGAACAGAAAGCGTTCCGGCGTGCAGCTTGTTGGGAAAATAACCAGCATAGAGAAAACAAAATAACACAATCACAAAACAAGAATATTTGTTTACCCAGTTCGATCAAAACAACCTAGTCTGGGGGAGAGAGCAACTATCCGTTCCACTAAATCCAAAGAGTAACTTTGTAACATCCCAATATTTTATTTATGCATTTTATTGATTTCTTATTTGATAATATAGTTATATTAATTATTTTATTTAGTATTTTATATTTTATTATTTGATGAGATAATGATTATTTAAGTATTTAATTAATAAATAAGGTTTGGAAATCAATTAGTACTAAGTTAGCAATGTGGCAAATCAATTTTGACTAAATCCAATATTGGAAACCTTGTGCCAATGTGTTATTTACGTGAATCATGATATGAGATGAGCACATGCTTTAACATAATGAGTTAACCGTATTTCCTATAATTGTGCCACTTAATCCCCGACTTAACTAGCCTTCAAAACTCATCAATTATATTAAAATAGTTGTAACTCTTTGTTTGGCAAAAGGCACGATCTTGTGTTCTATATATTTTGCTTCACATTCTTCTTTTTAAAAAATATATCCTTAATTAGTAGAATTCCGAGAACTTTTGTGCTAGAAAGAAGAGCTATTGAGGTAAGGGCAGTCTCCTCCATATAAGTTACTATGCATGAATTTAGTTGTGTTGAAATATTGTACAATGATAATTATGTGTGTGTTTTCTTAATAATTGTGAATATATGATCTCTGATATTATCACCGAGTTTTTAAGAGAAAAACTTTATTATATTATTGAGACATGCATCATATAGAATGTGTATTATGGTGCCTTTGTGGCAGGTTTTATTTTAGCCTTTGTGGCTTGAGCCTTTGTGGCTGGTGCCTTTGTGGCAGGTTTCTCATTGGTATGAGATTTATTATCCGGATCATTTAGAATAAGAGCATCCATTGTTTTGTTTTATTTCTTTAAAAGAAAGTATAGTTTTTTATGTGTGCTTTTGATTTATACTATATTTTATACGGCTAAGTTATGAATGGTTTTCTTGATATGGGCGATGGGAAAGATTACTGACCCTTACCACTACAGGTACAAAGCTTGGAGATGTTTGATATTGTCGTTGCGTACGCGGGGAAACAAAAGAGGGTTTTTTATTGAGTATAAATTTAATATTTTGAAGTTGATGACTTGTACTATATTTGGATTCAATTTATTTAATCCAATATTTTGGTATGTAAATAGTAATGTTTAAGAATTTCTTTATAATAATATGTATAAACGTAATTGATTTTCAATTTTGAACTTTACGTTTTTAATTTTCTTGTTACAATTCCTTGTTTAAAAGAATATATTAATAATTTATCAAACTTATTTGGATTAAAAATCCGGGATGTTACATTTGGTATCAGAGCAATAATCCTCGGACAAACATTTTTGGGGTGGGTGCGATTGCTTGATGTGTGAGTTGTGTTTGACTTTGCGATTGTTAGAAATGATATTTTTGTTTGTAAATTATTTTCTCATTTATGCTTTTGACTTTTATTTAATATCAGAGTACGCAGCGAAAACATGATACTTTATGTTGTTCGTTCTTTATCTTCAATAGCTTCTTGTGATGTATTTAAAAGAGTATTTCTTGTTTTTTTTTTCCTTCTTTCTATTGTGTAGTTTCGAGGAAGAAACTTTTTTAAGAGGGTAATAATGTAACACCCCAATATTTTATTTATGCATTTTATTGATTTCTTATTTGATAATATAGTTATATTAATTATTTTATTTAGTATTTTATATTTTATTATTTGATGAGATAATGATTATTTAAGTATTTAATTAATAAATAAGTTTTGGAAATCAATTAGTACTAAGTTTGCAATGTGGCAAATCAATTTTGACTAAATCCAATATTGGAAACCTTGTGCCAATGTGTTATTTACGTGAATCATGATATAAGATGAGCACATGCTTTAACATAATGAGTTAACCGTATTTCCTATAATTGTGCCACTTAATTCCCGACTTAACTAGCCTTCAAAACTCATCAATTATATTAAAATAGTTGTAACTCTTTGTTTGGCAAAAGGCACGATCTTGTGTTCTATATATTTTGCTTCACATTCTTCTTTTTAAAAAATATATCCTTAATTAGTAGAATTCCGAGAACTTTTGTGCTAGAAAGAAGAGCTATTGAGGTAAGGGCAGTCTCCTCCATATAAGTTACTATGCATGAATTTAGTTGTGTTGAAATATTGTACAATGATAATTATGTGTGTGTTTTCTTAATAATTGTGAATATATGATCTCTGATATTATCACCGAGTTTTTAAGAGAAAAACTTTATTATATTATTGAGACATGCATCATATAGAATGTGTATTATGGTGCCTTTGTGGCAGGTTTTATTTTAGCCTTTGTGGCTTGAGCCTTTGTGGCTGGTGCCTTTGTGGCAGGTTTCTCATTGGTATGAGATTTATTATCCGGATCATTTAGAATAAGAGCATCCATTGTTTTGTTTTATTTCTTTAAAAGAAAGTATAGTTTTTTATGTGTGCTTTTGATTTATACTATATTTTATACGGCTAAGTTATGAATGGTTTTCTTGATATGGGCGATGGGAAAGATTACTGACCCTTACCACTACAGGTACAAAGCTTGGAGATGTTTGATATTGTCGTTGCGTACGCGGGGGAAACAAAAGAGGGTTTTTTATTGAGTATAAATTTAATATTTTGAAGTTGATGACTTGTACTATATTTGGATTCAATTTATTTAATCCAATATTTTGGTATGTAAATAGTAATGTTTAAGAATTTCTTTATAATAATATGTATAAACGTAATTGATTTTCAATTTTGAACTTTACGTTTTTAATTTTCTTGTTACAATTCCTTGTTTAAAAGAATATATTAATAATTTATCAAACTTATTTGGATTAAAAATCCGGGATGTTACATTTGGTATCAGAGCAATAATCCTCGGACAAACATTTTTGGGGTGGGTGCGATTGCTTGATGTGTGAGTTGTGTTTGACTTTGCGATTGTTAGAAATGATATTTTTGTTTGTAAATTATTTTCTCATTTATGCTTTTGACTTTTATTTAATATCAGAGTACGCAGCGAAAACATGATACTTTATGTTGTTCGTTCTTTATCTTCAATAGCTTCTTGTGATGTATTTAAAAGAGTATTTCTTGTTTTTTTTTCCTTCTTTCTATTGTGTAGTTTCGAGGAAGAAACTTTTTTAAGAGGGTAATAATGTAACACCCCAATATTTTATTTATGCATTTTATTGATTTCTTATTTGATAATATAGTTATATTAATTATTTTATTTAGTATTTTATATTTTATTATTTGATGAGATAATGATTATTTAAGTATTTAATTAATAAATAAGTTTTGGAAATCAATTAGTACTAAGTTTGCAATGTGGCAAATCAATTTTGACTAAATCCAATATTGGAAACCTTGTGCCAATGTGTTATTTACGTGAATCATGATATAAGATGAGCACATGCTTTAACATAATGAGTTAACCGTATTTCCTATAATTGTGCCACTTAATTCCCGACTTAACTAGCCTTCAAAACTCATCAATTATATTAAAATAGTTGTAACTCTTTGTTTGGCAAAAGGCACGATCTTGTGTTCTATATATTTTGCTTCACATTCTTCTTTTTAAAAAATATATCCTTAATTAGTAGAATTCCGAGAACTTTTGTGCTAGAAAGAAGAGCTATTGAGGTAAGGGCAGTCTCCTCCATATAAGTTACTATGCATGAATTTAGTTGTGTTGAAATATTGTACAATGATAATTATGTGTGTGTTTTCTTAATAATTGTGAATATATGATCTCTGATATTATCACCGAGTTTTTAAGAGAAAAACTTTATTATATTATTGAGACATGCATCATATAGAATGTGTATTATGGTGCCTTTGTGGCAGGTTTTATTTTAGCCTTTGTGGCTTGAGCCTTTGTGGCTGGTGCCTTTGTGGCAGGTTTCTCATTGGTATGAGATTTATTATCCGGATCATTTAGAATAAGAGCATCCATTGTTTTGTTTTATTTCTTTAAAAGAAAGTATAGTTTTTTATGTGTGCTTTTGATTTATACTATATTTTATACGGCTAAGTTATGAATGGTTTTCTTGATATGGGCGATGGGAAAGATTACTGACCCTTACCACTACAGGTACAAAGCTTGGAGATGTTTGATATTGTCGTTGCGTACGCGGGGAAACAAAAGAGGGTTTTTTATTGAGTATAAATTTAATATTTTGAAGTTGATGACTTGTACTATATTTGGATTCAATTTATTTAATCCAATATTTTGGTATGTAAATAGTAATGTTTAAGAATTTCTTTATAATAATATGTATAAACGTATTTGAACATTACGTTTTTAATTTTCTTGTTACAATTCCTTGTTTAAAAGAATATATTAATAATTTATCAAACTTATTTGGATTAAAAATCCGGGATGTTACATTTGGTATCAGAGCAATAATCCTCGGACAAACATTTTTGGGGTGGGTGCGATTGCTTGATGTGTGAGTTGTGTTTGACTTTGCGATTGTTAGAAATGATATTTTTGTTTGTAAATTATTTTCTCATTTATGCTTTTGGCTTTTATTTAATATCAGAGTACGCAGCGAAAACATGATACTTTATGTTGTTCGTTCTTTATCTTCAATAGCTTCTTGTGATGTATTTAAAAGAGTATTTCTTGTTTTTTTTTTCTTCTTTCTATTGTGTAGTTTCGAGGACGAAACTTTTTTAAGAGGGTAATAATGTAACACCCCAATATTTTATTTATGCATTTTATTGATTTCTTATTTGATAATATAGTTATATTAATTATTTTATTTAGTATTTTATATTTTATTATTTGATGAGATAATGATTATTTAAGTATTTAATTAATAAATAAGTTTTGGAAATCAATTAGTACTAAGTTAGCAATGTGGCAAATCAATTTTGACTAAATCCAATATTGGAAACCTTGTGCCAATGTGTTATTTACGTGAATCATGATATGAGATGAGCACATGCTTTAACATAATGAGTTAACCGTATTTCCTATAATTGTGCCACTTAATTCCCGACTTAACTAGCCTTCAAAACTCATCAATTATATTAAAATAGTTGTAACTCTTTGTTTGGCAAAAGGCACGATCTTGTGTTCTATATATTTTGCTTCACATTCTTCTTTTTAAAAAATATATCCTTAATTAGTAGAATTCCGAGAACTTTTGTGCTAGAAAGAAGAGCTATTGAGGTAAGGGCAGTCTCCTCCATATAAGTTACTATGCATGAATTTAGTTGTATTGAAATATTGTACAATGATAATTATGTGTGTGTTTTCTTAATAATTGTGAATATATGATCTCTGATATTATCACCGAGTTTTTAAGAGAAAAACTTTATTATATTATTGAGACATGCATCATATAGAATGTGTATTATGGTGCCTTTGTGGCAGGTTTTATTTTAGCCTTTGTGGCTTGAGCCTTTGTGGCTGGTGCCTTTGTGGCAGGTTTCTCATTGGTATGAGATTTATTATCCGGATCATTTAGAATAAGAGCATCCATTGTTTTGTTTTATTTCTTTAAAAGAAAGTATAGTTTTTTATGTGTGCTTTTGATTTATACTATATTTTATACGGCTAAGTTATGAATGGTTTTCTTGATATGGGCGATGGGAAAGATTACTGACCCTTACCACTACAGGTACAAAGCTTGGAGATGTTTGATATTGTCGTTGCGTACGCGGGGAAACAAAAGAGGGTTTTTTATTGAGTATAAATTTAATATTTTGAAGTTGATGACTTGTACTATATTTGGATTCAATTTATTTAATCCAATATTTTGGTATGTAAATAGTAATGTTTAAGAATTTCTTTATAATAATATGTATAAACGTATTTGAACTTTACGTTTTTAATTTTCTTGTTACAATTCCTTGTTTAAAAGAATATATTAATAATTTATCAAACTTATTTGGATTAAAAATCCGGGATGTTACATTTGGTATCAGAGCAATAATCCTCGGACAAACATTTTTGGGGTGGGTGCGATTGCTTGATATGTGAGTTGTGTTTGACTTTGCGATTGTTAGAAATGATATTTTTGTTTGTAAATTATTTTCTCATTTATGCTTTTGGCTTTTATTTAATATCAGAGTACGTAGCGAAAACATGATACTTTATGTTGTTCGTTCTTTATCTTCAATAGCTTCTTGTGATGTATTTAAAAGAGTATTTCTTGTTTTTTTTTTCTTCTTTCTATTGTGTAGTTTCGAGGACGAAACTTTTTTAAGAGGGTAATAATGTAACACCCCAATATTTTATTTATGCATTTTATTGATTTCTTATTTGATAATATAGTTATATTAATTATTTTATTTAGTATTTTATATTTTATTATTTGATGAGATAATGATTATTTAAGTATTTAATTAATAAATAAGTTTTGGAAATCAATTAGTACTAAGTTAGCAATGTGGCAAATCAATTTTGACTAAATCCAATATTGGAAACCTTGTGCCAATGTGTTATTTACGTGAATCATTATATGAGATGAGCACATGCTTTAACATAATGAGTTAACCGTATTTCCTATAATTGTGCCACTTAATTCCCGACTTAACTAGCCTTCAAAACTCATCAATTATATTAAAATAGTTGTAACTCTTTGTTTGGCAAAAGGCACGATCTTGTGTTCTATATATTTTGCTTCACATTCTTCTTTTTAAAAAATATATCCTTAATTAGTAGAATTCCGAGAACTTTTGTGCTAGAAAGAAGAGCTATTGAGGTAAGGGCAGTCTCCTCCATATAAGTTACTATGCATGAATTTAGTTGTGTTGAAATATTGTACAATGATAATTATGTGTGTGTTTTCTTAATAATTGTGAATATATGATCTCTGATATTATCACCGAGTTTTTAAGAGAAAAACTTTATTATATTATTGAGACATGCATCATATAGAATGTGTATTATGGTGCCTTTGTGGCAGGTTTTATTTTAGCCTTTGTGGCTTGAGCCTTTGTGGCTGGTGCCTTTGTGGCAGGTTTCTCATTGGTATGAGATTTATTATCCGGATCATTTAGAATAAGAGCATCCATTGTTTTGTTTTATTTCTTTAAAAGAAAGTATAGTTTTTTATGTGTGCTTTTGATTTATACTATATTTTATACGGCTAAGTTATGAATGGTTTTCTTGATATGGGCGATGGGAAAGATTACTGACCCTTACCACTACAGGTACAAAGCTTGGAGATGTTTGATATTGTCGTTGCGTACGCGGGGAAACAAAAGAGGGTTTTTTATTGAGTATAAATTTAATATTTTGAAGTTGATGACTTGTACTATATTTGGATTCAATTTATTTAATCCAATATTTTGGTATGTAAATAGTAATGTTTAAGAATTTCTTTATAATAATATGTATAAACGTATTTGAACTTTACGTTTTTAATTTTCTTGTTACAATTCCTTGTTTAAAAGAATATATTAATAATTTATCAAACTTATTTGGATTAAAAATCCGGGATGTTACATTTGGTATCAGAGCAATAATCCTCGGACAAACATTTTTGGGGTGGGTGCGATTGCTTGATGTGTGAGTTGTGTTTGACTTTGCGATTGTTAGAAATGATATTTTTGTTTGTAAATTATTTTCTCATTTATGCTTTTGGCTTTTATTTAATATCAGAGTACGCAGCGAAAACATGATACTTTATGTTGTTCGTTCTTTATCTTCAATAGCTTCTTGTGATGTATTTAAAAGAGTATTTCTTGTTTTTTTTTTTTTTCTTCTTTCTATTGTGTAGTTTCGAGGACGAAACTTTTTTAAGAGGGTAATAATGTAACACCCCAATATTTTATTTATGCATTTTATTGATTTCTTATTTGATAATATAGTTATATTAATTATTTTATTTAGTATTTTATATTTTATTATTTGATGAGATAATGATTATTTAAGTATTTAATTAATAAATAAGTTTTGGAAATCAATTAGTACTAAGTTAGCAATGTGGCAAATCAATTTTGACTAAATCCAATATTGGAAACCTTGTGCCAATGTGTTATTTACGTGAATCATGATATGAGATGAGCACATGCTTTAACATAATGAGTTAACCGTATTTCCTATAATTGTGCCACTTAATTCCCGACTTAACTAGCCTTCAAAACTCATCAATTATATTAAAATAGTTGTAACTCTTTGTTTGGCAAAAGGCACGATCTTGTGTTCTATATATTTTGCTTCACATTCTTCTTTTTAAAAAATATATCCTTAATTAGTAGAATTCCGAGAACTTTTGTGCTAGAAAGAAGAGCTATTGAGGTAAGGGCAGTCTCCTCCATATAAGTTACTATGCATGAATTTAGTTGTGTTGAAATATTGTACAATGATAATTATGTGTGTGTTTTCTTAATAATTATGAATATATGATCTCTGATATTATCACCGAGTTTTTAAGAGAAAAACTTTATTATATTATTGAGACATGCATCATATAGAATGTGTATTATGGTGCCTTTGTGGCAGGTTTTATTTTAGCCTTTGTGGCTTGAGCCTTTGTGGCTGGTGCCTTTGTGGCAGGTTTCTCATTGTTATGGGATTTATTATCCGGATCATTTAGAATAAGAGCATCCATTGTTTTGTTTTATTTCTTTAAAAGAAAGTATAGTTTTTTATGTGTGCTTTTGATTTATATTATATTTTATACGGCTAAGTTATGAATGGTTTTCTTGATATGGGCGATGGGAAAGATTACTGACCCTTACCACTACAGGTACAAAGCTTGGAGATGTTTGATATTGTCGTTGCGTACGCGGGGAAACAAAAGAGGGTTTTTTATTGAGTATAAATTTAATATTTTGAAGTTGATGACTTGTACTATATTTGGATTCAATTTATTTAATCCAATATTTTGGTATGTAAATAGTAATGTTTAAGAATTTCTTTATAATAATATGTATAAACGTATTTGAACTTTACGTTTTTAATTTTCTTGTTACAATTCCTTGTTTAAAAGAATATATTAATAATTTATCAAACTTATTTGGATTAAAAATCCGGGATGTTACATTTGGTATCAGAGCAATAATCCTCGGACAAACATTTTTGGGGTGGGTGCGATTGCTTGATATGTGAGTTGTGTTTGACTTTGCGATTGTTAGAAATGATATTTTTGTTTGTAAATTATTTTCTCATTTATGCTTTTGGCTTTTATTTAATATCAGAGTACGTAGCGAAAACATGATACTTTATGTTGTTCGTTCTTTATCTTCAATAGCTTCTTGTGATGTATTTAAAAGAGTATTTCTTGTTTTTTTTTTCTTCTTTCTATTGTGTAGTTTCGAGGACGAAACTTTTTTAAGAGGGTAATAATGTAACACCCCAATATTTTATTTATGCATTTTATTGATTTCTTATTTGATAATATAGTTATATTAATTATTTTATTTAGTATTTTATATTTTATTATTTGATGAGATAATGATTATTTAAGTATTTAATTAATAAATAAGTTTTGGAAATCAATTAGTACTAAGTTAGCAATGTGGCAAATCAATTTTGACTAAATCCAATATTGGAAACCTTGTGCCAATGTGTTATTTACGTGAATCATTATATGAGATGAGCACATGCTTTAACATAATGAGTTAACCGTATTTCCTATAATTGTGCCACTTAATTCCCGACTTAACTAGCCTTCAAAACTCATCAATTATATTAAAATAGTTGTAACTCTTTGTTTGGCAAAAGGCACGATCTTGTGTTCTATATATTTTGCTTCACATTCTTCTTTTTAAAAAATATATCCTTAATTAGTAGAATTCCGAGAACTTTTGTGCTAGAAAGAAGAGCTATTGAGGTAAGGGCAGTCTCCTCCATATAAGTTACTATGCATGAATTTAGTTGTGTTGAAATATTGTACAATGATAATTATGTGTGTGTTTTCTTAATAATTGTGAATATATGATCTCTGATATTATCACCGAGTTTTTAAGAGAAAAACTTTATTATATTATTGAGACATGCATCATATAGAATGTGTATTATGGTGCCTTTGTGGCAGGTTTTATTTTAGCCTTTGTGGCTTGAGCCTTTGTGGCTGGTGCCTTTGTGGCAGGTTTCTCATTGGTATGAGATTTATTATCCGGATCATTTAGAATAAGAGCATCCATTGTTTTGTTTTATTTCTTTAAAAGAAAGTATAGTTTTTTATGTGTGCTTTTGATTTATACTATATTTTATACGGCTAAGTTATGAATGGTTTTCTTGATATGGGCGATGGGAAAGATTACTGACCCTTACCACTACAGGTACAAAGCTTGGAGATGTTTGATATTGTCGTTGCGTACGCGGGGAAACAAAAGAGGGTTTTTTATTGAGTATAAATTTAATATTTTGAAGTTGATGACTTGTACTATATTTGGATTCAATTTATTTAATCCAATATTTTGGTATGTAAATAGTAATGTTTAAGAATTTCTTTATAATAATATGTATAAACGTATTTGAACTTTACGTTTTTAATTTTCTTGTTACAATTCCTTGTTTAAAAGAATATATTAATAATTTATCAAACTTATTTGGATTAAAAATCCGGGATGTTACATTTGGTATCAGAGCAATAATCCTCGGACAAACATTTTTGGGGTGGGTGCGATTGCTTGATGTGTGAGTTGTGTTTGACTTTGCGATTGTTAGAAATGATATTTTTGTTTGTAAATTATTTTCTCATTTATGCTTTTGGCTTTTATTTAATATCAGAGTACGCAGCGAAAACATGATACTTTATGTTGTTCGTTCTTTATCTTCAATAGCTTCTTGTGATGTATTTAAAAGAGTATTTCTTGTTTTTTTTTTTTTTCTTCTTTCTATTGTGTAGTTTCGAGGACGAAACTTTTTTAAGAGGGTAATAATGTAACACCCCAATATTTTATTTATGCATTTTATTGATTTCTTATTTGATAATATAGTTATATTAATTATTTTATTTAGTATTTTATATTTTATTATTTGATGAGATAATGATTATTTAAGTATTTAATTAATAAATAAGTTTTGGAAATCAATTAGTACTAAGTTAGCAATGTGGCAAATCAATTTTGACTAAATCCAATATTGGAAACCTTGTGCCAATGTGTTATTTACGTGAATCATGATATGAGATGAGCACATGCTTTAACATAATGAGTTAACCGTATTTCCTATAATTGTGCCACTTAATTCCCGACTTAACTAGCCTTCAAAACTCATCAATTATATTAAAATAGTTGTAACTCTTTGTTTGGCAAAAGGCACGATCTTGTGTTCTATATATTTTGCTTCACATTCTTCTTTTTAAAAAATATATCCTTAATTAGTAGAATTCCGAGAACTTTTGTGCTAGAAAGAAGAGCTATTGAGGTAAGGGCAGTCTCCTCCATATAAGTTACTATGCATGAATTTAGTTGTGTTGAAATATTGTACAATGATAATTATGTGTGTGTTTTCTTAATAATTATGAATATATGATCTCTGATATTATCACCGAGTTTTTAAGAGAAAAACTTTATTATATTATTGAGACATGCATCATATAGAATGTGTATTATGGTGCCTTTGTGGCAGGTTTTATTTTAGCCTTTGTGGCTTGAGCCTTTGTGGCTGGTGCCTTTGTGGCAGGTTTCTCATTGTTATGGGATTTATTATCCGGATCATTTAGAATAAGAGCATCCATTGTTTTGTTTTATTTCTTTAAAAGAAAGTATAGTTTTTTATGTGTGCTTTTGATTTATATTATATTTTATACGGCTAAGTTATGAATGGTTTTCTTGATATGGGCGATGGGAAAGATTACTGACCCTTACCACTACAGGTACAAAGCTTGGAGATGTTTGATATTGTCGTTGCGTACGCGGGGAAACAAAAGAGGGTTTTTTATTGAGTATAAATTTAATATTTTGAAGTTGATGACTTGTACTATATTTGGATTCAATTTATTTAATCCAATATTTTGGTATGTAAATAGTAATGTTTAAGAATTTCTTTATAATAATATGTATAAACGTATTTGAACTTTACGTTTTTAATTTTCTTGTTACAATTCCTTGTTTAAAAGAATATATTAATAATTTATCAAACTTATTTGGATTAAAATTCCGGGATGTTACATTTGGTATCAGAGCAATAATCCTCGGACAAACATTTTTGGGGTGGGTGCGATTGCTTGATGTGTGAGTTGTGTTTGACTTTGCGATTGTTAGAAATGATATTTTTGTTTGTAAATTATTTTCTCATTTATGCTTTTGGCTTTTATTTAATATCAGAGTACGCAGCGAAAACATGATACTTTATGTTGTTCGTTCTTTATCTTCAATAGCTTCTTGTGATGTATTTAAAAGAGTATTTCTTGTTTTTTTTTTTCTTCTTTCTATTGTGTAGTTTTGAGGACGAAACTTTTTTAAGAGGGTAATAATGTAACACCCCAATATTTTATTTATGCATTTTATAGATTTCTTATTTGATAATATAGTTATATTAATTATTTTATTTAGTATTTTATATTTTATTATTTGATGAGATAATGATTATTTAAGTATTTAATTAATAAATAAGTTTTGGAAATCAATTAGTACTAAGTTAGCAATGTGGCAAATCAATTTTGACTAAATCCAATATTGGAAACCTTGTGCCAATGTGTTATTTACGTGAATCATGATATGAGATGAGCACATGCTTTAACATAATGAGTTAACCGTATTTCCTATAATTGTGCCACTTAATTCCCGACTTAACTAGCCTTCAAAACTCATCAATTATATTAAAATAGTTGTAACTCTTTGTTTGGCAAAAGGCACGATCTTGTGTTCTATATATTTTGCTTCACATTCTTCTTTTTAAAAAATATATCCTTAATTAGTAGAATTCCGAGAACTTTTGTGCTACAAAGAAGAGCTATTGAGGTAAGGGCAGTCTCCTCCATATAAGTTACTATGCATGAATTTAGTTGTGTTGAAATATTGTACAATGATAATTATGTGTGTGTTTTCTTAATAATTGTGAATATATGATCTCTGATATTATCACCGAGTTTTTAAGAGAAAAACTTTATTATATTATTGAGACATGCATCATATAGAATGTGTATTATGGTGCCTTTGTGGCAGGTTTTATTTTAGCCTTTGTGGCTTGAGCCTTTGTGGCTGGTGCCTTTGTGGCAGGTTTCTCATTGGTATGAGATTTATTATCCGGATCATTTAGAATAAGAGCATCCATTGTTTTGTTTTATTTCTTTAAAAGAAAGTATAGTTTTTTATGTGTGCTTTTGATTTATACTATATTTTATACGGCTAAGTTATGAATGGTTTTCTTGATATGGGCGATGGGAAAGATTACTGACCCTTACCACTACAGGTACAAAGCTTGGAGATGTTTGATATTGTCGTTGCGTACGCGGGGAAACAAAAGAGGGTTTTTTATTGAGTATAAATTTAATATTTTGAAGTTGATGACTTGTACTATATTTGGATTCAATTTATTTAATCCAATATTTTGGTATGTAAATAGTAATGTTTAAGAATTTCTTTATAATAATATGTATAAACGTATTTGAACTTTACGTTTTTAATTTTCTTGTTACAATTCCTTGTTTAAAAGAATATATTAATAATTTATCAAACTTATTTGGATTAAAAATCCGGGATGTTACATTTGGTATCAGAGCAATAATCCTCGGACAAACATTTTTGGGGTGGGTGCGATTGCTTGATGTGTGAGTTGTGTTTGACTTTGCGATTGTTAGAAATGATATTTTTGTTTGTAAATTATTTTCTCATTTATGCTTTTGGCTTTTATTTAATATCAGAGTACGCAGCGAAAACATGATACTTTATGTTGTTCGTTCTTTATCTTCAATAGCTTCTTGTGATGTATTTAAAAGAGTATTTCTTGTTTTTTTTTTTCTTCTTTCTATTGTGTAGTTTCGAGGACGAAACTTTTTTAAGAGGGTAATAATGTAACACCCCAATATTTTATTTATGCATTTTATAGATTTCTTATTTGATAATATAGTTATATTAATTATTTTATTTAGTATTTTATATTTTATTATTTGATGAGATAATGATTATTTAAGTATTTAATTAATAAATAAGTTTTGGAAATCAATTAGTACTAAGTTAGCAATGTGGCAAATCAATTTTGACTAAATCCAATATTGGAAACCTTGTGCCAATGTGTTATTTACGTGAATCATGATATGAGATGAGCACATGCTTTAACATAATGAGTATACCGTATTTCCTATAATTGTGCCACTTAATTCCCGACTTAACTAGCCTTCAAAACTCATCAATTATATTAAAATAGTTGTAACTCTTTGTTTGGCAAAAGGCACGATCTTGTGTTCTATATATTTTGCTTCACATTCTTCTTTTTAAAAAATATATCCTTAATTAGTAGAATTCCGAGAACTTTTGTGCTACAAAGAAGAGCTATTGAGGTAAGGGCAGTCTCCTCCATATAAGTTACTATGCATGAATTTAGTTGTGTTGAAATATTGTACAATGATAATTATGTGTGTGTTTTCTTAATAATTATGAATATATGATCTCTGATATTATCACCGAGTTTTTAAGAGAAAAACTTTATTATATTATTGAGACATGCATCATATAGAATATGTATTATGGTGCCTTTGTGGCTGGTGCCTTTGTGGCAGGTTTCTCATTGGTATGAGATTTATTATCCGGATCATTTAGAATAAGAGCATCCATTGTTTTGTTTTATTTCTTTAAAAGAAAGTATAGTTTTTTTATGTGTGCTTTTGATTTATATTATATTTTATACGGCTAAGTTATGAATGGTTTTCTTGATATGGGCGATGGGAAAGATTACTGACCCTTACCACTACAGGTACAAAGCTTGGAGATGTTTGATATTGTCGTTGCGTACGCGGGGAAACAAAAGAGGGTTTTTTATTGAGTATAAATTTAATATTTTGAAGTTGATGACTTGTACTATATTTGGATTCAATTTATTTAATCCAATATTTTGGTATGTAAATAGTAATGTTTAAGAATTTCTTTATAATAATATGTATAAACGTATTTGAACTTTACGTTTTTAATTTTCTTGTTACAATTCCTTGTTTAAAAGAATATATTAATAATTTATCAAACTTATTTGGATTAAAAATCCGGGATGTTACATTTGGTATCAGAGCAATAATCCTCGGACAAACATTTTTGGGGTGGGTGCGATTGCTTGATGTGTGAGTTGTGTTTGACTTTGCGATTGTTAGAAATGATATTTTTGTTTGAAAATTATTTTCTCATTTATGCTTTTGGCTTTTATTTAATATCAGAGTACGCAGCGAAAACATGATACTTTATGTTGTTCGTTCTTTATCTTCAATAGCTTCTTGTGATGTATTTAAAAGAGTATTTCTTGTTTTTTTTTTCTTCTTTCTATTGTGTAGTTTCGAGGACGAAACTTTTTTAAGAGGGTAATAATGTAACACCCCAATATTTTATTTATGCATTTTATAGATTTCTTATTTGATAATATAGTTATATTAATTATTTTATTTAGTATTTTATATTTTATTATTTGATGAGATAATGATTATTTAAGTATTTAATTAATAAATAAGTTTTGGAAATCAATTAGTACTAAGTTAGCAATGTGGCAAATCAATTTTGACTAAATCCAATATTGGAAACCTTGTGCCAATGTGTTATTTACGTGAATCATGATATGAGATGAGCACATGCTTTAACATAATGAGTTAACCGTATTTCCTATAATTGTGCCACTTAATTCCCGACTTAACTAGCCTTCAAAACTCATCAATTATATTAAAATAGTTGTAACTCTTTGTTTGGCAAAAGGCACGATCTTGTGTTCTATATATTTTGCTTCACATTCTTCTTTTTAAAAAATATATCCTTAATTAGTAGAATTCCGAGAACTTTTGTGCTAGAAAGAAGAGCTATTGAGGTAAGGGCAGTCTCCTCCATATAAGTTACTATGCATGAATTTAGTTGTGTTGAAATATTGTACAATGATAATTATGTGTGTGTTTTCTTAATAATTGTGAATATATGATCTCTGATATTATCACCGAGTTTTTAAGAGAAAAACTTTATTATATTATTGAGACATGCATCATATAGAATGTGTATTATGGTGCCTTTGTGACAGGTTTTATTTTAGCCTTTGTGGCTTGAGCCTTTGTGGCTGGTGCCTTTGTGGCAGGTTTCTCATTGGTATGGGATTTATTATCCGGATCATTTAGAATAAGAGCATCCATTGTTTTGTTTTATTTCTTTAAAAGAAAGTATAGTTTTTTATGTGTGCTTTTGATTTATACTATATTTTATACGGCTAAGTTATGAATGGTTTTCTTGATATGGGCGATGAGAAAGATTACTTACCCTTACCACTACAGGTACAAAGCTTGGAGATGTTTGATATTGTCGTTGCGTACGCGGGGAAACAAAAGAGGGTTTTTTATTGAGTATAAATTTAATATTTTGAAGTTGATGACTTGTACTATATTTGGATTCAATTTATTTAATCCAATATTTTGGTATGTAAATAGTAATGTTTAAGAATTTCTTTATAATAATATGTATAAACGTATTTGAACTTTACGTTTTTAATTTTCTTGTTACAATTCCTTGTTTAAAAGAATATATTAATAATTTATCAAACTTATTTGGATTAAAAATCCGGGATGTTACATTTGGTATCAGAGCAATAATCCTCGGACAAACATTTTTGGGGTGGGTGCGATTGCTTGATGTGTGAGTTGTGTTTGACTTTGCGATTGTTAGAAATGATATTTTTGTTTGTAAATTATTTTCTCATTTATGCTTTTGGCTTTTATTTAATATCAGAGTACGCAGCGAAAACATGATACTTTATGTTGTTCGTTCTTTATCTTCAATAGCTTCTTGTGATGTATTTAAAAGAGTATTTCTTGTTTTTTTTTTTCTTCTTTCTATTGTGTAGTTTCGAGGACGAAACTTTTTTAAGAGGGTAATAATGTAACACCCCAATATTTTATTTATGCATTTTATTGATTTCTTATTTGATAATATAGTTATATTAATTATTTTATTTAGTATTTTATATTTTATTATTTGATGAGATAATGATTATTTAAGTATTTAATTAATAAATAAGTTTTGGAAATCAATTAATACTAAGTTAGCAATGTGGCAAATCAATTTTGACTAAATCCAATATTGGTGAAATTCTGGTGGCAAGTGTCTGATGTGTAGCACGATGTGTACACTTTAGGAATCGTACTATGTGTAGCCTAATGTGTCAACATCGTGAACAACTGAACTTGATGAACAAGTAAACAATATAAAGTGCAGGAAACAAAAGAACACGTGAGTTTGTTAACCCAGTTCGGCACTTATAACAAGCCCTATTCTGGAGGATACCAATCCAGGGATGAATCCACTATGGTAGTATCAATTCAAAGCTAAACT
This sequence comes from Trifolium fragiferum, assembly GCA_954870985.1. Classification (NCBI taxonomy): domain Eukaryota; kingdom Viridiplantae; phylum Streptophyta; class Magnoliopsida; order Fabales; family Fabaceae; genus Trifolium; species Trifolium fragiferum. Next base: position 20,588,312 of record OX940794.1, read on the forward strand.
CCCCCGTTTACAACTTCTCACTTAATCACTACCCGTGCTAATTCTACCTAGGAACTCCTAGATATGAGAACCTCTGCTCACTCCCCCTCAACCTTACCCAGTAAGGATTTAATAACAAACTCAGTTTGGAGACACACTCCTAGAACACTATGCACTCGTACCTAAAGGCTTTGAGTGTTGCACACTCTAACTCCTTGCTTCAAAGCTTTGGAGAAAGAACACTAGAGATTACAACTCTATCAAACTCAGTCCTTACTTGTATCAAAATTATGATTCAAGTGAAGGCTCACAAATAACAATGAACAGACTAAGACCTAAGACTCGATATCTTCAACTCTTGGCTTCGTACTTCTTTATGTCTTCAGTCTTCCTTTATATAGAACAAGTTTCATGGGCTTGGATCTTCAATAATAACAGCTGGCCTTTGTTAATTCTCCTTGAGATTTATTTGATCATAATCTTTTAATTGTTTGTTTCAAATCTTTTTGATCAAAGTCGGCCAATAAAATAAAACAGAACCATGAAAGATTATCTTGTTCCTTGGCGCGCAAGCTGGCATGATATACTTTGAAAAACAAATCTTTTTCAAAAGATCGCGTTTAAATAAATAAAAGCGCGTCCAGCTAGGGCGTCCAGATGTGAATCCTGATGTGCCACACATCATGCTCCACATCATGGAATCAGGCTTATTTTACCAAATGAAGCCAACACCCTAAAAGGTCTCAACAATCTCCCCCTTTGGCAAATTTTGGGCTAAAATAATCTTTGAGTCACCCAACTAAACTTGGAGAGATGTATAGGCACATCAGAGGCATGCAGCAGCGGATCAGAGCCTCACAAATAAAGAGAGAAATAAACTCTCACAAGATAGGAAAATAAATTCCCAAAGACTGAGAAAAATAAATTCTCAGACACATACAAGCATGAGATTCCATGCACACATAAGGGAGGGTAGCAAACCCAGTAATAGTCTACTCCCCTTCGAACTAGAGCACTTTCCATGTACTCCCCCTAAATCTCATATTCCCTATAGGCTTCTTCAGAATGCATGACCTAGAGAGAAATAGAGAAGTTTTAAACTTGGCTTCTTAAGAATGCATGACCAAGTTAAAACTCACAGATGTGTCAAACATCACACAAAATAGCAACTTCTACAGGCTTCTTAAGAATGCATCACCATGTAGAAATCATACAAATGGATCAACCATTACACAAAATAACATCTTCAATTGGACTTCTTAAGAATGCATCACCCAGTTGAAAACGTACAGATTAAGTCTTCAGAAAAACATGCTTTAGAAAACTAATTCTTCAAAAAGTTGTTGAGAAAACATTTGAAGAAAAATAAGCATGTATGCCAGATGTGTAGTCAGATGTGCCACACATCATAATTTTTGCTGCAGTTAATTTTTACTCCCCCTTTTTAGCCAGAATTTTGACAAATATAGTCAAACACATAGAGAGTAAGTAAAACACCATAGAATGCAGATGTAGAGATGATGGTGCATGAACAGAAAAAGGCACTCAGGCCGTTAATAGTGCAGCAAGTACAGAACAGGCACGCAAAGGTGCATCAGAAATCCAGGGCATAGCCCACAAAATACAAGCAAAAACAAGGAAATACTGAGTACAGGGAAATATTAATGAATTACAATAATTCAAATATCCTGGCTCCCATCAGTTTCCTCAGCTTCAGAGTCATTGGGCTCCTCCTCCTCCAATTCCTCATCCTCAGCCATTGTTTGCTCATCCTCAAGCTCCAGTCCAGTAATGACTGCCTCCAGCTTGGCCTTCTTCTCATCCAGAGCCTTGCAAGTCTCCTTTAAAGCAGCAATCATGTCTGTCCTAGACATAGTATTGTTTGAGCTGGATGTGCCCACATCAGGAGTCACATCAGACTGCTTGAGACTAAAAGAAATAGCAGACTCTCTTCTGCAAGACAAATCATCCTTGCCCAGAACATCAGGTCTCTGGCTCAATATGATTCCACACAGTAGGGAAGGAAATGCAATGGGTAGTTTGACAGCTAGGGTTTTGGCATGTTTGATAGTCTGATCAAAAATATAGGTACCAAAATCAAAATTAGATTTGCTACCAATAGTATATATGAACCTAGCCAAACCTGTAGCCACATCACAGTTGTGTGTGGTAGGCACCCAGTTAGCAGCAGCAATCCTGTTCAGGATGTTGTAGATTGGTGTGAGCTTGCTTGCTTGCAGTTTCCCTTTCTTAGGCCAAGTCTTGACCTTTCCAGCTGTGATGGCCTTGATTATGTAGTTGTCATTTGCCTCCATCTCAGCAAAGGGCTCCTCACTTCTGCCCAGATACTTGTTGATAACAGTGGGAGAGAAGTGAATTTCTTTACCTCTCACAAAAACAGTTTGGTATTCCTTGTCCAAAGGATTGTCACAACCAGCAGGGATGTTTACTAAAAACTCTTTGACTACCTTCTCATAGCAGTCACTCAGTCCAGTAACAGTCTTCATCAAGCCAGCATGCTTGATCAACCTCATAACTTCCTTGCACTGCAAGGCTTCAGCACTTAGCTCCCTCTCCAGAGCTAACCTTCTATGAGCAATGTACTTCCATTTACCAGCATGTGCAGGGTTGTGGAAGGAAACCAGATCAACTGGGATGTCAGGAATTCCCTGAGGAATTTTCTTCTTCCCATAGCTCTTCTTCACAGCAGACTCAATGTGAATCACATCAAGCTCCACATTGCGTTCCTCAGCAGATTCTTCCACAGACTCACTGATGTGAGCTACATCCTGCTCCACATCGTACTCTGAGTCACTTGTAGGTGGCTCTTTTCTTTTCTGAGTCTTCTTCTTTGCAGGTGGAACCACAGCTTTACTAAATCCCTTCTTGGGACCATACATGACTTGCCTCTTAACAGGCTTCTTCTTCTCCTTAGTAGCAGCAGGAGAAATCTCAACAACAGCAGGACCTTTACCACTTCTAGTCCTTCTTGCAATACTATCCTCAGTAAGCTTCTTCAAGGGGATGTCAGAATTGTAGCCTTCTACATCCACAACAACTGTATCTCCATCAGCATCCTTGTCAGAAGGATTGGAGTCTTCATGATCTGAACCTTCAACAGTTTCTTTACCCTTGTCAGACTGGGTATTATCTTTAGGTTCCTCAACCTCAGCAGGTTGATCTTCTTCAACAAATTCCTGTTCAGGAGAATCAGGAATGACAGCAGGTTTTTCAACAGCAGCAGTCTCTTCTTCAGCAGGAGACTCTTCTTCACCTTGTGGCAATGATGTGCCAACATCTGCCGCAACATTAGGTTCTTGCAGGGCCTGGAGCACAGAATCAATGATCTTCTGAGTCAAGGGATGTCTTTGACTCTCAGGGATCTTTACAGCAGCCTTCTCAGGGTTAGGGTTTGAAGAACCTACACCCATAGATGCTTCAGCATTTGCATCACCAGATTTTGCAGGAAGAGGTTCAACATGCAGACTTCCCATGGTGTGAACCCTCTTTGATGAGCCAATCTTTGGCTTCTTGCTTTTCTTCTTCTTCTTCTTGGATTTTTCTGTGGAAGGAGAAGGAACAACATCTTCCTCTGCAGCAATGGGGGTTGATTCCCTTCTTGATCGTTTTGACTTCTTCTTCTTTGATCCAGATGGCTTGATCATAGAAACAGGAGTGGCATTAACGATCATGTCACTTTGAACTTCTTCAGGATGCGGGGAATTAGGTTTTGATGATGATGGAGGAGTCGTGAATTTGGTTGAAGGAGATGTTTTGGTTGCAGTAGACATGATGATGATGATGGTGATTTGGTATGAAGATTTTCAAAGAAAATAGCAGAGAGATGAACAAAGGGTTTGAGAGTGATCAAGAAAATTTTTGGTCGTTTGAGTGGTTGAGAAACGAATGTGGTGATCAATGTGGTAGGCAATAAGAAAAATCTTGAGTAAACGGATTTCTTGGAGTTTTGATCGTGAAATAGCCGTTGGAAATATTTTGTAATGATTGCCTTTGGATTGCGTGCAACTATGGATGGAGGGAAAAAAAACAGGTAACCGTTGCACGCCTAAATAGCTATTATGGCTATTGATCATCAAAGAGGCAAATACCAAGTTTGCCCCTTAACACCTCAAACCTATTTGCATCTAAAGCTTTTGTGAATATATCTGCCAGTTGATTCTCTGTGGCAACATGCTCTAGAGTCACAATGTTGTCTTCAACAAGATCTCTAATAAAATGGTGACGTATATCAATGTGCTTTGTCCTACTATGTTGGATAGGATTTTTGGAAATATTTATAGCACTTAGATTGTCACAGTATAATGTGAGCACATCTTGCTGCACATTGTACTCACCCAACATCTGCTTCATCCAAAGTAGCTGAGAACAACTACTTCCTGCTGCAATATACTCAGCCTCAGCTGTAGAAAGAGAAACACAATTTTGTTTCTTGCTGAACCATGATATAAGGTTGCTTCCCAAAAAGAAACATCCACCAGAAGTGCTTTTCCTGTCATCAGCACTACCTGCCCAGTCAGCATCACAATAACCCAACAATCTTGTGTCTTCACCATGAGAGTAGAGAATTCCATAATCACTTGTACCACTGACATACTTAAGAATCCTTTTGACTTGATTCAGATGACTCATCTTGGGCTCAGCTTGGTACCTTGCACACACACCAACAGCAAAGCTAATGTCAGGTCTACTTGCAGTGAGATAAAGTAGACTGCCAATCATGCTTCTGTATAGACTTTGATCAACACTGACACCATGCTCATCTTTAGAAAGTTTGAGATGGGTTGTTGCAGGAGTTCTCTTGTGATTTGCATTCTCCATTCCAAATTTCTTCACAATGTTCTTGGCATACTTGCTTTGGGAGATGAAAATTGTATCTTCCATCTGTTTGACTTGCAGACCAAGAAAGTAGGTAAGTTCACCTACAAGGCTCATCTCAAATTCAGACTGCATCTGATTCACAAACATCTTGACCATTGGATCAGACATTCCTCCAAACACAATGTCATCTACATAGATTTGTGCAATCATGAACTTGCCCTTTTCTTCTCTAACAAACAAGGTTTTATCTGATTCTCCTTTTCTATAACCTTGCTGCACAAGAAATTTGGTAAGCCTCTCATACCATGCCCTAGGAGCTTGCTTTAATCCATATAATGCCTTCTTCAATCTGTAGACATGATCTGGAAAATTTGGATCAACAAATCCCTTGGGCTGCTCCACATAAACTTCCTTATTCAAGTAGCCATTGAGGAAAGCACTCTTCACATCCATCTGGAATAGCTTGAATTTCAAGATACATGCTACTCCCAAAAGTAACCTTATGGACTCGAGACGTGCCACAGGAGCAAATGTTTCATCAAAGTCTACTCCTTCAATCTGAGAGTAACCTTGAGCCACAAGCCTAGCCTTGTTTCTAGTCACAACACCACTTTCGTCAGATTTATTCCTATAAACCCATTTAGTACCAATGATGTTGACTCCTTCAGGTCTAGGAACTAAATCCCACACTTCATTCCTCTTGAACTGGTTCAGCTCCTCTTGCATAGCTTCAATCCAAAACTCATCTGTCAAGGCTTCTTTCACATTCTTTGGTTCTACCTTTGACACAAAACAAGCATTGGATACAACCTCTCTTGACCTTGTCATATCCCCTGACTCAGGATTCCCTATTATGAGTTCTTTTGGATGATTCTTTTGAACTCTAACAGAGGGACCCTTGTTCACTGGAGTCACATCTTCTTGCTGATCAGTCTTCTCAGGAATCTCTATAACTTCAGAGTCTTCAGGCAGGGGGTGAGATGTGTCCACATCAGGATCAACATCAGGTACATTGTCTGAACAGTCATCTATGACAACATTGATGGATTCCATCATAGTTCTTGTTCTGTTGTTGAAGACTCTATAGGCTCTGCTGGTTATGGAATAGCCTAGAAAGATTCCTTCATCACTCTTGGGATCCATCTTCCTCCTTTGCTCTCTGTCAGCTAAGATATAGCACTTGCTACCAAAGACATGGAAGTGTTTGACAGTTGGTTTTCTTCCTTTCCATATCTCATACAGTGTGGTTGAAGTACCTTTTCTCAGAGTCACCCTGTTGTGTACATAACATGCAGTACTCATGGCCTCTGCCCAGAAATAGTAAGGCAGCTTCTTGGCATGTAGCATAACTCTTGCAGCCTATTGCAAGGTTCTGTTCTTTCTCTCAACTACACCATTTTGCTGGGGTGTGATTGGTGAGGAGAACTCATGCCCAATTCCTTCATCAGCACAAAACTCAGAAAATCTTGAGTTCTCAAACTCTTTCCCATGATCACTTCTGATTCTGACAATGCCACTATCCTTCTCTCTTTGTAGTCTAAGGCATAGTTCTTTGAATGCATCAAAAGTACCAGACTTCTCTCTGATGAAGCTAACCCAAGTGAACCTTGAGAAAACATCTACAACCACAAAGGCATATCTTTTACCACCAATACTCTCTACCTGCATTGGTCCCATCAAGTCCATATGTAGCATTTCAAGAACTCTGGATGTCACCTGATGTTGTAACATTGGGTGTGACATCTGAACCTGCTTTCCAACTTGACATTCACCACATATATTGCCTTCAACAATCTTAAGCTTTGGTAGACCTCTAATAGCTTCCTTGGACACAATCTTCTTCATTCCCTTCAGATTCAAATGGCCAAGTCTTTGGTGCCAAAGCTTTACTTCTTCTTCCTGACTTATCAAACATGTAGTGGAGTGAGTTGTTTCATCAGGAATCCATAGATAGCAGTTGTCTCTTGACCTAGATCCTCTCATCAACAATTCTCCTTTGTCAGAAGTAATAAGACATTCATTCTTTGTGAAGTTGACTTTGAGACCTTGATCACACAATTGGCTTATGCTGATAAGATTAGCCTTCAAGCCTTTAACAAGTAGCACATCATCTAGGTCAGGTAAGCTTTTGCTGCTGAGTTTACCACTGCCCTTGATTTCACCTTTTGCTCCATCACCAAAGGTTACAAAGCTTGTTGTATGAGGCTTGATATTAGTGAGAAATTTCTCAACACCAGTCATATGCCTAGAACAACCACTATCAAAATACCAATCATTACTAGAAGATGCTCTAAGAGAAGTGTGAGCAATATGTGCAGTTTCAGAAACTTTAGGCTTCCACATCTTCTTAGGAGTGACCCTTGCTGTTTTGACTTGCACCTGAGGCCTTTTCTTGGGATACCCATAGAGTTTGTAACAGAAGGGCTTGATGTGACCATTCTTCCCACAGTAGTGGCATCTCCAAGCATTAAACTTCTCTTTGCCAGCAGGTCTCTGATGTGGAGTGTGATGTGTCCACATGCTGCCAGGGTCAGGTTTCTTCTGAGCAGGAACAAACTTAGTATTTGTCTTCTTGCTGTGATGTTTGTTCTTAAATCCTACACCAGATGAGTCACCAGCATGCTTTCCTACTTTCAAAATTTCATCAAGCATGTTGGTTCCAGGATTGAGCATCTTTACAGACTTGGTCATATTTTTCAAGTTGGTTGACAGTAACTTGACTTCACTTTCAAGACTAGCAACTTGACTCTGTAGTTGACCCTTCTCTGTCTCCAGTTGACTGATGATTTCCTTCTGCTCTTCATTGACCTTGTACAGTTCCTCACTCTTGATAAATAGCTTTTTATGGACTGAGGCTAGTTCATCAAATGTGAGTTCTTCATCATCAGATTCAACATCTGTATTATCCACCCTAGTCATGGCACTAACATGATTAGCAGCAACATTCTCTGAGTCAGTGTCAGAGTCTTCATCAGACCATGAGACAGTTAGGCCTTTCTTCTGCTTCTTCAGATATGTGCCACATTCTGATCTTATATGACCAAAGCCTTCACATTCATGACATTGAACACCCTTGTTCTGAGTTGACTTATCATCAGTTTTGGTTTTTGTTGAAGTGTTACCTAGTTTACTGATGTCAGTCTGGATGTTCCTCACATTCCTCCTTGGTCTTCTGTCCACCCTCCTTTGAAGCTTGTTGAATTGTCTTCCCAACATGGCTAAGTCATTTGAGAGGTCATCATCTGATTCATCAGCTTCTTCCTCTTCACCAGCACAAGATACAAAGGCTATACCTTTTCCTTTCTTCTCAGTTGGCTCACTAAAGTTCATCTCAAAAGTTTGAAGCGAGCTCACAAGTTCTTCAAGTTTCATACTTGGGATGTCTTGAGCTTCTTCAATAGCTGTGATTTTCATGTTAAACCTCTTGGGTAGAGACCTAAGCATCTTTCTCACAAGCTTTTCTTCAGACAATTTCTCACCTAGAGCCTCAAAGGAATTGTCCACCTCAAGCAAATTCATGTGAAAGTCATGAATTGATTCTTCTTCTTTCATTCTGAGGTTTTCAAACTTAGTGTTGAGAAGTTGGATTCTTGAGCTTTTTACCTTGGCATTGCCTTCATGAGTGGTTCTGAGTATCTCCCAGGCATTCTTTGCAACAGTACACTGCTTGATTAATCTGAACATGTTCTTGTCCACTCCATTGAATAAAGCATTCAAAGCTTTGGAGTTTCCAAGTGATGCAGTGTCTTCTGCAGCTGACCAATCTTCCTCTGGCTTGAGTACACCAGTGTCAACACCATTAGCATCCAAGATTTTGGGATGCTCCCAGCCTTTGAGCACAGCTTTCCAAGTTCTGCTGTCAAGTGACTTTAGGAAGGCAATCATCCTTGGCTTCCAGTAGTCATAGTTGGTTCCATCCAGGAGGGGTGGTTTGTTGACCGTTGTTCCATCCTTGTCCATGTTTCCAGAAAGTAACTTCCCTGGAGCTCACCCTCAAACAGGCAGGGTGCCTGCTCTGATGCCAATTGAAATTCTGGTGGCAAGTGTCTGATGTGTAGCACGATGTGTACACTTTAGGAATCGTACTATGTGTAGCCTAATGTGTCAACATCGTGAACAACTGAACTTGATGAACAAGTAAACAATATAAAGTGCAGGAAACAAAAGAACACGTGAGTTTGTTAACCCAGTTCGGCACTTATAACAAGCCCTATTCTGGAGGATACCAATCCAGGGATGAATCCACTATGGTAGTATCAATTCAAAGCTAAACTCCCCCGTTTACAACTTCTCACTTAATCACTACCCGTGCTAATTCTACCTAGGAACTCCTAGATATGAGAACCTCTGCTCACTCCCCCTCAACCTTACCCAGTAAGGATTTAATAACAAACTCAGTTTGGAGACACACTCCTAGAACACTATGCACTCGTACCTAAAGGCTTTGAGTGTTGCACACTCTAACTCCTTGCTTCAAAGCTTTGGAGAAAGAACACTAGAGATTACAACTCTATCAAACTCAGTCCTTACTTGTATCAAAATTATGATTCAAGTGAAGGCTCACAAATAACAATGAACATACTAAGACCTAAGACTCGATATCTTCAACTCTTGGCTTCGTACTTCTTTATGTCTTCAGTCTTCCTTTATATAGAACAAGTTTCATGGGCTTGGATCTTCAATAATAACAGCTGGCCTTTGTTAATTCTCCTTGAGATTTATTTGATCATAATCTTTTAATTGTTTGTTTCAAATCTTTTTGATCAAAGTCGGCCAATAAAATAAAACAGAACCATGAAAGATTATCTTGTTCCTTGGCGCGCAAGCTGGCATGATATACTTTGAAAAACAAATCTTTTTCAAAAGATCGCGTTTAAATAAATAAAAGCGCGTCCAGCTAGGGCGTCCAGATGTGAATCCTGATGTGCCACACATCATGCTCCACATCATGGAATCAGGCTTATTTTACCAAATGAAGCCAACACCCTAAAAGGTCTCAACAATTGGAAACCTTGTGCCAATGTGTTATTTACGTGAATCATGATATGAGATGAGCACATGCTTTAACATAATGAGTTAACCGTATTTCCTATAATTGTGCCACTTAATTCCCGACTTAACTAGCCTTCAAAACTCATCAATTATATTAAAATAGTTGTAACTCTTTGTTTGGCAAAAGGCACGATCTTGTGTTCTATATATTTTGCTTCACATTCTTCTTTTTAAAAAATATATCCTTAATTAGTAGAATTCCGAGAACTTTTGTGCTAGAAAGAAGAGCTATTGAGGTAAGGGCAGTCTCCTCCATATAAGTTACTATGCATGAATTTAGTTGTGTTGAAATATTGTACAATGATAATTATGTGTGTGTTTTCTTAATAATTGTGAATATATGATCTCTGATATTATCACCGAGTTTTTAAGAGAAAAACTTTATTATATTATTGAGACATGCATCATATAGAATATGTATTATGGTGCCTTTGTGGCAGGTTTTATTTTAGCCTTTGTGGCTGGTGCCTTTGTGGCAGGTTTCTCATTGGTATGAGATTTATTATCCGGATCATTTAGAATAAGAGCATCCATTGTTTTGTTTTATTTCTTTAAAAGAAAGTATAGTTTTTTTATGTGTGCTTTTGATTTATATTATATTTTATACGGCTAAGTTATGAATGGTTTTCTTGATATGGGCGATGGGAAAGATTACTGACCCTTACCACTACAGGTACAAAGCTTGGAGATGTTTGATATTGTCGTTGCGTACGCGGGGAAACAAAAGAGGGTTTTTTATTGAGTATAAATTTAATATTTTGAAGTTGATGACTTGTACTATATTTGGATTCAATTTATTTAATCCAATATTTTGGTATGTAAATAGTAATGTTTAAGAATTTCTTTATAATAATATGTATAAACGTATTTGAACTTTACGTTTTTAATTTTCTTGTTACAATTCCTTGTTTAAAAGAATATATTAATAATTTATCAAACTTATTTGGATTAAAAATCCGGGATGTTACATTTGGTATCAGAGCAATAATCCTCGGACAAACATTTTTGGGGTGGGTGCGATTGCTTGATGTGTGAGTTGTGTTTGACTTTGCGATTGTTAGAAATGATATTTTTGTTTGTAAATTATTTTCTCATTTATGCTTTTGGCTTTTATTTAATATCAGAGTACGCAGCGAAAACATGATACTTTATGTTGTTCGTTCTTTATCTTCAATAGCTTCTTGTGATGTATTTAAAAGAGTATTTCTTGTTTTTTTTTCTTCTTTCTATTGTGTAGTTTCGAGGACGAAACTTTTTTAAGAGGGTAATAATGTAACACCCCAATATTTTATTTATGCATTTTATAGATTTCTTATTTGATAATATAGTTATATTAATTATTTTATTTAGTATTTTATATTTTATTATTTGATGAGATAATGATTATTTAAGTATTTAATTAATAAATAAGTTTTGGAAATCAATTAGTACTAAGTTAGCAATGTGGCAAATCAATTTTGACTAAATCCAATATTGGAAACCTTGTGCCAATGTGTTATTTACGTGAATCATGATATGAGATGAGCACATGCTTTAACATAATGAGTTAACCGTATTTCCTATAATTGTGCCACTTAATTCCCGACTTAACTAGCCTTCAAAACTCATCAATTATATTAAAATAGTTGTAACTCTTTGTTTGGCAAAAGGCACGATCTTGTGTTCTATATATTTTGCTTCACATTCTTCTTTTTAAAAAATATATCCTTAATTAGTAGAATTCCGAGAACTTTTGTGCTAGAAAGAAGAGCTATTGAGGTAAGGGCAGTCTCCTCCATATAAGTTACTATGCATGAATTTAGTTGTGTTGAAATATTGTACAATGATAATTATGTGTGTGTTTTCTTAATAATTGTGAATATATGATCTCTGATATTATCACCGAGTTTTTAAGAGAAAAACTTTATTATATTATTGAGACATGCATCATATAGAATGTGTATTATGGTGCCTTTGTGGCAGGTTTTATTTTAGCCTTTGTGGCTTGAGCCTTTGTGGCTGGTGCCTTTGTGGCAGGTTTCTCATTGGTATGAGATTTATTATCCGGATCATTTAGAATAAGAGCATCCATTGTTTTGTTTTATTTCTTTAAAAGAAAGTATAGTTTTTTATGTGTGCTTTTGATTTATACTATATTTTATACGGCTAAGTTATGAATGGTTTTCTTGATATGGGCGATGGGAAAGATTACTGACCCTTACCACTACAGGTACAAAGCTTGGAGATGTTTGATATTGTCGTTGCGTACGCGGGGAAACAAAAGAGGGTTTTTTATTGAGTATAAATTTAATATTTTGAAGTTGATGACTTGTACTATATTTGGATTCAATTTATTTAATCCAATATTTTGGTATGTAAATAGTAATGTTTAAGAATTTCTTTATAATAATATGTATAAACGTATTTGAACTTTACGTTTTTAATTTTCTTGTTACAATTCCTTGTTTAAAAGAATATATTAATAATTTATCAAACTTATTTGGATTAAAAATCCGGGATGTTACATTTGGTATCAGAGCAATAATCCTCGGACAAACATTTTTGGGGTGGGTGCGATTGCTTGATGTGTGAGTTGTGTTTGACTTTGCGATTGTTAGAAATGATATTTTTGTTTGTAAATTATTTTCTCATTTATGCTTTTGGCTTTTATTTAATATCAGAGTACGCAGCGAAAACATGATACTTTATGTTGTTCGTTCTTTATCTTCAATAGCTTCTTGTGATGTATTTAAAAGAGTATTTCTTGTTTTTTTTTTCTTATTTCTATTGTGTAGTTTCGAGGACGAAACTTTTTTAAGAGGGTAATAATGTAACACCCCAATATTTTATTTATGCATTTTATAGATTTCTTATTTGATAATATAGTTATATTAATTATTTTATTTAGTATTTTATATTTTATTATTTGATGAGATAATGATTATTTAAGTATTTAATTAATAAATAAGTTTTGGAAATCAATTAGTACTAAGTTAGCAATGTGGCAAATCAATTTTGACTAAATCCAATATTGGAAACCTTGTGCCAATGTGTTATTTACGTGAATCATGATATGAGATGAGCACATGCTTTAACATAATGAGTTAACCGTATTTCCTATAATTGTGCCACTTAATTCCCGACTTAACTAGCCTTCAAAACTCATCAATTATATTAAAATAGTTGTAACTCTTTGTTTGGCAAAAGGCACGATCTTGTGTTCTATATATTTTGCTTCACATTCTTCTTTTTAAAAAATATATCCTTAATTAGTAGAATTCCGAGAACTTTTGTGCTAGAAAGAAGAGCTATTGAGGTAAGGGCAGTCTCCTCCATATAAGTTACTATGCATGAATTTAGTTGTGTTGAAATATTGTACAATGATAATTATGTGTGTGTTTTCTTAATAATTGTGAATATATGATCTCTGATATTATCACCGAGTTTTTAAGAGAAAAACTTTATTATATTATTGAGACATGCATCATATAGAATGTGTATTATGGTGCCTTTGTGGCAGGTTTTATTTTAGCCTTTGTGGCTTGAGCCTTTGTGGCTGGTGCCTTTGTGGCAGGTTTCTCATTGGTATGAGATTTATTATCCGGATCATTTAGAATAAGAGCATCCATTGTTTTGTTTTATTTCTTTAAAAGAAAGTATAGTTTTTTATGTGTGCTTTTGATTTATACTATATTTTATACGGCTAAGTTATGAATGGTTTTCTTGATATGGGCGATGGGAAAGATTACTGACCCTTACCACTACAGGTACAAAGCTTGGAGATGTTTGATATTGTCGTTGCGTACGCGGGGAAACAAAAGAGGGTTTTTTATTGAGTATAAATTTAATATTTTGAAGTTGATGACTTGTACTATATTTGGATTCAATTTATTTAATCCAATATTTTGGTATGTAAATAGTAATGTTTAAGAATTTCTTTATAATAATATGTATAAACGTATTTGAACTTTACGTTTTTAATTTTCTTGTTACAATTCCTTGTTTAAAAGAATATATTAATAATTTATCAAACTTATTTGGATTAAAAATCCGGGATGTTACATTTGGTATCAGAGCAATAATCCTCGGACAAACATTTTTGGGGTGGGTGCGATTGCTTGATGTGTGAGTTGTGTTTGACTTTGCGATTGTTAGAAATGATATTTTTGTTTGTAAATTATTTTCTCATTTATGCTTTTGGCTTTTATTTAATATCAGAGTACGCAGCGAAAACATGATACTTTATGTTGTTCGTTCTTTATCTTCAATAGCTTCTTGTGATGTATTTAAAAGAGTATTTCTTGTTTTTTTTTCTTCTTTCTATTGTGTAGTTTCGAGGACGAAACTTTTTTAAGAGGGTAATAATGTAACACCCCAATATTTTATTTATGCATTTTATAGATTTCTTATTTGATAATATAGTTATATTAATTATTTTATTTAGTATTTTATATTTTATTATTTGATGAGATAATGATTATTTAAGTATTTAATTAATAAATAAGTTTTGGAAATCAATTAGTACTAAGTTAGCAATGTGGCAAATCAATTTTGACTAAATCCAATATTGGAAACCTTGTGCCAATGTGTTATTTACGTGAATCATGATATGAGATGAGCACATGCTTTAACATAATGAGTTAACCGTATTTCCTATAATTGTGCCACTTAATTCCCGACTTAACTAGCCTTCAAAACTCATCAATTATATTAAAATAGTTGTAACTCTTTGTTTGGCAAAAGGCACGATCTTGTGTTCTATATATTTTGCTTCACATTCTTCTTTTTAAAAAATATATCCTTAATTAGTAGAATTCCGAGAACTTTTGTGCTAGAAAGAAGAGCTATTGAGGTAAGGGCAGTCTCCTCCATATAAGTTACTATGCATGAATTTAGTTGTGTTGAAATATTGTACAATGATAATTATGTGTGTGTTTTCTTAATAATTGTGAATATATGATCTCTGATATTATCACCGAGTTTTTAAGAGAAAAACTTTATTATATTATTGAGACATGCATCATATAGAATGTGTATTATGGTGCCTTTGTGGCAGGTTTTATTTTAGCCTTTGTGGCTTGAGCCTTTGTGGCTGGTGCCTTTGTGGCAGGTTTCTCATTGGTATGAGATTTATTATCCGGATCATTTAGAATAAGAGCATCCATTGTTTTGTTTTATTTCTTTAAAAGAAAGTATAGTTTTTTATGTGTGCTTTTGATTTATACTATATTTTATACGGCTAAGTTATGAATGGTTTTCTTGATATGGGCGATGGGAAAGATTACTGACCCTTACCACTACAGGTACAAAGCTTGGAGATGTTTGATATTGTCGTTGCGTACGCGGGGAAACAAAAGAGGGTTTTTTATTGAGTATAAATTTAATATTTTGAAGTTGATGACTTGTACTATATTTGGATTCAATTTATTTAATCCAATATTTTGGTATGTAAATAGTAATGTTTAAGAATTTCTTTATAATAATATGTATAAACGTATTTGAACTTTACGTTTTTAATTTTCTTGTTACAATTCCTTGTTTAAAAGAATATATTAATAATTTATCAAACTTATTTGGATTAAAAATCCGGGATGTTACATTTGGTATCAGAGCAATAATCCTCGGACAAACATTTTTGGGGTGGGTGCGATTGCTTGATGTGTGAGTTGTGTTTGACTTTGCGATTGTTAGAAATGATATTTTTGTTTGTAAATTATTTTCTCATTTATGCTTTTGGCTTTTATTTAATATCAGAGTACGCAGCGAAAACATGATACTTTATGTTGTTCGTTCTTTATCTTCAATAGCTTCTTGTGATGTATTTAAAAGAGTATTTCTTGTTTTTTTTTCTTCTTTCTATTGTGTAGTTTCGAGGACGAAACTTTTTTAAGAGGGTAATAATGTAACACCCCAATATTTTATTTATGCATTTTATAGATTTCTTATTTGATAATATAGTTATATTAATTATTTTATTTAGTATTTTATATTTTATTATTTGATGAGATAATGATTATTTAAGTATTTAATTAATAAATAAGTTTTGGAAATCAATTAGTACTAAGTTAGCAATGTGGCAAATCAATTTTGACTAAATCCAATATTGGAAACCTTGTGCCAATGTGTTATTTACGTGAATCATGATATGAGATGAGCACATGCTTTAACATAATGAGTTAACCGTATTTCCTATAATTGTGCCACTTAATTCCCGACTTAACTAGCCTTCAAAACTCATCAATTATATTAAAATAGTTGTAACTCTTTGTTTGGCAAAAGGCACGATCTTGTGTTCTATATATTTTGCTTCACATTCTTCTTTTTAAAAAATATATCCTTAATTAGTAGAATTCCGAGAACTTTTGTGCTAGAAAGAAGAGCTATTGAGGTAAGGGCAGTCTCCTCCATATAAGTTACTATGCATGAATTTAGTTGTGTTGAAATATTGTACAATGATAATTATGTGTGTGTTTTCTTAATAATTGTGAATATATGATCTCTGATATTATCACCGAGTTTTTAAGAGAAAAACTTTATTATATTATTGAGACATGCATCATATAGAATGTGTATTATGGTGCCTTTGTGGCAGGTTTTATTTTAGCCTTTGTGGCTTGAGCCTTTGTGGCTGGTGCCTTTGTGGCAGGTTTCTCATTGGTATGAGATTTATTATCCGGATCATTTAGAATAAGAGCATCCATTGTTTTGTTTTATTTCTTTAAAAGAAAGTATAGTTTTTTATGTGTGCTTTTGATTTATACTATATTTTATACGGCTAAGTTATGAATGGTTTTCTTGATATGGGCGATGGGAAAGATTACTGACCCTTACCACTACAGGTACAAAGCTTGGAGATGTTTGATATTGTCGTTGCGTACGCGGGGAAACAAAAGAGGGTTTTTTATTGAGTATAAATTTAATATTTTGAAGTTGATGACTTGTACTATATTTGGATTCAATTTATTTAATCCAATATTTTGGTATGTAAATAGTAATGTTTAAGAATTTCTTTATAATAATATGTATAAACGTATTTGAACTTTACGTTTTTAATTTTCTTGTTACAATTCCTTGTTTAAAAGAATATATTAATAATTTATCAAACTTATTTGGATTAAAAATCCGGGATGTTACATTTGGTATCAGAGCAATAATCCTCGGACAAACATTTTTGGGGTGGGTGCGATTGCTTGATGTGTGAGTTGTGTTTGACTTTGCGATTGTTAGAAATGATATTTTTGTTTGTAAATTATTTTCTCATTTATGCTTTTGGCTTTTATTTAATATCAGAGTACGCAGCGAAAACATGATACTTTATGTTGTTCGTTCTTTATCTTCAATAGCTTCTTGTGATGTATTTAAAAGAGTATTTCTTGTTTTTTTTTTCTTCTTTCTATTGTGTAGTTTCGAGGACGAAACTTTTTTAAGAGGGTAATAATGTAACACCCCAATATTTTATTTATGCATTTTATTGATTTCTTATTTGATAATATAGTTATATTAATTATTTTATTTAGTATTTTATATTTTATTATTTGATGAGATAATGATTATTTAAGTATTTAATTAATAAATAAGTTTTGGAAATCAATTAGTACTAAGTTAGCAATGTGGCAAATCAATTTTGACTAAATCCAATATTGGAAACCTTGTGCCAATGTGTTATTTACGTGAATCATGATATGAGATGAGCACATGCTTTAACATAATGAGTTAACCGTATTTCCTATAATTGTGCCACTTAATTCCCGACTTAACTAGCCTTCAAAACTCATCAATTATATTAAAATAGTTGTAACTCTTTGTTTGGCAAAAGGCACGATCTTGTGTTCTATATATTTTGCTTCACATTCTTCTTTTTAAAAAATATATCCTTAATTAGTAGAATTCCGAGAACTTTTGTGCTAGAAAGAAGAGCTATTGAGGTAAGGGCAGTCTCCTCCATATAAGTTACTATGCATGAATTTAGTTGTGTTGAAATATTGTTCAATGATAATTATGTGTGTGTTTTCTTAATAATTGTGAATATATGATCTCTGATATTATCACCGAGTTTTTAAGAGAAAAACTTTATTATATTATTGAGACATGCATCATATAGAATGTGTATTATGGTGCCTTTGTGGCAGGTTTTATTTTAGCCTTTGTGGCTTGAGCCTTTGTGGCTGGTGCCTTTGTGGCAGGTTTCTCATTGGTATGGGATTTATTATCCGGATCATTTAGAATAAGAGCATCCATTGTTTTGTTTTATTTCTTTAAAAGAAAGTATAGTTTTTTATGTGTGCTTTTGATTTATACTATATTTTATACCGCTAAGTTATGAATGGTTTTTTTGATATGGGCGATGAGAAAGATTACTGACCCTTACCACTACAGGTACAAAGCTTGGAGATGTTTGATATTGTCGTTGCGTACGCGGGGAAACAAAAGAGGGTTTTTTATTGAGTATAAATTTAATATTTTGAAGTTGATGACTTGTACTATATTTGGATTCAATTTATTTAATCCAATATTTTGGTATGTAAATAGTAATGTTTAAGAATTTCTTTATAATAATATGTATAAACGTATTTGAACTTTACGTTTTTAATTTTCTTGTTACAATTCCTTGTTTAAAAGAATATATTAATAATTTATCAAACTTATTTGGATTAAAAATCCGGGATGTTACATTTGGTATCAGAGCAATAATCCTCGGACAAACATTTTTGGGGTGGGTGCGATTGCTTGATGTGTGAGTTGTGTTTGACTTTGCGATTGTTAGAAATGATATTTTTGTTTGTAAATTATTTTCTCATTTATGCTTTTGGCTTTTATTTAATATCAGAGTACGCAGCGAAAACATGATACTTTATGTTGTTCGTTCTTTATCTTCAATAGCTTCTTGTGATGTATTTAAAAGAGTATTTCTTGTTTTTTTTTTTCTTCTTTCTATTGTGTAGTTTCGAGGACGAAACTTTTTTAAGAGGGTAATAATGTAACACCCCAATATTTTATTTATGCATTTTATTGATTTCTTATTTGATAATATAGTTATATTAATTATTTTATTTAGTATTTTATATTTTATTATTTGATGAGATAATGATTATTTAAGTATTTAATTAATAAATAAGTTTTGGAAATCAATTAATACTAAGTTAGCAATGTGGCAAATCAATTTTGACTAAATCCAATATTGGAAACCTTGTGCCAATGTGTTATTTACGTGAATCATGATATGAGATGAGCACATGCTTTAACATAATGAGTTAACCGTATTTCCTATAATTGTGCCACTTAATTCCCGACTTAACTAGCCTTCAAAACTCATCAATTATATTAAAATAGTTGTAACTCTTTGTTTGGCAAAAGGCACGATCTTGTGTTCTATATATTTTGCTTCACATTCTTCTTTTTAAAAAATATATCCTTAATTAGTAGAATTCCGAGAACTTTTGTGCTAGAAAGAAGAGCTATTGAGGTAAGGGCAGTCTCCTCCATATAAGTTACTATGCATGAATTTAGTTGTGTTGAAATATTGTACAATGATAATTATGTGTGTGTTTTCTTAATAATTGTGAATATATGATCTCTGATATTATCACCGAGTTTTTAAGAGAAAAACTTTATTATATTATTGAGACATGCATCATATAGAATATGTATTATGGTGCCTTTGTGGCAGGTTTTATTTTAGCCTTTGTGGCTGGTGCCTTTGTGGCAGGTTTCTCATTGGTATGAGATTTATTATCCGGATCATTTAGAATAAGAGCATCCATTGTTTTGTTTTATTTCTTTAAAAGAAAGTATAGTTTTTTTATGTGTGCTTTTGATTTATATTATATTTTATACGGCTAAGTTATGAATGGTTTTCTTGATATGGGCGATGGGAAAGATTACTGACCCTTACCACTACAGGTACAAAGCTTGGAGATGTTTGATATTGTCGTTGCGTACGCGGGGAAACAAAAGAGGGTTTTTTATTGAGTATAAATTTAATATTTTGAAGTTGATGACTTGTACTATATTTGGATTCAATTTATTTAATCCAATATTTTGGTATGTAAATAGTAATGTTTAAGAATTTCTTTATAATAATATGTATAAACGTATTTGAACTTTACGTTTTTAATTTTCTTGTTACAATTCCTTGTTTAAAAGAATATATTAATAATTTATCAAACTTATTTGGATTAAAAATCCGGGATGTTACATTTGGTATCAGAGCAATAATCCTCGGACAAACATTTTTGGGGTGGGTGCGATTGCTTGATGTGTGAGTTGTGTTTGACTTTGCGATTGTTAGAAATGATATTTTTGTTTGTAAATTATTTTCTCATTTATGCTTTTGGCTTTTATTTAATATCAGAGTACGCAGCGAAAACATGATACTTTATGTTGTTCGTTCTTTATCTTCAATAGCTTCTTGTGATGTATTTAAAAGAGTATTTCTTGTTTTTTTTTTCTTATTTCTATTGTGTAGTTTCGAGGACGAAACTTTTTTAAGAGGGTAATAATGTAACACCCCAATATTTTATTTATGCATTTTATAGATTTCTTATTTGATAATATAGTTATATTAATTATTTTATTTAGTATTTTATATTTTATTATTTGATGAGATAATGATTATTTAAGTATTTAATTAATAAATAAGTTTTGGAAATCAATTAGTACTAAGTTAGCAATGTGGCAAATCAATTTTGACTAAATCCAATATTGGAAACCTTGTGCCAATGTGTTATTTACGTGAATCATGATATGAGATGAGCACATGCTTTAACATAATGAGTTAACCGTATTTCCTATAATTGTGCCACTTAATTCCCGACTTAACTAGCCTTCAAAACTCATCAATTATATTAAAATAGTTGTAACTCTTTGTTTGGCAAAAGGCACGATCTTGTGTTCTATATATTTTGCTTCACATTCTTCTTTTTAAAAAATATATCCTTAATTAGTAGAATTCCGAGAACTTTTGTGCTAGAAAGAAGAGCTATTGAGGTAAGGGCAGTCTCCTCCATATAAGTTACTATGCATGAATTTAGTTGTGTTGAAATATTGTACAATGATAATTATGTGTGTGTTTTCTTAATAATTGTGAATATATGATCTCTGATATTATCACCGAGTTTTTAAGAGAAAAACTTTATTATATTATTGAGACATGCATCATATAGAATGTGTATTATGGTGCCTTTGTGGCAGGTTTTATTTTAGCCTTTGTGGCTTGAGCCTTTGTGGCTGGTGCCTTTGTGGCAGGTTTCTCATTGGTATGAGATTTATTATCCGGATCATTTAGAATAAGAGCATCCATTGTTTTGTTTTATTTCTTTAAAAGAAAGTATAGTTTTTTATGTGTGCTTTTGATTTATACTATATTTTATACGGCTAAGTTATGAATGGTTTTCTTGATATGGGCGATGGGAAAGATTACTGACCCTTACCACTACAGGTACAAAGCTTGGAGATGTTTGATATTGTCGTTGCGTACGCGGGGAAACAAAAGAGGGTTTTTTATTGAGTATAAATTTAATATTTTGAAGTTGATGACTTGTACTATATTTGGATTCAATTTATTTAATCCAATATTTTGGTATGTAAATAGTAATGTTTAAGAATTTCTTTATAATAATATGTATAAACGTATTTGAACTTTACGTTTTTAATTTTCTTGTTACAATTCCTTGTTTAAAAGAATATATTAATAATTTATCAAACTTATTTGGATTAAAAATCCGGGATGTTACATTTGGTATCAGAGCAATAATCCTCGGACAAACATTTTTGGGGTGGGTGCGATTGCTTGATGTGTGAGTTGTGTTTGACTTTGCGATTGTTAGAAATGATATTTTTGTTTGTAAATTATTTTCTCATTTATGCTTTTGGCTTTTATTTAATATCAGAGTACGCAGCGAAAACATGATACTTTATGTTGTTCGTTCTTTATCTTCAATAGCTTCTTGTGATGTATTTAAAAGAGTATTTCTTGTTTTTTTTTTCTTCTTTCTATTGTGTAGTTTCGAGGACGAAACTTTTTTAAGAGGGTAATAATGTAACACCCCAATATTTTATTTATGCATTTTATTGATTTCTTATTTGATAATATAGTTATATTAATTATTTTATTTAGTATTTTATATTTTATTATTTGATGAGATAATGATTATTTAAGTATTTAATTAATAAATAAGTTTTGGAAATCAATTAGTACTAAGTTAGCAATGTGGCAAATCAATTTTGACTAAATCCAATATTGGAAACCTTGTGCCAATGTGTTATTTACGTGAATCATGATATGAGATGAGCACATGCTTTAACATAATGAGTTAACCGTATTTCCTATAATTGTGCCACTTAATTCCCGACTTAACTAGCCTTCAAAACTCATCAATTATATTAAAATAGTTGTAACTCTTTGTTTGGCAAAAGGCACAATCTTGTGTTCTATATATTTTGCTTCACATTCTTCTTTTTAAAAAATATATCCTTAATTAGTAGAATTCCGAGAACTTTTGTGCTAGAAAGAAGAGCTATTGAGGTAAGGGCAGTCTCCTCCATATAAGTTACTATGCATGAATTTAGTTGTGTTGAAATATTGTACAATGATAATTATGTGTGTGTTTTCTTAATAATTGTGAATATATGATCTCTGATATTATCACCGAGTTTTTAAGAGAAAAACTTTATTATATTATTGAGACATGCATCATATAGAATGTGTATTATGGTGCCTTTGTGGCAGGTTTTATTTTAGCCTTTGTGGCTTGAGCCTTTGTGGCTGGTGCCTTTGTGGCAGGTTTCTCATTGGTATGAGATTTATTATCCGGATCATTTAGAATAAGAGCATCCATTGTTTTGTTTTATTTCTTTAAAAGAAAGTATAGTTTTTTATGTGTGCTTTTGATTTATACTATATTTTATACGGCTAAGTTATGAATGGTTTTCTTGATATGGGCGATGGGAAAGATTACTGACCCTTACCACTACAGGTACAAAGCTTGGAGATGTTTGATATTGTCGTTGCGTACGCGGGGAAACAAAAGAGGGTTTTTTATTGAGTATAAATTTAATATTTTGAAGTTGATGACTTGTACTATATTTGGATTCAATTTATTTAATCCAATATTTTGGTATGTAAATAGTAATGTTTAAGAATTTCTTTATAATAATATGTATAAACGTATTTGAACTTTACGTTTTTAATTTTCTTGTTACAATTCCTTGTTTAAAAGAATATATTAATAATTTATCAAACTTATTTGGATTAAAAATCCGGGATGTTACATTTGGTATCAGAGCAATAATCCTCGGACAAACATTTTTGGGGTGGGTGCGATTGCTTGATGTGTGAGTTGTGTTTGACTTTGCGATTGTTAGAAATGATATTTTTGTTTGTAAATTATTTTCTCATTTATGCTTTTGGCTTTTATTTAATATCAGAGTACGCAGCGAAAACATGATACTTTATGTTGTTCGTTCTTTATCTTCAATAGCTTCTTGTGATGTATTTAAAAGAGTATTTCTTGTTTTTTTTTTCTTCTTTCTATTGTGTAGTTTCGAGGACGAAACTTTTTTAAGAGGGTAATAATGTAACACCCCAATATTTTATTTATGCATTTTATTGATTTCTTATTTGATAATATAGTTATATTAATTATTTTATTTAGTATTTTATATTTTATTATTTGATGAGATAATGATTATTTAAGTATTTAATTAATAAATAAGTTTTGGAAATCAATTAGTACTAAGTTAGCAATGTGGCAAATCAATTTTGACTAAATCCAATATTGGAAACCTTGTGCCAATGTGTTATTTACGTGAATCATGATATGAGATGAGCACATGCTTTAACATAATGAGTTAACCGTATTTCCTATAATTGTGCCACTTAATTCCCGACTTAACTAGCCTTCAAAACTCATCAATTATATTAAAATAGTTGTAACTCTTTGTTTGGCAAAAGGCACGATCTTGTGTTCTATATATTTTGCTTCACATTCTTCTTTTTAAAAAATATATCCTTAATTAGTAGAATTCCGAGAACTTTTGTGCTAGAAAGAAGAGCTATTGAGGTAAGGGCAGTCTCCTCCATATAAGTTACTATGCATGAATTTAGTTGTGTTGAAATATTGTACAATGATAATTATGTGTGTGTTTTCTTAATAATTGTGAATATATGATCTCTGATATTATCACCGAGTTTTTAAGAGAAAAACTTTATTATATTATTGAGACATGCATCATATAGAATGTGTATTATGGTGCCTTTGTGGCAGGTTTTATTTTAGCCTTTGTGGCTTGAGCCTTTGTGGCTGGTGCCTTTGTGGCAGGTTTCTCATTGGTATGAGATTTATTATCCGGATCATTTAGAATAAGAGCATCCATTGTTTTGTTTTATTTCTTTAAAAGAAAGTATAGTTTTTTATGTGTGCTTTTGATTTATACTATATTTTATACGGCTAAGTTATGAATGGTTTTCTTGATATGGGCGATGGGAAAGATTACTGACCCTTACCACTACAGGTACAAAGCTTGGAGATGTTTGATATTGTCGTTGCGTACGCGGGGAAACAAAAGAGGGTTTTTTATTGAGTATAAATTTAATATTTTGAAGTTGATGACTTGTACTATATTTGGATTCAATTTATTTAATCCAATATTTTGGTATGTAAATAGTAATGTTTAAGAATTTCTTTATAATAATATGTATAAACGTATTTGAACATTACGTTTTTAATTTTCTTGTTACAATTCCTTGTTTAAAAGAATATATTAATAATTTATCAAACTTATTTGGATTAAAAATCCGGGATGTTACATTTGGTATCAGAGCAATAATCCTCGGACAAACATTTTTGGGGTGGGTGCGATTGCTTGATGTGTGAGTTGTGTTTGACTTTGCGATTGTTAGAAATGATATTTTTGTTTGTAAATTATTTTCTCATTTATGCTTTTGGCTTTTATTTAATATCAGAGTACGCAGCGAAAACATGATACTTTATGTTGTTCGTTCTTTATCTTCAATAGCTTCTTGTGATGTATTTAAAAGAGTATTTCTTGTTTTTTTTTTCTTCTTTCTATTGTGTAGTTTCGAGGACGAAACTTTTTTAAGAGGGTAATAATGTAACACCCCAATATTTTATTTATGCATTTTATTGATTTCTTATTTGATAATATAGTTATATTAATTATTTTATTTAGTATTTTATATTTTATTATTTGATGAGATAATGATTATTTAAGTATTTAATTAATAAATAAGTTTTGGAAATCAATTAGTACTAAGTTAGCAATGTGGCAAATCAATTTTGACTAAATCCAATATTGGAAACCTTGTGCCAATGTGTTATTTACGTGAATCATGATATGAGATGAGCACATGCTTTAACATAATGAGTTAACCGTATTTCCTATAATTGTGCCACTTAATTCCCGACTTAACTAGCCTTCAAAAGTCATCAATTATATTAAAATAGTTGTAACTCTTTGTTTGGCAAAAGGCACGATCTTGTGTTCTATATATTTTGCTTCACATTCTTCTTTTTAAAAAATATATCCTTAATTAGTAGAATTCCGAGAACTTTTGTGCTAGAAAGAAGAGCTATTGAGGTAAGGGCAGTCTCCTCCATATAAGTTACTATGCATGAATTTAGTTGTGTTGAAATATTGTACAATGATAATTATGTGTGTGTTTTCTTAATAATTGTGAATATATGATCTCTGATATTATCACCGAGTTTTTAAGAGAAAAACTTTATTATATTATTGAGACATGCATCATATAGAATGTGTATTATGGTGCCTTTGTGGCAGGTTTTATTTTAGCCTTTGTGGCTTGAGCCTTTGTGGCTGGTGCCTTTGTGGCAGGTTTCTCATTGGTATGAGATTTATTATCCGGATCATTTAGAATAAGAGCATCCATTGTTTTGTTTTATTTCTTTAAAAGAAAGTATAGTTTTTTATGTGTGCTTTTGATTTATACTATATTTTATACGGCTAAGTTATGAATGGTTTTCTTGATATGGGCGATGGGAAAGATTACTGACCCTTACCACTACAGGTACAAAGCTTGGAGATGTTTGATATTGTCGTTGCGTACGCGGGGAAACAAAAGAGGGTTTTTTATTGAGTATAAATTTAATATTTTGAAGTTGATGACTTGTACTATATTTGGATTCAATTTATTTAATCCAATATTTTGGTATGTAAATAGTAATGTTTAAGAATTTCTTTATAATAATATGTATAAACGTATTTGAACATTACGTTTTTAATTTTCTTGTTACAATTCCTTGTTTAAAAGAATATATTAATAATTTATCAAACTTATTTGGATTAAAAATCCGGGATGTTACATTTGGTATCAGAGCAATAATCCTCGGACAAACATTTTTGGGGTGGGTGCGATTGCTTGATGTGTGAGTTGTGTTTGACTTTGCGATTGTTAGAAATGATATTTTTGTTTGTAAATTATTTTCTCATTTATGCTTTTGGCTTTTATTTAATATCAGAGTACGCAGCGAAAACATGATACTTTATGTTGTTCGTTCTTTATCTTCAATAGCTTCTTGTGATGTATTTAAAAGAGTATTTCTTGTTTTTTTTTCTTCTTTCTATTGTGTAGTTTCGAGGACGAAACTTTTTTAAGAGGGTAATAATGTAACACCCCAATATTTTATTTATGCATTTTATAGATTTCTTATTTGATAATATAGTTATATTAATTATTTTATTTAGTATTTTATATTTTATTATTTGATGAGATAATGATTATTTAAGTATTTAATTAATAAATAAGTTTTGGAAATCAATTAGTACTAAGTTAGCAATGTGGCAAATCAATTTTGACTAAATCCAATATTGGAAACCTTGTGCCAATGTGTTATTTACGTGAATCATGATATGAGATGAGCACATGCTTTAACATAATGAGTTAACCGTATTTCCTATAATTGTGCCACTTAATTCCCGACTTAACTAGCCTTCAAAACTCATCAATTATATTAAAATAGTTGTAACTCTTTGTTTGGCAAAAGGCACGATCTTGTGTTCTATATATTTTGCTTCACATTCTTCTTTTTAAAAAATATATCCTTAATTAGTAGAATTCCGAGAACTTTTGTGCTAGAAAGAAGAGCTATTGAGGTAAGGGCAGTCTCCTCCATATAAGTTACTATGCATGAATTTAGTTGTGTTGAAATATTGTACAATGATAATTATGTGTGTGTTTTCTTAATAATTGTGAATATATGATCTCTGATATTATCACCGAGTTTTTAAGAGAAAAACTTTATTATATTATTGAGACATGCATCATATAGAATGTGTATTATGGTGCCTTTGTGGCAGGTTTTATTTTAGCCTTTGTGGCTTGAGCCTTTGTGGCTGGTGCCTTTGTGGCAGGTTTCTCATTGGTATGAGATTTATTATCCGGATCATTTAGAATAAGAGCATCCATTGTTTTGTTTTATTTCTTTAAAAGAAAGTATAGTTTTTTATGTGTGCTTTTGATTTATACTATATTTTATACGGCTAAGTTATGAATGGTTTTCTTGATATGGGCGATGGGAAAGATTACTGACCCTTACCACTACAGGTACAAAGCTTGGAGATGTTTGATATTGTCGTTGCGTACGCGGGGAAACAAAAGAGGGTTTTTTATTGAGTATAAATTTAATATTTTGAAGTTGATGACTTGTACTATATTTGGATTCAATTTATTTAATCCAATATTTTGGTATGTAAATAGTAATGTTTAAGAATTTCTTTATAATAATATGTATAAACGTATTTGAACTTTACGTTTTTAATTTTCTTGTTACAATTCCTTGTTTAAAAGAATATATTAATAATTTATCAAACTTATTTGGATTAAAAATCCGGGATGTTACATTTGGTATCAGAGCAATAATCCTCGGACAAACATTTTTGGGGTGGGTGCGATTGCTTGATGTGTGAGTTGTGTTTGACTTTGCGATTGTTAGAAATGATATTTTTGTTTGTAAATTATTTTCTCATTTATGCTTTTGGCTTTTATTTAATATCAGAGTACGCAGCGAAAACATGATACTTTATGTTGTTCGTTCTTTATCTTCAATAGCTTCTTGTGATGTATTTAAAAGAGTATTTCTTGTTTTTTTTTTCTTCTTTCTATTGTGTAGTTTCGAGGACGAAACTTTTTTAAGAGGGTAATAATGTAACACCCCAATATTTTATTTATGCATTTTATTGATTTCTTATTTGATAATATAGTTATATTAATTATTTTATTTAGTATTTTATATTTTATTATTTGATGAGATAATGATTATTTAAGTATTTAATTAATAAATAAGTTTTGGAAATCAATTAGTACTAAGTTAGCAATGTGGCAAATCAATTTTGACTAAATCCAATATTGGAAACCTTGTGCCAATGTGTTATTTACGTGAATCATGATATGAGATGAGCACATGCTTTAACATAATGAGTTAACCGTATTTCCTATAATTGTGCCACTTAATTCCCGACTTAACTAGCCTTCAAAACTCATCAATTATATTAAAATAGTTGTAACTCTTTGTTTGGCAAAAGGCACGATCTTGTGTTCTATATATTTTGCTTCACATTCTTCTTTTTAAAAAATATATCCTTAATTAGTAGAATTCCGAGAACTTTTGTGCTAGAAAGAAGAGCTATTGAGGTAAGGGCAGTCTCCTCCATATAAGTTACTATGCATGAATTTAGTTGTGTTGAAATATTGTACAATGATAATTATGTGTGTGTTTTCTTAATAATTGTGAATATATGATCTCTGATATTATCACCGAGTTTTTAAGAGAAAAACTTTATTATATTATTGAGACATGCATCATATAGAATGTGTATTATGGTGCCTTTGTGGCAGGTTTTATTTTAGCCTTTGTGGCTTGAGCCTTTGTGGCTGGTGCCTTTGTGGCAGGTTTCTCATTGGTATGAGATTTATTATCCGGATCATTTAGAATAAGAGCATCCATTGTTTTGTTTTATTTCTTTAAAAGAAAGTATAGTTTTTTATGTGTGCTTTTGATTTATACTATATTTTATACGGCTAAGTTATGAATGGTTTTCTTGATATGGGCGATGGGAAAGATTACTGACCCTTACCACTACAGGTACAAAGCTTGGAGATGTTTGATATTGTCGTTGCGTACGCGGGGAAACAAAAGAGGGTTTTTTATTGAGTATAAATTTAATATTTTGAAGTTGATGACTTGTACTATATTTGGATTCAATTTATTTAATCCAATATTTTGGTATGTAAATAGTAATGTTTAAGAATTTCTTTATAATAATATGTATAAACGTATTTGAACATTACGTTTTTAATTTTCTTGTTACAATTCCTTGTTTAAAAGAATATATTAATAATTTATCAAACTTATTTGGATTAAAAATCCGGGATGTTACATTTGGTATCAGAGCAATAATCCTCGGACAAACATTTTTGGGGTGGGTGCGATTGCTTGATGTGTGAGTTGTGTTTGACTTTGCGATTGTTAGAAATGATATTTTTGTTTGTAAATTATTTTCTCATTTATGCTTTTGGCTTTTATTTAATATCAGAGTACGCAGCGAAAACATGATACTTTATGTTGTTCGTTCTTTATCTTCAATAGCTTCTTGTGATGTATTTAAAAGAGTATTTCTTGTTTTTTTTTCTTCTTTCTATTGTGTAGTTTCGAGGACGAAACTTTTTTAAGAGGGTAATAATGTAACACCCCAATATTTTATTTATGCATTTTATAGATTTCTTATTTGATAATATAGTTATATTAATTATTTTATTTAGTATTTTATATTTTATTATTTGATGAGATAATGATTATTTAAGTATTTAATTAATAAATAAGTTTTGGAAATCAATTAGTACTAAGTTAGCAATGTGGCAAATCAATTTTGACTAAATCCAATATTGGAAACCTTGTGCCAATGTGTTATTTACGTGAATCATGATATGAGATGAGCACATGCTTTAACATAATGAGTTAACCGTATTTCCTATAATTGTGCCACTTAATTCCCGACTTAACTAGCCTTCAAAACTCATCAATTATATTAAAATAGTTGTAACTCTTTGTTTGGCAAAAGGCACGATCTTGTGTTCTATATATTTTGCTTCACATTCTTCTTTTTAAAAAATATATCCTTAATTAGTAGAATTCCGAGAACTTTTGTGCTAGAAAGAAGAGCTATTGAGGTAAGGGCAGTCTCCTCCATATAAGTTACTATGCATGAATTTAGTTGTGTTGAAATATTGTACAATGATAATTATGTGTGTGTTTTCTTAATAATTGTGAATATATGATCTCTGATATTATCACCGAGTTTTTAAGAGAAAAACTTTATTATATTATTGAGACATGCATCATATAGAATGTGTATTATGGTGCCTTTGTGGCAGGTTTTATTTTAGCCTTTGTGGCTTGAGCCTTTGTGGCTGGTGCCTTTGTGGCAGGTTTCTCATTGGTATGAGATTTATTATCCGGATCATTTAGAATAAGAGCATCCATTGTTTTGTTTTATTTCTTTAAAAGAAAGTATAGTTTTTTATGTGTGCTTTTGATTTATACTATATTTTATACGGCTAAGTTATGAATGGTTTTCTTGATATGGGCGATGGGAAAGATTACTGACCCTTACCACTACAGGTACAAAGCTTGGAGATGTTTGATATTGTCGTTGCGTACGCGGGGAAACAAAAGAGGGTTTTTTATTGAGTATAAATTTAATATTTTGAAGTTGATGACTTGTACTATATTTGGATTCAATTTATTTAATCCAATATTTTGGTATGTAAATAGTAATGTTTAAGAATTTCTTTATAATAATATGTATAAACGTATTTGAACTTTACGTTTTTAATTTTCTTGTTACAATTCCTTGTTTAAAAGAATATATTAATAATTTATCAAACTTATTTGGATTAAAAATCCGGGATGTTACATTTGGTATCAGAGCAATAATCCTCGGACAAACATTTTTGGGGTGGGTGCGATTGCTTGATGTGTGAGTTGTGTTTGACTTTGCGATTGTTAGAAATGATATTTTTGTTTGTAAATTATTTTCTCATTTATGCTTTTGGCTTTTATTTAATATCAGAGTACGCAGCGAAAACATGATACTTTATGTTGTTCGTTCTTTATCTTCAATAGCTTCTTGTGATGTATTTAAAAGAGTATTTCTTGTTTTTTTTTTCTTCTTTCTATTGTGTAGTTTCGAGGACGAAACTTTTTTAAGAGGGTAATAATGTAACACCCCAATATTTTATTTATGCATTTTATAGATTTCTTATTTGATAATATAGTTATATTAATTATTTTATTTAGTATTTTATATTTTATTATTTGATGAGATAATGATTATTTAAGTATTTAATTAATAAATAAGTTTTGGAAATCAATTAGTACTAAGTTAGCAATGTGGCAAATCAATTTTGACTAAATCCAATATTGGAAACCTTGTGCCAATGTGTTATTTACGTGAATCATGATATGAGATGAGCACATGCTTTAACATAATGAGTTAACCGTATTTCCTATAATTGTGCCACTTAATTCCCGACTTAACTAGCCTTCAAAACTCATCAATTATATTAAAATAGTTGTAACTCTTTGTTTGGCAAAAGGCACGATCTTGTGTTCTATATATTTTGCTTCACATTCTTCTTTTTAAAAAATATATCCTTAATTAGTAGAATTCCGAGAACTTTTGTGCTAGAAAGAAGAGCTATTGAGGTAAGGGCAGTCTCCTCCATATAAGTTACTATGCATGAATTTAGTTGTGTTGAAATATTGTACAATGATAATTATGTGTGTGTTTTCTTAATAATTGTGAATATATGATCTCTGATATTATCACCGAGTTTTTAAGAGAAAAACTTTATTATATTATTGAGACATGCATCATATAGAATGTGTATTATGGTGCCTTTGTGGCAGGTTTTATTTTAGCCTTTGTGGCTTGAGCCTTTGTGGCTGGTGCCTTTGTGGCAGGTTTCTCATTGGTATGAGATTTATTATCCGGATCATTTAGAATAAGAGCATCCATTGTTTTGTTTTATTTCTTTAAAAGAAAGTATAGTTTTTTATGTGTGCTTTTGATTTATACTATATTTTATACGGCTAAGTTATGAATGGTTTTCTTGATATGGGCGATGGGAAAGATTACTGACCCTTACCACTACAGGTACAAAGCTTGGAGATGTTTGATATTGTCGTTGCGTACGCGGGGAAACAAAAGAGGGTTTTTTATTGAGTATAAATTTAATATTTTGAAGTTGATGACTTGTACTATATTTGGATTCAATTTATTTAATCCAATATTTTGGTATGTAAATAGTAATGTTT
This sequence comes from Trifolium fragiferum, assembly GCA_954870985.1. Lineage (NCBI taxonomy): Eukaryota > Viridiplantae > Streptophyta > Magnoliopsida > Fabales > Fabaceae > Trifolium > Trifolium fragiferum. The sequence continues at coordinate 20,620,516 of OX940794.1, forward strand.
AAGAATTTCTTTATAATAATATGTATAAACGTATTTGAACTTTACGTTTTTAATTTTCTTGTTACAATTCCTTGTTTAAAAGAATATATTAATAATTTATCAAACTTATTTGGATTAAAAATCCGGGATGTTACATTTGGTATCAGAGCAATAATCCTCGGACAAACATTTTTGGGGTGGGTGCGATTGCTTGATGTGTGAGTTGTGTTTGACTTTGCGATTGTTAGAAATGATATTTTTGTTTGTAAATTATTTTCTCATTTATGCTTTTGGCTTTTATTTAATATCAGAGTACGCAGCGAAAACATGATACTTTATGTTGTTCGTTCTTTATCTTCAATAGCTTCTTGTGATGTATTTAAAAGAGTATTTCTTGTTTTTTTTTTCTTCTTTCTATTGTGTAGTTTCGAGGACGAAACTTTTTTAAGAGGGTAATAATGTAACACCCCAATATTTTATTTATGCATTTTATAGATTTCTTATTTGATAATATAGTTATATTAATTATTTTATTTAGTATTTTATATTTTATTATTTGATGAGATAATGATTATTTAAGTATTTAATTAATAAATAAGTTTTGGAAATCAATTAGTACTAAGTTAGCAATGTGGCAAATCAATTTTGACTAAATCCAATATTGGAAACCTTGTGCCAATGTGTTATTTACGTGAATCATGATATGAGATGAGCACATGCTTTAACATAATGAGTTAACCGTATTTCCTATAATTGTGCCACTTAATTCCCGACTTAACTAGCCTTCAAAACTCATCAATTATATTAAAATAGTTGTAACTCTTTGTTTGGCAAAAGGCACGATCTTGTGTTCTATATATTTTGCTTCACATTCTTCTTTTTAAAAAATATATCCTTAATTAGTAGAATTCCGAGAACTTTTGTGCTAGAAAGAAGAGCTATTGAGGTAAGGGCAGTCTCCTCCATATAAGTTACTATGCATGAATTTAGTTGTGTTGAAATATTGTACAATGATAATTATGTGTGTGTTTTCTTAATAATTGTGAATATATGATCTCTGATATTATCACCGAGTTTTTAAGAGAAAAACTTTATTATATTATTGAGACATGCATCATATAGAATGTGTATTATGGTGCCTTTGTGGCAGGTTTTATTTTAGCCTTTGTGGCTTGAGCCTTTGTGGCTGGTGCCTTTGTGGCAGGTTTCTCATTGGTATGAGATTTATTATCCGGATCATTTAGAATAAGAGCATCCATTGTTTTGTTTTATTTCTTTAAAAGAAAGTATAGTTTTTTATGTGTGCTTTTGATTTATACTATATTTTATACGGCTAAGTTATGAATGGTTTTCTTGATATGGGCGATGGGAAAGATTACTGACCCTTACCACTACAGGTACAAAGCTTGGAGATGTTTGATATTGTCGTTGCGTACGCGGGGAAACAAAAGAGGGTTTTTTATTGAGTATAAATTTAATATTTTGAAGTTGATGACTTGTACTATATTTGGATTCAATTTATTTAATCCAATATTTTGGTATGTAAATAGTAATGTTTAAGAATTTCTTTATAATAATATGTATAAACGTATTTGAACTTTACGTTTTTAATTTTCTTGTTACAATTCCTTGTTTAAAAGAATATATTAATAATTTATCAAACTTATTTGGATTAAAAATCCGGGATGTTACATTTGGTATCAGAGCAATAATCCTCGGACAAACATTTTTGGGGTGGGTGCGATTGCTTGATGTGTGAGTTGTGTTTGACTTTGCGATTGTTAGAAATGATATTTTTGTTTGTAAATTATTTTCTCATTTATGCTTTTGGCTTTTATTTAATATCAGAGTACGCAGCGAAAACATGATACTTTATGTTGTTCGTTCTTTATCTTCAATAGCTTCTTGTGATGTATTTAAAAGAGTATTTCTTGTTTTTTTTTCTTCTTTCTATTGTGTAGTTTCGAGGACGAAACTTTTTTAAGAGGGTAATAATGTAACACCCCAATATTTTATTTATGCATTTTATTGATTTCTTATTTGATAATATAGTTATATTAATTATTTTATTTAGTATTTTATATTTTATTATTTGATGAGATAATGATTATTTAAGTATTTAATTAATAAATAAGTTTTGGAAATCAATTAGTACTAAGTTAGCAATGTGGCAAATCAATTTTGACTAAATCCAATATTGGAAACCTTGTGCCAATGTGTTATTTACGTGAATCATGATATGAGATGAGCACATGCTTTAACATAATGAGTTAACCGTATTTCCTATAATTGTGCCACTTAATTCCCGACTTAACTAGCCTTCAAAACTCATCAATTATATTAAAATAGTTGTAACTCTTTGTTTGGCAAAAGGCACGATCTTGTGTTCTATATATTTTGCTTCACATTCTTCTTTTTAAAAAATATATCCTTAATTAGTAGAATTCCGAGAACTTTTGTGCTAGAAAGAAGAGCTATTGAGGTAAGGGCAGTCTCCTCCATATAAGTTACTATGCATGAATTTAGTTGTGTTGAAATATTGTACAATGATAATTATGTGTGTGTTTTCTTAATAATTGTGAATATATGATCTCTGATATTATCACCGAGTTTTTAAGAGAAAAACTTTATTATATTATTGAGACATGCATCATATAGAATGTGTATTATGGTGCCTTTGTGGCAGGTTTTATTTTAGCCTTTGTGGCTTGAGCCTTTGTGGCTGGTGCCTTTGTGGCAGGTTTCTCATTGGTATGAGATTTATTATCCGGATCATTTAGAATAAGAGCATCCATTGTTTTGTTTTATTTCTTTAAAAGAAAGTATAGTTTTTTATGTGTGCTTTTGATTTATACTATATTTTATACGGCTAAGTTATGAATGGTTTTCTTGATATGGGCGATGGGAAAGATTACTGACCCTTACCACTACAGGTACAAAGCTTGGAGATGTTTGATATTGTCGTTGCGTACGCGGGGAAACAAAAGAGGGTTTTTTATTGAGTATAAATTTAATATTTTGAAGTTGATGACTTGTACTATATTTGGATTCAATTTATTTAATCCAATATTTTGGTATGTAAATAGTAATGTTTAAGAATTTCTTTATAATAATATGTATAAACGTATTTGAACTTTACGTTTTTAATTTTCTTGTTACAATTCCTTGTTTAAAAGAATATATTAATAATTTATCAAACTTATTTGGATTAAAAATCCGGGATGTTACATTTGGTATCAGAGCAATAATCCTCGGACAAACATTTTTGGGGTGGGTGCGATTGCTTGATGTGTGAGTTGTGTTTGACTTTGCGATTGTTAGAAATGATATTTTTGTTTGTAAATTATTTTCTCATTTATGCTTTTGGCTTTTATTTAATATCAGAGTACGCAGCGAAAACATGATACTTTATGTTGTTCGTTCTTTATCTTCAATAGCTTCTTGTGATGTATTTAAAAGAGTATTTCTTGTTTTTTTTTTCTTCTTTCTATTGTGTAGTTTCGAGGACGAAACTTTTTTAAGAGGGTAATAATGTAACACCCCAATATTTTATTTATGCATTTTATTGATTTCTTATTTGATAATATAGTTATATTAATTATTTTATTTAGTATTTTATATTTTATTATTTGATGAGATAATGATTATTTAAGTATTTAATTAATAAATAAGTTTTGGAAATCAATTAGTACTAAGTTAGCAATGTGGCAAATCAATTTTGACTAAATCCAATATTGGAAACCTTGTGCCAATGTGTTATTTACGTGAATCATGATATGAGATGAGCACATGCTTTAACATAATGAGTTAACCGTATTTCCTATAATTGTGCCACTTAATTCCCGACTTAACTAGCCTTCAAAACTCATCAATTATATTAAAATAGTTGTAACTCTTTGTTTGGCAAAAGGCACGATCTTGTGTTCTATATATTTTGCTTCACATTCTTCTTTTTAAAAAATATATCCTTAATTAGTAGAATTCCGAGAACTTTTGTGCTAGAAAGAAGAGCTATTGAGGTAAGGGCAGTCTCCTCCATATAAGTTACTATGCATGAATTTAGTTGTGTTGAAATATTGTACAATGATAATTATGTGTGTGTTTTCTTAATAATTGTGAATATATGATCTCTGATATTATCACCGAGTTTTTAAGAGAAAAACTTTATTATATTATTGAGACATGCATCATATAGAATGTGTATTATGGTGCCTTTGTGGCAGGTTTTATTTTAGCCTTTGTGGCTTGAGCCTTTGTGGCTGGTGCCTTTGTGGCAGGTTTCTCATTGGTATGAGATTTATTATCCGGATCATTTAGAATAAGAGCATCCATTGTTTTGTTTTATTTCTTTAAAAGAAAGTATAGTTTTTTATGTGTGCTTTTGATTTATACTATATTTTATACGGCTAAGTTATGAATGGTTTTCTTGATATGGGCGATGGGAAAGATTACTGACCCTTACCACTACAGGTACAAAGCTTGGAGATGTTTGATATTGTCGTTGCGTACGCGGGGAAACAAAAGAGGGTTTTTTATTGAGTATAAATTTAATATTTTGAAGTTGATGACTTGTACTATATTTGGATTCAATTTATTTAATCCAATATTTTGGTATGTAAATAGTAATGTTTAAGAATTTCTTTATAATAATATGTATAAACGTATTTGAACTTTACGTTTTTAATTTTCTTGTTACAATTCCTTGTTTAAAAGAATATATTAATAATTTATCAAACTTATTTGGATTAAAAATCCGGGATGTTACATTTGGTATCAGAGCAATAATCCTCGGACAAACATTTTTGGGGTGGGTGCGATTGCTTGATGTGTGAGTTGTGTTTGACTTTGCGATTGTTAGAAATGATATTTTTGTTTGTAAATTATTTTCTCATTTATGCTTTTGGCTTTTATTTAATATCAGAGTACGCAGCGAAAACATGATACTTTATGTTGTTCGTTCTTTATCTTCAATAGCTTCTTGTGATGTATTTAAAAGAGTATTTCTTGTTTTTTTTTTCTTCTTTCTATTGTGTAGTTTCGAGGACGAAACTTTTTTAAGAGGGTAATAATGTAACACCCCAATATTTTATTTATGCATTTTATTGATTTCTTATTTGATAATATAGTTATATTAATTATTTTATTTAGTATTTTATATTTTATTATTTGATGAGATAATGATTATTTAAGTATTTAATTAATAAATAAGTTTTGGAAATCAATTAGTACTAAGTTAGCAATGTGGCAAATCAATTTTGACTAAATCCAATATTGGAAACCTTGTGCCAATGTGTTATTTACGTGAATCATGATATGAGATGAGCACATGCTTTAACATAATGAGTTAACCGTATTTCCTATAATTGTGCCACTTAATTCCCGACTTAACTAGCCTTCAAAAGTCATCAATTATATTAAAATAGTTGTAACTCTTTGTTTGGCAAAAGGCACGATCTTGTGTTCTATATATTTTGCTTCACATTCTTCTTTTTAAAAAATATATCCTTAATTAGTAGAATTCCGAGAACTTTTGTGCTAGAAAGAAGAGCTATTGAGGTAAGGGCAGTCTCCTCCATATAAGTTACTATGCATGAATTTAGTTGTGTTGAAATATTGTACAATGATAATTATGTGTGTGTTTTCTTAATAATTGTGAATATATGATCTCTGATATTATCACCGAGTTTTTAAGAGAAAAACTTTATTATATTATTGAGACATGCATCATATAGAATGTGTATTATGGTGCCTTTGTGGCAGGTTTTATTTTAGCCTTTGTGGCTTGAGCCTTTGTGGCTGGTGCCTTTGTGGCAGGTTTCTCATTGGTATGAGATTTATTATCCGGATCATTTAGAATAAGAGCATCCATTGTTTTGTTTTATTTCTTTAAAAGAAAGTATAGTTTTTTATGTGTGCTTTTGATTTATACTATATTTTATACGGCTAAGTTATGAATGGTTTTCTTGATATGGGCGATGGGAAAGATTACTGACCCTTACCACTACAGGTACAAAGCTTGGAGATGTTTGATATTGTCGTTGCGTACGCGGGGAAACAAAAGAGGGTTTTTTATTGAGTATAAATTTAATATTTTGAAGTTGATGACTTGTACTATATTTGGATTCAATTTATTTAATCCAATATTTTGGTATGTAAATAGTAATGTTTAAGAATTTCTTTATAATAATATGTATAAACGTAATTGATTTTCAATTTTGAACTTTACGTTTTTAATTTTCTTGTTACAATTCCTTGTTTAAAAGAATATATTAATAATTTATCAAACTTATTTGGATTAAAAATCCGGGATGTTACAAACTTTACACAAGATTCCCATAAGGGTTACAAGAATTAGTCTTCAAACATAACTCTACCCTCATCCCGAATCTCTTCCCGTGGCCAAGAGACTCAATGATTTAGACTACCCAAGATGTATTCAATAACCATTTGCCCAACCCTAGAGTCGTACCAAGAGACAACCCTCTTGTTTCTCTCTAAAACCCTAGCCTTTGTGTTGGCGACAAATCCTAATTGAATTCCCTACATCTTGCTTGCTCTCCTGCTCTCCTATTTTTCCATGAAATAAATCAACCTCTATTTATAGAAAAATAGAAACCTTCAAAATAGAAACAAATCTATTTTAAAAACAAACCGAATCTTGCCAAAAATATAAACCTTTATTTTTTAAACATATCCAGTTTAAAAACAAATAAAATCTTCCACAAACATATTTTAAGGCAATCTTCACAAATCTCATTAATGTGAGATTTTCCAACATGTATATTTTCAACCAATCTCAACAATCTCCGCCTTGATTGAAAATAACACATAAGTTTCATCTTCCGCTTCCATTGTCTACACCGACAATCATTGTCTTCGCCGACAATCATAATTCTCATTGTCTACACCGACAAATTAAATTATCATACTCCACCATAAAGAGTACACTACACTTGGAACTAAACCATCCCAAGAATTTTCTTCACTTGGAACTAAACCATCCCAAGAATTTTATTCACTTGGAACTAAACCATCCCAAGAATTTCATGTCGAAACCTGCTGAAAGATTATGGTGCAACTCCCATGTTGGCTTTTTCCGGAAGTTCATCAACCATCGACATACCTCACCACACACCTTGCATCAATGCCAACCAATGCCCGTGTGTTGTTCTGAATCTGCCAGTATAACTTGTCCTTTTTCATGGTACAGCGGAAATACCATAAAAACCCATACTGCTCCACCTTGACAAAATCTCTTTACATGCCAAGATGCGAGTATTATTGCCACCGCCTCTCCAGGCTGATGTTGAGTATTCTTACCACCGCCTCTCCAGGCTGACCTTGTGTAACCCTGATTGCATAAACACATCCTTGACTTAATTTTCCACAAGCCAAACATGATTCTTCCACCAATTTTCTCTAGCCTAAACTTCACAGCGGAACTCCCTCCTCCTGAATCAAACCAGAAGGCTCTGATACCAGTTGTTGGGAAAATAACCGGCATAGAGGAAACAAAATAACACAATCACAACACAAGAATATTTGTTTACCCAGTTCGATCAAAACAACCTAGTCTGGGGGAGAGAGCAACTCTCCGTTCCACTAAATCCAAAGAGTAACTTTACACAAGATTCCCATAAGGGTTACAAGAATTAGTCTTCAAACATAACTCTACCCTCATCCCGAATCTCTTCCCGTGGCCAAGAGACTCAATGATTTAGACTACCCAAGATGTATTCAATAACCATTTGCCCAACCCTAGAGTCGTACCAAGAGACAACCCTATTGTTTCTCTCTAAAACCCTAGCCTTTGTGTTGGCGACAAATCCTAATTGAATTCCCTACATCTTGCTTGCTCTCCTACTCTCCTATTTTTCCATGAAATAAATCAACCTCTATTTATAGAAAAATAGAAACCTTCAAAATAGAAACAAATCTATTTTAAAAACAAACCGAATCTTGCCAAAAATATAAACCTTTATTTTTTAAACATATCCAGTTTAAAAACAAATAAAATCTTCCACAAACATATTTTAAGGCAATCTTCACAAATCTCATTAATGTGAGATTTTCCAACATGTATATTTTCAACCAATCTCAACACAGCTCACATAGTTTTACTAGTGGAACATCTAAAACGAAGTCCACGCATAATAATATATTCACATACATAAATTGACTGATTCTAAATTAATTACATGCTACCATAATTATCCCAAGACCGGGGAACATACATAATTCTAAATTCCTACGTTAAACCCTAGAATTGCATCGTGATAACAAACTATACATATTTTATATTATTAATACTATTGCAAAAATATTAACTTAAATCAAGGATATAAAACGAGTGTAGAGTTTTTCAGAAATTATTAAAAATAGGGTCATTCTAGCCTAACTCGCTACGGCGAGTACTCAAGCTCGCCATGGCGAGTAGTCATATTCTGGGCTGAGGCAAGCTCGCCGGGCGAGCAGGTACTCGCCGGGCTACTCATCAGCTGCCCAGAATATGAGCACTCGCTAGTAGGCTCGCCACGAGCTCGCTGGGGCGAGTTCTGCGAAAACAGCCCCTGTTTTAGCATTTTCCAAATTTTACGATTTAAACACCTACAATCCTCAATTTAAATCATTGCAATAATATTGTAAACATAAAAATACGACAGTTTGGAGAGGAATTTGGGAGTTAACTCCTCTCACACATATTTTCCCTAAATTCCTAATGTTAACATGCAAATTTGAATTAAGGGGTACTAAACTACCTAGCCTAAAAGAACCCACCTGGGCAAGAAGCTTTAACTATCACATTAACCCAGCTACAGCAGCAAGCTTTCTCACTTCATCACTTTGGTTGTAAGCTCCAATGGTGTTAGAAAACAAAAGAAAGGAAATGGTTCTTATGAGTTAAGCTCAAGGAAACGAAAATGTCATTGGAGTTACTGAGAAGAAAGTGGAAGGATCAGGAATAACTTACCAAGGAGTAAGGATTAGGACTCAAGAACCAAAAAGGCACATGCAGCAGATTTTTGGAACCACTCTGCAGTGCTCGCCGAGCCACTCCCTTGCTCGCCGGGCGAGTATCACAGGTTGCAGAGCAATTCTGCAGTTTTCCCAAAACTGCATCTTTCCCCTCCACCCATAGCATACCCAGAGATGATAGAATTGTATTTTGGGTGGTAGATACACATGCATCACAGAATTTCTAAGTTTTGAGTTAGGATTTGAGAGATTGAATTAGAAAAGGAGATTTATGAACTTATTGTTGTGGGTTGTAATTGACAGAATTTGTGAGGGACAAGATGTGTTACTGAGTTTGCTTCTTCTATTGCATGCATAAGATGATAATCTCAGAAATTAGGAAAGAGTTTGGTGTGTTGTTGAGGCAATGGCAATGCATAAGCAAGAAGGAAAATGACAATTTGATAGTTGGTTGTTTGTTGTTGTTGCGTGAAAGTGAGAGGAGAAGAGAAGGGAGAGCTTTGTTCTTGTTCTAATTTCTGAAGTAATGAACATATGAGTGAATGAATTGTGAGGCCAATTGAGGGTCTTAGTGAATTGCATGCCATGGGATTGGATGGGAGCTTTGGTGTGGTGTTGGCTTAGTATTCTCTTAGGTGTAAATTATGATATAAGTGGAAAAATGAGTCATTGATAAGTGGTGAGGTGTTGAGTTGTGATGAGAGGAGGGAAATTTTGCTCTTAAACATTTTAACTAAGTCACAATTGAATCACCACTAACTAATTTAAATTTATTAGACAATGTTCTAATGATATTTAATTAGGTAATGATAGAGTGGGATGTTACACTTGTTACATTCTGAATACAAAAGTCTATATAAAGAAATTTGACTCTAAAGCTAGTAAGGGTATCTTTATTGGATATTCTGAGCGCTCCAAGTCATACAGAGTGTATAATTTGACTCTAAAGCATGTAAGGTTTGATGACAAAGTGCCTGATCATGAAAAGTCAGAGCCTTCTATAGAAATTTCAGATTCTCAAGACTCAGAAGATGAAGATGGTGAACCTATCCCCACTCCTCAACTTCTGGAAGCACCAGAAGATAATCAAGTCCCAGAATCTGATGATCATCAAACAACACCAACAGAAGATCATGAAGTAGAAGAAACAACTATTCCCAAGAATACCTTCAAGTATAAGTCATCACATCCTGAAGAACTCATCATGGGAAACAAGAACAGTCCTAGGAAGACAAGATCAAGTTTTAGGGATGAAGAATCCTTATTTGGTCTAGTTTCCTTGATTGAACCTAAAACCATTGATGAAGCTCTATCTGATGATGCTTGGATAGTTGCTATGGAAGAAGAACTGAACCAATTTCAAAGGAATGATGTATGGGATCTGGTACCCAAACTTAAAGGCAAGAACATTATTGGAACAAAGTGGGTATACAGAAACAAGCTGAATGAACAAGGAGAAGTAACAAGAAACAAAGCTAGACTTGTTGCTCAAGGATGCAGTCAACAAGAAGGCATTGATTATACAGAAACTTATTCTCCAGTTGCAAGATTGGAAGCCATAAGATTGCTTACTTCTTATGCTGTCAACAACAACATTACTCTTTATCAGATGGATGTTAAGAGTGCATTTCTAAATGGTGTTATCTCTGAAGAAGTATATGTCAAACAACCTCCAGGATTTGAAGATGATTCTAATCCAAATCATGTGTTCAGACTAAAGAAGTCACTTTATGGACTCAAACAAGCTCCCAGAGCTTGGTATGAGAGACTGAGCAACTTCTTAGTTGACAATGGTTTTGTAAAAGGTCAAGTTGATAATACATTATTCAAGAAAACCATGAAGAAAGACATTCTGATCATTCAAATATATGTTGATGACATCATTTTTGGATCAACTAATGCTGGACTCTGCAAGAACTTTTCCAAGATGATGCAAGATGAATTTGAGATGAGCATGATGGGAGAACTGAAGTACTTTCTGGGAATTCAGATCAATCAAACAAAGAAAGGGAACTTCATTCATCAGTCTAAGTACATCAAGGATCTTCTGAAGAAGTATAATCTTGAAGACTGCAAACCCATGAACACTCCAATGCATCCTACATCAAGTCTTGACAAAGGTGAGTCTGAAGGTAAAGTTGACCAGAAGTTATATAGAGGTATGATTGGATCTCTTCTCTATCTAACAGCTTCTAGACCTGATATACTATTCATTGTATGTTTGTGTGCAAGATTTCAATCAGATCCTAGAGAATCTCATTTTACTGCTGTAAAGAGAATCTTTAGATATCTGAAGGCTACTTGTAACATTGGATTACTGTATCAGAAATCAAATGATTACAAACTGATTGGATTCTGTGATGCTGACTATGCTGGTGATAAACTAGAAAGAAAATCCACCAGTGGAAACTGTCAATTCATTGGTGAGAATTTGATTTCTTGGGCCAGTAAAAGGCAAACCACTATTGCTATGTCAACTGCAGAAGCAGAATACATTTCAGCAGCCAAGTGTTGTACACAACTACTTTGGATGAAATATCAATTGGAAGATTATCAAATAAGCAGTCATAATATTCCTTTATATTGTGATAACACTGCTGCCATTCATCTTTCTAAAAATCCTATTCTACACTCAAGAGCTAAGCATATTGAGATTAAACATCATTTTATAAGAGATTATGTACAGAAGGGAGTAATTGATCTCAAGTTTATTGATACTGAAAATCAATGGGCTGATATCTTTACAAAACCCTTAGCTGTAGAAAGATTTGATTTTATCAAAAGGAATCTTAATATGATGGAAATCTGTGAATAAGCTGAAACTCTGGTGAAAAATAGTATTTTAGGAAGTTCTGGAAGTCTAACAGAAGTTAGGGGGAGTCACACTTTCTATCAGAAGTTTAGACTAACCATCCTCTGGTATTTATTATCAGAAGATAAGGGGAGTCAGAACTTGTGTATCAGAAGTTGATGAAACCATCTTCTGTATTTCTATCAGAAGATTGTGAGTGGTTCTGGACGTGACGTGGCAGTAACTGTTGAGTTACCTCTTCAACTGCTATCACTTACGTGTCAGATATTTAATTAACCTTCTAATACACGTGTCTGTTTGCTATTAGAGAAAGAAGTTGGTTAGTGATGATTGTGTTCTAATTCATTGTGAATTGTTAAGTTACTCTAGTACCCCTGTCCTTTCAGTTAGTACGTTTTTGCGCGGTTTGTTTTACTTTCCCTTTTTAAACACTAACTGTTCACATTCACACACTTTTCACAATCACTACCCACACTTTCATTCTTCTAAAACTCAGAGAAATTTCTTTCTTCTCTCAACTTAGCAAACCCTAACCCTAAAACTCAGAATCATGGCATCATCATCTGACAAACCAACTCGCAGAGAAAAGGTTATTAACAGGAACATCAATGTACCACCTATTGCGGATGTCAAAGGATCACAACCCGGTACTATTACTCAAGATTCTATGCCGTTCCCTATTTCAAAGCTTTATCTTCAAATCGAACGACCAGTTGATTTGGAAGCTTTGAGAGTTAATGGTCGTGAAGACGTAAGGGACGCTCTTGTTTATCAGAAGATTACTAAGTACTTGGATTGTCTGAATGGACCTGTCTATCCCGAACTTGTTAAAGGTTTCTGGATGAAAGCACGTATGGTTGTGCAAGGTAATATTCCTGATGAAGAATACATTGGTAAAGAGATTCGCTCAGAAGTTGGGGGGTGTTCTCATCAGAATCAGACCAGAACATATAAGGCAAGCTGTAGCATTTCCGTTGAATGGTGTTATTCCTAAAAATGCTGATGATGTGAGTCCACAGATTCAAGAGGAACTTTATGGAGTGAATTCTACCTCCAAGAACAACAATGACTTGAAACCCTTCTACAAGGTTCTTTACAGGATCCTCTGTGACTCAATATTACCTAAGGTTGGTTCATCTGACCAGATTTCCAATCTATATAAACTTGCGTTATATTATTTTGGAAGGAAGGTTGACATGGACTGTTGCCTTCTAATATTTGAGCACATGTGCAGAACAATCAAGGATTGCATTACCAAGCACTACACTAATGCTTACTTATGCAGATTCTTCTCTTTTATGTTTCACAGAAGTTACTTGATTCAATCTCTTAGAACCACTTTTCCTGGTTATGCATCTTATATTGATGCCTATCCTTCTATTATTGGTGGTTTGACTGTGAAGAAGGTTCTTAAGTCTAATGCACGAACCATTACTCCTCAGAATCTATACAGAGCTAGAAAGGATGAGAGCAATTTGTATTGCTACATGACCCAATGAAGTTGCTGAGATTGCTGCTAAGCATAAGAGCATCTTGGAAGATGGAACAAAATTTAAAGTGGAAGATAGGCTAACAACAATGAGGTTGTTGCCTGTTCAAGTGAAGGAAAAGAAAACCCCCAAGCGCTTGGCTTTTGGCTCTAGAAATAGTAGCAGGAACTATGGTTGGTTCTCTCTTTCTGATTGCTGCTCTCGCTGCTGTCCAGAGATGCAACAACAACAAATCATCCATCATTATTCCTTGGAAAAAATCTTCCAGCCAGAAAGATCACACTACAGTATATATAGGTTCAGTTTCTATGTTTTCTACTTTCTATTCATGTCGAATAGTTCGAAATATCTTTTCTGAACATAATAATTGGATTGCAGACCCAGATATGTTAAAGGACGTGAGAAGGTATAGCAGACAAGAGCTTGAAGAGGCCTGCGGAGACTTCAGCAACATCATTGGGTCCTCACCGGATAGTGTATAAGTATAAATTTGTAATTTTATGGTTTATATGTATGATTTATGGTTTTAGATGTATGATATTAATTTTATTGAATGATTTTAGTGTATAAATATAATTTTAGTAAGTTCATGTTATTGATGAATGATTTTGGATTAAATGTGTATTGTATGAAATTTAATTTTGTACTATTATGAATAAAGCAGCTGAAACAATAAATAAAAAAAATAAGTATAATGCAAATAAAATAATTTTTTTTTTTAAATTCATATTTAGCGGGTGTTCTAAACTGCCACAAAAGCAATTTTTTTTTTTCAAATTTTCATAATTAGCGGCGGTTTTGAAACCGCTGCAAAACTGACTGAAAATTTTGTTTTTTTTGTTTCATCTATTGCAACGGTTTCAAACCGTTGCAAAACATTTTGTGGCAGTTTGTGTAGCGGTTTTCCAAACCGCCGCTATTTGAGCTACCAACACTCAAATCTGCAACGGTTTGGCAACCGCCGGTAAAACTGTTGCAACAGTTAAAAACTGTTGCTAAACAGTCTCAGAACCGTTGCTAAACACCTTTTTTCTTGTAGTGAGCCAACCAGTTCAACAAGAAGCTCTACACCCCAGAAGAAAACTTCAGAGGATACTGGTAAGAGGAAGTTAGTTGAAAAAGTTGATCAAGCAGAAGGTGAGCTTGATTCAACCAAGCAAGCTGATACTTCTGGACCTGCTGCTCCAGAAGTTCCTAAGAAGAAAAGAAGAACAACTCAGAGGAAGAAGAAGCAAAATGTGATACTTCTTGATGCAGATGAGGAAGCAGAGCGTGAAGCCGCTATTGCTGAGGTTGAGAGATTCAAATTGATTGAGGAAACCAGTTGGGAAAGTGGGATTGAAGCTGATAAGAATGATTTTCTTGATGCTCCAATTCCTAGAGACGAGTTTGCTCAGAAGGTGGCAAATCAAGGTATTTACAGAAAGATCAATTTTAATGGTATTCCTAATTGTGTCATTAATGGTCCAAAACTTGCTAAGTTTGCAAAAAGCATTCCCTATACAGTTCCAGTTCAATATACCTTTTCAAAAATCCTTAAAGATTTAACTCCTGAACCAAACTGTATAGAAGAAGCTTCAGCTAGTGCTTCTGTTGAAACACAAGCTGCAAGTATTGAACCATCTTCTGACCCCTTGAAACAGTTATCTAAACATGCACTTTTTACCATTCCAGAAGAAGCAGGTGTTTCTACTCCTACTTCTGTGGAGGTTGTTGAAGAAATGGTAACAGAAGTTAATGCAGAGGTTGCAACTTCTGGAGCTAATCCTCAACAACTTACTCTTGCTGTTCATGATACTGACCCTGTTTCATCAAGTTCCAAAGACTCAGAGAAGACCTTATCAGATCATCAGGCTTCTCCTAATGCAACAATAGTTGAAGCTGGCACTTCTGCCAGAGCTCTTCAACTTCTTGAGATGGAACTTCACCAACCCTCTCCTTACAAATCTCAACCCCCTCAACTCACAAATATTGAGAATGACTACATAAACTCTTTTGTTGTAGTCCTTACCCCCTCACCAACAGAACAAACACAACCAGCTGCACCTTCCAACAACTTAGATAAGCCCTCATCATCATCTGTCCTTACCACCCCTCCAGCCATCACACCTGCTAATGTACAACGTGTGTTGATGGGCATTAATGACATGGTTAAGGATATCTTTAAAGATCCTCCTGCACTTGACTTTGCACCTGATCAAATGGATGGTGAATGCTCTGCCATTACCAATATGTGTTCTCAAATGATGCAAGATCTTGGCTCTCAGTACAGAAGAAACTATGTCATGACTCTTGCAAGGCATAAGTTTACTGAATATAAGGCTGCAGAGTATAGAATCAGGAGAGCAAAGAAACTGCATGAAGATAAAATGAATTTGGTTTTGAATGAGGCTGCAGATCAGTTTTCTACCTTCTTTGAGCAAGAATTAGACAAGATCGTCAAGGTAGACTCTGAATCAGGATCAGAGGTTGTCAGGTTGGGTACAGAAGTTGTACTACAGAAGATGAAGACCTTTTCTGAAGAAGCTTCAAGACAAACTCCTGAACCCCTCTCAACCCTCTCAACCTTAGGATTTCTGTTTTTGTTTGTTTATTTGGTTATTTATTTTAGTTTGCACCTGTGTTATTCCTTGTTCTGTTTGGATAATTTGTTTTGTTTTATTTATGTGTGGATTATTTTGTCTGGATAATTGTTATCTTTTATGATATTGCAGTTATGTTCTGGTGATTTATTTTCTTTTGTTACAGAAGATAGATCTATATATATTGCTGCATAAACATAAAAATAATAACATGCATTCAAAAATTGATTTTCATTCATAATTTGCATTACAACAGTTTTCCATTTCATCATTGCTATGATTTTACATGTTTTTCCATTTCATCATTGCTCTCTGAGCAAAGACGTTTTTAACATGAAAATCTGACCCTCCTAAACCTAAAAGGAAATTTTCCACAAAAGGATGAGAAGGAGATGCTGACAGAGGATTGTGCCCCAAACTTCAACCTGGGAGCCTTTAGATCTCTATCTCTTCAAGCTTCCACGTGTTGTACACTTGGAGCCTCTTGTCAAGACTCCATCTCTTCCTCTTGCATGTGAAGAACTTCTTGATCCTCTAAGAACAGAAGGATGTTGAGAAACTTGCGTCTGATTTTGAAGCAAGGACCTTCAACATGTTCTGATGTTTCTTAGACATCATATTCCACGAGACTGCATCTAATGATATTACGATTCCTCTCTGGTTCTTCCTTGAAAATTTCTTAAACCCATTTCTTTCAATCACTCTTCTATCCTCACAAATATTTTCTTTCATCTTGATGAAGAACTTATTTTCTCTCATTGGAAGTGTTGAGTGAAATGACAAAGGATTGGCGTGCTTTTATAGCAGTTTTGGTTGGTGGGAGTTACCTCGTTTTTAGCATTTGCATTAACTAAAAATGGTTTTTATCATCTATTTTAATGCATTTCTTTTGACTTGACTATTTCTTTAGTCACGTGTTTATTCTTTCTCTCTTTTTTTTTATTCTTTTTGTTTAATGACAAAAGGGGGAGTAAGAGTAAATTAATTTATGAACACTAACTGAAGCCAAATATTTAATATTCTTTATTCAGTTTTGTTGTTCAGACATTAAAATTTTATCAGTTACTTTTGATATATTTTAAAAGGAAATTTTTTATTGAGATCAGAACTTCCCATACATGATACACGTAAGAGAAGATTGCGCTTTTCTCTTAGGTTGATCTGACAACAGAAGAAAGCTTGCAAACCTATCTTCTGGGAGTCAAAATGTATACAGAAGTTCTGGATTCAACATTAAATTTTAAACTATTTTAATTATTCCTTACTGAACTCAGGGGGAGCTTGCAAACCTCATAAACCTGAAGGATTAATGAATGTGAATAAAATAACAACCATTGTAAATTAATACTTGGTTTGTCATCAATCAAAAAGGGGGAGATTGTTGGAACAAAGTTGGTTTTGACATAACCCAAGTAGTTTTGATGATAACAAAAGTATTAATATACAATAGGGATTACTGATAATTTACTCTAGTGTGCAGACATACAAGTTAAAATTTATTTTACACTAGAAGATTGAAGTTCTGGTTGCTGCATATAAAGTATCCCCAGAAGTTAGGAAAACGCAAGTTCTGAAGGCAACACAGAAGTTGAAGCCACAGAAGTTGTTGGTCAAAGTCAACCAGAAGATGAAGTCATCAGAAGAAACATTGCTTTCTGCAAACTCTGATGATGATGAAATAGCAGAAGACGTCAAAGAACATTCCATTATTCTTAACGACTATCATCTACAAGGAAAAGGAACTGAAGAGTCATTAGAACGTTATTCAAACCGTTATTCTCTTGACAACGACGTCTGTACTATTGTACTATCTTTGTTTTCCTGATTTGGGCGAATATTCGTGATCAAGGACCAGAAGTTGTTCTTTTACTTGATTTGAATAAGCACATTTCAAATGAAAACAATAGTACAGTACTACCTAGCTCATTTCATCTGTATCCACTCAAATTCAAGACGCTCCAACAACGCCTATAAAAGGAGGAAGGATTTGAAGACGAGATACAACAACACATCTACGAACAAAGAGCTGTTATTCTGCTAAATTTCAAAGAGCTATTTTTAACTTAGATACAACTTGAGTTGATTTTCAAATTCAAGACATTAGCTTTCAACCTCTGGCTTGTCAGTTGTTGAACCTTAGTTTTCTTCTAGAATTCTAAGAACAGTCTTGTAATATAAGTTGTATTTCTTTGTTCTGTGAACTCTGATATTTGTTATCAGTGTTAAAAAAAAAACATTGTATTTGTTTTTGTTGTTAGAAATCTCTTGCTTGTGTGCTTGAGCATTGGAAGTCTCTTGTAAGAAGTTACTTGAGCATTGGAAGTCTCTTGCTGTGAGCTTGAGCAATTGTAATCTTGGTGATTATAGTGAAATCCCTTGGAAGTGCAAGGGGACTGGACTACTCTCGGTTTGTGAGAGGAACCAGTATAAATCTTCTGTGTAATCTCTTCTCTCTTCTCTCTGTTTAATTTACCTCATACTCTGTTTTCCTGTTCGCGACCAGAAGTTGTTTGTGTTAAAAGGTTTTGGTCCGCTGCGATATCTGATAAGTTGAAAAACTTAGAAGAAGTTTTAATTTAACCAAAACACAATTCAACCCCCCTTCTTGTGTTTTTCACACCTTCACATTCATGTAGGAATGGGTGCATGGATGCGAATGCATGTTTTGAACTGTCATTTGTAAGGCGAGATGACAACACTTGATAATAGACAAAGGAATTATGGGATCAATGGGATCAGCATATCCGTACAATGTTCCGTCAATTTCCTATCAGAAATAACGTCTACGTAAATAGAACCTGCAAGGTAAATCCCAAGGGTAACACATCCTTCTTTCAACTAGTTCTCAGAATTGAGTTCCGCAAATAAAGCCTTCGGTGTAAATCGCCATTTCATACTCTGAATTAGACCAAACAAAACCAGCCATTGTTCTTCATTCTTCTTCTTTTTTCAACGGCTGTATCCGCCCCTTTGAGATATGTCCACATTTGAAGTACTGTTGTATCATGCTTATGCGACTCAAAAGTATAAGAGATGCTTTGTCATTTTATATTTTGAAAAGAAAAGACAAGTTTAAAAAGGTTTGACATTATTTTTGAGTTATTTTTGCTTCAAAAATTTTAAAGTTAGAATAAAAATAAAAGATAAAAGTATGAGTAAATAAGAATTTTAAATAAAGGGCACAGGCTCAAATTTGCGTAAAAGGGTGAAAATTGGCGTAAAGTGCAATCCCACGGATCATTTAAAATTTAGAAAATGGTAATTACATGGGAGGGTACATCAAGTACAATGATTACTATTTTCTCATCAACTTTGAACTCCATCCTAGAAACTACAAACTAAAATTGCCTGCTGACTGAAACATTCCAAAGTAGGTAATGCCTGTTCCGATGCAGGTTACTTGTCTTTTCCTTAACTTTTGCATAGATCGCCTTTTCAGGTTTTCGACCTATCAGGATTTATATTATTTTTTTGTCTCTAATTTTTGCCTGGACCGTCCTTTCAGGTTTTCAGCCCACCGAAACGCTCCTTTTTGCCTAAGCCGCCCTTTCAGGTTTTCGACTTAGCGAGCTATTTTTTATTTTTAGACAAAGTATTTCTTGACTGCATCAGCATTAACAGGACGAGGGAGCTCATCACCATCCATTGTTGCAAGGATCATTGCACCACCTGAGAAAGCCCTCTTAACAACATACGGACCTTCATAATTGGGTGTCCACTTGCCCCTAGCATCAGTTTGAAAAGACAGGATCCTTTTGAGCATAAGATCACCTTCACGAAACTCTCGGGGTCGAACTTTCTTGTCAAACGCTTGCTTCATTCTTCTTTGATATACTTGCCCATGGCACAAAGCCGCCATCCGTTTCTCTTCAATTAAATTCAACTGTTCATATCTGTTTCTACACCATTCAGCCTCAGTCAATTTGGCTTCCATCAAGACTCTCATCGATGGAATCTCAACCTCTACCGGTAACACTGCTTCCATACCATACACTAAAGAGAAAGGGGTTGCCCCTGTTGAAGTGCGCACTGAAGTACGATATCCATGCAAGGTAAAAGGTAACATCTCATGCCAATCCTTGTAATTGACCACCATTTTCTGCACAATCTTCTTAATGTTCTTATTTGCTGCTTCCACTGCACCGTTCATTTGAGGTCTATAAGGGGAAGAATTATGATGCTCAATCTTGAACTCCTCACACAAGTCTTTCATCATCTTATTGTTCAAATTCGACCCATTATCAATAATGATCTTGTTAGGTACACCATAGCGATAAATGATATTGCTCTTGATGAAACGAACCACTACTTGCTTAGTAACATTGGCATAAGATGCCGCTTCGACCCACTTGGTGAAATAATCAATAGCCACTAGAATAAAACGATGCCCATTGGAAGCCTTTGGTTCAATCCGTCCAATCATATCAATGCCCCACATAGAAAAGGGCCAAGGAGAAGAAATCACATTCAGAGATGTTGGTGGCATATGAATTTTATCTGCGTAAATCTGACACTTGTGACACTTCCCAGCATGCTTGTGGCAATCAGACTCCATTGTCAACCAGTAATACCCTGCTCTCAATATTTTCTTGGCCATTGTGTGCCCATTGGGATGAGTTCCAAATGACCCTTCATGTATTTCGTGCATCAAAGAATCAACCTCAGCTTTGTCCACACACCGTAGTAAAACCATGTCAAAATTTCTCTTGTACAATACCTCTCCATTCAGGAAGAAACTACCAGATAATCTTCTTCAAATCTTCTTATCTTTGCTGGATGCCCCAGGGGGATACTCTTGCTTTTGCAGGAACAACTTGATATCATGAAACCACGGCTTGTCATCAATCACTTCTTCTGCTGTAAACACATATGCCGGCCTTTCAAGACATCGAATACTGATGATCGGTACTTCATTTGGATAATTGACTTAATACATTGAGGATAAAGTAGCCAAAGGGTCTGCCATTTGATTCTCATCACGAGGAATGTGATGCAACTCTACTTTGTTAAAGAAAGTCAACAATCTTCTTGCATAATCTCTATAAGGAACCAGACCAGCATGACGTGTCTCCCATTCTCCTTTGATTTGATTGATTACCAGAGCTGAGTCTCCATAGATGTCAATATTCTTGATTCTCAAATCAATTGCTTCTTCAATACCCATGATACAAGCTTCATATTCGGCAATATTGTTGGTACAATCAAACTGCAATCTGGCGGCGAAAGGAATATGAGAACCCTCAGGAGTGACAATAACTGTCCCAATTCCACTACCATAGACATTCACAGCCCCATCAAATATCAGCCCCCACTTGGAATCTGGATCTGGACCTTCCCCAAACAGTGGTTCATCACAATCTTTCATCTTCAAATACATGATCTCTTCATCTGGAAAGTCAAACTTGATCGGTTGGTAATCTTCAACTGGTTGATGAGCCAAATGATCAGCCAAAACACTACCCTTAATTGCTTTCTGAGCACGGTATTCAATATCATATTCGGACAATAACATCTGCCAACGGGCAATTCTCCCGGTCAAAGCAGCTTTCTCAAAAATATACTTAATTGGATCCATTTTGGATATCAACCAAGTAGTGTGATTAATCAAATAGTGACGCAGACGCTTGGCAGCCCAAGCTAATGCACAACAAGTCTTCTCAAGCATGGAATATCTGGACTCACAATCAGTAAACTTCTTGCTCAAGTAATAAATTGCGTGTTCTTTTCTTCCGGTATCATCTTGCTGCCCCAGCACACAGCCCATAGAATCTTCCAACACAGTTAAATACATAATGAGTGGCCTCCCCTCAACTGGAGGAATAAGAATGGGTGGTTCCATAAGATACTTCTTGATACTATCAAAGGCTCTCTGACAATCCTCTGTCCATACGATCTCTTGGTCTTTGCGGAGTAACTTGAAAATTGGTCCACATGTGGCAGTCATATGGGAAATGAACCTGGAGATATAATTTAGACGACCCAAGAAACCTCTAACTTGCTTCTCTGTTTGGGGAACCGACATTTCTCTGATGGCTCTGACTTTATCAGGATCAACTTCAATACCCTTCTGACTGACAATGAAACCCAAAAGCTTCCCAGATCTAACGCCAAAAGTACATTTATTGGGATTCAAACGGAGTTGGTACTTCCTCAACCTCTGAAACATCTTCAACAAGTACTCCACATGCTCTTCTTTAGTGCCTGACTTGACGATCATATCATCCACATATACTTCAACTTCTTTATGCATCATATCATGGAATAGCGTGGTCATGCCCCTTTGGTAGGTAGCACCTGCATTTATCAACCCAAAAGGCATTACTTGATAACAGAAGGTGCCCCAAGGTGTGATGAACGAAGTTTTCTCTCTGTCTTCAACAGCCATCTTGATTTGATTATACCCCGAGAAACCATCCATGAAGGAAAAGACTTTGGATTTGGCAGTATTATCAACAAGTACATCAATATGGGGTAATGGGAAATCATCCTTTGGACTAGCTCTATTCAAATCTCTGTAATCAACACACATCCTGACTTTACCTTCCTTTTTTGGAACCGGTACTATATTGGCTAGCCACTGAGGATACTCTGAAGTAATAAGGAAACCTGCATTGATCTGTTTCTAAACTTCTTCCTTGATCTTGAGTGCCATATCAGGATGAGACCTTCTTAATTTCTGCTTTACTGGATGACATTCTGGTTTCAAAGGTAAACGGTGTTCCACAATCTCAGGATCTAACCCCGGCATATCTTGATACGACCATGCAAAGATGTCAACATATTCTCTAGCAGCTCTATTACCCTTGCTTTGACTGATTCTTCCAAACCTGCTCCTATCTTGATTTCTCTTTTCTCTTCCTCAGTACCCAAATTGATCAACTCCGTGACTTCTTGGTGAGGCTGAATGGCCACATCTTCCCGATCCAACAAACGTCTGATCTCATTAGGAATCTCTTCATCCTCCTCTTCCATAGCTTCGTAGACTGGAAACTCAAAGTTGATAGAGGGTCTAGAATCATTGTACTCAACGGGTTTGTTGATGTTAATTCTGCATATGATTGATGATTGATTTTATTTTAATAAGAATGCAGAATTTTTATTTGATAAAAGTAATAAGAAAAGAAGGTAAAAAATAAAAAAATATATATGACTTGTTTTTTGTGTTACCATTTTCTAGAATAAAAGGAAGTAAAGAAAATATAAAAAGTCATGATAAAAACGACGATTATCATTAATATTCTTGAAGCAATTTAAACAAAGCCCGAACATTGCCTCACTCTTGCTTGGGGCAGGACAAGAGGATTTTTCTTAAAAACATAAAATGACAAACATATTACTTAGACAGAGGAATGACAGAAGGGACATCAACAGCACTCCAATTGCGGCATATTCCTCCAGGAGTCACAAAAGATGGTAGTCCTTCTTCATCTTCATCTCCAATAACAGCATTAATTTCTGAGGGATTGTTGATAAAACCAGCACTGCGGAAAACATCCTCAAACGGTTCTCTCTTTCCCATCCTAGTAGAAGGAGTGAAACACAAACCAGCCCTGTTCTTGTTCTCTGATAACTGTAGTACCTTTCCCCAACCAGCAGTCTTGCCTTCTTTCACACTTTGCGCATCCTTCAAAGATGCCATAGATGTCTCAGCTCTGATTGGACCTTTCTCCTCAAGGGAGAGTCCCTGAAACGCTGTACCGTCTGATTCATCCGCACCAATACATGAGAAATCTGACAAATGACTAATAAGTAGAGCTTCCTCTCCATTCACAATTACCAACTTCCCTTCTTTCACGTATTTCAACTTCTGATGCAAAGTGAATGTCACAGCGCCGGCCTCGTGAATCCATGGGCGTCCCAAAAGACAACTATAAGCAGCTTGTATATTCATCACCTGAATAGTAACTTGGAACTCATGCGGACCAACTGAGATAAGTAAATCCACCTCACCAATTACTGACTTCCTTGAACCATCAAACGCCTTCACAATCATTGAACTTGGCCTCATATAGGCATCCTTGTAGGAAAGTTTATCTAGAGTAACTTTAGCCATCACATTCAAAGACGACCCAGTATCAATCAACACATTGGACAAAACATCTGACTTGCAATTAACTGACACGTGCAACGCTAAATTATGATTTCGTCCTGTCTCGGGAAGTTCTTCATCACTGAAACTCAGATTATTACAAGCAGTCACATTTCCCACTATACCTCCGAACTGACTCAAAGTCACATCTTTCTCAACATAGGCTTGATCTAACACCTTCAACAGAGCCTCCCTATGGGCATCAGAACTCATCAACAAAGACAACATAGAAATCTTAGACGGGGTTTGCAACAACTGATCCACTATCTTGTACTCACTTCTTTTGATTAATTTCAACACCTCATCAGAATCTTCATACTCTTTTTCAACTGGCTTACTAGGAACACTGACTGGCACTTTCTCAATAACAGGTGTACTTGGCTTTTGAGGAACTGCACCTTGAATAACACGACCACTTCTCAGAATTCTGCTATTATCAGTAACATTGCTCACTGTAGTCAAAGGAGGAATAGAGGTCTCCACTCCATTTTGTATCATGGTAGCTTGATATCTGTAAGGTATGGCCCTCTTAGAAGCATAAGGCACAGACCCCGACACGCGAATTGTGAGTCTAGGAATGTTGCACTCTCCACTATTGTAAATCATCTCCAAACGATCAACAGCACTAAGCTCGGGTGTAATACCACAAACCTCTTCAGCTTTCTTCGTCACTAATAGCTCTCCCTTGTCCATTAAACCTTGGATATCTCTTTGAACTTGGGAACAACCCCGAGGGTCTGACAGACATACTTCACACACTGAATGATCGTGCTCGAACATCTTTGCTTTGCACATTTTGATATGGATGGGAACCAAAGGAGTCTTGATACTTTTCACACTGAGGATGGCATTTGTAGGTGCTAGGTCATGGTAGTAAGGATATTAGGGATTATGATTTGTCTCGGTAAGGTTATTTGGTTTGTAAAAATTGAAGGAGGGGTCAATGAATATAGGGTTATTTAATTTGTTATGATTTGGTAGAGGGTTTGTTTGAACATTGGGGTTTTCGTCTTTGAAAGTCAACACTTTGCTTCAGACTAAGTCCTGGACAGCCTTTTTGAAAGCATAACAACGTTCCACATCGTGTCCAGGTGCCCCTTGGTGGAAAGCACAAGTGAAGTCATTGCGGTACCAAGTAGGTAGGACAGCATGCACTGGAGGTGGTGGCCTTGTCTGAATAAAATTCTTGGAAAGTAAAGCGGGGAACAAATCAGCATACTTCATTGGTATGGGGTCAAAGGGTGGATATCTGGGAGTGCGGTTGAATGTTTGTTGGGCATTTTGAGGGCGAATCTGTGGTGGATATGATTGTTGGGGAGTCATTTGTGGATATTGTGGTTGTGATGGCATTTGTGGGTAATGTGGTTGTGAAGCAGGTGCAATGGATGAAACATGTTGATAATTTGGATACCTTGGCTGAAAACCTCCTTGGGTTACCATACCGACTTCGGACTCTTTCTTTTTCGGGAAATTGTGACCATACTTCTTGGTGTTACTGACAGGGGTATTTTCTTTTGACATTCTTCCTTGGCGGATGGCCTCTTCTAGGCACATCCCCGTCTCCACCACTTCCGTAAAACTCCTAGAAACCATATGGAACATCTTCTCATAAAAGAACGGACTGAGGGTGTGAATGAACATCTTGGACAATTCTCTCTCTTCAATAGGAGGACGAGTCTGAGCAGCTAACTCCCTCCATCTCTGAGCGTACTCTTTGAAGGATTCTTTCTCTTTCTGGGTCATGGCACGGAGTTCATCTCTATCAGGGGCCATGAAGGAATTATAGTTGTACTGAGACATAAAAGCACTGGCCAAATCATTAAAAGTGCGGATATCAGCTCTATTCAAATCCATGTACCACCTCAAGGCTGCCCCAGACAGGCTATCTTGAAAATAGTGAATCAGAAGTTTGTCATTGCTAGTTTGAGTAGACATTTTCCTCGCATACATAGTCAAATGAGCTTTTGGGCAAGTACTTCCTTTATACTTCTCAAAATCTGGAACTTTGAACTTGGGTGGAACCACAACATCAGGAACCAAGCATAACTCATGGGCATCTTTACCAAACAGATCTTTCCCCTTGAGGGCTCTCATCTCGCGTTGCATTTCATTAAACTTGTCTTGCAGATCTTCCACTCTATCAAAACCTCCCATGCTTTCCGCATGAAAAATAGGCTCTTGGTAATGAGGTGCAGCATGGACTGCAGGTGCAGCAACAGTAGCAGTAACTTGCGGGAGAGTATTTTCTAACTGAACAAGAGGAGCTTCAGTCACTTGAGGGAAGAACCCTCCTCCAAGGAAACCTTCTGATAATCCCCACGTACAACCTTCAGGCATAGAGAGTCGGGGAGCAGGAATTGGTGCTGATACAGCTGGGGGTGGCACAGGTGCACCACTAGACTGGAGAACTGATGTCGAACCCTGAATCTGACTTGCCAACAAAAAAGTTACCATAGTAGTCAAATTCTCAATCTCGGTTTGCATGCCTGTCATCTGTTCACGGAGCTGTGTTCTCTTCTTCAACAGTCGCCATCTTCTTCTTAATCTGAGACCGGGTGTTGTAGGTGCGAGTCGCTTTGTAACGGATACGCCGAGCCACTTTAACTGAGGCGGAAGAGAAGGAGGAGAATATGAGACTCTATTTTTGGGAAATTTATGAATGCAACATGATGCATGATATGTTTATGCTAAATTATGCAAGTTTTTTTCCAATATCGAAAGACTTAAATTAAATTAAATATAAACATTGCAGAAAAATATCCACTTCATTAATCAACACATTAGAATTTTTGAAAAGAAGTACATCAAACTGAACTCAAACTTTTGCATTACACGGATTATCCCTAATCTGAATCTGGACCAGAAAATAAACTCATGTTGTATCTCATCCTCTTTCGATCTTTTCTAAGTGCAGCGTCCTTCTCTCGAAGCTGGATGGTCTTTTGGACAAGATCCTGACTTTGGGCCAAGAGCTCGTGTTTCTTGATCTCCAGTTCCCCTTGCAACACCTCATACTTAAGCTTCAACTCTTCATACTTCCTCTTCCAATCATTCTTCTCCTTGGTCACTTCATCTAGGCTTTCTTGGAATCTAACCCTTGTAGCAGGTGGGACAGGTAGGGATGCTGATGGTATAGTTGGGGATACAAGCCTTGTCATGTGGTAGGGCATTCCAAACACAGTGGCCCTCTCAATGACCCATTGAGTATAAGACTCATCAATCAAATCCGACTTGTTCCCTAGATGAACCCTACCAAGCCTCTTGATGGAATGCCAAGCTCTCAAAAATCTGGCTCTCTTGTTTGAAGGGTCTTCATGATTGTTGTAGAATTCACTAGTTAGCTGAAGGTTCACCGGCTTCGTCTTCATTGGATATCCAAACTGTCTTCTAGCAAGTGCCGGGTTATAGGTGATCCCACCATACATACCAATAAGGGGTACATTAGGATACTCGCCCCAACTAAAGATGAACTTTCCGGTGTCGTACGCCGGATTGTACCATACTATATCTGCTGGAGTGAGTGACATGATCTTCCGGGACCAAAGGAGGTTATCAGGATTGGGTAGACGGGAGCGTGTTTGAGGTAAGTGAGATATGAACCATTTGTAGAGTAAAGGGGCGCAGCAGATGATGGTACCACGCTGGGCTAAAGTGCGGTGATGAATGGAATGATAAGTGTTGGCTAATAGTGTGGGGACAGGGTTTTTTGTGAGGAAAATTTGTATAGCATGGACATCAACGAAGTCGTTAATGTTTGGGAAAAGCAAAAGACCATATATGAGTAGGGATAGGATGGCATGGAAAGCATCAGTACTTCCCGCATTGACAAAAATCAAGGCTTGTTGGTATAAGAACTTGGTGGGTAGGCCCATAAGAACTTTTTGGGTTAGTGGGTCCTTTTTTGTTGTGAAGTTATTTTGAATGAGAGAAACTGGGAGATGTAGGGCTCTTGCAATATGTAGAAATCTGGGTGTAGGTTCAAGACCACTGAAAGGCACTTGATCAAGGATTGGTAGCCCAACTAAATATGAGTATTCCTCAAGGGTAGGTACGAGTTGGTAATCTGGAAATGTGAAGCAATGGTAAATCAGGTCATAAAATTGGACCAAAGTTTCCAAGCATCCCTTCTCAACCCTTACATCAAGGAGACTGAGTAACCTTCCATAACTCTTGCGGAAGTCTTCAAATGAAGTCACCAAAGCTCCTAACTCCTTCAACTTTGTCAAATCCCAACTCTTGAAACCATAATCCTTAGTCTTCCTCCTCGTGATATCCATGTCTATAATGTTTAGAAAGAATTTAATTTAAGCCTTTCGATATTGGATGATGAAGAAGATTTCGTGAATAAATGCATGTGTGCATGATTATGCGCAAACATGGTTGGTTTAAGGTAAAATGTTGGAGTCAAGGGTAAGAGCCCCTTCCCACATGGTGAGTACTATGGTTTATTTGTACCTGTATTTCGGGTTCTAAAAAGTTCCCAAAGTTATCAACCGTCTCGTAGTTATTATCGGTGCACGTGATTAACTCTCGTCCCAACAATATCCGCAAGACGATCTCGTTTGAGTGTAGTATCGCTTATCAACCAAATTAAGATTGACTCTTAATTGGTCACCGCACTACATCCTAAAAGCCAAGATGGGTTCAAGGTAACACTAAAGGTCCATAGCGTCGTCGGTCCCTCGGAAGTAAAATGTCGGACACGATTACTCACGTCAACATTATAACCCCAAGCTTCCTCGACTAAGTTGTGGTTGTATCATATGCGCACCATGGTCCGAAATAAACTTCGGGCATGTCGCTTTGATTATACCACTTCCCTATCTTATTGTTTCTCTCAAGTCCGGTTACGACTTGTCTCACTCAAACCGTTTTCCCAAATAAGGCCCATAAACATACACACATACATATATACATACACAAATAAACACACCAGCGCAAAGAAAAAGAAACCAAGATGGGCTCAACCCGCTCGGGGATCCCCAGTGAAGTCGCCATTTCTGTCGCGGTGATTTTTGGATGTCAAGCTATAAGGAAGCATTGAATAGCAAAATGTTTAAATACACCACCGAGCTTTTATTTTTCCGAAGAAGGGAGAAAAGTCCGTTAAAACACCCTAAAGAAAGAGATCGAGGTAAGGGAGTTGGTTACGCGAAGGGAAGGTATTAGCACCCTAGGCGTCTATAGTACTCTATAGGAACCTCTTGTATTCTATTCTAAGTGCTTTGTTTTTATGTGTTTGAAAAGTATGTATAAGATTAGGGCTAATGAGCATTTATTTGGGAAAATGAGTTTTGAGTGATAAAATGCACATGACTTGAGTTCCAAGGTTTTAATCTAATGAAAAGAATTGAGTTTTAAGAATTGAAAATAAAACTTGATTTGAAAAACCAAGTGTTTTTACCTAGAGAAAATAAAGTTTGATTGATTAATGACTTGGTTTAAAATCCAAGTTGTTTTGAAAAAAAGGTTTTTGATAAATGACATATTTTGGATATTTTTTGAGAAGAGGTGTTGACCTCTATTTTTTGGCTAAAAAGGGTTAATGGTTCTAACGAGGGTTCTAACGCTTCAACTAAAAACCTAAAATATTTGAATCGCGCCTAGACTTTTGCAACGACATATAGGTCGAGGTTTTCTCCTTTCTTCGGATTAACAAATTAAATATACTAACGAGCAATAATGAGCGAGAATTTAAATCACACAATACATCCGGGGGGGTAGCATGCAATGGGGAATTGAATTAAATAAATAATAACAATAAATAATGACTGAAAATAAATCGCGCGAATAACGCACATTTAAAATTACAACCGGGGGGGAAACATGTATAGGGGGATTTTAAATATAATGGCATGAACATGAATAAATGAGACATAAATTTAAGGTTAAACTGTTCATTTGGTCCCTTACGTTTATTTTAGGTTTGAATTAAGTCCCTTACGTTTTAAAAGTTTAAATTTGGTCCCTCACGTTATCAACATTTGCATTAGTTAGTCCATTTCGTCAAATTTTTCACTAATTTCGTTTGATACTTACACGTAGCTGACGGTTTGGATAGGTGAAAGTGATTTTGGACACGTTGACGGCCATATAATAAACAGAACCTTCACAAATAGAAAAAAAGAGTTAGTGTTTGCAAAGGTCTTTGTCGTATTTTTTTCTATTTGTGAAAGTTTTGTTTATTATATGACATTCCACGTGTCCAAAATCACTTCCACATGTGTAAACCGTCAGCCATGTGTAAGGATCAAACACAGTTAGTGAAAAATTTGACGGAATGGACTAACTAATGCAAATGTTGATAACGTGAGGGACCAAATTCAAACTTTTAAAACATAAGGGACCTGATTCAAACCTAAAATAAACGTAAAGGACCAAATAAACAGTTTAGCCTAAATTTAAAGCATAGGATATAATGGAAATGCTATAAACATAAATATTGAGCATATAATCATAAATCACGAAACAGAAATATAAGACATGTAATAAATGAATAAGTGTGAAGCACATAATAAAGTATGAATAGTGTGTGAGGCATGAAAGTGAATAATCAATCAAGTGGCAAAATTAACACATAAAGCATGTGAATAAAACAAACAAGAAAGAAGCAAAAGCAAAGATTATCACATCATGACAATACAAATAATTGAATAGAAGTAAATCACGCAATATCAACATGTTTCAAATTTACACACACACATGCATTTATTTTTCAATTAAGTAAAAGAGATTGAAAATTCATTAAAACATCTAAGACTATATATCTGATGTCATAGAAGCATTATCAAAATAAATCAAGTATTTCCAAACTCAAATACATGCATGTTTATTTTTTAATCGGACAAAGAAAATGATTTACAATTAGACCACCCTATTAGCAATTAAATACAAACAAAATAAAAAAAACCTAGAGTTAAATCATGGAAGCAAGAATTATACATATCATCAAACATAGAGTAAAAGTTAATAGTATTTAAGAATTAAAACACCAAATTAGTCATTTAAAAAAAATTAACATGCAAACCCTATAATTGATTAGTAAAATTATAAACATAAGATAAATAAAAGACAAACATGTAATTAAGATAAAATGGAATGAAATCTGAAGTCAACCATCCACAAAAATTGATTAAGAGCTCATGACATAACAAAAGCATAAGACAAATAATTTATTAACATATTAGGTTAATTATTAGCAATTAATCCTAATTAAATAAAATCAAAAGATGGCAAACACATAGCATGTGATCTAAAATTTAAATTCTAAGACTAAACCATAGAGACAAACAACCAAGCATATTAACAATCACATAATTATTTTCATGGCAATTAAAGTAACAATTAAAAATTAATTAAAAAAAAACCTAACATATCACTATTATTACTAATTAATACAATTAATAATGAAATCAAGACAAAATAAGTTCAAAACAGAGGGTAACCCTTATCAAACATCATTTAAAAAATTCATAGCATGACAAAATCAAAGGATAATAAATTTCATATTATTTAGAGTTGATTTCTAGCATTTAAACCTAATTTAAATAACATAAAAGCCAAGAAAAATCAAAATAACACATAATCAGGTTTATAATCTAGGTAAAAAGCCAAATATTAATATATGTTCACATTATATCATAGATCAAAGAAACATAAACATATTATCAAATATTAATTATACTAAACCTGATTTATGCACCAATAAATAAGAAAATATGCAAAAAATATCAAATAAATAAATTAAAAATTAATTTCAAGTTATATCAGTTAATATTACCCTAGAACACAATTAAAAAATATCATTCATATCAAAAATGAAAAATAAAATCAAAACAATGAAGGGGGTGCAAGCAGCAAACGAAATAAAAAAGGGGGTGTAGCACAGTAAAAACGCCCAGGCCCAGTTCGCGCTGCAGTTATACCAAACAAAAAATATATGAGGCTATAGGGTCCGGATCTAGTGCGACGCGCATAGTGTGGGTTACGAATTACCACCGTCAGATCCTTATTAAATCAGATCAAACGGACGCGATTAAAACTTGAAAAAAGACGTGGAACACGTACTCTCATCTCCTCCGGCGAGACTCAAACATTTCCGGTGACAACCTCGGTCACCGGAGTTTAAAAAAATAACTCAGAAATCAACAAAACGCATATGGTTCTCTTCGTTTTTTCACGAGGAATTCAAATATATAATTAGTTTTTCAAAACAATGTCTGTAATTCAAAAAACGAAGAGAAAACGAAAAAGTTTCAAAACTCAAACATATAAAACGAGCAAGAATCAAGATCAAATACCAACCCAGAAAGCTTTATCATGTTAAAATAAGATGGAAAGGATTAAAAAGGAAGAGAAAAGCTACCAGAATCGAGCTAGAATGAGTTGGGTTTTTCACGAACTTTGAGCTCCAACACGAGCTCCAAATCACCACTGGAACTTCAAATTGATGATTGGGTTTTTGTTCTGAAGGATTATAGAAGGTGTTTGAGGTGTTAATTGCAAGAAAAAGTAAGTAAATCGTGTTTTTGGATTTTTGAATAAGTGAGAAGATGTGAGAGTGTTCTTCAGCTGCTTCACCTCCAATTCTTCCAACCCTTGGCTCTGAAAAACGTGTCTCTATTTATAGAATGAGTTTAGGTTATGAAAAGAGTGATTGTGAGTGAATGAGAGGGGTATTCTTGAGTTTTTGCAAAAGGGATATTTTGTGTTGATGCTCAATCAAGTGCATGCAAAAGGGATTTTGGAGTATATTCTGAGATCAAATGGTTGAGAGAAGATCATGGGAATTTTTGGAATTTATTTGATGGAAGAAAATAATTTAAAACCAATTTAAAACCATTTTGAAAATAAATAAATATGTGAAAAATATAAATATACATGAGCAAGGGCAAAAATGTCCATTTTTGGGGTTTATAAAATGCATGAATTAAGTTGAAAGTAATTAAAAAAGTTTGGATAAAAAAGGTTACTTGTTGATGAAGAAATGAATTTTTGAACTTAAAATGTAAATATGAATATAATAATATAATATATAAAATAAAAATGCAAATGAAAATCAAAATATTTTTGTCATGCTTATAAAATGATGGAGATGAAATTATAGATAAAAAATTATGATGAAATGGATGAAAAAGGAGATTACTTGCAAAAGATGTTATCTCATTATTTGAAATTTGAAAAGGGTAAAATAGGAATGAAATTGAATTTATGAACAAATCATGACACAAAGGGTATATTTGAAAATTTATGGTGCAAGAAAAAGGATCAGCGTAATTATCTAAAAATGAAACAGTTAATCAGCGTAAACAGGATAAAATACTATTTTTGACAATTTTAAATTAATAAATAATAATAATGATGAAAATTGACATGTCTAAAAATGAACCAAAATTTAAATGGAAAAAATTAGGGTGGTCAAAAAATGGGGTATGACAACCGGCGCACAGGCTAACACTAACTCATCACAGTCAGTTTGACAAGCCTAATACACTATAACCTATACACCCTTTAAAAATACTGAGCTATTGAAATTCAAAAGTGTTTCAAACTTTCATGACATCCCAGAATGAAAAAATTATTTTTGTAAAACTTTTTAAAACTATATTCTCATTTGTACAACTCAAACAAATGTAAGTTTCTTTTTAAAATTCATAGCCAACTAAAAAAAACATTTTAAAATCAAATTAATAGTTTTTCTCTTTCTCGCACATAAACCACATTATCTCTTCGTTGTGGTGAACGGTACTAACCACATTATCTCTTCGTTGTGGCGAACGGATACCACATTATCTCTTTGTTGTGGTGAACAGATACCACATTCTCTCTTCGTTGTGGCGAACGGATACCACATTATCTCTTCGTTGAGGTATCCGTTCACCATAACATTTTTTTGACAAAAGCATAGCATTCATTTGAAGACCAACAAAGTGGGAATGAAATCTTCCACTAAACCATAACCAAGACATTGATTCTGGTGTTATTGAAAATATTTTCATAATAGGAAACAAAACTTTTCTCTATATCCACAATGTCATCAATCAATTGACCATATAGCCGATAAATGTAAGATTGCACTCTTAAATTTGGTCATGTTATGTTCAAATCTAGTGTTTCGATAGATTCAGATTGAATTTTGAATCTGAAAACGAAGAATCTGAAGGTTGTATTTGAACGAAGATCGAATCCGAAGATTGAATTTGAATCTCTTTGAGAAAGAAAACTTGTGATTGAAAAAAAAAAGTAGCGGGTTCTGAAAAAAAAAGAGGGAATGCGAGTGAATGTTATGGTATAAGTCACAACGGTTTCAACTGAATAGCCGCAATCCTCAAGATTTAAGTAGCGGCAAAAAAAACATATATAAAAGGTTTTTAAAACCACTTTGCTCTGTAAGAAATTTGCCTCATTGCTCAAGAAAACAACTGTGACATTTTAAACTATACAACTTGCTCCTAAAAACTTGATTTTCAATCTGAAAATCAACTCATACCCGGCAAAATTGCTTTAATACACCACAGTTTCTCTCTATACAAGTTGTTGAGTCTTCTGTATTGGCTGCATTTTTGGTGAAATAAACTTTGCTACAGGATGTGTGATAAGATGTCATAACATCGTATCCGGCTTTTTGTAATGTGCGCGCGCGTGTGTTAATTATGGAATGATTCGTTTTTCTCTTTCATGAATCGTGCATGGCGCCTGTGTATCTGGCTTATTTTGAGGATCATCATTTAATACTTCAGATCCTGGTCAAGCTTACTTTTATGAAGAATCTCCTTGGAGTATATTTATGGAAAGAATCTATTTTAATTAATATGGTCAATGGCTTGAGTCAAACAAATCAAGCCCATGGTTAATTCTGGATCAAGGACTTTGCTGGAGTATTTAAAGGTTGTACTAAACCTAGTTTTAGTAGTTGTTCACGCCGTTATTGTGTTGTCTAGTTTTCTAGGTTTTGTGCGTGTGTGTTTTGTTTATTGTGAGCCTTTCTTGTGTCTCCTTGATACAAGCTTAGGACGTGTTCTATTGAGTTGTACTTTGTGTGATCCTCTCCTAAGCTTTGAAGTAAGGAGTTAGGATTGTGTGTGTCTTTGCACTCTAAGCCTTTAGGTACGAGTGTGTAGTTTTAGGAGTGTGTCTCCAAAAACCTTTTGTCTTTGTGTTTTTGAAATCCTTGCTGTTTTTAAGGTTGTAAGGGAGTGAGATGGGATCTTAGACTTAGGAGTTCCTAAGTTGAAGAGTCATTGGTAGTTGCGTAGGTTATGAGTTGTAAACGTGTGTTTACTGAAGACTTACAACTAGGACTATTATAGTGATATTCCAGCCCTGGATTGGTATCCCCCAGACCAGGGCTTGTTTTAAGCGCCGAACTGGGTTAACAAATATCCCGTGTCCTTTACTTGCTTTCAGATATTTGTTTTACTTATCTTATGATATACGTATTAAGAAGCTATAACATTGTGTCTCGCATCACGTTTCAGTGTTAGGAAGCTAGAGCATCGTATCTAGCATTGTACTTAGCGTGCCAGGAATTTCAATTGGCATCAGAGCAGGCACCATGCCTGTCTCTAGGGTGAGATCCAGGACCTAATATTTCTGGGATCATGGAAAAGGATAGAGCATACATGAATAGACCACCGTTGCTCAATGGATCAAACAACTATGATGACTGGAAATCCAAAATGAGTGCTTTCCGAAGATCCATTGATAGCAATGTTTGGAAGGCTGTTTTGACTGGATGGGAACATCCCACTGCTGCTAGCAAGGAAGGAACCTCAACAGGGGTAAAGAAACCAGAGGTTGAGTGGACTACAGAAGAAGAAGCTGCAGCTCTCTATAACAATAAAGCCATATATGCTTTGTTTAATGGGGTGGACACAAATGTTTTTAAGCTGATTAAGAACTGTGTGTTAACAAAAGAAGCATGGGAGATCTTGAAGACGTGTTATGACGGTACCACAAAGGTGAAGCAATCCAAAATTCAACATCTCACATCCAGGTTTGAAACTCTGAAGATGAAGGATGATGAGAGCTGTAACTCCCCAGACTGCTTTCAGGATGATCGACTGGCCCCACACACCAACACGAGTCTTTTCAGCGAGCTTTGTCTTCACTTGCACGCTTTCCGGGAAACTTCCCAGAAAGTCACCCATCCAAAGACTACTCCAAGTCAAGCACGCTTAACTGTGGAGTTCTTATGGAGTGAGCTTCCGAAAAGAAGATGCATCTTGTTGGTATAGGTAGTACCCATCAATCCTTATAAGCCTTCCTTCAACCATGCAGTCTCATACCTGCACAGCCTCAGGATCCCTCTCATTCTGATGTGATTCGGTTTTGCCTAGAAGCTGCCAGGAGCTGCACATTGTCATGCCTCGTGCACCGGCGACCACTCCTCGCCCTCATCAGCCTCGGGTGTTACATGCCCACCAGCTTCCGCTTGGTTCGTCCCCGAACCACATCGTACTGGTAGAGGTATGCTCTGATACCATTTATAACGCCCCAGACTGCTTTCAGTATGATCGACTGGCCCCACAAATCAACACGAGTCTTTTAAGCGAGCTCTGTCCTCACTTGCACGCTTTCCGGGAAACTTCCCAGAAGGTCACCCATCCAAAGACTACTCCAAGTAAAGCACGCTTAACTGTGGAGTTCTTATGGAGTGAGCTTCCGAAAAGAAGATGCATCTTGTTGGTATAGGTAGTACCCATCAATCCTTATAAGCCTTCCTTCAACCATGCAGTCTCATACCTGCACATCCTCAGGATCCCTCTCATTCTGATGTGATTCGATTTTGCCTAGAAGCTGCCAGGAGCCACACATTGTCATGCCTCGTGCACCGGCGACCACTCCTCGCCCTCATCAGCCTCGGGTGTTACATGCCCACCAGCTTCCGCTTGGTTCGTCCCCGAACCACATCGTACTGGGAGAGGTATGCTCTGATACCATTTGTAACTCCCCAGACTGCTTTCAGGATGATCGACTGGCCCCACAAACCAACACGAGTCTTTTCAGCGAGCTTTGTCCTCACTTGCACGCTTTCCCGGAAACTTCCCAGAAGGTCACCCATCCAAAGACTACTCCAAGTCAAGCACGCTTAACTGTGGAGTTCTTATGGAGTGAGCTTCCGAAAAGAAGATGCATCTTGTTGGTATAGGTAGTACCCATCAATCCTTATAAGCCTTCCTTCAATCATGCAGTCTCATACCTGCACATCCTCAGGATCCCTCTCATTCTGATGTGATTCAGTTTTGCCTAGAAGCTGCCAGGAGCCACACATTGTCATGCCTCGTGCACCGGCGACCACTCCTCGCCCTCATCAGCCTCGGGTGTTACATGCCCACCAGCTTCCGCTTGGTTCGTCCCCGAACCACGTCGTACTGGGAGAGGTATGCTCTGATACCATTTATAACGCCCCAGACTGCTTTCAGGATGATCGACTGGCCCCACAAATCAACACGAGTCTTTTAAGCGAGCTCTGTCCTCACTTGCACGCTTTCCGGGAAACTTCCCAGAAGGTCACCCATCCAAAGACTACTCCAAGTAAAGCACGCTTAACTGTGGAGTTCTTATGGAGTGAGCTTCCGAAAAGAAGATGCATCTTGTTGGTATAGGTAGTACCCATCAATCCTTATAAGCCTTCCTTCAACCATGCAGTCTCATACCTGCACAGCCTCAGGATCCCTCTCATTCTGATGTGATTCGGTTTTGCCTAGAAGCTGCCAGGAGCCACACATTGTCATGCCTCGTGCACCGACGACCACTCCTCGCCCTCATCAGCCTCGGGTGTTACATGCCCGCCAGCTTCCGCTTGGTTCGTCCCCGAACCACATCGTACTGGGAGAGGTATGCTCTGATACCATTTATAACGCCCCAGACTGCTTTCAGGATGATCGACTGGCCCCACAAATCAACACGAGTCTTTTCAGCGAGCTCTGTCCTCACTTGCACGCTTTCCGGGAAACTTCCCAGAAGGTCACCCATCCAAAGACTACTCCAAGTAAAGCACGCTTAACTGTGGAGTTCTTATGGAGTGAGCTTCCGAAAAGAAGATGCATCTTGTTGGTATAGGTAGTACCAATCAATCCTTATAAGCCTTCCTTCAACCATGCAGTCTCATACCTGCACAGCCTCAGGATCCCTCTCATTCTG
The DNA here is from genome assembly GCA_954870985.1 of Trifolium fragiferum. NCBI lineage: Eukaryota > Viridiplantae > Streptophyta > Magnoliopsida > Fabales > Fabaceae > Trifolium > Trifolium fragiferum. The sequence continues at coordinate 20,658,589 of OX940794.1, forward strand.
ATGTGATTCGGTTTTGCTTAGAAGCTGCCAGGAGCCGCACATTGTCATGCCTCGTGCACCGGCGACCACTCCTCGCCCTCATCAGCCTCGGGTGTTACAAGAGCATTCAAGATTTTCATATGAGACTCTTGGACATTGCCAACTCATTTGAAGCCTTGGGAGAGAAAGTGTCTGATGAGAAATTGTCAAGGAAACTTCTCAGATCTCTTCCCAAAAGATTTGACATGAAGGTAACATCAATTGAGGAAGCACATGACATCTCTACTATGAAGATGGATGAATTGGTTGGTTCACTTCAAACCTTTGAGACTGTCCTAGATGAACGTGGTGAGAAAAAGGCCAAAAGCATTGCTTTTGTCTCCAATACTGATGAGGAGAATGGTCAAGATGAGGACGAAGAAGAAGAAAGCATTGCAGATGCTATAGCCATATGCTTGGAAGACAGTTCAACAAGGTGCTGAAAAGAGTTGATCGCAGGAATCGTCAGAATGCTCCAAGCATCAGATTCAACATCAATAAACAACAAAGTAATCTGAAGAAATTCAAGCCTGAAGAGAAGAATAGCCAAAGAAAGGGTGTTCAATGCCATGAGTGTGAGGGATATGGACACATAAGATCAGAATGTGGAACTTATCAGAAAAGACAGAAAAAGGGCTTGAATGTTTCTTGGTCAGATGAAGATTCTGAGGAAGAGCATGAATCTGCTAAGCATGTGACTGCCTTGACTCGAATTTGTACTGCAGACAGTGATACTGATGAAGATGGTGATGTGGCCTATGATGAACTAGCTAGTACTTACAAAGAGTTACTCACCAGGTTTGAAGAAATGTGCAGACTCCTTGAGAAGTAGAAGAAGACTATCAACCTCCTTCAATCTGAAGTAAAGGCTCAAACTGAGAAGGCTTCAGAAGTTCAAGAAGAAGTTGCTCTTGTCAATGCTCAAATGGAGGACTTGAAGAAGCGTGTAGGTCAGCTAAACTCAGGAACAAACATACTTGAGGAGATCTTGGAGAACCTACCAAATGGCAAGGCCAAGTCAGTAGGTTATAACTACTCACATTTGAATCAATATCAATAGAATCTTGAGACAAAGTTCAAATCTGCTGAAGATGTTTTTGATCCTTGCACTTGGGTGACGATGCTAAAGCATCCTGCTCAGCATTCTAGAACTTACCCAGTTCCTAAGTTTGCTCTTGAATCCAACCCTCGTGGTCATCAAAGGCCAAAGATTCAGAGAGTTTATCGTAGATGGGTTTGTCATCATTATGGAAAAAGAGGAAACATTAGGCCCTTCTGCTACAGACTTCATGGATATCATGTGCAACAACCTAAAGCAAATGAAGTGAAGGAAGATGTGAAGGAAGATGTACCTGTGAAGAAGGAGTGGAAGGCCAAAACAGAAAATGCTGGGTTGATTGCCCACACATCACTGAGAGCTTCATCAAGGGAAGATTGGTACTTTGATAGTGGATGCTCCAGACATATGACTGGTGAAGAAAAATATTTCATGAATGTAAAACCCTACAAGACCAGCTTTGTGACATTTGGAGATGGTGCTAAAGGGGAAATACTAGGAATTGGAGATCTTGTGAATCATGGACTTCCAAATTTGGAGAATGTACTTTTGGTTAAGGGACTCACAGCAAATCTGATCAATATAAGTCAGCTGTGCGACCAAGGCTTGAAAGTTAACTTTACCAAGTCTGAGTGTGTTGTGAACAATGAAGAAGACCAACTGTTAATGAAGGGAACCAGGTCTAAAGATAATTTCTACTTATGGATACCTCAGGAAGAAGCCCTTAGTACCACTTGTCTTAGTGCAACAGCAGATGAAGTGAAGCTATGGCACCAAAGGCTAGGTCATCTTCACTTGAAGGGGATGAAGAAAGCCATTTCATCAGAAGCTATCAGGGGTTTGCCTAAACTGAAGATCATAGAAGGCAACAAATGTGGTGAATGTCAGATTGGTAAGCAAGTCAGGTTGTCGCATCTAATGCTGGAGCATCAGACATCCTCCAAAGTTCTTGAGTTACTTCATATGGATCTGATGGGACCCATGCAGGTTGAAAGTCTTGGAGGGAAAAGATATGCTTTTGTAATGGTGGATGAATATTCAAGATACACCTGGATAGATTTCATCAGAGAAAAATCAGACACCTTTGAAGCTTTCAAGGAATTGTGTCTTCAAATTCAAAGGGAAAAGGCAAGCAATGTGGTAAAAATCAGGACAGGTCATGGAAAAGAATTTAAGAACTCCAGGTTCAATGTTTTTTGTGCTGCTGAAGGAATCAAACATGAGTACTCTTCTGCTATCACTCCTCAGCAGAATGGAATAGTTGAAAGAAAGAATAGGACTATCCAAGAGTCAGCTAGAGTCATGCTTCATGCCAAAAATGTTCCTTATTACTTTTGGGCTGAAGCTATGAACACTGCCTGCTACATTCACAACAGGGTCACACTGAGAAAAGGTACCACCTCCACTTTGTATGAGCTATGGAAAGGTAGAAAGCCAACTGTTAAACACTTTCATGTGTTTGGGAGCAAATGCTACATCCTAGCTAATAGAGAACCTAGAAGAAAGCTTGACCCAAAGAGCCATGAAGGGATCTTTCTGGGATACTCTCCAAACAGCAGAGCCTACAGAGTTTTCAATTCTAAGACTCAGGTGATGATGGAATCCATAAATGTTGTTGTCCAAGACTCCACATTGGAAGAAACTGTTGGTGAATACCAAGGTGTTCCTGTTGTTGACGATGCTGAACAAGATGCTGCAGCATCTGAACATCTGGGTGACAATCAGTCTGATGAAGAAATAGGTGAAGAAGACAGTGTTACAAACTCTGAAGAACAAGCTCAAAAGAAAGGTCCTTTAGTACGTGTTCAGAAGAATCATCCCACAGAATTGATCATTGGTAACCCTAAATAGGGGATAACTACTTGAAGGTCAAATGATGTCATTTCAAATTCTTGTTTTGTGTCACTATTTGAACCTAAGAATGTTAAAGAAGCCTTAACTGATGGGGCATGGAGAGAGGCTATGCAGGAAGAGTTAAACCAGTTCAAAAGAAGTGAAGTGTGAGATTTGGTTCCAAGGCCAAAAGATGTGAATGTAATTGAAACAAAATGGGTTTATAAGAACAAGTCAGATGAGAATGGTGTTGTTACCAGAAATAAGGCAAGACTTGTAGCATAGGGATACACTCAGGTTGAAGGCCTGGACTTTGAAGAAAAATTTGCACCTGTTGCAAGACTTGAATCCATCAGACTTTTGTTGGGTGTAGCATGCATTCTCAAGTTTAAACTTTACCAGATGGATGTAAAAAGTGCTTTTCAGAATGGATACCTACAGGAAGAGGTGTATGTTGAGAAGCCAAAAGGATTTGTTGATCCTGAACACCCAAGTCATGTCTACAAACTGAAGAAAGCCCTATATGGGTTGAAGCAAGCACCCAGGGCTTGGTATGAAAGGTTGACTCAGTTCTTGGAAGATCAAGGTTACAGAAAGGGAGCTTCAGATAAGACCTTATTTGTTAAGCAAGAATGAGGTAAATTTATTATAGCTCAAATCTATGTTGATGACATAGTGTTTGGTGGGATGTCAGATACGATGGTACATCATTTTGTCCAGCAAATGCAATCTGAGTTTAAGATGAGTCTTGTTGGGGAATTGACATACTTTCTTGGACTTCAAATCAAACAAATGGATGATACCATTTTTATATCTCAGAGTAAGTATACAAGGAACATAGTCAAGAAGTTTGGTATGGAAAGTGCCACCTCCAAAAGAACACCAGCACCCACTCATTTGAAACTTACTAAAGATGAAAAGGGAATAAGTGTGGATCAAAGTCTCTGTAGAAGTATGATTGGTAGCTTGCTATACCTAACTGCAAGCAGGCCTGACATCACCTATGCTGTTGGAGTTTGTGCAAGATATCAAGTTGATCCTAAGGTAAGCCACTTGACTCAAATCAAGAGGATTCTGAAATATGTGAATGGAACTAGTGACTATGGGATAATGTACTCTCATTCTGAAGATTCTAAGCTCTATGGATATTGTGATGCTGATTGGGCTGGAAGTGCAGATGATAAAAAAGCACTTCAGGAGGCTGTTTCTTCCTAGGAAATAATTTGATCTCTTGGTTTAGCAAGAAGCAAAACTGTGTGGCACTATCCACAGCTGAGTACATAGCTGCTGGGAGTAGCTGCTCACAACTTGTTTGGATGAAGCAGATGCTGAAAGAGTACGATGTCGAACAAGATGCTCTAACATTGTACTGTGACAACATGAGTGCTATCAACATCTCAAAAAATTCAGTTCAACACAGCAAGACAAAACATATTGACATTCGTCATCACTTCATAAGAGATCTTGTTGAAAGTAAAATTGTGACTTTGGAGCTATAGCAGTTATCGTTTGTGATAGTGGCGCGTGCAGCAGTTATTCTTAAATGGAAAAAGATGAATAGCACGACACACTCCTCGCGTATATCCCGCGAATGAGTTGGCACAACCACTTTCTTAAATTCTCTTTCATTCAAAATGTCCAATTTAACCCTAGATTTTCAATTTTGGAATTCATCCTTATCACATCAAAATTCCTCCGTCTAAAGTGTGTTTGTGCAACTACACCGTCTTTTCTAAACTCTTCTAGCGGTGATTTGTTTTTGCATAAAAAACACAACCACTTTGCTTGATTTGTTTTTTGGAAAATTTTGATTTTTTATATTTGCAAAGTCAATTGACATCTGCATTACTTGGTGGTTTTTTATATTTTTTATATCCCTAGCGGTGGAAGGATATTGAAATTGGTGGATAAGTATTTGTGTTTTTGGAGAGTGACTTCAATTACCAAACTTGAATTATGTATGGTGTTTTGTTTTGGTGTTTTGTTTTTCCAGAATGGGATCTACAATCTTTCCTAAAATGTGTTGATATGTAATGTTCACAGGTTGGAGAATTCCACTTCTAGTGGTTTCTATCTTTAGCACTTTGTTTTAAATTGATTCTCCTAGCATAGATAAGTTTTCCCTTGATAATTTTATTAAAAATTCAAAAACATTTCCAAGGCAAAGTTGTTTATGGTACTGAATAGGATATATATCAGTTATCTGTTACAGAGTTTTTTTTGAAGAAGCTTATCTGTTACAGAGTTAAATACCTTACACCGTCACTTTTGCCTTATGTTAATTTTTGGTAGAACAGGTAGTTTGGTGTTTGTGAAGACTATTAGGTTTGTCTCTGGAGCCTTCCTGACATAGGGTTTAAAGGGTTTGAAGTTTGATTAACAAAAGTAGTTTAAGATTATTTGGAACTATGATTCGTTTGTTCACTTTGTTATTTTGCAGTGCATATTTGGAGTCTTGTAAAATTGTTTTATATTAATCAATATTAATAAAGTATAGCAACAAAGAAAGAAAAGGAAAGCGGTGAGTGGGGATCACGCGTTCGTGCATTTTCGCGGGTGTGTTTGTCGCACCATATAGCAAAGCTGTTCTTAAATTATTTCATCAAGTGTTGCACGTTGATCAAGGCAATCATGATTTTAATCTCTCCCCAAACACGCCTCTATCTATGGTTGGTTATTTTTATTTCAAATCTTCACACTTTGATTCTTTCCTTTTTTACTTTACATCACACTATAACCTCTCCACTTCTCTCTCAAATCTTCTCATTCAACCCACAAAATTTTCTTACTCTCAATCCTATTTTCATCAAACCTCTGCCGTCACCATGTCTCACACTTCCCCTGTCAACTCTCCAGCAACCGTCTCTCCAAACCATTCCTCACCATCACAAGAAAACCCACCCACTGATCCTCTCTCTAACATCGTCACCAATGTTGTGCCTATCTCAACCATTCATCCTTCCATTGCCTCTGCTCTCAACATCAAACCCCACAAAACCTCATCTTCTAAATCCAAGTCCACAAAGAAAACCAAAACAACGGCAAGTAAGAAACCAAATGTCAAGAAATCCAGGTCAAGATATAACTCTGATTTTGACATGCAAGCGTTTCTCCTTGCTAATCAAGGCTCTGACACCCTAAATGTTGGTATCGATGCTGCAACAACCTCTCAAAATTGCAGATCGATGAAAGCACTGTTCAAATCCCTAATGCTGAAAAGGGGGAAACTGTTGTGGAAACTGAGAAGGCACAATCACCTGTCCCTGCAGCATGATGCGACCTTAATTTGGATGCTTTCATCAAAATTGAATTTGTGGACATTGATATTTTTTTCTAGGTCACAAAGAAATTAAACATTAATCAATAAAGATAAATCCTTAAGATTGTTGTAAAAATTAGACCTATTAACAATAATAAACAACATATAAATTTAAATAACTCAATAAATATTATAGAGAATAAATTGAAATAGAGTTCGTAGAACTTATCTTTCGATGAGTGTAGAAATTGATGTCGGCGCTATCACATAGTACACGACCACTGAGTCCCGTGTAGAGATGACTTGAGAATAGTAATTTATGAAACAATACCTGAGGCGTGCTGATCGCACTGTCCTTAAGGATTTATCCGCCTCATAAGCGCAAATCCCCTAGGATTCAACAGGTTCTTCCCGGATATGAATCATATCCGAGGTAACAGAACTAGCAAGAGATTAACAGATACCGGTGATGTAATCCATGAAGATAAAAACTCAATTCTATGAAAAGGAAATTAATAATAATTTTCTTCACTACTTCTTCTTAAACCCACGTATATCTTCATATAATATATACTTATAATCTTCTTAAATTATAGGCCGTGCGCGTGCCTGGATTCTTTCTTGAGTGCTCTAGAGATTTCGCCAAGATCTCATACAAGCGGCCCCACTTGACACTCATATAGGTGATTTCATCAAGTGTATGCTGCAAATCATACACCACCCATAAGGGATATGAAAATCATTAAAAGCTATGTCAGCTTATCCTCTCTGTAATGCAGTATCTAGCACTTTCTCATTCACACCATAGGAAAAGAACTAAAACAAAAATTAATTATTTAATTTTTTTTTTTGTGCTAGCAGATCTAACAAGTAACTTGTTCTTACCCATATGAACCTTATTCATGGGATCTCCAATCACAAAGGTTGGGTTCCTATCACTTGTTGATTTCAATTGGCTTAAGTCCAATTCCCCTCGATGCGTCACAAAATTATTTCTTCCCAGGGGCTTTATTTAGTACGTACTTTACACAAATGATGAAGACAATTTTCTTTCATCAAAATAATATTGACTAAGACGTCTCTAAGTCAATTAATCTCAATATTTATCCAAGTCTAAATTATTACAATGAACTTGGTCTCAAAAATCATATTTATACAAGTCTGCTTATATTACTATTAATAAGCGACAATATTTACGCGATGAGTAAAATAACTCATAACTTGATCTCGTTGGAACTAAATTCCAATTAACATCATTATATTATTTTAATATGCTCATCGCGATATCTCATATATTGTTAAATTGAGTTTCATAATTCATCAGGCCTGCTTAGATAAATTCTAAGCGACAACATTTCCACTAAGATTCTGTTTTAAGCGCCGAACTGGGTTAACAAATATCCCGTGTCCTTTACTTGCTTTCAGATATTTGTTTTACTTATCTTATGATATACGTATTAAGAAGCTATAGCATTGTGTCTCGCATCACATTTCAGTGTTAGAAAGCTAGAGCATCGTATCTAGCATTGTACTTAGCATGCCAGGAATTTCACAAGTCTCTAATAAAAAGATTGTATGTTTCACGTATTGCAGCTGAGTGAAAGAACAATAATTAATAATTACAAATAATTTTTCTTTTTTTTGACTTAGACCCACTTTTCAATCATAAAAACAAACAACAATTGATGCAAATGGTGTCTACAAATATTAACCAAATTTACTTCTTCATTGTATTAAAAACTTCAAAGCTTACAAATATAAATATTGTTATGGACTCTTAACTTGATAATTGTATTTTGAACTTGGTATATTGTACATTTTCCAGATATTGATAAATTGATAATACATGACTCTTAACATGATAATTGTAATCCAATGGAAAAGAATTATTGATTTTTCCGCTCTATAAATAAATATTGATATCAAACCGATATCAAATACACGAGAAACTTAGCTATTTCTTTCACTTTTTATTTTTTATTTTTGGTACAACTATTTCTTTCACTTCTATTTTGGAGAAAAATGCACTTTGCTAATTCCGCGGAAGAAATAAATCACGGTTGTAGTAAAATCTCAATAACGAGCATTCCATCGGAAGAAATAATAAAAATCTTCCACCAGTTCACTGAAAATAACAAAACGATCATATCACATGTTAGTAACAGATAATGATACAAACACAAAATAATATACTAGTACTAATTAATAAAAATATTGATCCGATCTAATTATCAAAATAAAAGGCATAGTTTTAATATTACTAGCAAAGCTAAAGATTATATAAAAAAATATGTACATACATGTCAAAGTTGGATTGGATCTGAAGCATTGAGGAAAAGAGTAGAACTGAATGTGAAGCAAGAGACATGAGTTTGGGAAGTGAGGTATGAGTGAAAGTAGGGATGGATCATCATGGATAAGCATATAAAGCTAGAGTGAGATTAGGTTATCAATAGAAGGATCTAGATTCTAGGTCTAGCCGTAGATTTATTTTAATTGCACTCCTCTTCTGTATCACATTTTTATGAACCAAAATTTTTATTTATATTTTCCTCCCTCAACCATAAATATAATTATGAGTGAAAATTTATTTGTTAGATTCAATTTATCGAACGTGTTGAGACCTTTTAGGGTGTTGGCTTCATTTGGTAAAATAAGCCTGATTCCATGATGTGGAGCATGATGTGTGGCACATCAGGGTTCACATCTGGACGCCCTACTGGACGCGCCTTTATTTATTTAAACGCGATCTTTTGAAAAAGATTTGTTTTTCAAGTATATCGTGCCAGCTTGCGCGCCAAGGAACAAGATAATCTTTCATGGTTCTGTTTTATTTTATTGGCCGACTTTGATCAAAAAAAGATTTGAAACAAACAATTAAAAGATTATGATCAAATAAATCTCAAGGAGAATTAACAAAGGCCAGCTGTTATTATTGAAGATCCAAGCCCATGAAACTTGTTCTATATAAAGGAAGACTGAAGACATAAAGAATGACGAAGCCAAGAGTTGAAGATATCGAGTCTTAGGTCTTAGTCTGTTCATTGTTATTTGTGAGCCTTCACTTGAATCATAATTTTGATACAAGTAAGGACTGAGTTTGATAGAGTTGTAATCTCTAGTGTTCTTTCTCCAAAGCTTTGAAGCAAGGAGTTAGAGTGTGCAACACTCAAAGCCTTTAGGTACGAGTGCATAGTTTTCTAGGAGTGTGTCTCCAAACTGAGTTTGTTATTAAATCCTTACTGGGTAAGGTTGAGGGGGAGTGAGCAGAGGTTCTCATATCTAGGAGTTCCTAGGTAGAATTAGCACGGGTAGTGATTAAGTGAGAAGTTGTAAACGGGGGAGTTTAGCTTTGAATTGATACTACCATAGTGGATTCATCCCTGGATTGGTATCCTCCAGAATAGGGCTTGTTATAAGTGCCGAACTGGGTTAACAAACTCACGTGTTCTTTTGTTTCCTGCACTTTATATTGTTTACTTGCTCATCAAGTTCAGTTGTTCACGATGTTGACACATTAGGCTACACATAGTACGATTCCTAAAGTGTACACATCGTGCTACACATCTGACACTTGCCACCAGAATTTCAATTGGCATCAGAGCAGGCACCCTGCCTGTTTGAGGGTGAGCTCCAGGGAAGTTACTTTCTGGAAACATGGACAAGGATGGAACAACGGTCAACAAACCACCCCTTCTGGATGGAACCAACTATGACTACTGGAAGCCAAGGATGATTGCCTTCCTAAAGTCACTTGACAGCAGAACTTGGAAAGCTGTGCTCAAAGGCTGGGAGCATCCCAAAATTTTGGATGCTAATGGTGTTGACACTGGTGTACTCAAGCCAGAGGAAGATTGGTCAGCTGCAGAAGACACTGCATCACTTGGAAACTCCAAAGCTTTGAATGCTTTATTCAATGGAGTGGACAAGAACATGTTCAGATTAATCAAGCAGTGTACTGTTGCAAAGAATGCCTGGGAGATACTCAGAACCACTCATGAAGGCAATGCCAAGGTAAAAAGCTCAAGAATCCAACTTCTTAACACTAAGTTTGAAAACCTCAGAATGAAAGAAGAAGAATCAATTCATGACTTTCACTTGAATTTGCTTGAGGTGGACAATTCCTTTGAGGCTCTAGGTGAGAAATTGTCTGAAGAAAAGCTTGTGAGAAAGATGCTTAGGTCTCTACCCAAGAGGTTTAACATGAAAATCACAGCTATTGAAGAAGCTCAAGACATCCCAAGTATGAAACTTGAAGAACTTGTGAGCTCGCTTCAAACTTTTGAGATGAACTTTAGTGAGCCAACTGAGAAGAAAGGAAAAGGTATAGCCTTTGTATCTTGTGCTGGTGAAGAGGAAGAAGCTGATGAATCAGATGATGACCTCTCAAATGACTTAGCCATGTTGGGAAGACAATTCAACAAGCTTCAAAGGAGGGTGGACAGAAGACCAAGGAGGAATGTGAGAAACATCCAGACTGACATCAGTAAACTAGGTAACACTTCAACAAAAACCAAAACTGATGATAAGTCAACTCAGAACAAGGGTGTTCAATGTCATGAATGTGAAGGCTTTGGTCATATAAGATCAGAATGTGGCACATATCTGAAGAAGCAGAAGAAAGGCCTAACTGTCTCATGGTCTGATGAAGACTCTGACACTGACTCAGAGAATGTTGCTGCTAATCATGTTAGTGCCATGACTAGGGTGGATAATACTGATGTTGAATCTGATGATGAAGAACTCACATTTGATGAACTAGCCTCAGTCCATAAAAAGCTATTTATCAAGAGTGAGGAACTGTACAAGGTCAATGAAGAGCAGAAGGAAATCATCAGTCAATTGGAAACAGAGAAGGGTCAACTACAGAGTCAAGTTGCTAGTCTTGAAAGTGAAGTCAAGTTACTGTCAACCAACTTGAAAAATATGACCAAGTCTGTAAAGATGCTCAATCCTGGAACCAACATGCTTGATGAAATTTTGAAAGTAGGAAAGCATGCTGGTGACTCATCTGGTGTAGGATTTAAGAACAAACATCACAGCAAGAAGACAAATACTAAGTTTGTTCCTGCTCAGAAGAAACCTGACCCTGGCAGCATGTGGACACATCACACTCCACATCAGAGACCTGCTGGCAAAGAGAAGTTTAATGCTTGGAGATGCCACTACTGTGGGAAGAATGGTCACATCAAGCCCTTCTGTTACAAACTCTATGGGTATCCCAAGAAAAGGCCTCAGGTGCTAGCCAAAACAGCAAGGGTCACTCCTAAGAAGATGTGGAAGCCTAAAGTTTCTGAAACTGCACATATTGCTCACACTTCTCTTAGAGCATCTTCTAGTAATGATTGGTATTTTGATAGTGGTTGTTCTAGGCATATGACTGGTGTTGAGAAATTTCTCACTAATATCAAGCCTCATACAACAAGCTTTGTAACCTTTGGTGATGGAGCAAAAGGTGAAATCAAGGGCTGTGGTAAACTCAGCAGCAAAAGCTTACCTGACCTAGATGATGTGCTACTTGTTAAAGGCTTGAAGGCTAATCTTATCAGCATAAGCCAATTGTGTGATCAAGGTCTCAAAGTCAACTTCACAAAGAATGAATGTCTTATTACTTCTGACAAAGGAGAATTGTTGATGAGAGGATCTAGGTCAAGAGACAACTGCTATCTATGGATTCCTGATGAAACAACTCACTCCACTACATGTTTGATAAGTCAGGAAGAAGAAGTAAAGCTTTGGCACCAAAGACTTGGCCATTTGAATCTGAAGGGAATGAAGAAGATTGTGTCCAAGGAAGCTATTAGAGGTCTACCAAAGCTTAAGATTGTTGAAGGCAATATATGTGGTGAATGTCAAGTTGGAAAGCAGGTTCAGATGTCACACCCAATGTTACAACATCAGGTGACATCCAGAGTTCTTGAAATGCTACATATGGACTTGATGGGACCAATGCAGGTAGAGAGTATTGGGGGTAAAAGATATGCCTTTGTGGTTGTAGATGATTTCTCAAGGTTCACTTGGGTTAGCTTCATCAGAGAGAAGTCTGACACTTTTGATGCATTCAAAGAACTATGCCTTAGACTACAAAGAGAGAAGGATAGTGGCATTGTTAGAATCAGAAGTGATCATGGGAAAGAGTTTGAAAATTCAAGATTCTCTGAGTTTTGTGCTGATGAAGGAATTGGGCATGAGTTCTCCTCACCAATCACACCCCAACAAAATGGTGTAGTTGAGAGGAAGAACAGAACCTTGCAAGAGGCTGCAAGAGTTATGCTACATGCCAAGAAGCTACCTTACTACTTTTGGGCAGAGGCCATGAATACTGCATGCTATGTACACAACAGGGTGACTATGAGAAAAGGTACCACAACCACACTGTATGAGATATGGAAAGGAAGAAAACCAACTGTCAAACACTTCCATGTCTTTGGTAGCAAGTGCTATATCTTAGCTGACAGAGAGCAAAGGAGGAAGATGGATCCCAAGAGTGATGAAGGAATCTTTCTAGGCTATTCCATAACCAGCAGAGCCTATAGAGTCTTCAACAACAGAACAAGAACTATGATGGAATCCATCAATGTTGTCATAGATGACTGTTCAGACAATGTACCTGATGTTGATCCTGATGTGGACACATCTCACCCCCTGTCTGAAGACTCTGAAGTTATAGAGATTCCTGAGAAGACTGATCAGCAAGAAGATGTGACTCCAGTGAACAAGGGTCCCTCTGTTAGAGTTCAAAAGAATCATCCAAAAGAACTCATAATAGGGAATCCTGAGTCAGGGGTTATGACAAGGTCAAGAGAGGTTGTATCCAATGCTTGTTTTGTGTCAAAGGTAGAACCAAAGAATGTAAAAGAAGCCTTGACAGATGAGTTTTGGATTGAAGCTATGCAAGAGGAGCTGAACCAGTTCAAGAGGAATGAAGTGTGGGATTTAGTTCCTAGACCTGAAGGAGTCAACATCATTGGTACTAAATGGGTTTATAGGAATAAATCTGATGAAAGTGGTGTTGTGACTAGAAACAAGGCTAGGCTTGTGGCTCAAGGTTACTCTCAGATTGAAGGAGTAGACTTTGATGAAACATTTGCTCCTGTGGCACGTCTCGAGTCCATAAGGTTACTTTTGGGAGTAGCATGTATCTTGAAATTCAAGCTATTCCAGATGGATGTGAAGAGTGCTTTCCTCAATGGCTACTTGAATGAGGAAGTTTATGTGGAGCAGCCCAAGGGATTTGTTGATCCAAATTATCCAGATCATGTCTACAGATTGAAGAAGGCATTATATGGATTAAAGCAAGCTCCTAGGGCATGGTATGAGAGGCTAACCAAATTTCTTGTGCAGCAAGGTTATAGAAAAGGAGAAACAGACAAAACCTTGTTTGTCAGAGAAGAAAAGGGCAAGTTCATGATTGCACAAATCTATGTAGATGACATTGTGTTTGGAGGAATGTCTGATCCAATGGTCAAGATGTTTGTGAATCAGATGCAGTCTGAATTTGAGATGAGCCTTGTAGGTGAACTTACCTACTTTCTTGGTCTGCAAGTCAAACAGATGGAAGATACAATTTTCATCTCCCAAAGCAAGTATGCCAAGAACATTGTCAAGAAATTTGGAATGGAGAATGCAAATCACAAAAGAACTCCTGCAGCAACCCATCTCAAACTTTCTAAAGATGAGCATGGTGTCAGTGTTGATCAAAGTCTATACAGAAGCATGATTGGCAGTCTACTTTATCTCACTGCAAGTAGACCTGATATTAGCTTTGCTGTTGGTGTGTGTGCAAGGTACCAAGCTGAGCCCAAGATGAGTCATCTGAATCAAGTCAAAAGGATTCTTAAGTATGTCAGTGGTACAAGTGATTATGGAATTCTCTACTCTCATGGTGAAGACACAAGATTGTTGGGTTATTGTGATGCTGACTGGGCAGGTAGTGCTGATGACAGGAAAAGCACTTCTGGTGGATGTTTCTTTTTGGGAAGCAACCTTATATCATGGTTCAGCAAGAAACAAAATTGTGTTTCTCTTTCTACAGCTGAGGCTGAGTATATTGCAGCAGGAAGTAGTTGTTCTCAGCTACTTTGGATGAAGCAGATGTTGGGTGAGTACAATGTGCAGCAAGATGTGCTCACATTATACTGTGACAATCTAAGTGCTATAAATATTTCCAAAAATCCTATCCAACATAGTAGGACAAAGCACATTGATATACGTCACCATTTTATTAGAGATCTTGTTGAAGACAACATTGTGACTCTAGAGCATGTTGCCACAGAGAATCAACTGGCAGATATATTCACAAAAGCTTTAGATGCAAATAGGTTTGAGGTGTTAAGGGGCAAACTTGGTATTTGCCTCTTTGAGGATCAATAGCCATAATAGCTATTCCGGCGTGCAACGGTCACCTGTCTTTCCCTCCATCCATAGTTGCACGCAATCCAAAGGCAATCATTACAAAATATTTCCAACGGCTATTTCACGATCAAAACTCCAAGAAATCCGTTTACTCAAGATTTTTCTTATTGCCTACCACATTGATCACCACATTCGTTTCTCAACCACTCAAACGACCAAAAAAATTTCTTGATCACTCTCAAACCCTTTGTTCATCTCTCTGCTATTTTCTTTGAAAATCTTCATACCAAATCACCATCATCATCATCATGTCTACTACAACCAAAACATCTCCTTCAACCAAATTCACGACTCCTCCATCATCATCAAAACCTAATTCCCCGCATCCTGAAGAAGTTCAAAGTGACATGATCGTTAATGCCACTCCTGTTTCTATGATCAAGCCATCTGGATCAAAGAAGAAGAAGTCAAAACGATCAAGAAGGGAATCAACCCCCATTGCTGCAGAGGAAGATGTTGTTCCTTCTCCTTCCACAGAAAAATCCAAGAAGGGATTTAGTAAAGCTGTGGTTCCACCTGCAAAGAAGAAGACTCAGAAAAGAAAAGAGCCACCTACAAGTGACTCAGAGTACGATGTGGAGCAGGATGTAGCTCACATCAGTGAGTCTGTGGAAGAATCTGCTGAGGAACGCAATGTGGAGCTTGATGTGATTCACATTGAGTCTGCTGTGAAGAAGAGCTATGGGAAGAAGAAAATTCCTCAGGGAATTCCTGACATCCCAGTTGATCTGGTTTCCTTCCACAACCCTGCACATGCTGGTAAATGGAAGTACATTGCTCATAGAAGGTTAGCTCTGGAGAGGGAGCTCAGTGCTGAAGCCTTGCAGTGCAAGGAAGTTATGAGGTTGATCAAGCATGCTGGCTTGATGAAGACTGTTACTGGACTGAGTGACTGCTATGAGAAGGTAGTCAAAGAGTTTTTGGTAAACATCCCTGCTGGTTGTGACAATCCTTTGGACAAGGAATACCAAACTGTTTTTGTGAGAGGTAAAGAAATTCACTTCTCTCCCACTGTTATCAACAAGTATCTGGGCAGAAGTGAGGAGCCCTTTGCTGAGATGGAGGCAAATGACAACTACATAATCAAGGCCATCACAGCTGGAAAGGTCAAGACTTGGCCTAAGAAAGGGAAACTGCAAGCAAGCAAGCTCACACCAATCTACAACATCCTGAATAGGATTGCTGCTGCTAACTGGGTGCCTACCACACACAACTGTGATGTGGCTACAGGTTTGGCTAGGTTCATATATACTATTGGTAGCAAATCTAATTTTGATTTTGGTACATATATTTTTGATCAGACTATCAAACATGCCAAAACCCTAGCTGTCAAACTACCCATTGCATTTCCTTCCCTACTGTGTGGAATCATATTGAGCCAGAGACCTGATGTTCTGGGCAAGGATGATTTGTCTTGCAGAAGAGAGTCTGCTATTTCTTTTAGTCTCAAGCAGTCTGATGTGACTCCTGATGTGGGCACATCCAGCTCAAACAATGCTATGTCTAGGATAGACATGATTGCTGCTTTAAAGGAGACTTGCAAGGCTCTGGATGAGAAGAAGGCCAAGCTGGAGGCAGTCATTACTGGACTGGAGCTTGAGGATGAGCAAACAATGGCTGAGGATGAGGAATTGGAGGAGGAGGAGCCCAATGACTCTGAAGCTGAGGAAACTGATGGGAGCCAGGATATTTGAATTATTGTAATTCATTAATATTTCCCTGTACTCAGTATTTCCTTGTTTTTGCTTGTATTTTGTGGGCTATGCCCTGGATTTCTGATGCACCTTTGCGTGCCTGTTCTGTACTTGCTGCACTATTAATGGCCTGAGTGCCTTTTTCTGTTCATGCACCATCATCTCTACATCTGCATTCTATGGTGTTTTACTCACTCTCTGTGTGTTTGACTATATTTGTCAAAATTTATGGCTAAAAAGGGGGAGTAAAAATGAACAATTCTTTGAAGTCAATTGAAGTCTTAAAACTGCAGCAAATTGTGATGTGTGGCACATCTGACTACACATCTGGCATACATGCTTATTTTTCTTCAAATGTTTTCTCAACAACTTTTTGAAGAATTAGTTTTCTAAAGCATGTTTTTCTGAAGACTTAATCTGTACGTTTTCAACTGGGTGATGCATTCTTAAGAAGTCCAATTGAAGATGTTATTTTGTGTAATGGTTGATCCATTTGTATGATTTCTACATGGTGATGCATTCTTAAGAAGCCTGTAGAAGTTGCTATTTTGTGTGATGTTTGACACATCTGTGAGTTTTAACTTGGTCATGCATTCTTAAGAAGCCAAGTTTAAAACTTCTCTATTTCTCTCTAGGTCATGCATTCTGAAGAAGCCTATAGGGAATATGAGATTTAGGGGGAGTACATGGAAAGTGCTCTAGTTCAAAGGGGAGTAGACTATTACTGGGTTTGCTACCCTCCCTTATGTGTGCATGGAATCTCATGCTTGTATGTGTCTGAGAATTTATTTTTCTCAGTCTTTGGGAATTTATTTTCCTATCTTGTGAGAGTTTATTTCTCTCTTTATTTGTGAGGCTCTGATCCGCTGCTGCATGCCTCTGATGTGCCTACACATCTCTCCAAGTTTAGTTGGGTGACTCAAAGATTATTTTAGCCCAAAATTTGCCAAAGGGGGAGATTGTTGAGACCTTTTAGGGTGTTGGCTTCATTTGGTAAAATAAGCCTGATTCCATGATGTGGAGCATGATGTGTGGCACATCAGGGTTCACATCTGGACGCCCTACTGGACGCGCCTTTATTTATTTAAACGCGATCTTTTGAAAAAGATTTGTTTTTCAAGTATATCGTGCCAGCTTGCGCGCCAAGGAACAAGATAATCTTTCATGGTTCTGTTTTATTTTATTGGCCGACTTTGATCAAAAAAAGATTTGAAACAAACAATTAAAAGATTATGATCAAATAAATCTCAAGGAGAATTAACAAAGGCCAGCTGTTATTATTGAAGATCCAAGCCCATGAAACTTGTTCTATATAAAGGAAGACTGAAGACATAAAGAATGACGAAGCCAAGAGTTGAAGATATCGAGTCTTAGGTCTTAGTCTGTTCATTGTTATTTGTGAGCCTTCACTTGAATCATAATTTTGATACAAGTAAGGACTGAGTTTGATAGAGTTGTAATCTCTAGTGTTCTTTCTCCAAAGCTTTGAAGCAAGGAGTTAGAGTGTGCAACACTCAAAGCCTTTAGGTACGAGTGCATAGTTTTCTAGGAGTGTGTCTCCAAACTGAGTTTGTTATTAAATCCTTACTGGGTAAGGTTGAGGGGGAGTGAGCAGAGGTTCTCATATCTAGGAGTTCCTAGGTAGAATTAGCACGGGTAGTGATTAAGTGAGAAGTTGTAAACGGGGGAGTTTAGCTTTGAATTGATACTACCATAGTGGATTCATCCCTGGATTGGTATCCTCCAGAATAGGGCTTGTTATAAGTGCCGAACTGGGTTAACAAACTCACGTGTTCTTTTGTTTCCTGCACTTTATATTGTTTACTTGCTCATCAAGTTCAGTTGTTCACGATGTTGACACATTAGGCTACACATAGTACGATTCCTAAAGTGTACACATCGTGCTACACATCTGACACTTGCCACCAGAATTTCAGAACGATTGATATATATGATTAATTTCTAATATAAAACAAATATATAAATTATTTAATAAATATTATTTAATTTCTTTATTTGTGTTTTTACTTTTAGCATACAGTAGAAACTCTCTAAATTAATAATGTTGGAACCGGAGAAATTTATTAATTTAGAGAGTTATTAGTTTATCGATAAATTAATAATTATTAATTTAAAGAGTTTTTAAATAATTTCAAATAATTATTGTAATTTCAAATAATTATTAATTAGTAAGTGTTGAAGTACAGTAAATGCCTTTTGGGACTCAACGTAACTTAACCTTTGAACCTTGTGTTTATATGCCTTGGAACTTTTGAAGTATAGTAAATGTAAATAAGAGGAATAAATGAGTTCAATGTATTCTTAAGCAAGTTTGGAAGATATTGTGGGTACTGTCATGGAGAACAATTGTAACATCCCGCTCTTTCAATTATCTAATTAAATTTAATTAGAGCTTGTCTAATAATTCAAGGATTAATTAGAGGTAATTAATTAATTGAGTTTGGAAATTAAGAGTATTATGTGTTAAATTAGGAACTCTAATTAGACCTAAACTACACATTAGTATAATTATTTTTCCACTTGTAAATTAAATTGACTCTAAGAACCAATTTCCCTCCAATGCTCTTCTCTCATTTGTGACTCATAGTCCACCCACTCCCAATTTTCCTCATAAACCAACACCTCATTATCACTTTGTGACTCACCTATCTTAATTCATCGACACCTCACTTAAAGAGTGAGTCACACTTCCACCCAAGCTAAGCTACTCAAAACTCATGCAAGCTACTCTCACTATTCTCATTACTCATTTCAGAAAATGAATCCAATGCTCTCATTTTTCTCTCATTCACAACAACAACATCAAACTCTATCTCCCATTCAAAAATCCAACACTCATGTTACCACTTCCTACAAACCTCTCATCCAAAATCCTTTTCTGCAGAAAAGCTTTGCATGCAACTCTAAATGAAATATTCAGTTGAAATCCTTTCATTTTTCCCTTTTCTAAATTCATAAAGAGACCCAAGTTCCATGAACTCCTAAACTCTTCCCCTCTAAGTCAATCACTCAAAAATTCTACCCTCACACTTCTAGTATATACTGCATGCATGCTATTTTCATAAAACCACGAATCCATGACCACTGGGTACGCTTTAGCCAACAAGGAAAAGTGGGAATCGATAAAAATTGGCAGAATTCGTCTCCTCTGCCTGTCAAGCTCGCCTAGGCGAGCTAGAGTACTCGCCATGGCGAGTTCAGCAGCTAGTGCTGCACATTTCTCTCCGTTCGTGCTGTTTCTGGGTTCGTGGGTGTTACTGGGGGGTTGCTGCAGCTGAGTAGAGCTTAGGAGGCAAAGTTTAAAGCTTTTAATATCAGGTGGGTTCTTTAGGCTAGGTAGTTTAGATTCCCGAAAATTATGAATTGCATGTGAACTTAGGAAACAAATAGGTATAGCTGTATGTGTGGAATTAATCCCAAATTCCCTTCTATTCTGTTCATATTTAATTACTTTATATTTCTGCAATGTTTCAAATGAAGGTGGTAGGTGAATCTTTTGAAAAATATTAATTTCTGTAAAACAGGGTAAATTCTGTATTAACTTGCCATAGCGAGTAGCTAGCGAGCCTTCATGGCGAGCTGAAGGTCCTGGGCTGAAGAACTTCGCCATGGCGAGCTCTGGCTCGCCTAGCGAGTTGTTTAGGCCAAGACCTGTAAGTTCGCCATGGCGAGCTTAGTAACTCGCCGTAGCGAGCTAACCCAGAATGTACTCATTTTTCCTATTTCTAAAAACTCCTGATCACTCGTTTTATACCTTCATCTGAAATAGTTATTTTGCAGCCTTATAATTTATACGATATGAAAAGGAGGTCAATACAGTCGGACTATTAGGTGATAACTTAGGGAATTTAGAATTATGTATGCTCCCCGGGTTTTGGGAATTATTGGTAGTATGTTAATGAATTAGCGATCAGTCGAATGAATATATGAATATGTTATCAGTATGGACTTCGTTTTAGATGTTCCATTTAGAAAACTATTGTGAGCTTTATGTCGGAGTGCTTTCTGCTCGCGGATAAGGCGAACCCCTGAGACGTGCTCACCTTAGAGGGTTTGCGGTTTAAAACGAACAAGACTAATTATGTGATACACTTTTATTATTGCTTATGAATTATATGTTACGAATAATTATTATGACATGACTGATTAGGAGCCCCGGCTTAGTAGCCATTAGGTGGGTAGTAGGACCCACTGAGACTTAGTAGTCTCACCCCACTCCATTTTTTTTTTTTTAGGTAAGACAGGTTAATTCGGAGCAGGGACCAGGATGGACATGACTATCGGAGCTGATGCTTGGGATTGTCAGCTTAGAAGACTTAGTCTTCTTCTCTGTTTTTGCTTAGCTTGTTATTTCATTATCAACCCTTCCCGCTGTTGTACGGAAATTTGTAATATTATTTTAATGATATTGCATTTTCAGTTATAATTCTTTTAATTTAATGTACTCAGATTCCAGTTATTAATGTTTCGACTAAATATTCTAGATAATTTAGTTGGGGCGTTACAATTGGTATCAGAGCAGGTCGATCCAGTATCGGACCGTGCCATGAGTCATTTCAATCCCTTCCTTAGTAGTACGGACCCTTTGGAGTCTGGACTGTTTACGCTGAAACCATCGCGTGCTGAGTCTGATCAACTCAGTATTGTGCATGGTAGGCAGGGTATTACGGTTGAGAACCGAAGTGGACCATGATGGTTAAGTAAGAAGATCGTAGTGGAGCTACGGTTCAAAAGCAATTGTTGGCGAGAATCCTCTCTAACCGGATGTTAGAGCTGAAGTAGTTAGGACTGAAAGAGTAAGAACAGTGTGATGGAAGTACTAATTGTTCATAAAAGAACTTAAGTGTGTAGGTCAATTTAGTATCCAGCTGGCATCGTGTGTTAGGTAAAATCCCCGGACTTGAGAGTAACTATAACTTCCGGTGAACATGTTTACAAGGAACATGTGAGCCAAGTTAAGCTCAACCCTCAGTAAATCAAGACTCTTCCTGAATACCTATTCTTGTCTTTCAGCCGCGAAATTTACCAGCGTTGTTAGATCTATTCAATGCCATGATTAGAGAAACCAAGTTGGAATATTCACCCATAATAACATTCATCTTAGAACTTCCCAAATAGACTAATCTATAGGAAGCCAACTCTTAATGCCTCCCTAGGAATAACTTAGCTTTTCAGCGTCGTAACTCGTACTCCTACCTTACCAATAGGAGCCATGATCTGGTTAACATAACAAATAGTATTTTCTTCATCGATATCAGTTTAGGTCAGTTAATTCAGCAAACCTTTAGGACCAATCTTGATTAGTGCAATGATTGGGAATCATTTTCACAAACACCATTTAGATACCTAAGTTATTTTGAGAGACACCAACCTTGAGTAGTAGAAATCAGATTTGTACGGAGTTAGCTTCTCTAGGTAGCAACCAATATTTATACCTTACCGCTAGAAGTAAACATTAACAGATAAACTAATTAGGGATTGCACCTTATAGACTTGATTACCTATATAGACTTGTTAGGTATAGTCATTCAATTACCCCGAATTTGTAACTTAGTGCCATAAATTACCAAATCAAGTATATAGGAAAATAGTCAAACTAGATCACTTTGATTCAACCCTTTCTTACCGGTCGGTCATGTTACCACCTAGGAAAATATTATAGGCCTAGAAAGATAAATTCAACCTAACACGTTACTGATCCGCTGTCGCACACGGGTCAAAAACGAGTTTTTAAAAATGTAGTTTAGGAAAAGCGGCACTCGAGTATCGTCTCACAAGGACTCCCGATAGGTTTAGCAATAATAGAATCAATAAGAAAAACTGTAAATTATGGGGGGTTTTCGATTTCAAATTAGAAAAATGATTAAAAATAAATAATTATAAAATAAGCTGAAGCGGCTAATCCACCAATCTCGGTTCCGACTTATCACTGATTATGATTCCAATCTCCTATCTATTCCTATTCGATTATAAAACTCACTAACAAGCGCAAATGGTTTTATGCGATGTAAGTTCCTATTATCCGAATTAAGCAAACGGATTTAATTCAATCTCTTCGCGAATTAATCAAACACGATAACGAAGAAGCTACGCTAACGTGATCACGAAATAGGAACAATACAACAATCAAATTGAATCAATACTACTATATGATGACTGAATTAAGCAAACAATAATCACATAATAACATTGAAAGGAATAGAAACTTGATTGAAATTATTATAACCTCAAAGCATGATGGAACCTATGATCGGTAGAAATTGCCTTGGATTAGTTCTCCATGAAAATTGTCTTTCTCAAATTGTGAATAGTGTTCTGCAGAATGTATCCATACAATTCTGATTTGGGTTTAATTTATAGGAGGAAAATTGAACTCCAAAAGTTATGGAAGAATTACAAAAGGCCAAAATTAAAGTTCCACTTAGGTCATTAAGTCTGGCACTTTCAACGAATTATTAAGGACTGTTGCAGTCTGAAACAGTTTCTCCACTGAACATAAATGATGTAGCTTTGTCTCTTAGCTTTCCAACGCAACTGACCGTGCTGCAATCCGATACTCAAAGCTCCAGTTATGAATTTATTCGTGCAGACTGCTAATGCTGGAAAAATAATACGAAAAACAATTAAGTGCAAAATTAAAATAAATTATGAAAACACATTAAAACATAAAAATAAGCAAAGCAAATCGAAGAAATGCTTAAGTACAAACATGGAAGAACGTGCATCAAAATGCACTGATCAAATTCCCCCACACTTGAACTTTTGCACTCCTGAGCAAAATTTAAGAAAAAGACTTCAAAAAGATGGAAGAGAAAGAAA
Source organism: Trifolium fragiferum (assembly GCA_954870985.1). Lineage (NCBI taxonomy): Eukaryota > Viridiplantae > Streptophyta > Magnoliopsida > Fabales > Fabaceae > Trifolium > Trifolium fragiferum. Next base: position 20,681,705 of record OX940794.1, read on the forward strand.
ACAAGGCATAATGCAAAGTCACAAGCAATCAACACATTCCAAGATTCAAGGTGTATAACAATCATGAACAACATCTTAAAACATGTGCAATGAACAAGGTGGCTATAAGACTAAAAAGTGCTTCAAAAATGATAGAACCTCACGGAATATTTGTATAAAGTGCACTCAATCACTCAAAAATGGAGTGTCAGGGACAGTGTTTACGCTCAAAGTACATCATCAAAGTTAGCACTTCCATAGGCTTGACAAGCCTCTACCGTCCCCAAAGATGGAGGACATCCACACAATGAAGCACATGCACGCAAAGATCAAAATGTCTTTATTCGGGTTGTAACGGGGCCAAGGCAAGGTGGGATAAACCTAAGGAACTAGGCTATAAAATCAAGAGGATAAAGAAGCATGAAAATCATTTGGATACTAAGGATGAGGGACAATTTAGCCCAACAAACCACAAGTCTCAAAAAGATATTGCAACTAAGTCTGAGACATTGAACCCACAAATTCACTTCTTCACATCAGAATTGCCATAGTACAACTTTTGACATCTTTTTTTGATTTTGAATTTTTTTTTTCTTTTCATCATTTTTTTTTCATACCAACTAAGCATCATACCAACAAGACATTTCCCTTTCACAATTCATATCAACATTAGAACCAAATTTTGAGCACCCCCACACTTATCATAAGTAAAATTCAAGCTCTTTATCCCTTAGATTGGGACACAAAAAGAATGGATATAAACAAAGGCTTAATCGGCTTGTAATGAGCTATAAAACCAAGAATGGGAATAAAAGGCTCAAAGGGGCTTAACAAGGGATGAAATATCAGGGTAGGCTTATTTGGCTAAAAGTAGCTTATGAAAGAAAATTGCCTAGATCATTTCAGTACATGCATGTGAAACAAGTGCTCCAAGAGTCAAGTCAAGTTCTAGAAGTTACTAACAGTATGAGTGAACCACACAAGAAACAACGAATTGCTGGAGGCTCAAAATCTCACAAGGTTTCAATGTTCTATCACAAATGACGCACAATCTAGTATCAAGTCAACTCATCACACTACACAAGCAAAAATGTTATTCATATAATGACATACACCTCTAGGCCTAGAACAATGAAACTACTCATAACAGTTGCATGCATGCCAAAAACTTTTTTTTTGATTTTTTTTTTGATATCTTGATTTTTTTTTTTTTTAAAGAAAGACTAAAATTAAAAATAAAATAAAACAACTAGATGTAAATTGTTCCCCCCCCACACTTAAATCAGACATTGTCCGCAATGTAAAAATAAGTATATAGTGAGAAAAAGGAAGGAACACACCCGAGAGTTTAAGGTGTAGCAGCTGTAGCTTCCATGTCTGGTGGTTTTGGTGGAGGCCTTTCCGCATTATGAACACATAAAATAGGCAAAAGTGAATCGCAAGTGAACTTGAATTGTAGTAAAAATTCTGGTGGCTTACGAGGGATAGCCAACACATACGGTAAGCCTGCAATAACAAAAGCATGGATATCAAACAATCCACAGTTAGTTTGTGAGTCATATAAATTGGGAGGAAGAGATGCACAAATTGTGAAAGACAACTGCTTGTTGCGTGGCTTAATCAGAGGTTCCACCAACAATCTTTGTGCTATAGACAATGGTTGCTTCCGGCTAAAATCCACATTTTTTGTTTCACCTTCAAGAGTTATTGAATTTGTTGGGATTTCGGCACAAGTGGTTGTCGGCATCAAAATGTCCTCACCTAAAATGGCTGCACTGATCTCATGACAAATATTACAAACACCACATTCACAAACAAATATTTCACAAGATTTATCAACTTCAAGAGAAGTATATAATTCATCCAAATCAGAGTTCAAGAAATTTTGTGGTGTAATCTCTTTCATGCATTCACTTGAATTTTTGTTGCTTATTTTGTGTTCATCAGAGGAAATAAACACTCTTTTAATAGACTCACCTGGAGGTTCATCAAGACTATCACATTGCATTACCTCTAATAGTGCAACGGGTTGTACATCATCATGAGACATCTTGTTCTGCCGAATTTGATTGGCATTGGAGACTATTTGCTCAACTTGGACTGCTAAACTTTGAAGAGAGGATTGCATCCATTCATCCATTTGCTTATTATATTCATCCATCTGCTTTATCATTTCTTCCAAACTAGGTTGTGGCTCAACCACCAATGAATGATTTTGCTGAAACTGTGGATGTGACCAAATAGGCTGCTCCGCAAGATAGGAATTTTGCTCTTGATAGTATTGTCCTTGAAAATTACCTACAAATTGAGTCTCACCACAACAAGTAGTATCTAACAACAAAGGACATGCATTGCTACCATGAAAATTGGAACAAATATTACAAATCGCAAGTGGAATATGATTTTGATAGCATGATTGTTGTTCTCTTGCTCCCAAGCAACTAAGGATATAAGCCAACTGATCCAACGAGTCTCCCATTTTTTTTTGTTTTTTATTTTTGGTAAAAATAAAATAAAATAAAATAAAGAGAAAAAAGAAAAATCTAATTACATAAAATCTAAAAAATTAAATAAAAATACAGCCTAAAATCTCTACAAATCAAAAGAAACTGAGTCTAATATTGGCTAAAATCAATAGAGAGTCCCCGGCAACGGCGCCAATTTGATCCGCTGTCGCACACGGGTCAAAAACGAGTTTTTAAAAATGTAGTTTAGGAAAAGCGGCACTCGAGTATCGTCTCACAAGGACTCCCGATAGGTTTAGCAATAATAGAATCAATAAGAAAAACTGTAAATTATGGGGGGTTTTCGATTTCAAATTAGAAAAATGATTAAAAATAAATAATTATAAAATAAGCTGAAGCGGCTAATCCACCAATCTCGGTTCCGACTTATCACTGATTATGATTCCAATCTCCTATCTATTCCTATTCGATTATAAAACTCACTAACAAGCGCAAATGGTTTTATGCGATGTAAGTTCCTATTATCCGAATTAAGCAAACGGATTTAATTCAATCTCTTCGCGAATTAATCAAACACGATAACGAAGAAGCTACGCTAACGTGATCACGAAATAGGAACAATACAACAATCAAATTGAATCAATACTACTATATGATGACTGAATTAAGCAAACAATAATCACATAATAACATTGAAAGGAATAGAAACTTGATTGAAATTATTATAACCTCAAAGCATGATGGAACCTATGATCGGTAGAAATTGCCTTGGATTAGTTCTCCATGAAAATTGTCTTTCTCAAATTGTGAATAGTGTTCTGCAGAATGTATCCATACAATTCTGATTTGGGTTTAATTTATAGGAGGAAAATTGAACTCCAAAAGTTATGGAAGAATTACAAAAGGCCAAAATTAAAGTTCCACTTAGGTCATTAAGTCTGGCACTTTCAACGAATTATTAAGGACTGTTGCAGTCTGAAACAGTTTCTCCACTGAACATAAATGATGTAGCTTTGTCTCTTAGCTTTCCAACGCAACTGACCGTGCTGCAATCCGATACTCAAAGCTCCAGTTATGAATTTATTCGTGCAGACTGCTAATGCTGGAAAAATAATACGAAAAACAATTAAGTGCAAAATTAAAATAAATTATGAAAACACATTAAAACATAAAAATAAGCAAAGCAAATCGAAGAAATGCTTAAGTACAAACATGGAAGAACGTGCATCAAAATGCACTGATCAGTTACATTAGAAATCACAACAAATCAGTTGGAACATAACCTTCACCCGGAGTGACAAGTAGAAATATTTCTTGACCAAAACTTAGTTGCCAGATAATTTACTTAGCACTATCACGCATCACCTACACTAGCAGCTTAGTGTTGTAGCTTAGATAGATACATTGTGAGAGAATTAAGTCGAACCACTCGTACTAGTAAATTACTTAGACGCCAGCCTGCTATCTTGTCAATTAGTACATTATCAAATAGGAACTCGTTGCTATAAGCAGTAAGTCTCTTGGAATCAACCTTAGCATCGTTACACTAGCATTCAAGCCTCAATAAGATTAGTAACTCAGAGTTATCCTAGACATCTTCAACCATCTAGATCAATCGTAAGAGTACCTATGATAGTTATCCCGTATTGAAAATAACTAAGTTGGATTTATTCTTTATCAGCCATTTGTCATTCTTGTTTATTCAAACCTTCGAGTTAGGAATCCATTAGAGTTAGCCAGATTTCCTTTAAGAGTGCCCTTAATATTTTTGTTTAAGCCGAAACCAATAGAAGTCAAAATTTGAAATTCATGACCATTCTTTCGGACCTTCGTTAAGCTAAGTTCGTCGAACCAAATATTTTGGATTGGGTATCCATTAGACATGGAAACATGGAACGAGTTCATTCCCTAACTTGCTCGATTTTGTCTCGGACAGACAATTCCTTCTCGTGCTCTAACATCTGTTAGTTGTAGTTATCACTCGGAGTAGTTGAAAGTGAATTTTCCAAATTCTTCGACATCGGTCAGTTAAGCTGACATTGCGAGACCTTACTTGCAAGCAATCCTGTTCAATCTTTTCGACCCTTCAGTTACGCTGTAGTAACTAAATATAATTCGTGGAATCCAGTCTATCTGGAGACAACACATGTAAGTTCAATTCGAACTCTCACTCATCGTGTGGACCTTTTAATCAGTATCATTAGTCAATTATCCGCCGAACTATTATGTTCTTTGTTAGTATCAGTTAATCGTATAGGTCTTCATACACCTGAACGACTCATCAGTGACTCAACCGTGTTGTTAAACCTCTCGGATCCTTATCAGCTAATTTTCTCAATTAGGTTTCAGATCTTCCAGTTACGTAGAACTAAGACCTAGTAGAAGTGTTAGTACCTAGATATCGCATCAAAACTATTCTCTGAATTCGAGTTGAACCATTTCAATTTCTATCAACTGGTTCAGTCTCTCCCTGTACATTAACAACGATAGGTATAGATCATCAATCAAATTCCTTAGAGAGTATAAGAGTTCCTTATTGCGAACCCAACACATACGCTAACACATTGACTATGGTGAATGTGGGATTTAAAGCCATTCTATGTGTTAAATGTGCAAACCTTCCGTATTCAGTTAATCGTCATTAGAATCCAATCGCCTTAGCCAGATTCTTCCATGTCAGTCTATCAGTGAATTATCTAGCCAACTAACTGTATCCTTGAAGAAAGATTCGAACCTCAGTTCTTGATATGTTAAATGTACTACTTGACCTTAGTGTTGTACTAGGATGGATTGAAATGGTAGGTGGAGAATTCTGAAGTACTATGGACTCGGTTGCAGATGAGTCTAACTCATTGGCGAAAGGATCTATAGTGCCTAATCGTTCTTCGCTCGTTTTATATTTCGATCTATTCTGGAGTATGTTAATGACATGAATGGGACAGTGGTACGTGCGACGTGTCGCGAGCTGCAACATTCGGAATTGAGAAAACCATGAAGAGAAAGATTTTGGGTTGTTAGTATCAAATACCCAAACTTATCACCTTTCAGCTATTTACATAGCAACAACCAGGCCAGATACCGACCTATGGAAGTGTAGCGCGAGACAATATAAGTACGGTATTGTTTAGGTGTCGCATACATGTTGGACTGTAGTAGAGTATTGGGAATACTATCACATACCTGCTTTCACAAAGTAAAACAAGTATTACCTTGTGAGTTTAGCCAATGGAAGACGTAGTAAGGTAGAAGTTAAATTGGAAAAGAAGAGATGACGTGTCACCGTGTTTAGATAACCGGACGATAAGACAGTGATGACGCAGATAAAAGGATAACTACGAGTAGTCGGATCAGAGTGCGCAGTACGGGAGTAGACGAACATATAATTAGACGATCAAATTTGGACGAATAACTCTTTGAGAGAGGAAAGTTTTATTCCAAGGAATAAAAGTTGAACAAGAGTCCTTGAGAATAACACCAAAGTTGGAATTACATGGTGTTTTCAAACAAAGAAATTCTATCCGAAGTATATAAGACTTTATCAGATCCTTCAACACATCGGTCCTGTAACCTACAAGTTAATTCTACGTCTATCCATGTCAGGGTTACACGACGTGTTCATGTGTCTCAACTTCGGAATTTCACTCCCGATCCTTATCATCCTCAAGAGATTGATCTCCAGTCAGTCTAAACTGATCAGCCAAGTCCAATTCATATAGTTGATTGTGAAGTTAAGATCCTACGGAGCAAGAAAATTCCAATAATCAAAGTCGGATGGGCTCAGTCTCATGATGACTAACTCACACAGGAACGGAAAACTGTCGTGAGAAAAGTTATTTCTACCTTTCCTAAGGGTAAATTTCTGAATTTCGAGGACGAAATTTCTTTAAGGGGGGTAGATTGTAACATCCCGCTCTTTCAATTATCTAATTAAATTTAATTAGAGCTTGTCTAATAATTCAAGGATTAATTAGAGGTAATTAATTAATTGAGTTTGGAAATTAAGAGTATTATGTGTTAAATTAGGAACTCTAATTAGACCTAAACTACACATTAGTATAATTATTTTTCCACTTGTAAATTAAATTGACTCTAAGAACCAATTTCCCTCCAATGCTCTTCTCTCATTTGTGACTCATAGTCCACCCACTCCCAATTTTCCTCATAAACCAACACCTCATTATCACTTTGTGACTCACCTATCTTAATTCATCGACACCTCACTTAAAGAGTGAGTCACACTTCCACCCAAGCTAAGCTACTCAAAACTCATGCAAGCTACTCTCACTATTCTCATTACTCATTTCAGAAAATGAATCCAATGCTCTCATTTTTCTCTCATTCACAACAACAACATCAAACTATATCTCCCATTCAAAAATCCAACACTCATGTTACCACTTCCTACAAACCTCTCATCCAAAATCCTTTTCTGCAGAAAAGCTTTGCATGCAACTCTAAATGAAATATTCAGTTGAAATCCTTTCATTTTTCCCTTTTCGAAATTCATAAAGAGACCCAAGTTCCATGAACTCCTAAACTCTTCCCCTCTAAGTCAATCACTCAAAAATTCTACCCTCACACTTCTAGTATATACTGCATGCATGCTATTTTCATAAAACCACGAATCCATGACCACTGGGTACGCTTTAGCCAACAAGGAAAAGTGGGAATCGATAAAAATTGGCAGAATTCGTCTCCTCTGCCTGTCAAGCTCGCCTAGGCGAGCTAGAGTACTCGCCATGGCGAGTTCAGCAGCTAGTGCTGCACATTTCTCTCCGTTCGTGCTGTTTCTGGGTTCGTGGGCGTTGCTGGGGGGTTGCTGCAGCTGAGTAGAGCTTAGGAGGCAAAGTTTAAAGCTTTTAATATCAGGTGGGTTCTTTAGGCTAGGTAGTTTAGATTCCCGAAAATTATGAATTGCATGTGAACTTAGGAAACAAATAGGTATAGCTGTATGTGTGGAATTAATCCCAAATTCCCTTCTATTCTGTTCATATTTAATTACTTTATATTTCTGCAATGTTTCAAATGAAGGTGGTAGGTGAATCTTTTGAAAAATATTAATTTCTGTAAAACAGGGTAAATTCTGTATTAACTCGCCATAGCGAGTAGCTAGCGAGCCTTCATGGCGAGCTGAAGGTCCTGGGCTGAAGAACTTCGCCATGGCGAGCTCTGGCTCGCCTAGCGAGTTGTTTAGGCCAAGACCTGTAAGTTCGCCATGGCGAGCTTAGTAACTCGCCGTAGCGAGCTAACCCAGAATGTACTCATTTTTCCTATTTCTAAAAACTCCTGATCACTCGTTTTATACCTTCATCTGAAATAGTTATTTTGCAGCCTTATAATTTATACGATATGAAAAGGAGGTCAATACAGTCGGACTATTAGGTGATAACTTAGGGAATTTAGAATTATGTATGCTCCCCGGGTTTTGGGAATTATTGGTAGTATGTTAATGAATTAGCGATCAGTCGAATGAATATATGAATATGTTATCAGTATGGACTTCGTTTTAGATGTTCCATTTAGAAAACTATTGTGAGCTTTATGTCGGAGTGCTTTCTGCTCGCGGATAAGGCGAACCCCTGAGACGTGCTCACCTTAGAGGGTTTGCGGTTTAAAACGAACAAGACTAATTCTGTGATACACTTTTATTATTGCTTATGAATTATATGTTACGAATAATGATTATGACATGACTGATTAGGAGCCCCGGCTTAGTAGCCATTAGGTGGGTAGTAGGACCCACTGAGACTTAATAGTCTCACCCCACTCCATTTTTTTTTTTTTTTATTAGGTAAGACAGTTTAATTCGGAGCAGGGACCAGGATGGACGTGACGATCGGAGCTAATGCTTGGGATTGTCAGCTTAGAAGACTTAGTCTTCTTCTCTGTTTTTGCTTAGCTTGTTATTTCATTATCAACCCTTCCCGCTATTGTACGGAACTTTGTAATATTATTTTAATGATATTGCATTTTCAGTTATAATTCTTTTAATTTAATGTACTCAGATTCCAGTTATTAATGTTTCGACTAAATATTCTAGATAATTTAGTTGGGGCGTTACAATTGGTATCAGAGCAGGTCGATCCAGTATCGGACCGTGCCATGAGTCATTTCAATCCCTTCCTTAGTAGTACGGACCCTTTGGAGTCTGGACTGTTTACACTGAAACCATCGCGTGCTGAGTCTGATCAACTCAGTATTGTGCATGGTAGGCAGGGTATTACGGTTGAGAACCGAAGTGGACCATGATGGTTAAGTAAGAAGATCGTAGTGGAGCTACGGTTCAAAAGCAATTGTTGGCGAGAATCCTCTCTAACCGGATGTTAAAGCTGAAGTAGTTAGGACTGAAAGAGTAAGAACAGTGTGATGGAAGTACTAATTGTTCATAAAAGAACTTAAGTGTGTAGGTCAATTTAGTATCCAGCTGGCATCGTGTGTTAGGTAAAATCCCCGGACTTGAGAGTAACTATAACTTCCGGTGAACATGTTTACAAGGAACATGTGAGCCAAGTTAAGCTCAACCCTCAGTAAATCAAGACTCTTCCTGAATACCTATTCTTGTCTTTCAGCCGCGAAATTTACCAGCGTTGTTAGATCTATTCAATGCCATGATTAGAGAAACCAAGTTGGAATATTCACCCATAATAACATTTATCTTAGAACTTCCCAAATAGACTAATCTATAGGAAGCCAACTCTTAATGCCTCCCTAGGAATAACTTAGCTTTTCAGCGTCGTAACTCGTACTCCTACCTTACCAATAGGAGCCATGATCTGGTTAACATAACAAATAGTATTTTCTTCATCGATATCAGTTTAGGTCATTTAATTCAGCAAACCTTTAGGACCAATCTTGATTAGTGCAATGATTGGGAATCATTTTCACAAACACCATTTAGATACCTAAGTTATTTTGAGAGACACCAACCTTGAGTAGTAGAAATCAGATTTGTACGGAGTTAGCTTCTCTAGGTAGCAACCAATATTTATACCTTACCGCTAGAAGTAAACATTAACAGATAAACTAATTCGGGATTGCACCTTATAGACTTGATTACCTATATAGACTTGTTAGGTATAGTCATTCAATTACCCCGAATTTGTAACTTAGTGCCATAAATTACCAAATCAAGTATATAGGAAAATAGTCAAACTAGATCACTTTGATTCAACCCTTTCTTACCGGTCGGTCATGTTACCACCTAGGAAATTATTATAGGCCTAGAAAGATAAATTCAACCTAACACGTTACATTAGAAATCACAACAAATCAGTTGGAACATAACCTTCACCCGGAGTGACAAGTAGAAATATTTCTTGACCAAAACTTAGTTGCCAGATAATTTACTTAGCACTATCACGCATCACCTACACTAGCAGCTTAGTGTTGTAGCTTAGATAGATACATTGTGAGAGAATTAAGTCGAACCACTCGTACTAGTAAATTACTTAGACGCCAGCCTGCTATCTTGTCAATTAGTACATTATCAAATAGGAACTCGTTGCTATAAGCAGTAAGTCTCTTGGAATCAACCTTAGCATCGTTACACTAGCATTCAAGCCTCAATAGGATTAGTAACTCAGAGTTATCCTAGACATCTTCAACCATCTAGATCAATCGTAAGAGTACCTATGATAGTTATCCCGTATTGAAAATAACTAAGTTGGATTTATTCTTTATCAGCCATTTGTCATTCTTGTTTATTCAAACCTTCGAGTTAGGAATCCATTAGAGTTAGCCAGATTTCCTTTAAGAGTGCCCTTAATATTTTTGTTTGAGCCGAAACCAATAGAAGTCAAAATTTGAAATTCATGACCATTCTTTCGGACCTTCGTTAAGCTAAGTTCGTCGAACCAAATATTTTGGATTGGGTATCCATTAGACATGGAAACATGGAACGGGTTCATTCCCTAACTTGCTCGATTTTGTCTCGGACAGACAATTCCTTCTCGTGCTCTAACATCTGTTAGTTGTAGTTATCACTCGGAGTAGTTGAAAGTGAATTTTCCAAATTCTTCGACATCGGTCAGTTAAGCTGACATTGCGAGACCTTACTTGCAAGCAATCCTGTTCAATCTTTTCGACCCTTCAGTTACGCTGTAGTAACTAAATATAATTCGTGGAATCCAGTCTATCTGGAGACAACACATGTAAGTTCAGTTCGAACTCTCACTCATCGTGTGGACCTTTTAATCAGTATCATTAGTCAATTATCCGCCGAACTATTCTGTTCTTTGTTAGTATCAGTTAATCGTATAGGTCTTCATACACCTGAACGACTCATCAGTGACTCAACCGTGTTGTTAAACCTCTCGGATCCTTATCAGCTAATTTTCTCAATTAGGTTTCAGATCTTCCAGTTACGTAGAACTAAGACCTAGTAGAAGTGTTAGTACCTAGATATCGCATCAAAACTATTCTCTGAATTCGAGTTGAACCATTTCAATTTCTATCAACTGGTTCAGTCTCTCCCTGTACATTAACAACGATAGGTATAGATCATCAATCAAATTCCTTAGAGAGTATAAGAGTTCCTTATTGCGAACCCAACACATACGCTAACACATTGACTATGGTGAATGTGGGATTTAAAGCCATTCTATGTGTTAAATGTGCAAACCTTCCGTATTCAGTTAATCGTCATTAGAATCCAATCGCCTTAGCCAGATTCTTCCATGTCAGCCTATCAGTGAATTATCTAGCCAACTAACTGTATCCTTGAAGAAAGATTCGAACCTCAGTTCTTGATATGTTAAATGTACTACTTGACCTTAGTGTTGTACTAGGATGGATTGAAATGGTAGGTGGAGAATTCTGAAGTACTATGGACTCGGTTGCAGATGAGTCTAACTCATTGGCGAAAGGATCTATAGTGCCTAATCGTTCTTCGCTCGTTTTATATTTCGATCTATTCTGGAGTATGTTAATGACATGAATGGGACAGTGGTACGTGCGACGTGTCGCGAGCTGCAGCATTCGGAATTGAGAAAACCATGAAGAGAAAGATTTTGGGTTGTTAGTATCAAATACCCAAACTTATCACCTTTCAGCTATTTACATAGCAACAACCAGGCCAGATACCGACCTATGGAAGTGTAGCGCGAGACAATATAAGTACGGTATTGTTTAGGTGTCGCATACATGTTGGACTGTAGTAGAGTATTGGGAATACTATCACATACCTGCTTTCACAAAGTAAAACAAGTATTACCTTGTGAGTTTAGCCAATGGAAGACGTAGTAAGGTAGAAGTTAAATTGGAAAAGAAGAGATGACGTGTCACCGTGTTTAGATAACCGGAGGATAAGACAGTGATGACGCAGATAAAAGGATAACTACGAGTAGTCGGATCAGAGTGCGCAGTACGGGAGTAGACGAACATATAATTAGACGATCAAATTTGGACGAATAACTCTTTGAGAGAGGAAAGTTTTATTCCAAGGAATAAAAGTTGAACAAGAGTCCTTGAGAATAACACCAAAGTTGGAATTACAAGGTGTTTTCAAACGAAGAAATTCTATCCGAAGTATATAAGACTTTATCAGATCCTTCAACACATCGGTCCTGTAACCTACAAGTTAATTCTACGTCTATCCATGTCAGGGTTACACGACGTGTTCATGTGTCTCAACTTCGGAATTTCACTCCCGATCCTTATCATCCTCAAGAGATTGATCTCCAGTCAGTCTAAACTGATCAGCCAAGTCCAATTCATATAGTTGATTGTGAAGTTAAGATCCTACGGAGCAAGAAAATTCCAATAATCAAAGTCGGATGGGCTCAGTCTCATGATGACTAACTCACACAGGAACGGAAAACTGTCGTGAGAAAAGTTATTTCTACCTTTCCTAAGGGTAAATTTCTGAATTTCGAGGACGAAATTTCTTTAAGGGGGGTAGATTGTAACATCCCGCTCTTTCAATTATCTAATTAATTTTAATTAGAGCTTGTCTAATAATTCAAGGATTAATTAGAGGTAATTAATTAATTGAGTTTGGAAATTAAGAGTATTATGTGTTAAATTAGGAACTCTAATTAGACCTAAACTACACATTAGTATAATTATTTTTCCACTTGTAAATTAAATTGACTCTAAGAACCAATTTCCCTCCAATGCTCTTCTCTCATTTGTGACTCATAGTCCACCCACTCTCAATTTTCCTCATAAACCAACACCTCATTATCACTTTGTGACTCACCTATCTTAATTCATCGACACCTCACTTAAAGAGTGAGTCACACTTCCACCCAAGCTAAGCTACTCAAAACTCATGCAAGCTACTCTCACTATTCTCATTACTCATTTCAGAAAATGAATCCAATGCTCTCATTTTTCTCTCATTCACAACAACAACATCAAACTCTATCTCCCATTCAAAAATCCAACACTCATGTTACCACTTCCTACAAACCTCTCATCCAAAATCCTTTTCTGCAGAAAAGCTTTGCATGCAAATCTAAATGAAATATTCAGTTGAAATCCTTTCATTTTTCCCTTTTCTAAATTCATAAAGAGACCCAAGTTCCATGAACTCCTAAACTCTTCCCCTCTAAGTCAATCATTCAAAAATTCTACCCTCACACTTCTAGTATATACTGCATGCATGCTATTTTCATAAAACCACGAATCCATGACCACTGGGTACGCTTTAGCCAACAAGGAAAAGTGGGAATCGATAAAAATTGGCAAAATTCGTCTCCTCAGCCTGTCAAGCTCGCCTAGGCGAGCTAGAGTACTCGCCATGGCGAGTTCAGCAGCTAGTGCTGCACATTTCTCTCCGTTCGTGCTGTTTCTGGGTTCGTGGGCGTTGCTGGGGGGTTGCTGCAGCTGAGTAGAGCTTAGGAGGCAAAGTTTAAAGCTTCTAATATCAGGTGGGTTCTTTAGGCTAGGTAGTTTAGATTCCCGAAAATTATGAATTGCATGTGAACTTAGGAAACAAATAGGTATAGCTGTATGTGTGGAATTAATCCCAAATTCCCTTCTATTCTGTTCATATTTAATTACTTTATATTTATGCAATGTTTCAAATGAAGGTGGTAGGTGAATCTTTTGAAAAATATTGATTTCTGTAAAACAGGGTAAATTCTGTATTAACTCGCCATAGCGAGTAGCTAGCGAGCCTTCATGGCGAGCTGAAGGTCCTGGGCTGAAGAACTTCGCCATGGCGAGCTCTGGCTCGCCTAGCGAGTTGTTTAGGCCAAGACCTGTAAGTTCGCCATGGCGAGCTTAGTAACTCGCCGTAGCGAGCTAACCCAGAATGTACTCATTTTTCCTATTTCTAAAAACTCCTGATCACTCGTTTTATACCTTCATCTGAAATAGTTATTTTGCAGCCTTATAATTTATACGATATGAAAAGGAGGTCAATACAGTCGGACTATTAGGTGATAACTTAGGGAATTTAGAATTATGTATGCTCCCCGGGTTTTGGGAATTATTGGTAGTATGTTAATGAATTAGCGATCAGTCGAATGAATATATGAATATGTTATCAGTATGGATTTCATTTTAGATGTTCCATTTAGAAAACTATTGTGAGCTTTATGTCGGAGTGCTTTCTGCTCGCGGATAAGGCGAACCCCTGAGACGTGCTCACCTTAGAGGGTTTGCGGTTTAAAACGAACAAGACTAATTCTGTGATATACTTTTATTATTGCTTATGAATTATATGTTACGAATAATGATTATGACATGACTGATTAGGAGCCCCGGCTTAGTAGCCATTAGGTGGGTAGTAGGACCCACTGAGACTTAGTAGTCTCACCCCACTCCATTTATTATTTTTTAGGTAAGACAGGTTAATTCGGAGCAGGGACCAGGATGGACATGACGATCAGAGCTGATGCTTGGGATTGTCAGCTTAGAAGACTTAGTCTTCTTCTCTGTTTTTGCTTAGCTTGTTATTTCATTATCAACCCTTCCCGCTGTTGTACGGAACTTTGTAATATTATTTTAATGATATTGCATTTTCAGTTATAATTCTTTTAATTTAATGTACTCAGATTCCAGTTATTAATGTTTCGACTAAATATTCTAGATAATTTAGTTGGGGCGTTACAATTGGTATCAGAGCAGGTCGATCCAGTATCGGACCGTGCCATGAGTCATTTCAATCCCTTCCTTAGTAGTACGGAGCCTTTGGAGTCTGGACTGTTTACACTGAAACCATCGCGTGCTGAGTCTGATCAACTCAGTATTGTGCATGGTAGGCAGGGTATTACGGTTGAGAACCGAAGTGGACCATGATGGTTAAGTAAGAAGATCGTAGTGGAGCTACAGTTCAAAAGCAATTGTTGGCGAGAATCCTCTCTAACCGGATGTTAGAGCTGAAGTAGTTAGGACTGAAAGAGTAAGAACAGTGTGATGGAAGTACTAATTGTTCATAAAAGAACTTAAGTGTGTAGGTCAATTTAGTATCCAGCTGGCATCGTGTGTTAGGTAAAATCCCCGGACTTGAGAGTAACTATAACTTCCGGTGAACATGTTTACAAGGAACATGTGAGCCAAGTTAAGCTCAACCCTCAGTAAATCAAGACTCTTCCTGAATACCTATTCTTGTCTTTCAGCCGCGAAATTTACCAGCGTTGTTAGATCTATTCAATGCCATGATTAGAGAAACCAAGTTGGAATATTCACCCATAATAACATTTATCTTAGAACTTCCCAAATAGACTAATCTATAGGAAGCCAACTCTTAATGCCTCCCTAGGAATAACTTAGCTTTTCAGCGTCGTAACTCGTACTCCTACCTTACCAATAGGAGCCATGATCTGGTTAACATAACAAATAGTATTTTCTTCATCGATATCAGTTTAGGTCAGTTAATTCAGCAAACCTTTAGGACCAATCTTGATTAGTGCAATGATTGGGAATCATTTTCACAAACACCATTTAGATACCTAAGTTATTTTGAGAGACACCAACCTTGAGTAGTAGAAATCAGATTTGTACGGAGTTAGCTTCTCTAGGTAGCAACCAATATTTATACCTTACCGCTAGAAGTAAACATTAACAGATAAACTAATTCGGGATTGCACCTTATAGACTTGATTACCTATATAGACTTGTTAGGTATAGTCATTCAATTACCCCGAATTTGTAACTTAGTGCCATAAATTACCAAATCAAGTATATAGGAAAATAGTCAAACTAGATCACTTTGATTCAACCCTTTCTTACCGGTCGGTCATGTTACCACCTAGGAAATTATTATAGGCCTAGAAAGATAAATTCAACCTAACACGTTACATTAGAAATCACAACAAATCAGTTGGAACATAACCTTCACCCGGAGTGACAAGTAGAAATATTTCTTGACCAAAACTTAGTTGCCAGATAATTTACTTAGCACTATCACGCATCACCTACACTAGCAGCTTAGTGTTGTAGCTTAGATAGATACATTGTGAGAGAATTAAGTCGAACCACTCGTACTAGTAAATTACTTAGACGCCAGCCTGCTATCTTGTCAATTAGTACATTATCAAATAGGAACTCGTTGCTATAAGCAGTAAGTCTCTTGGAATCAACCTTAGCATCGTTACACTAGCATTCAAGCCTCAATAGGATTAGTAACTCAGAGTTATCCTAGACATCTTCAACCATCTAGATCAATCGTAAGAGTACCTATGATAGTTATCCCGTATTGAAAATAACTAAGTTGGATTTATTCTTTATCAGCCATTTGTCATTCTTGTTTATTCAAACCTTCGAGTTAGGAATCCATTAGAGTTAGCCAGATTTCCTTTAAGAGTGCCCTTAATATTTTTGTTTGAGCCGAAACCAATAGAAGTCAAAATTTGAAATTCATGACCATTCTTTCGGACCTTCGTTAAGCTAAGTTCGTCGAACCAAATATTTTGGATTGGGTATCCATTAGACATGGAAACATGGAACGGGTTCATTCCCTAACTTGCTCGATTTTGTCTCGGACAGACAATTCCTTCTCGTGCTCTAACATCTGTTAGTTGTAGTTATCACTCGGAGTAGTTGAAAGTGAATTTTCCAAATTCTTCGACATCGGTCAGTTAAGCTGACATTGCGAGACCTTACTTGCAAGCAATCCTGTTCAATCTTTTCGACCCTTCAGTTACGCTGTAGTAACTAAATATAATTCGTGGAATCCAGTCTATCTGGAGACAACACATGTAAGTTCAGTTCGAACTCTCACTCATCGTGTGGACCTTTTAATCAGTATCATTAGTCAATTATCCGCCGAACTATTCTGTTCTTTGTTAGTATCAGTTAATCGTATAGGTCTTCATACACCTGAACGACTCATCAGTGACTCAACCGTGTTGTTAAACCTCTCGGATCCTTATCAGCTAATTTTCTCAATTAGGTTTCAGATCTTCCAGTTACGTAGAACTAAGACCTAGTAGAAGTGTTAGTACCTAGATATCGCATTAAAACTATTCTCTGAATTCGAGTTGAACCATTTCAATTTCTATCAACTGGTTCAGTCTCTCCTTGTACATTAACAACGATAGGTATAGATCATCAATCAAATTCCTTAGAGAGTATAAGAGTTCCTTATTGCGAACCCAACACATACGCTAACACATTGACTATGGTGAATGTGGGATTTAAAGCCATTCTATGTGTTAAATGTGCAAACCTTCCGTATTCAGTTAATCGTCATTAGAATCCAATCGCCTTAGCCAGATTCTTCCATGTCAGCCTATCAGTGAATTATCTAGCCAACTAACTGTATCCTTGAAGAAAGATTCGAACCTCAGTTCTTGATATGTTAAATGTACTACTTGACCTTAGTGTTGTACTAGGATGGATTGAAATGGTAGGTGGAGAATTCTGAAGTACTATGGACTCGGTTGCAGATGAGTCTAACTCATTGGCGAAAGGATCTATAGTGCCTAATCGTTCTTCGCTCGTTTTATATTTCGATCTATTCTGGAGTATGTTAATGACATGAATGGGACAGTGGTACGTGCGACGTGTCGCGAGCTGCAGCATTCGGAATTGAGAAAACCATGAAGAGAAAGATTTTGGGTTGTTAGTATCAAATACCCAAACTTATCACCTTTCAGCTATTTACATAGCAACAACCAGGCCAGATACCGACCTATGGAAGTGTAGCGCGAGACAATATAAGTACGGTATTGTTTAGGTGTCGCATACATGTTGGACTGTAGTAGAGTATTGGGAATACTATCACATACCTGCTTTCACAAAGTAAAACAAGTATTACCTTGTGAGTTTAGCCAATGGAAGACGTAGTAAGGTAGAAGTTAAATTGGAAAAGAAGAGATGACGTGTCACCGTGTTTAGATAACCGGAGGATAAGACAGTGATGACGCAGATAAAAGGATAACTACGAGTAGTCGGATCAGAGTGCGCAGTACGGGAGTAGACGAACATATAATTAGACGATCAAATTTGGACGAATAACTCTTTGAGAGAGGAAAGTTTTATTCCAAGGAATAAAAGTTGAACAAGAGTCCTTGAGAATAACACCAAAGTTGGAATTACAAGGTGTTTTCAAACGAAGAAATTCTATCCGAAGTATATAAGACTTTATCAGATCCTTCAACACATCGGTCCTGTAACCTACAAGTTAATTCTACGTCTATCCATGTCAGGGTTACACGACGTGTTCATGTGTCTCAACTTCGGAATTTCACTCCCGATCCTTATCATCCTCAAGAGATTGATCTCCAGTCAGTCTAAACTGATCAGCCAAGTCCAATTCATATAGTTGATTGTGAAGTTAAGATCCTACGGAGCAAGAAAATTCCAATAATCAAAGTCGGATGGGCTCAGTCTCATGATGACTAACTCACACAGGAACGGAAAACTGTCGTGAGAAAAGTTATTTCTACCTTTCCTAAGGGTAAATTTCTGAATTTCGAGGACGAAATTTCTTTAAGGGGGTAGATTGTAACATCCCGCTCTTTCAATTATCTAATTAAATTTAATTAGAGCTTGTCTAATAATTCAAGGATTAATTAGAGGTAATTAATTAATTGAGTTTGGAAATTAAGAGTATTATGTGTTAAATTAGGAACTCTAATTAGACCTAAACTACACATTAGTATAATTATTTTTCCACTTGTAAATTAAATTGACTCTAAGAACCAATTTCCCTCCAATGCTCTTCTCTCATTTGTGACTCATAGTCCACCCACTCTCAATTTTCCTCATAAACCAACACCTCATTATCACTTTGTGACTCACCTATCTTAATTCATCGACACCTCACTTAAAGAGTGAGTCACACTTCCACCCAAGCTAAGCTACTCAAAACTCATGCAAGCTACTCTCACTATTCTCATTACTCATTTCAGAAAATGAATCCAATGCTCTGATTTTTCTCTCATTCACAACAACAACATCAAACTCTATCTCCCATTCAAAAATCCAACACTCATGTTACCACTTCCTACAAACCTCTCATCCAAAATCCTTTTCTGCAGAAAAGCTTTGCATGCAAATCTAAATGAAATATTCAGTTGAAATCCTTTCATTTTTCCCTTTTCTAAATTCATAAAGAGACCCAAGTTCCATGAACTCCTAAACTCTTCCCCTCTAAGTCAATCACTCAAAAATTCTACCCTCACACTTCTAGTATATACTGCATGCATGCTATTTTCATAAAACCACGAATCCATGACCACTGGGTACGTTTTAGCCAACAAGGAAAAGTGGGAATCGATAAAAATTGGCAGAATTCGTCTCCTCAGCCTGTCAAGCTCGCCTAGGCGAGCTAGAGTACTCGCCATGGCGAGTTCAGCAACTAGTGCTGCACATTTCTCTCCGTTCGTGCTGTTTCTGGGTTCGTGGGCGTTGCTGGGGGGTTGCTGCAGCTGAGTAGAGCTTAGGAGGCAAAGTTTAAAGCTTCTAATATCAGGTGGGTTCTTTAGGCTAGGTAGTTTAGATTCCCGAAAATTATGAATTGCATGTGAACTTAGGAAACAAATAGGTATAGTTGTATGTGTGGAATTAATCCCAAATTCCCTTCTATTCTGTTCATATTTAATTACTTTATATTTCAGCAATGTTTCAAATGAAGGTGGTAGGTGAATCTTTTGAAAAATATTAATTTCTGTAAAACAGGGTAAATTCTGTATTAACTCGCCATAGCGAGTAGCTAGCGAGCCTTCATGGCGAGCTGAAGGTCCTGGGCTGAAGAACTTCGCCATGGCGAGCTCTGGCTCGCCTAGCGAGTTGTTTAGGCCAAGACCTGTAAGTTCGCCATGGCGAGCTTAGTAACTCGCCGTAGCGAGCTAACCCAGAATGTACTCATTTTTCCTATTTCTAAAAACTCCTGATCACTCGTTTTATACCTTCATCTGAAATAGTTATTTTGCAGCCTTATAATTTATACGATATGAAAAGGAGGTCA
This sequence comes from Trifolium fragiferum, assembly GCA_954870985.1. NCBI lineage: Eukaryota > Viridiplantae > Streptophyta > Magnoliopsida > Fabales > Fabaceae > Trifolium > Trifolium fragiferum. The sequence goes on from OX940794.1 coordinate 20,701,511, forward strand.
ATACAGTCGGACTATTAGGTGATAACTTAGGGAATTTAGAATTATGTATGCTCCCCGGGTTTTGGGAATTATTGGTAGTATGTTAATGAATTAGCGATCAGTCGAATGAATATATGAATATGTTATCAGTATGGACTTCGTTTTAGATGTTCCATTTAGAAAACTATTGTGAGCTTTATGTCGGAGTGCTTTCTGCTCGCGGATAAGGCGAACCCCTGAGACGTGCTCACCTTAGAGGGTTTGCGGTTTAAAACGAACAAGACTAATTCTGTGATACACTTTTATTATTGCTTATGAATTATATGTTACGAATAATGATTATGACATGACTGATTAGGAGCCCCGGCTTAGTAGCCATTAGGTGGGTAGTAGGACCCACTGAGACTTAGTAGTCTCACCCCACTCCATTTTTTTTTTTTATTAGGTAAGACAGTTTAATTCGGAGCAGGGACAGGATGGACATGACGATCGGAGCTAATGCTTGGGATTGTCAGCTTAGAAGACTTAGTCTTCTTCTCTGTTTTTGCTTAGCTTGTTATTTCATTATCAACCCTTCCCGCTGTTGTACGGAACTTTGTAATATTATTTTAATGATATTGCATTTTCAGTTATAATTCTTTTAATTTAATGTACTCAGATTTCAGTTATTAATGTTTCGACTAAATATTCTAGATAATTTAGTTGGGGCGTTACAACAATGCAGAGGATGACGGCGAAGATGATACGGTGTCTTTGGAGCCTTTTACGCGAAAGGAAGCACTTATGGCGTCGAACACTCTTCACAACTTTATGATGCAATACAAAAATATAACACCTGAGCTATTGGATGCAATAAGAAAAGTTAGAGATGAGCTCCAAACAGACTTGAATTTTATAGGAAAACAGAGAACTATTGAATCATATTTCAATAGAGTGTAATATATTTTGTTCAGTTTCTATGAATTATTAATTTATGATTTTCTTGGGACCGAAAATTATAAAGGGATCTCTCGAACAGTTATTATCTTATTATTTTATCGATTTGTTCAATTTTTTACACTGGCCAAGTCGGAACCGGACAAATTTATTATTTTAGAGAATTTATTAATTTACCGAGTATTATTTTAGAGAGTTTCTACTGTATCTTCTTAGGCATCTTGTACTTATCCCTCTATATATATATATATATATTACCTCTTCCAAAACAAAAATTCAATGAATCAGGAAGAAAAAATTCATTGCAAATCTGAAATTTATTTATTTTTTTATAATTGTGATCGGAGGAAGTCTTTTATACTAACATATTATATTATTATATCTTTTGATTCCAGATTACAAGTTGGATGCAAAGTCACGTTTAGAGAAGATTTTATCATTTGACTAAATCAAATTTAATGTAGACTTTTTCTTTATTTAAATTATTTTAAATTTTGATAGTGCGATCTTAATCGGACAATCATAACTTCTTTATCATAGAGATGCATGCAATGGAAATTTTGATATTTATTTTTGCTTTTAAGAGTATGGATATAATAATACTCCTTCCGTTTTTAAATTTTGATCCTTTTAGAGTTTTGTACGCAGATTAAAAAATAATGGGAAGTTCGATGTGCATGTGCTTTCTTCAAGAAACTAAAAAAGCATCTTTGGAAAGTTTTCTTATTCATAACTTATGGGGTCATCAAGATGTTAGTTGGGTGGCGAAGGATCCAGAGGGCATGTCAGGATGATTATTGATTATCTGGAATTCTATTTTATTTTTTTTAAATTATTGCACAGTTTTAATGGTGATGGTTTTCTAGGGAACTCGGTGGAACGAGAATGTGTGGTTTTGCATCTTGTGAACATTTATTCTTCTTGTAGCATCGCCGACAAGAAGAAATTATGGGCCGACTTGTTGGTTTTATAGCAACAAAGTGGAGAGAGGGGAGTGGTGTTTAGGCGCGGACTTTAATGCTATTTTACGACCGACAAAAAGAAAACGTATTAGTGCTAGTGGTAGACAAGGGGAAAAAGTGTTGTTCAATCGCTTTGTAGAAGAGATGGAAGTTATTGATTTACCGGTAATGGGCAAAAAGTTTACTTGGTTATGCGCTGATGGAAAATCGATGAGTCTCATTGATAGATTCCTATTGTCTGATGGTTTTATTGCGAAGTTTGGTAATACCGGTCAGTGGATTGGCAAGCATGAAATTTCTGATCATTGTCCCATTTGGTTGATGGCATCAACCGAAAATTGGGGACCCAAGCCTTTCAGAGTGATTAATGGTTGGTTCGAACATCCTGATTTTTATTCTTTTGTCGAATCAAGTTGGAAAAGCTTTAAAGTTCATGGGAAGAAGGCTTTTGTGTTGAGGGAAAAATTTAGATTATTGAAGGAGTGTTTGAGAAAGTGGAGTAAAGAGGTTTTTGGCTTTCTCGATCTAAATATTGAGAAGACAGTGAAGGACTTAAACGATATAGAATGCCTCTTGGGAAGGGAGGAGACCAATGAAGATCTTTTGTTACGTGATGCGTTAAATAGAGATTTTTGGCAACAACTCCATTTGAAAGAGAGTCTCTTGAAGCAAAAATCCAAAATGAAGTGGGTAAAAGAGGGTGATTCGAATTCTAAATTTTTCCATGAATACATCATATATAGAAGGAGCAGGAAGCAATTGACAGCCCTCAAAGTTGGTGACCATTGGGTTTAAGGAGTTGATGAAATTAAGGGTGAAGTGAAGAATTTTTTTGAGAACAATTTCAGCGAAAGGTGGGCTCATAGACCAAATCTAAATCGTATAAATTTCCAATCTCTTAATGTAGAAAACAACCTTTCCCTTATGGCACCGTTTTCTATGGAGGAGGTAAAGGAGGTGATTTGGAGTTGCGAAGGAAGTAAAAGCCCTGGGCCAGACGGTTTCAATTTTAATTTTTTGAAGGTTTGTTGGGATATTATTAAAAACGATATCATGAACTTTTTGGAGGAATTTTATGAAAATGCAGCCCTTCCTAAGGCACTTACGGCCTCTTTTTTGGCCCTTATTCCAAAGAAGGATAGTCCGCAGGTTTTCACGGATTACCGACCCATTTGTTTAGTGTCTAGTATGTACAAGATTTTGTCTAAACTTCTCGCGGGCAGGTTAAAGAATGTTATGGGTAAATTAATTTCGAAGGTTCAATCAGCTTTTATTCCCAATAGGCAGATATTGGATGGGGTGCTTGTGGTTAATGAATTGATAGATTTGGCAACAAGAAGAAAAGACAAATGTTTATTGTTTAAAGTAGACTTCGAAAGAGCATATGACACAGTCAATTGGAATTTTTTGGACTATATGATGGGAAGCATGGGTTTTGTGGAGGGGTGACGTCGTTGGATTTTAATGTAGGTAAAGGTTTGAGGCAAGGTGATCCTTTGTCACCGTTTCTTTTTTTAATGGTGGTAGAAGGGCTTTCGGGTCTTATGCGGAAAGCGGTGGATAACAACCTTTTTCATGGTTATAAGGTTAGCGATAATATTTTGTTTCATTCGCTCCAATTTGCGGATGACACTATTTTGGTTGGTGAAGGAAATTGGGAAAATCTTTGGGCTATAAAAACTGTGTTACGGAGTTTTGAGTTAGTGTCGGGGCTCAAAGTCAATTTCTATGAGAGTAATTTATTCGGTATAAATATTGAAGATAGTTTTAAGAGGGCATCTTCTTCTTTTTTGCATTGCGGAGTCGATGCTATTTCCTTCCGATTCCTTGGAAATTCCGGTAGTAGCGAATCCGCGGCGAAGGGCTACATGGCTACCCATTATTGATTCCATGAAAAAAAAAGACTTAGTACTTGGAAAGGAAGACATTTATCCATAGGGGGACGAGTTACTGTTATTAATTTCGTTCTATCTAGTCTACCACTTTATTTCTTTTCATTTTTCAAGGCACCATCTTGTGTGATTAAGGAGTTGGTTAGCGTTCAACGAAATTTTTTATGGGGAGGTGGCATGGAAGGTAAGAAAATGTGTTTGGTTAGTTGGCGTCGCATTTGTCAACCAAAAGACAAAGGTGGTTTGGGAATAAAAAATTTGGAGTTCAACTATTCTCTTTTATATAAATGGAAGTGGAGAATATGTTTGAATGAGAAAAGTGCACCGTGGTATGCTTTGTTGAATTATAAATATGGATCTTTTAAAGATAATTTTCTGCTTGGACATGGGAGGGAGAAACTATAAATTTCTTCGTTATGGTGGCGTGATTTGTGGAGGTAGGGGGGGGGGGGGGGGGGGGGGGGAAGACGACGGTGATTGGTTTGGTAACAACATGAGAAGTGTTCTTGGTGATGGAAAGGAAATAAATTTGAAGGAGAGGTGGATATGTATGGTTCCCTTATGCGGGCTGTATCCTACTGTATACAATCTATCGACACATCAAGTCGACATGATTTTTGACATGGGTTCGTGGGATAATGGTGTATGGACGTGGAAGCTGGGCTGGAATCACGGTTTGACAACTACAGAGGAAGAATCAACCCGCGATTTACAGCAGCTGCTGGTGCAATTCCGCTGTGCGGAGTTATTGATGATAGGCGAGGATGGTTGGTTTCGAATACTGGTTTTTTCTCTGTTAAATCTGTATATGTGGGTCTGTTATATAGGACTGAGATGGATGAATTGGATGCTACTATGATCAATGCTTTGAAGAGATTATGGAAGAAGAAAGTCCCGTAGAAGATAAGTATATTTGGTTGGAGATTATTACTTGAGAAATTACCAACTAGAGGGTTATTATTTGATAGAGGTATAATTACAAATCACTTAGAGAGGTGTTGTGTTCTATGTCATCAAGAGGAAGAAACCATTGCCCATGTTTTTCTCCATTGTCGAGTGGCTGTGACTCTTTGTAGACAAGTCTTCAAGTGGATAGCTATAGATTTTACACATACTGATTTGTTGCGGGAGCATTTCATCAAGTTTGGAGAATCCACCAAAGGTAAGGCTCATAAGAGATACCAGCATATCATTTGGTTAGCTACGATTTGGAGTTTATGGCGAACTCGCAATAATATTGTTTTTAGAGCTGTTTGTATTTCGGACTCCTCATTATTAGAACAAGTTCAGTTTATGTTGTGGTTGTGGTTCATAGGCCGATGTAGGAGCATTGTTGATTTATTGTTTTCAAATTGGTGTAGAAATCTTATAGCATGTTTTCAAAGCACATAGCTTGTTACTATCTTTGAATTGTAAGGGCTGAGTACTCCTTATAATTCAATTTTGCTTATAAAAAGAAAAATCACGCATAACATACAAGACTTCGATAAAAACATAATCAGTTAAGAGAAGTTGATACATGTGTAATGTACTTTTATGACCACATCAATTCCATGCAAAATTGTGTATCCAAAAAATATTATACTATAAAAATTTGAAATGAACAACTTATATGTTTTTTAGTTTTAAACACCAAGTAATATATATGTTTTTTTTGGACAAACAACAACTTATATTATTTCATTATTTAAACCGGAAGTAATACAAAGAAGTAATATATCAAAGATACAGCGACTAGCCCAAATAATAACCGCCCTAACTAAGGTGTGAGAAACACGAGTAATATATAAAAACAAAGGAATTACACAAAAGATTGGACCAAACCCTCAAAAGCTTCCACACCAGGTAGTAAAGCTCAATGAATTTAACCGAAATTTCATCTTATCACTTAAAAAGGTCACATACTATATGATACAGATTAAGTTAGCATAAATCAAGCTACATCGCCATTTACATTGCCAGTTTGCCACCACCCTAAGCATGCAGTTTCCGCCACCATACTTTGACCATTAGTTTCTGTATAATGTGTTGTGGTATGTGTGAATGAGTAAGTTCCACATTGCTTAGATAAATGGAGGTTGAACACTTTATAAGTGAGATGACTCATAAATCTAACATCTAGGTGGAATAAGAGTATGGTGTTCAACTCACTTGTGAAGTTGTTCTTAAACTCAATGTGGATGATTTCCCAGGTTGTCCCCTCATGGTGACCCAACAGTGGTATCAGAGTCAATGGTTCGACCGACTCCTTATATCGAAAATCTTCCCGACAGAGATGGTCAGACGGCGTGTCCGGTTGAACAGCGGCAACGGCATTGCAAGTGTATGAATGACGAAAACTTCCGCTTGAGGGGAGCATATCCAAGACTAGATGAACTCACACTTGAGACGGAAATTGTTGTGACAAGTGTGAGTGAATAAGTTTCAAATTGCTTAAAAAAGTAGAGATTGGACACTTTATAAGTGAAAAGACCCATAAACCTAATTTGAGTTTTTTATTAAACCCATGGTGATCCCTCATAGTGCCCATGATGACCAAACAGATTGGAATATTACAAGCACAATGACCAAACATAATTACTACTACACTACTACTTCAACTATGATATGGTCATTTATTACTTGTATTTAAATATTGAAATTATAAAATTTAAGTTTATTTTTTAAGATATTGAGAGTGAATTTTTCTTGGTTTTGGAGCCACTATATATAGTAACTAATTCCATTTCTTTCATTTTACAAGCACCTTATACTTAACGCATATGCAATTTTCATATTTTGTACTTAACTTTGATCCAACGACAATTTTATATAATTAGGGTAAATTGATTTTTATCCCTTATAAAATAGGGGAGTTTTGTGTTTGTCCCCTATAAATTTTTTTCGTAGGAATAACCCTTGTAATGTTTAAAATTTTTTTGGGTAGTGTATTTTACACTACCAAAAAAGAATTTGAACATTGCAAATGGGTATTCCTAAAAAAAAAATTTACAGGGAACAAACGTAAAACTCACTTATTTTATAGGGGTAAAAACCTATTTACCCTTTTAATTAATAAATAAATGAGTTTTTTTTTTTTGACAAAAGATAAATAGAAATAAATATGAGTTTTCTCATTGATGCATTAGTTTTACATCTAGTTTTTTTGTCATCATTCAACCTTATAATTTTTCTTTAAAATGTTCCACATTTGTGTCATGAAAGGGTAAAATAGAAATAATAATAATAAAGATTCGTAAAAGAAAATTGTGCCCATTCAAGTAATAAATTGAATGAGTTATGTCAAACATAACATATAGACATACCAAAGAGACATTTAAAAATAAGAATAATTTTAAGAATGAATGTTTTCATACTATAAAATGATCATACAATTTTCTATATTTCTACATGATCGAAAACAAAAACAAATATGGCAGAAATTCTGAAGTTTGCTTGTGTTATGATTATTTTTCTTTTCATCATGTGTATCATTGTAACTAATGGTATATATTCTAGAAAAGAAAATAATCAAATTTTCTTCTTTATCTTATATACAATGCACCATTTTAAATAATTACTAGCTAACATATTCATTTGTCCTAATTGACAGGAGTTTTTTTATGCCAATGTGATGCCGACTGTCCAGACACTAATTGTCTCCCCAATGAATATGCGAAGTGCGCAAGGGGTCTTTGTCATTGTATGCCATTGTAGAGATTAAGTTTTTTTTTTTTGTTGACAAAATTGTAGAGTTTAAAACTAATAAGTTAATGATTATAATAATATTTGCAATAGTAATGTTGGTATTTTTTATATTTCTCTCGCACTTCATTCTTTGATTGTCAGACCTTCAAATTTTATTTGATCGACTAAAAAGCATAGTAATATTAACTGTGTTTGCCTCTTCAAAGTATGAGAAACAAAAAAACCGACCCTTTAAAAATATGCATACTTTTAACGGTGGGTTTACTTAATAAGTCTTTCTTATTAGTCAAGTTTGAAGGTGTGAAAAACACAATAAGGTGGGTTGAATTGTGTTTTGGTTAATTTAAAAACTTCTTCTAAGTTTTTCAATCAACTTCTGATGAAAATACAATCACAATCAACTTCTGATGAAAATAATGAAAATAGAGTATGAGAGAAATAAAACAGAGAGAAGAGAGAAGAGATGACACAAAAGATTTTATACTGGTTCCTCTCACAAAACCGAGAGTAGTCCAGTCCCCTTGCACTTCCAAGGGATTTCACTATAATCACACAAGATTACAATTGCTCAAGCTCACAGCAAGAGACTTCCAATGCTCAAGTAACTCCTTACAAGAGACTTCCAATGCTCAAGCTCACAAGCAATAGACTTCTAACACAAAACAAATTACAAGTTTTGAACTTCTGATAAAACAATATCAGAGTTCTGAGAACAAAGAAATACAACTTAATATAACAAGACTTGTTCTTAGAATCCTTGAAAAGAAGTCTAAGGTTCAACTACTGACAGACCAGAAGTTGAAAGCTAATGTCTTGAATTTGAATATCAACTCAAGTTGTATCTAAGTTAAAAATAGCTCTTTGAAATTTAGCAGAATAACAGCTCTTTGTTCGTTGTGTGTTATATCACGTCTTCAAATTCTTCCTCCTTTTATAGGCGTTGTTGGAGCGTCTTTGAATTTGAGCGGACACAGATGAAAGCAACTAGGTAGTACTGTACTATTATTTTCGTTTGAAATGTGCTTATTCAAATCAGGAAAAGATCAAGTTCTGATTCTTGATTTCGAATATTCGCCCAAATCAGGAAAACAAAGTTAGTACAATAGTACAAACGTCATTGTCGTGAGAATAACGGTCTGAATGAAGTTCTTATGACTCTTCAGATTCTTTTTCCATATAGATGATAATCGTTGAGAGAATGGAATGTTCTTTGACGTCTTCTGCTGTTTCATCATCATCAGAATTGGCAGATAATAAATGATCTTCTGATGAGTTCATCTTCTGGTTGACTTTGACTAACAACTTCTGTGGCTTCAAGTTTTGTGTTACCTTCAGAACTTGCATTTTCCCAACTTCTGGGAATACTTGAAACGTAGCAACCAGAACTTCAATCTTCTAGTGAATAATAAAATTTTGACTTGTATATCTGCACACTAGAGTAAATTATCAGTTTTCCCTATTGTATATTAATACTATTGTTAACATCAAAACTACTTGGGTTATGCCAGAACTAACTTTGTTCCAACAAAGTTATGAGTACTATTTTATTACATTTCCTTTGTTTTACCTTTTGTAGGTCGAAATGCATGAACAAATGGATTTGTACACTTTTAAGCCCATTTTATGATAACTTAGTGCTTAAGACTTGTTTAAATATGTAAGAATAACAGGCTTTGCCTTTTTCATTGATTGACTTATATGCAATTAGGATTTTCATAATAGTCTTCTATAATGATTATTTAGGACTATTCCATAAATAAAGATATGTATAAATAATATTCTGATACAATACTAGTCTAATACACCGTCGTAGTCGAAACGAAAGGTTGGCGAATGTTGAGATTATCACGAAAATCATTAAAGAGTTGCAACAGAAGTCCCTTAGTGAAGATGTCAACAATTTGGTAGCGGGAAGGAACATGTAGCACTCGTACTTAGTCGCGAGCCACATTTTCACCCACAAAATGTATATCCATCTCGATGTGTTTGGTGCGTTGATGTTGAAATGGTTACCAGATAGATAAACTGTACTCACATTATCACAATAGTCCAAAGTAGCTATCGTCACTGGGCAATGTATTTCCAAAGTAGCCTAGGTCTATGTATGTAGTTTTTCGTAGGTTGGGATTTGCTATACAAAAAGGTTTAGCGGCGCAGCTTGTTGCCCATCTACCACTCGTTGATGTGTGTATATATATAAGGAGGGATCCGTTGACTCAAGGAGTAAGTCTCCATCGACTTACTCCGCTTAATAACTCGATATCGGTATTATATTTCTTCAATCTGACCGTTGAATTCAAATATCTCATTGAGTAGATCAACTCTATAAATTTTGATAAAACTTTAAAACCGTTTGATACTTTTTTTGACAACTTCAATTGAACGTACGAAAAACTTTTCAAAAAACCGTTGAATTTCAATAGTTCGAATACATAACTACATTTTTGAATTTTTATAAAAATTTGTAGAGTTGATCTACTCAATGAGATCTTTGAATTCAACGGTCGGATTGAAAAAATATAATACCGATATCGAATTATTAAATGAAATAAGTCGATGGAGACTTACTCTTGAAGTCAACGAATCTCTCATATATATATATATGGGAGGGGATCATTTGACACCGGTGTCAAATTAAAAGTTTTACACCAAATCTAATCTGTACGATCTGTCTTAATCTAAAGGCCAACAATTACTCACTAATGAATTCATGTGATACGGTTTGGCTTTTACCCTACTCATCTCTTGCCCCCTCTCTCTGTTTCTATGTTTATTGCAATTAGCTGAAGCCTTTTACGTTCTCCATCGACGATTACAAAATTATGAGAAGCTAAATCGAGTGCCAATTTTGGGAGGAAAAATCTGAAAAAATAGAAAAGAAGAATGGATAAGGTATAAAAGTTGAATTGATATAGTGATGAAAGGTGTATTGTTGTTCCAGAAGGTGATGAAAAAGTGGAATTGATTTTAATTGTTCTCAATCGTTTTTTTGAAGAGAATTGTTCTCAATCGTTGCGCCATTAAACTCTAAACAGGGGTATTTTGGATTTCAAAATCACTCCATAAATTTATATTCCTTATTTTGATCTTGGAAGAACCTTCAAATTCTTGCAATTCACAAATTAAAAAACAAGTCAAATAAATGAGAACCAAAAATATGCAGATCGAGTGGAAGGATACAATAATGGTGAATCCTTTTTTTATGTATTGTGGCTTTGCCGCTATGCAGTACCTGCAAAAAGGGTTTTAATTACGTGGGTGGGTAGTTTTTACTTAGTGCTGATTGCTGAAAGCCAAACCGTATAACGATTGAATTTATTAGTGAGTAATTGTTGGCCTTTAGATTAAGACAGATCGTACGAATTATATTTGGTGTAAAACATTTAATTTGACACTGGTGTCAAATGATCCCCTCCCTATATATATATATATATATATATATATATATATATATATATATATATATATATATATATATATATATATATATAACTTGAGTGATGCATTTTCAAAAAAAAAAAAAATGATTCAAATACTATATTAGCGACACCGTGGTACTCGAATTTTGCACTTGATCGAGAAAGTGTGTGTTGGCGCTTGGCAGACCATGATATTAAATTGTTACCAAGATAGACACAGTAGCCAGAGGTGGATCCCTAGGTGTCTGGACAACCAACCCAATCTGCATCAGTGTAAGATACCAATTTGCTGATAAAAGAGGGAGACAAATGAAGGCCAAAATCAAGAGTGTCATGACGTGAATATACCGAATAATACACTTTAGAGCTGACATATGTTGCGTTTTAGGATGATGAATCAATAGGCATACTTGTTGTACTGCATAAGAGATATCAGGTCTTGTGAAAGTTAAATATTGCAATGCACCTGCAAGACTCCAATATTCTGTTGGGTCTTGATATGGATTCCCAGACGATTCACTGAGTTTTGTCCAAGTGTCAACTGGTGTAGGTGATGACTTGCAAGAGGACATGCATGCTCGTTCTATAATTTCCTCTGCATATTTCTTTTGAGATAAGAAGAGACCACGTGTATGTTTAGTGACAAATATACCTAGAAAATAACTCAGAGGACCCAAATCCTTCTTGGCAAATTCAGAGTTGAGTTTAGACATAATAGAGTCACAAAGAGCACTAGAGGAAGCAGTGAGAATTATGTCATTCACATATAGAAGGATATAGGCAGTATCAGTACCGTGATGATAAATGAATAAAGAGTGATATGAGATGCTGTGAGAAAAACTCAATGTGGCAACATAATTAGTGAATCTTTGGTACCAGGCATGAGGTGCTTGTTTGACACCATAGAGAATCTTTGGTACTAAAGTCAATCCTTTTTTTCTCTTATCATCTAAATCATCTAGAACCATCTAAATGAGGACAACTCATCATCTCAAGGCATCCAAAAAAATGTAGAGAAGAGAATAAATTAAAAAAATTATGGAAATATCAAAAATTAGTTTCCCATTTTTACCATTTATTATCCACTAATTCATTCTCTTGTTTTAACCTAATCATTTCATATAAATAGAGAGCATCTTCAGTTGCTCAAAAGGTTAAATTTTTGAAGAACAAAATCCACTCCAAAAAAAATCTATTCTTTCTCTAAAATTGAAATTTCTGAAATCAAGCTCAAACCTCAAAATTGTTTTCACAAAACTTCTTTAAACCTTCATAGAAGCTGAAATAACCACAGAAAAACATCACAAACCGAGAGGAATCATGAGATTGAAGCTCATGGTGGCTAAGAAGAAGCTTGGAGTCATGAGATTGAAGCTCAAAAAACGTAAGTCTTTGTAGATTCATGATCCTTATCATGTTTTGAAGCTTTTGTATGGAAAAGATCTGCCTAATTCGAGTTTTCAAATGTATGGGTCGAAAAATTCCAATTTGTTTCCCTTTTTCATGAGAATCTACTGTGAAAACTAAGTGCATATTTGTATTCTACGCCAAAAACCGAGCATATGGTATATTTATTTGATTTTTTGGGTTTATATTTTAATTTTAGTAGTGTAAAGTTTGAAGCTTTAATGGTGGTGTTGTTGTTGTGGTATTCTGCGTTTTTTCTTCATGTTGTGAGGAAGAAGAAGCTTTCCAACGAGTGTCACGCATTCTTTTATTATTATTTAAGCTCTTTTTTTTGTCAACTTTAAGGAAACACCATATGCAGCCCTAATGGTTGACAATCACAATATTCTATGCCCACTGATTATGACGACGTCGGCCGTGAGCTAGAGGGGGGACAACATAGCCACGTGGCGACGCCTACTAGGCTGTTCGTGCGCGTGGCCACCACGCGCCAGCAATTGTTTTTTTTTTCTTTTTTCTTTTTCCGTTTTTTTATTTTTATTTTTTTGTCTTTTCTGTTTTGTTTGTTTGTTTGTGAGAAGAGAACTTTGGGCCTTTGGTCCCAGATACTGTTGAGCTATTTATAGGTTTATTTCAGGTCTGCACCCCGTTTTCTGCAACTTTTTTTAATCACTTTTTTTAGCTTATGAATATAAGTGCTTATTTGGACAAATGACTTATTTAGCTTTTTGAGTCAAACTTTTGCACTGACATAGGGTTACTTTCAGGTAACTAGTTTTAAATTAATAAATTATTTTTATAAGTCATTTTTGTTTACTTAATTGCTTTTTAGCTTATGTAAATAAGTGCTTATTGGAACCATTTGCTTATTTAAGCTTATTGAGCCCAATGTTTTCCACTAACATCAATGACCTTTTCAGATCACTAATTTTAAATTAATAACTTATTTTTATAAGTCATTCTTGTTTGCTTAATTGCTTTTCTAGCTTATGTAACAAGTGCTTATCAAAACCATTTGCTTTTGTGTCTAATTTTTTGCACTAATAAAGGTGCTTCTACTTAAAACACTGTAGTTCTTCTGAGATTGGCTGCATCATAAGACTAAAACAACATAGTCAGAGTGACTTAACTGAAGCACCAATGCTGAAGTAATTAGGTCTAAACCACTTGTGCATGTTGAAGATGTGCAGATGCAACATGTTGAACAAGATGTCCTAGACATCTTGTCACTGGGTTCAGATCATGCATAGGCAGCATGTTGAACAAGATGTCCCAAGACATGTGGGTAGGACATCTTGACCCAATTCAGCTTAAAAGATAATGCTTATCCATTAAGCACGCGTGTTTGTTTTAATTTGGATAAAACGCGAATCTTTTAGTAACAAGCTGAGATTAGGATTAATGATAAAGTTTGTTATTAATCCTATGTGTTAGATACAATTGGATTCGTATTTAATTAATGGATAGAGATTAATTCTTTATCTTTGTGGAGTCTGTTTTGAAATAAGTTTGTTTTAAAACTAACTCTTATTTGAGTGCATCTGAAAGACTGAAGATTATCTGAAGAATTGCACGCCTATATAAAGGACTCAACATAGAGCTTAAAACTCAACCCACAATAACTGAAGATTGTGAGTCCAAAGCTTTGTGCCCACTGTGCAAAGCATTAGTAGCTCCTAGTATTGTTCTTGATACTTGGTAGCTTTGGGTAGTTGAATGTTGCCATTCAACTGTGTCTTTTAAACTGTTATAGTTTAAAGTTGTTTCGTCACTTGGGATTAGTGATTAGAGGGAGTTGGGTAGGTTCTCATATTCAGGGGGAGTTAGCCATTGAGTAGAAGATTACTAGGATTAAGAAAAGGCGTACATGCCAAAAGGTGTTTATCTTCAGTACTGCAATAACGTGTGATCCTCATACCAGTTGTCGAACCAGTTGTCTAGGACATCTGGACTACTGACACATTGTCCTAGACATTGTGTAAGACATCTGTTCTGCCAGAGAACAGAATTTCAATTGGCATCAGAGCAGGCACGCTAACCTGCTGGGTGAGCTCCAGGGAGACAAAATCTTGTTCAAGATGGGCTGGAATGGAGGATCAATAAATAGACCACCAGTTCTGGATGGATCAAACTATGATTATTGGAAAGCAAGAATGATTGCCTTCATCAAGGCCATGGATCAGAAGGCATGGAGGGCAATTATCATAGGTTGGAATCACCCAATAGTCTCTGCAGAAGATGGTTCTTCAACACTAAAAGGCGAAGGAGATTGGACCCCAAAAGAGGAGATTGAGTCCAATAGCAACTCCAAGGCACTCAATGCTATCTTCAATGGTGTTGATAAGAACATATTCAAACTGATCAACACATGTACAAAAGCTAAGCAAGCCTGGGAGATTCTACAAACAGCACATGAAGGAACTTCCAAGGTTAGAATGTCAAAGCTGCAACTCCTCACTTCCAAATTCGAAAATCTAAAGATGGAGGATGATGAAACAATATCAGAATTCAACACTAGAGTTCGAGACATAGCAAACTCATGCTTTGCCCTGAGAGAGAAGATAGCTGAGGAGAAACTAGCCAGAAAAATTCTTAGATCACTTCCTAAGAGATTTTCTATGAAGGTAACCGCCATTGAAGAATCACAAGACTTGAGCACAATGAAGGTTGATGAACTCATTGGCTCATTAAAAACTTTTGAGATGACCTTTGAAGATAGACTTGAAAAGAATATGAAGAATTTGGCATTCAAAACTGAGGAAAGCTAAAGTGAAGATTGTCTATCAGAAGCAGTAGCTTTATTAAACAAGAAGTTCAACAATTCGGTGAACAGGGTCCGAGCTACATGGAGGACAAATGTCCCAGACAAAATATCCTACAACAAGACACATGGCATCTCAAAAGAAGAGACAAACTCTGAAGAAGAAACAGAGAAAATGTGCTGTTAATGTTTTGTTAAGATTGGCTCATTTTGGTATAAAAACTTTATGTGAAAATGTTGGATACAATGTTTCAACATCCGGATACCTTTCCAGGTTGAGTGAAACGCGTGTCTCATTAATGCGCTGTCTTTTGTTTATGGAATCCTGTCATACCCCATTTTTTGACCGCCCCTAATTTATCATTTAATTTTGGCTCATTTTAAGCATGTTAATTTTCATCACATCATTATTATTTATTATTTTAAAATTGCTAAAAAAATAGTATTTTATCCAGTTTACGCTGCTTAACTGTCTCATTTTTAGATAATTAGTTACATGACATTTTGATCTTTTTCTTGCACCATAAATTTCCAAATATACTCTTGTACCATGATTTGTTCATAAACTTGATTTTATTCCCATTTTACCCTTTTCAAAATTTCAAATATTGAGGTAACTTCTTTTGCAAGTAATCTCCTTTTTCATCCATTTCATCTTAATTTTTGATTTATAATTTTATCTCCATCATTTTATATGTTATGAGCATGACAAAAAATATTTTGATTCTCATTTGCATTTTTATTTTATATATTATATTATTATATTCATATTTACATTTCAAATTCAAAAATTCATTTCTTCATCAACAAGTAACCTTTTTTATCCAAACTTTTTTCCAATTACTTTCAACTTAATTCATGCATTTTATAAACTCTAAAAATGGACACTTTTGCCCTTGCTCATGCATATTTTTATTTTTCACATATTTATTTATTTTCAAAAATGGTTTTAAAATGGTTTAAAATTATTTTCTTCCATCAAATAAATCCCAAAAATACCATGATCCTCTCCCAACCATTTGATCTCAGAATATACCTCAAAATGCCATTTGCATCAGATCAATACACTTGTACTCTTGATTGAGCATCATCACAAAATATCCATTTTGCAAAAATTCAAGAATACCCCTCTCATTCACTCACAGTCACTCTTCTCATAACCTAAACCTATTCTATAAATACACTTGTACTCTTATTTTTATTATTCTGAGATGTAAATTAAATTTTAAATTATATTTTTGGCCTTTTTAAACTGACATGTCACAAAATTATTGTTAAAAACATTTATTTGATATTTTTTGCACATTTTTCCTATTTATTGGTGTATAAATTAGGTTTAGCTTAATTAATGTTTGATAATATGTTTGTGTTATTTGATCTATGATGTGATGTGATTGGTATGTTGATGTTTGAACTTTTATCTTGATTGCATATTTGATCATGTATTATTTTGATTTTTCTTTGTCTTTTTACACTATTTTAATTAGGTTTAAATGCTAGTAATTAACCTTAAATAGTATAAAATTTATTTTCCTTTAATTTTGTCATGCCATGAACTTTTAAATGATGTATGTTGAAGGTTACTCTCTGTTTTTTGATTTATTTTGCCTTGATTCCATTTTAATTGTATTAATTAGTGACAATATTTACATGTTAGGGTTTTAATTAAATTTTAATTGATGCTTTTAATTGCCATGAAAATTATTATATGATTGTTAACATGCTTGATTGTTGTCTCTATGATTTAGCTTTAGGCCTTGGATTTTTGATCACATGTTATATTTTTGCTATCTTTTAATTTCATTTAATTAGGATTGATTGTTAATAATTAGCTTAACATGTTAATAGTTATTTGTCTTGTGTTCTTGTTATACCATGAACTCTTAATTAATTTTTGTGGATGATTACCCTCTGATTTGACTTCATTTTTGTTTTAATCACATGATTGATTGTCATTTATTTTTATGTCTTTAATTGCACTAATTGATTATAAGATTTACATGTTAGTTTTTTAAGTGACTTGTTTGATGTTTTAATTTCTTTAATTACCATTAGCTTTGCTCTATGTTTGATAATGTGTTGAATTCTTGCCTCCGTGATTTGATTCTAGATTTCTGAGTTAATATGATTAATTTTTAACAATATGATGCAAATTGTAAATTGTTTTCTTTATCCATTTAAAAATAAATATGCATGCATGTGAGTTTTGAAAATGTTTGATTTATTTTGATGTTACTATGGTTTGAGGTAGTATTACATGTTTTGGTAAATTTTAAATTTCTCTTTCTTTCACTTGATTAGAAAATAAATGCATATATGTATAATTTGAAAATATGTGTGATGTTGCTTGGTTTACTTTCATTCAATTAATTATCTTGTTATGATATGATGATTTTTGCTTTTCTTTGTTTTTTTTCTTGTTTGTTTTTGCTCTCATGTTTTTATGTGCTAATTTCGTCGTTAATTGTTATTCACTTTCATGCTTCACACACCACTCATATTTTATTTATTCATTGTATGCTTTATGTTCATTTTATGCTTCATGATTATTATGCTTTATATTTATGTCTCTAGCACTTACATTATATTATATGCTTTGATTTCATATCTCATTTATTTATATTTATGCCATTATATTCGTTATTTAAATCCCCTACGCATGTTCCCCCCCCCCCCCCCCCCGGTTGTAATATTAAATGCGCATTATTGGCGCGATTTATTTCTTAGTCATTATTTATTGCTATTATTTATTTAATTCAATCCCATTTGCATGCTACCCCCCCAGATGTATTGTGTGCTTTAAATTCTCGCTCATTATTGCTCGTTAGTATATTTAATGTATTAATCCGAAGAAAGGAAAAAACCTCGACCTATATGTCGTTGCAAAAAGTCTAGGCACGTTTCAATATTTTAGGTTGTTAGTTAAAGCGTTAGAACCCTCGTTAGAACCATTAACCTTTTTAGCCAAAAAATAGAGGTCAACACCTCTTCTAAAAAATATCCAAAATATATCACTTACCAAAAACCCTTTTTAAAAAAAACAACTTGGATTTTAAACCAAGTCATTAATCAGCCTTTTTTTTCAAAACAACTTGGATTTTAAACCAAGTCCTCAATCAATCAAACTTTATTTTCTTTAGGTAAAACCCTTGGTTTTTCAAATCAAGTCTTATTTTCAAGTTCAAAACTCATTTTCGTTAGATTAAAACCTTGGAACTCAAGCCAAGTGCATTTTGTCACTCAAAAACCCATTTTTCCAAATAAATACTCAATTTGCCCTAAATCTTATACATATTTTCAAACACATAAAAACAAAGCGCTTAAGATAGAATACAAGAGGTTCCTATAGAGTACTATAGACGCCTAGGGTGCTAATACCTTCCCTTTGCGTAACCAACCCCCTTACCTCTATCTCTTTATTTAGGGTGTTTTAACGGACTTTTCTCCCTTCTTCGGAAAAATAAAAAGCTTGGTGGTGTAATTAAATGTTTTGTGATTCAACGCTTCCCTATAGCTTGACATCCAAAAATCACCGCGACAGAAATGGCGACTTCACTGGGGATCCCCCGAGCGGGTTGAGCCCATCTTGTAATCTTTTTCTTTTGCGCTTGTTTGTTTATATGTGTATATGTATGATTTATGGGTTTTAAATTGGGAAAATTGCTTGAGTGAGACAGTCCTAACACGGACTTGAGTGAAACAATAAGATAGGATGTGGTAGGGTCATAGTGACGGGATTGGAGTAGTTCAATCCATCTTCACATGTGATATAACCATGCACAGTCTAGGAAGTTCAAAGGTAGAGTGTTGACATGAGTAGTTATGTTGACGTTCTATTTTTGGAGGACCGAAGGATTGTGGACCTTTAGAGTTACACTTAACCCATCTTGGCCATTAGGACGTGGTGCGGTGACCAGTCTATAGTAGTTTAGATTGGTTGATACGCGATGCCACACCCGAACGAGATTGTCTTGCGAATATTATTGGAGTGGGAGTAGTGCCGTAAACCGATAATATCCAAAAGACGGTTTATAACTTTGGGAACTTTGTAGAACCTGTGATGCAGGTACAAGCAAACCTTAGTACTTACCATGTGGGAAGGGGCTCTTACCCTTTGAGTCCAACATTTTTACCTTAACCCACCTATGTTTGTGCATCATTAATTGTGTGCATGCATTCATTCATCAAGAATTTCTTTTTCTCATCCAATATTGAAAGGCTTAAATCAAATTCCATGTAAACTATGTAGATTATGGATTACCAAAGGCAGGACACTCATAGCTATGGTTTTAAGAGTTTTGATTTGACAAGACTAAGGAAGTTAGGATCGTTGGTGTCTGATTCAGAAGAATTCCGGAAGAGTCATGGAAAGCTGTTGAGTATTCTCGGGACTAAGGTAGAGGATGGAATCCTCAACACTCTTTTGCAGTTTTACGACCTGCTTTACCATTGTTTCACCTTTCCTGATTACCAACTTTCCCCCACCTTGGAGGAGTATTCTTATTTGATCGGACTACCCGTGTTTGACAAAGTGCCGTTCAGTGGACTCGAACCCTCTCCAAAACCACAAATCATTGCCCAAGCCCTTCATGTTGAAACTTCTGCCATTCAAACAAATCTCATACGTAAAGAAGGCCTTTTAGGTCTATCCAGAGATTTTCTTTTCCAGCAAGCCTCCCTTTTTCTTGATATAGCCAGCAACACTGCCTTCTACTCTATGTTGGCCCTGCTCATATATGGCCTAGTTCTATTTCCAAACATCAAAAATTTCATTGACATCAACACCATACAAATTTACCTCTCAAAGAAGCCAGTACCCACCTTGTTAGCAGAAACATACTATTCCATTCATGATCGTACTTCAGCAAAGCGCGTAACTATTCTCTGTTGTACACCACTACTCTATAAGTGGTATACCCTTCATCTACCTCAAACCCTTAGTTTTAAGGAAAACCCAGATAAGCTCCGGTGGTCCCAAAGAATCTTGCCTCTCACCTCCGATGACATCGTTTGGTATAATTCAGCCTATGATAATGGAGTCATTATTGATAGCTGTGGGGAGTTTCCTAATGTACCTCTCCTTGGAATGCATGGAGGAATTACCTATAGTGCCATGCTTGTAAGGCGCCAGTTTGGATATCTCGTGAAGGAAAAGCCTGATAGTCTCTCTTTGAATGGAATTTTCTACCGCAACCGGGAAGGGAGCTTTGATATGAGGAGTAGGTTTGTGCGAGCTTGGCGCTCCGTTCAGCGTAAAGAGTGGAACCAGTTAGGGAAGAAGCGAGGATTTGCTTTGGAGTCTCATACACAGTGGGTTATCAAGAGAGCTGTTAGTTTTGGGATGCCTTACCCTCTCCAAGGGCCCATGCCTTCAGTTATCCCATCGTCATCATCTGTGATTGTTGACACTAAAGAAGAGCTGTTGGGACAAGTGGCTGAGCTGACTCGTGAGAAAAGTGTTATGAAAAGGAGATATGAAGAGTTGAAGCATAAGTATGAAGCATTGAAGAGTGAAATGGAAGTGGCCAAGCATGAGCTCTTAGCACAAAGTCAGATAATCATCCAGAAGACCATCCAGCTTCGAGAGAAGGATGCTGCGCTTAGGAGGGACCCAAAGAGGATGAGATATAACATGAATTTATTTTCTGGTCCAGATTCAGATTAGGGATGATCCATATAACGCGAGAGTTTGAGTTTGTTTGATGTATTTCCTTTCAAAGTTTCAATGTTATTGAAAATCCTGGCACGCGAAGTACAATGCTAGATGCAATGCTCTAGCTTCTTAACACTGAAACCTAATGCGGGATACAATGCTATAGTATCTTACTACGTAATACTCAAACTAAATAAAAGCAAAT
The DNA here is from genome assembly GCA_954870985.1 of Trifolium fragiferum. NCBI lineage: Eukaryota > Viridiplantae > Streptophyta > Magnoliopsida > Fabales > Fabaceae > Trifolium > Trifolium fragiferum. Next base: position 20,722,412 of record OX940794.1, read on the forward strand.
ATCTGAAAAGCAGTAAAGAACACGGGATATTTGTTAACCCAGTTCGGCGCTCAAAGCAAGCCCTAGTCTGGGCGATACCAATCCAGGAAGAAATATCACTATAATAGTCCTAGTTGTAAGTCTTCAGCAAACACACGTTTATAACTTAAAACCTAGGCAACTACCAATGACTCTTCAACCTAGGAACTCCTAAGTTTGAGATCCCATCTCACTCCCTTACAACCTTACAAACAACAAGGATTTCAAAAACACAAAGACAAAAGATTTTGGAGACACACTCCTAAAACCTACACACTCGTACCTAAAGGCTTAGAGTGCAAAAACACACACACAATCCTAACTCCTAAAACCTTCACAATGCACAAAACACAAACGCAAAAACCTAGGAGACTAGCCAACAAAAATACGGCGTGAACAACTAGTAAATTAGGTTTTGCAAAACCTTTAAGTACTCCAGCAAAGTCCTTGATCCTGAAATAATTATGAGCTTGATTTGTTTGACTCAAGCCATTGACCACATTAATTAAAAAAGGAATCTTTCCAAAAATAAACTTCAAGGAGATTCTTCATAGAAATATTCTTGTCAAGGATCTGAAGTAATAAATGATGATCCTCAATATAAGCAAGACACACAGGCGCCATGCAAGATTTATGAAAGAGAAAAACGGATCATGCCATAATTAAAACACGCGCCATTATATTACCAAAAGCCGGATACGATGTTGTAGCATCTTATACCACATCCTGCTCACCAAAAATGCAGCCAATACAGAAGACTCAACAAACTCCCCCTTTGGCAAATTTTTGGCTAAAACAAATACTGACCATACAGATACTTAAACAGATACTTCAACTACATTTCTTTTTCTCAACACAAGCACACATGGATAAAGATTTGTAGAGACTATTCTTCAAAACAGATTCCATACTACTTCTTCATGGAGACCAGTAAACAAGAATATAAATGTATCTTTTAAGAAGATCAAAGAGGCATGCAACAACGGAACATATAAAAAAAACTTAGCCTTAGATGGTCAGGATAATCAATATTGACAGGATGATGTAGGCAATGCTACAACATTTCACAGTACATCTCCCCTTGCACATATGCATAGGATGTTGGAGCATCGTATCCAACATCTCCCCCTGCGGATCACATCTCATTACTCTAGAGTACTCATGCACACACATCAGATATCAAATCATACAGGTCCACACATACACATACTTCATGCAATCCATTCACAGACATAACATAACCATAGCAGTGCAGACTAAAGCAGGCGAGATCAAAATAAACACTCCAGATAAACACTCCAGATAATCAACCAAAAACACCAAATATATACTCCCCCTTTTTGCCACAAATTTGACAAATTAGCAGTACAGAGTTATGAGGTTCAGGAGCTTATTACAAAACAGGGTCATCAGAGTCTCAGCCCATAAAATCAGAACAGGAACAAAAGTAGCAAATAGAAACAAAAGAAACAAAAGTAACAAGGCAGCACATAAATCATCCTTCAATCAGAAGCACTGGAATCCGTCACCTCCAGCTCCTCTGTATCACCACCAGCTTCTTCATTCACTGTTGCATCAGATGCTGCAGCATCGTTAACAGCTTCATTACCAACACCAAGACCTGCTTCCTCAGCTTCCTCTTTCTTCAGGGCAGATATAACCAACTCAAGCCCTTTCTTCTGCTCATCCAGAGCTTGCACAGTAGCTTCCAATGAGGCAATCATATCCTTCCTATTTAGACTTGAAGGTGGATCTTGCCTAGGTACAGACTTGCTTGTCATAGGCCCTGCTATGTCAGCAGCATGGGCTCCTTCAAACAACTTGAAGTGGAGAGAAAGGGGTGCCTCTCTCTTGAGGGGTTCATCATCAGCAATTAAAATGTTGGGGTGTTGATCAAGAATTATTCCACAAATAAGACTAGGGAAGGCTATAGGCATCTTGATTGCCCAAGACTTGCCATGAGCCATGGTTTGCTCAAAAATGTAAGTCCCATAGTCAGCAACACTATCAGTTCCAATAGAGTAAATAAGCCTAGCTAAACCAGTGGCTATATGAGATGTATGGGTAGTAGGAACCCAATTCACAGTTCCAATTTTGTTCAAGACAGCATACTTTACAGAGAGCATGCAAGAAGGTACCTTACCTTTAGATGGCCACACCTTAACCTGATTGGCTGTGATGGTCTTGCACACTTCATTATTGGTAACTTCAATGGCAGTGTAGTCATCCTCTTGCCTACCCAGATATCTGTTGATGATTTTTGGTGAAAACTCCACACATTTGTTTCTGACCCAAACCTTCTAATATTCATTGCTGAGAGGATTGTCACAGTCTTCACAACAAATTCTTTGACGAGCTTGGCATAACAATTGCACAAGTCACTGACAGTTTTCATTAGACCTGCATCATCCAACAATTCAACTACCTCCTTCCAAGCCAAAGTTTCAGCAGACAATTCCCTTTCCAGCCCTATCCTTCTTGCAAATACATACTTCCATTTCTTAGCACTATCCACAAAGTGGAATGACACATCATCAATGGGCACATCAAGAACATTGGGTGGCACAATCCTTCCACCAACCTTCTTTTTAGATGCTGTGATGCTTGGAGCATCGTATTCAACATCGTCATCTGACATAGCAGCAACAACCTTTTTCTTCTTCAGAGCTCTCTTCTGAGGCGAGGGTGTGATGCTTGGAGCATCTTGTGCAGCATCATACTCTGAATCACTCAGACTGACATTCTTTCTTTTAGGAGCTTTCTTTTTCTGTTGAGCAGGAATCTCAACCTTGCTTGAGCTTCTACTAGGCCCCACAACCTTCTTCTTAGGTGACTTTGTGGGTGCACTCTTCTTCTTCTTCTTTTTCAGCATTAGGGATTTGAACAGTGTTAGCATCGATCTGCACAATTTGAGAGGTTGCTGCAGCATCGACACCTACATTCAGGCTGTCAAAGCCCTGATTGCCAAGAAGAAACGCTTGCATGTCGAAATCAGAGTTGTATCGTGATTTTGATTTCTTGACCCTTGGTTTTTTACTTCCCGTTGTCTTAACTTTCTTTGTGGACTTGGGTTTAGAAGATTAAGTTTTGTAGGGTTTGATGTTGAGGGGCAGAGGCAATGGAAGGATGGATGGTGGAGATAGGAACGACATTGGTGATGATGTTGGATTGAGGATCAAGAGGAGGGTTTTCATGTGACGGTGAGGAGTGATTAGGAGATGCGGTGGTAGGAGAGTTGACAGGGGATGTTTGAGACATGATGACGGCAAGGATGTGAGAATAGGATTGAGAGTAAGAATATTGTGAGGGTTGAATGAGGAGATTTGATAGAGAAGTGGAGAGGTTATAGTGTGATGTAGAATAAAAAAGGAAAGAATCAAGGTATAAAGATTTGAAATAAAAATAACCAACCATAGATAGTGGCGTGTTAAGGGAGAGATTAAGGCCATGATTGCCTTGATCAATGTGCAACCTTTGATGAGAGAAAATAACTGCTGCACGCGTCACTATCACAAACGGTAACTGCGATAACTCTTCATGGAGGCAAATTCCTAACTTGCCCCTTAACTTCTCAAACTGCACGGCATCAAGAGCTTTGGTAAAAATATCTGCCACTTGCTCTTTTGTACCAACATGCTCCAAAGTAACAATTTTTCTTTCAACAAGATCTCTTATGAAATGATGGCGAATGTCAATATGTTTTGTCTTGCTGTGTTGAACTGGATTTTTGAGATGTTTATTGCACTCATGTTGTCACAGTACAATGTCAGAGCATCTTGTTCAACATCGTACTCTTTCTATCATCTGCACTTCCAGCCCAATCAGCATCACAGTATCCATAGAGCATAGAATCTTCAGAATGAGAGTACATTATTCCATAGTCACTAGTTCCATTCACGTATTTCAAGATCCTCTTGACCTGAGTCAAGTGGCTTACCTTAGGATCAGCTTGGTATCTTGCACAAACTCCAACATCATAGGTGATGTCAGGCCTGGTTGCAGTCAGATATAGCAAGCTCCCAATCATACTTCTATAAAGACTTTGATCCACACTGATTCCCTTTTCATCCTTAGTAAGTTTCAGATGAGTGGGTGCTGGTGTTCTCTTTTAGGTAGCACTTTCCATACCAAATTTCTTGACTATGTTCCTTGTATACTTACTCTGAGATATAAACATGGTATCATCCATTTGTTTGATTTGAAGTCCAAGAAAGTATGTTAATTCCCCAACAAGACTCATTTCAAACTCAGATTGCATTTGCTTGACAAAATGCTGTACCATCGTGTCTGACATCCCCAAACACTATGTCATCAACATAGATTTGAGCTATAATGAATTTACCTCTTTCTTGCTTAACAAATAAGGTCTTGTCTGAAGCTCCCTTTCTGTAACCTTGATCTTCCAAGAATTGAGTCAACCTTTCATACCAAGCCCTGGGTGCTTGCTTCAACCCATATAAGGCTTTGTTCAATTTGTAGACATGACTTGGATGTTCAGGATCAACAAAACCCTTTGGTTGTTCAACATACACTTCTTCCTGTAGGTATCCATTTAGAAAAGCACTTTTTACATCCATTTGGTAAAGTTTGAATTTGAGAATGCAAGCCACACCCAAAAGGAGTCTGATGGATTCTAGCCTTGCGACAGGTGCAAATGTTTCTTCAAAATCCAGACCTTCAACTTGAGTATATCCCTGTGCCACAAGTCTTGCTTTGTTCCTGGTGACAACACCATTCTCATCTGACTTGTTCTTATACACCCACTTAGTTCCAATCACATTCACATCTTTTGGTCTTGGAACCAAATCCCACACTTCAGTTCTTTTGAACTGATTTAATTCTTCCTGCATAGCCTCTATCCATGCTCTATCAGATAAGGCCTCTTTAACATTCTTGGGCTCAAATAGAGATACAAAACATGAAATTGAAATAACATCATTTGTTCTTCTAGTAGTTATTCCCTGTTCAGGATTACCTATGATCAATTCTGTGGGATGATTCTTCTGATCTCTTCTTCTATTTCTTCATCAGACTGATTCTCACCCAGATGTTCAGATGCTGTAGCATCCTGTTCAACATCGTGCACAACAGGAACACCTTGGTCTTCACTGACAGTTTCTTCCAGTGTAGAGTCTTTAACTACAACATTTATGGATTCCATCATTACCTGGGTCTTGGAATTAAACACTCTGTAAGCTCTGCTGTTTGGAGAGTATCCCAGAAAGATCCCTTCATGGCTCTTGGATCAAGCTTTCTTCTAGGCTCTCTATCAGCTAAGATGTAACATTTGCTCCCAAATACAGGGTAGATGTGGTACCTTTTCTCAATGTGACCCTGTTGTGAATGTAACAGGCAGTGTTCATAGCTTCAGCCCAAAAGTAGTAAGGAACATTCTTGGCATAAAGCATGACTCTGGCTGACTCTTGAATAGTTCTATTCTTCCTTTCAACTATCCCATTCTGCTGTGGAGTGATAGCAGATGAATACTCATGCTTGATTCCTTCAGTAGCACAAAATTCATCGAACCTGGAGTTCTCAAATTCTCTTCCATGATCTGTCCTGATTTTTACTACATTGCTTGACTTTTCCCTTTGAATTTGAAGAAACAATTCCTTGAAAAATTCAAAAGTATCTGATTTTTCTCTAATGAAATCTATCCAGGTGTACCTTGAATAGTCATCTACCATTATAAAAGCATACCTTTTTCCTCCAAGGCTCTCAACCTGCATGGGTCCCATGAGATCCATATGAAGTAGCTCAAGGACTTTGGTGGTTGTCTGATGCTCTAGCATTGGATGCGACATCCTGACTTGCTTACCAATTTGACACTCACCACATTTGTTGCCTTCTATGATCTTCAGTTTAGGCAAACCCCTGATAGCTTCTGATGAAATGACTTTCTTCATCCCCTTTAAGTGAAGACGACCTAGCTTCTGGTGCCACAGTTTCACTTCATCTGTAGTTGAACTAAGACAAGTGGTATTCAAGGCTTCTTCCTGAGGTATCCACAAGTAACAATTATCCTTGGACCTGGTTCCCTTCATTAACAGTTGGTCTTCTTCATTGTTCACAACACACTCAGTTTTGGTAAAGTTAACTTTTAAGCCTTGGTCACACAGCTGACTTATGCTGATTAGATTTGCTGTGAGTCCCTTAACCAAAAGTACATTCTCCAACTTTGGCAGTCCATGATTGACAAGATCCCCAATTCCAACAACTTCTCCTTTAGCACCATCTCCAAATGTCACAAAGCTGGTCTTGTATGGTTTTACATTCATGTGATATTTTTCTTCACCAGTCATGTGTCTGGAGCATCCACTATCAAAGTACCAATCTTCCCGTGATGAAGCTCTCAAAGATGTGTGGGCAATCAACCCTACATTTTCTGTTTTGGGCTTCCACTCCTTCTTTATAGGCAAATCTTCCTTCACATCTTCCTTCACCTCATTTGCTTGGGGTTGTTGTACATGATATCCATGAAGTCTATAGCAAAAGGGCCTAATGTGACCTCTTTTTCCACAGTGATGACAAACCCATCTTCGATACACTCTCTGGATCTTAGGCCTTTGATGACCTTTAGGATTAGATTCAAGAGCAAATTTGGGAACAGGGTAAGTTCTAGAATGCTGGGCAGGATGCTTTAGCATCGTCACCCCAATGCAAGGGTCAAAAACATCTTCAGCAGATTTGAATTTTGTCTCAAGATTCTGTTGATACTGATTCAAATGTGAGTAATTATAACCTACTGACTTGGCCTTGCCATTTGGTAGATTTTCAAGGATCTCCTCTAACAGGTTTGTTCCTGAGTTTAATTGACCTACACGCTTCTTCAAGTCCTCCATTTGAGCATTGACAAGAGCAACTTCTTCTTGAGCTTCTGAAGCCTTCTCAGTTTGGGCTTTTACTTCAGATTGAAGGAGGTTGATAGTCTTCTTCTGCTTCTCAAGGAGTTTGCACATTTCTTCAAATCTAGTGAGTAACTCTTTGTAAGTACTGGCTAGTTCATCATAAGCCACATCACCATCTTCATCAGTATCACTGTCTATAGTACAAATTCCAGTTAAACCAGTTACATGCTTAGCAGATTCATGCTCTTCCTCAGAATCTTCATCTGACCAAGAGACATTCAAGCTCTTTTTCTGTCTTTTCTGATAAGTTCCACATTCTGATCTTATGTGTCCATATCCTTCACACTCATGGCATTGAACACCCTTGCTTTGGTTGTTCTTCTCTTCAGGCTTGACTTTCTTCAGATTGCTCTGTTGTTTATTGATGTCGAATCTGATGCTAGGAGCATTCTGACGATTCCTGCGATCAACTCTTTTCAGCACCTTGTTGATTTGTCTTCCAAGCATGGCTATAGCATCTGCAATGCTTTCTTCTTCTTCATCCTCATCTTGACCATTCTCCTCATCAGTATTAGAGACAAAAGCAATGATTTTGGCCTTTTTCTCACCACGTTCATCTAGGACAGTTTCAAAGGTTTGAAGTGAACCAACCAATTCATCCATTTTCATAGTTGAGATGTCATGTGCTTCCTCAATCGCTGTTACCTTCATGTCAAATCTTTTGGGAAGAGATCTGAGAAGTTTCCTTGACAATTTCTCATCAGACACTTTTTCTCCCAAGGCTTCAAATGAGTTGGCAATATCCAAGAGGGTCATATGAAAATCTTGAATGCTTTCATCATCTTTCATCTTTAAAGTTTCAAACCTGGATGTGAGATGTTGAATTTTGGATTGCTTCACTTTTGTGGTACCTTCATAGCAAGTCTTCAAGATCTCCCATGCTTCCTTGGCTGACACACAGTTTTTGATCAGTTTAAAAACATTTGTGTCCACCCCATTAAATAAAGCATATATGGCTTTGTTGTTATAAAGAGCTGCAACCTCTTCTTCTGTGGTCCACTCAACCTCTGGTTTCTTTACCCCTGTTGAGGTTCCTTCCTTGCTAGCAACAGTAGGATGTTCCCATCCAGTCAAAACAGCCTTCCAAACCTCGCTATCTATGGATCTTAGGAAAGCAGTCATTTTAGATTTCCAGTGATCATAGTTGTTTGATCCATTGAGCAACAGTGGTCTATTCATGTATCCTCCATCCTTTTCCATGATGCCAGAAATATAAGGTCATGGATCTCACCCTAGAGATAGGCAGGGTGCCTGCTCTGATGCCAATTGAAAATCCTGGCATACGAAGTACAATGCTAGATGCAATGCTCTAGCTTCTTAACACTGAAACGTAATGCGGGATACAATGCTATATCTGAAAAGCAGTAAAGAACACGGGATATTTGTTAACCCAGTTCGGCGCTCAAAGCAAGCCCTAGTCTGGGGGATACCAATCCAGGAAGGAATATCACTATAATAGTCCTAGTTGTAAGTCTTCAGCAAACACACGTTTACAACTTAAAACCTAGGCAACTACCAATGACTCTTCAACCTAGGAACTCCTAAGTTTGAGATCCCATCTCACTCCCTTACAACCTTACAAACAGCAAGGATTTCAAAAACACAAAGACAAAAGATTTTGGAGACACACTCCTAAAGCCTACACACTCGTACCTAAAGGCTTAGAGTGCAAAAACACACACACAATCCTAACTCCGTACTTCAAAGCTTAAGAGAGGATCACACACAGTACAACTCAATGAGACACGTCCTAAGCTTGTATCAAGGAGACACAAGAAAGGCTCACAATGCACAAAACACACACGCAAAAACCTAGGAGACTAGACAACAAAAATACGGCGTGAACAACTAGTAAATTAGGTTTTGCAAAACCTTTAAGTACTCCAGCAAAGTTCTTGATCCTGAAATAATTATGAGCTTGATTTGTTTGACTCAAGCCATTCACCACATTAATTAAAAAAGGATTCTTTCCAAAAATAAACTTCAAGGAGATTCTTAATAGAAATATTCTTGTCAAGGATCTGAAGTAATAAATGATGATCCTCAATATAAGCAAGACACACAGGCGCCATGCAAGATTTATGAAAGAGAAAAACGGATCATGCCATAATTAAAAAACGCACCATTATATTACCAAAAGCCATATACGATGTTGTAGCATCTTATACGACATCCTGCTCACCAAAAATGCAGCCAATATAGAAGACTCAACAGTTATGATTATCAATGAAGTGGATATTTTCTACACTGTTTACATTGAATTTGATATAAGTCTTTCAATATTGGAAAAAAAACTTGCATAATTTAGCATAAACATATCATGCATCATGCTGCATTCATAAATTTCCAAAAAAAATAGAGTCTCATATTCTTCCCCCTCTTCTCTGTCTCGGTCAAAATGGCCAGCAAATTCTGTTCCAAGCTTACCCGTGAATACAACACTCGTGCAAGTCAGAAAAGGAAGATAGATGAGATGGAGCAAGAGAATATTGAACTCCGGGGTAAAGTAGCAACACTTGAAAAAGATTTTGAAAGATTGAATGCCTTGGTAACCTCGTTGGTAGATACACAAAGTCTACCACCACTACTAGAAGCTCTAGAAGAACTCAAGAAGGGTCAAGCATCATTGAAAGAGGAAGTTGACCGGTTGAGAACATAGACGAGTCTGATCACACGAATTGTATTGGGAAAGGGAGAGGATTCTTCACCAAAAATATCACAGACTTCTACTGTTTCACCATCAGAGACGGTTCACCCACAAATGACCCCGCCACCACAATCCTACCCACAACAGAAGGCAACACCAAAATTCAAAAGAGTCGCCAATCAAATGGTTCGTATTCCTAAAAAGACAAAGTTTGATCCCATACCTGTGGCATATGATGCTTTGCTCCCAACTTTACTTGCTGCAGGTCTTGTCCAAACAAGGCCACCTCCTCGAGTACCTACAGTCTTGCCATGGTGGTACAAACCCAATATCTCTTATGCTTTCCACCAAGGGGCACCTGGACACAGTACTGAGCGTTGCTTGGCTCTCAAGTCAGAAGTCCAGAAATTAATGCGAGACAATGTACTCATCTTCAGAGACGGGAACCCCAATGTTCAAACAAACCCTCTACCAAATCATAACCCCTCTGTCCATTTCATTCAACCCTGCCTAGCTACAAATGCCATCCTCAGTGTGGAAAATGTCAAGACTCCTCTGGTTCCTATCCATGTCACAATGTGCAAAGCAAAGATGTTCGATCATGATCATTCAGTATGTGAAGTGTGTCTGTCAGATCCTCATGGTCGTTCCCAAGTTCAAAGAGACATCCAAGGTTTGATGGACAAAGGAGAGCTGTTAGTGACGAAGAAAGATGAAGAGGTTTGTGGTATTACACCAGAGCTTAGTACTGCTGATCGTTTGGAGATGATTTACAATAGTGGAGAGTGCAACATTCCCAGACTTACAATCCGTGTGCCAGGGTCTGTGCCTTATGCTTTTGAGAGGGCCATACCTTACAGATATCAAGCTACCATGATACAAAATGGAGTGGAGACCTCTATCCCTCCTTTGACTACAGTGAGCAATGTTACAGATAATAGTAGAATTCTGAGAAGTGGTCGGGTTATCCAAGGGGCAGTTCCTCAAAAGCCAAGTACCCCTGTTATTGAGAAAGTGCCAGTCAGTGTTCCTATTAAGCCAGTTGAAAGAGAGTGTGAAGATTCTGATGAGGTGATGAAACTAATCAAAAGAAGTGAATACAAGATAGTGGACCAGTTGTTCCAAACCCCGTCTAAGATTTTTGTGTTGTCTCTGTTGATGAGTTCTGATGCCCATAGGGAGGCTCTGATGAAGGTGTTGGATCAAGCCTATGTTGAGAAAGATGTGACTTTAAGCCAGTTCGGAGGTATAGTGGGAACGTGATTGCTTGTAATAATTGGAGTTTCAGTGATGAAGAACTTCCCGAGAGAGGACGGAATCATAATTTGGCGTTGCATGTGTCAGTTAATTGCAAAGGAGAATGGGAGACACGCCACACTGGCCTGATTCCTTATAGAGACTACGCAAGAAGATTGTTGACTTTCTTTAACAAAAGTGGAGTTGCATCATATTCCTCGTGATGAGAATCAAATGGCAGATGCTTTGGCTACCTTATCCTCAATGTATCAAGTTAATTACCCGAATGAAGTTCCGATCATCAGTATTCGTTGTCTTGAAAGACCAGCATATGTGTTTACAGCAGAAGAAATGATTGATGACAAGCCGTGGTTTCATGATATCAAGTTGTTCCTGCAGAAGCAAGAGTATCCCCCTGGGGCATCCAGCAAAGATAAGAAGATCTTGAGAAGGTTATCTAGTAGTTTCTTTCTGAATGGAGATGTGTTGTACAAGAGAAATTTTGACATGGTTTTATTATGGTGTGTGGACAAAGCTGAGGCTGATTCTTTGATGCACGAAATACATGAAGGGTCGTTTGGAACTCATCCCAATGGGCACACAATGGCCAAAAAGATATTGAGAGCAGGGTACTACTGGTTGACAATGGAGTCTGATTGCCACAAGCATGCTCGGAAGTGTCACAAATGTCAGATTTATGCAGATAAGATCCATATGCCACCAACTTCTCTGAATGTGATTTCTTCTCCTTGGCCCTTTTCTATGTGGGGCACTGATATGATTGGACGGATTGAACCAAAGGCTTCCAATGGACATCGTTTTATTCTAGTAGCTATTGATTACTTCACCAAGTGGTTCGAAGCAGCGTCTTATGCCAATGTTACTAAGCAAGTAGTGGTTCGTTTCATCAAGAATAATATCATTTGTCGCTATGGTGTACCTAACAAGATTATTACTGATAATGGGTCGAATTTGAACAACAAGATGATGAAAGATTTGTGTGAGGAGTTCAAGATTGAGCATCATAATTCTTCTCCTTACCGACCTCAAATGAATGGTGCAGTTGAAGCTGCAAATAAGAATATTAAGAAGATTGTGCAGAAAATGGTAGTTACTTACAAGGACTGGCATGAGATGTTACCTTTTGCGTTACATGGATATCGTACTTCAGTGCGCACTTCAACAGGGGCAACCCCTTTCTCCTTGGTGTATGGAATGGAAGCAGTGTTACCGGTAGAGGTTGAAATTCCATCAATGAGAGTCTTGATGGAAGCCAAACTATGAAGAAAAATGTAGAAACAGATATGAACAGTTAAATTTAATTGAAGAAAAATGTATGGCGGCTTGGTGCCATGAGCAGGTGTACCAAAGAAGAATGAAGCAAGCGTTTGACAAGAAAGTTCGACCTCGAGAGTTTCGTGAAGGTGATCTTGTGCTTAAAAAGATCCTGTTTTTTCTAACTGATGCTAGGGGCAAGAGGACACCCAACTATGAAGAACCGTATGTTGTTAAGAGAGCTTTCTCAGGTGGTGCAATGACCCTTGCAACAATGGATGGTGATGAGCTCCCTCGTCCTGTGAATGCCGATGCAGTCAAGAAATACTTTGTCTAAAATAAAATAAAAAAAATGGCTCGCTAAGTCGAAAACCTAAAAGGGCGGCTTAGGCAAAAATGAGCATCTCGGTGGGCTGAAAACCCGAAAGGGCGGTCCAGGCAAAAATTAGAGACAAAGAAAAATATATAATTATCCTGATAGGTCGAAAACCTGAAAAGGCGATCTATGCAAAAGTTAAGGAAAGAAGACAAGTAACTGCATCGGAACAGGCATCACCTATCTTGGAATGTTTCAATAAGCAGACAATTTTAGATTGTAGTTTTTAGGATGGAATTCAAAGTTGATGAGGAAATTAGTAATCATTGTACTTGATGTATCATCCCCATGTAATTACCATTTTCTAAATTTTAAATGATCTGTGGGATTGCGCTTTATGCCAGTTTTCACTCTTTTACGCAAACTTGAGCCTGTGCCTTGTATTTAAAATTCTCATTTACTCACACTTTTATTTTTATTCTAACTTTAAGATATTTGAAGCAAAAATAACTCAAAAATAATGTCAAACCCTTTTCAAAACTTGTCTTTTCTTCTGGAAATATAAAATGACAAACATCTCTTACACTCTTGAATCACATAAGCATGATACAACAATATTTCAAAGAAGCAGATGCAGCCATTGCAAAGAAAAAAGAGAAAGAAAAAGAAAAAAGAGAAAAAAGAAGAAATAGCTCGGTAAGTTGAAAACCTGAAAGGGCGGCTTAGGCAAAAATGAGCATCCCGGTGGATTGAAAACCCGAAAGGGCGGTCCAGGCAAAATTAGGGATAAAGGAAAAAGGAAAAAAGAAAAATGAAAGAGCAATGGTTGGTATTGAGTGGTCCAAATCAGAGTATGAAATGGCGACTTCCACCGAAGGCTTTATTTGTGAAACCTAGCTCCGAGAACTAAGTTGAAAAAGGATGTGTTACCTTTGGGATTTACCCTGCAGGTTCTATTTACATGGACATCATTTCTGGTAGAAATTTGACGGAACATCGTACGGATATGCTGGTCATATCGATCCCATCTTTCCTTCATCTGTCATCAAGTGTTGTCAATCTCGCCATACAAATAACAGTTCAAAGCATGCATTCGCATCCATACATCCATTCATACGTATATGTGCTTCTATTCATGAGTCATATAGAACATTCATCATTTAATACATTCCAAGTGGTAAATGCTGCAAATCATTATTTCAAATTCCCCAGAAAAGTCATTTTCAGATGTATCTGGTTAATCTAGCTCTTTCCTTTCATAACGTGTTTTTATTCCCTCATAAATGTCAGTCAACAGTTCAGTTTCCTGGTCAGACCCTTACCATACCCAAGAGATTGGTAAACACTTTATTGCTTTCTGTCTTTACTTCTGTCCGGTACAGGACTTTACTGCTTATGTCCGTTCACAGGACTTTATTGCTTTCTGTCTCTGCTTATGTCCGTTCACAGGACTTTACTGCTTATGTCCGTTCACAGGACTTTATTGCTTTCTGTCTTTACTTATGTCCGTTCACAGGACTTTATTGCTTTCTGTCTTTACTTATGTCCGTTCACAGGACTTTACTGCTTATGTCCGTTCACAAGACTTTATTGCTTTCTATCTTTACTTATGTCCGTTCACAGGACTTTATTGCTTTCTGTCTTTACTTATGTCCGTTCACAGGACTTTACTGCTTATGTCCGTTCACAGGACTTTATTGCTTATGTCCGCTCACAGGACTTTATTGCTTTCTGTCTTTACCTCTGTCCGTTACAGGACTTTACCGCTTTCATCATTATTTACATTCCCCGGTAAGTCTGTCAGTTAAACCCTGCATAATCTTGCATTCTCAAAATATAGCATTCATAGCATACCATCATACCATTCCCTGCCCGGTCGGTCAAAAAATGGTGTACTTTATATTTAAGTCTCTTCTACCGTCTATTCAAAATAATAAAAATATCAAAATATCTTTTTCTCCTTTCGAACTTTCGGTAGAAGAAACTTAAATAGGGGCATCTGCCATACCCCATTTTTTGACCGCCCCTAATTTATCATTTAATTTTGGCTCATTTTAAGCATGTTAATTTTCATCACATCATTATTATTTATTATTTTAAAATTGCTAAAAAAATAGTATTTTATCCAGTTTACGCTGCTTAACTGTCTCATTTTTAGATAATTAGTTACATGACATTTTGATCTTTTTCTTGCACCATAAATTTCCAAATATGCTCTTGTACCATGATTTGTTGATAAACTTGATTTTATTCCCATTTTACCCTTTTCAAAATTTCAAATATTGAGGTAACTTTTTTTGCAACTAATCTCATTTTTCATCCATTTCATCTTAATTTTTGATTTATAATTTCATCTCCATCATTTTATATGTTATGAGCATGACAAAAAATATTTTGATTCTCATTTGCATTTTTATTTTATAAATTATATTATTATATTCATATTTACATTTCAAATTCAAAAATTCATTTCTTCATCAACAAGTAACCTTTTTTATCCAAACTTTTTTCCAATTACTTTCAACTTAATTCATGCATTTTATAAACTCTAAAAATGGACACTTTTGCCCTTGCTCATGCATATTTTTATTTTTCACATATTTATTTATTTTCAAAAATGGTTTTAAAATGGTTTAAAATTATTTTCTTCCATCAAATAAATCCCAAAAATCCCATGATCCTGTCCCAACCATTTGATCTCAGAATATACCTCAAAATGCCATTTGCATCAGATCAATACACTTGTACTCTTGATTGAGCATCATCACAAAATATCCATTTTGCAAAAATTCAAGAATACCCCTCTCATTCACTCACAATCACTCTTCTCATAACCTAAACCTATTCTATAAATACACACATGTTTTTCAGAGCCAAAGGTTGGTGATTTTGGAGAAGGAGGCAGCTCAAGAACAACCCATTTTTACTCACTTTTACAAAAATTCCCAAACACGAAATTCTCATTGTTTTCTTGCAATTAACATGTTAATAACCTTCTAAAGACCTTCAGAACAAAAACCCTACCTCCAATTTGAAGCTTCAGAGACGTTTTGGAGCTCGTGTTCAAGTTCAAAGTTCGTGAAAAAGATCAACTTCTCCCAACGTGTTTCTGGTAGCTTTCTCGTTCCTTTTTAATGCCTTTCGTCTCATTTCATTATCATGAAGCTATCTGGGTTGTTTGTTTGCCATGAGACGTGCTAATTTATGAGTTTGATTTGAAATTTTCAAAACTTTTTCTCTTCGTTTTTTAAAATCTAAGTGTTATTTCATGAAACTAATTGCATATTTGGGTTCCTCGTGAAAATACGAGAAGAACCATATATGATTCGTGCATTTCTGGGCGTTTTTTAGTATTCCGGTGCCGGAAACGGCGCCGGCGACGGCAAGGACTCACAGGAGATGATGATCCATGGGTGAATCTCCGTCCTTACCCAGTTTTAATCGTAGCCGTTGGATTCATCACACGGCGCGTGTGGTCCTTTGATCGCGCCCGTTAGATCTCATTAAATGAAGATCTGACGGTGGTCAGACGATAGGACCACGATACGCGTCTGTACCTGATCCTAGCCAACTTAAATGCACGCGGGTTTCTCATAAATCCCCAGATTTAATCTAGGCCGTTGTTTTCATCCAATGGCGCACGTGAGAAGGCGAAGCGACCATTTGATCCTTCCCAGGGAAGATCCAATGGTTGTACTGCGTACTCACGCATGTGTGCGTCACACTGAATCACAGCCAACATTTTTCCAGATTTTTTCTGCGCAGTGGGCTTGGGCTTTTTTGCTGATACACCCTTTTTTTTTCTTTGATATTTGCACCCCCTCTGTATAAATTTTATTTTTATTATTCTGAGATGTAAATTAAATTTTAAATTATATTTTTGGCCTTTTTAAACTGATATGTCACAAAATTATTTTTAAAAACATTTATTTGATATTTTTTGCACATTTTTCCTATTTATTGGTGTATAAATTAGGTTTAGCTTAATTAATGTTTGATAATATGTTTGTGTTATTTGATCTATGATGTGATGTGATTGGTATGTTAATGTTTGGACTTTTATCTTGATTGCATATTTGATCATGTATTATTTTGATTTTTCTGTCTTTTTACACTATTTTAATTAGGTTTAAATGCTAGTAATTAACCTTAAATAGTATAAAATTTATTTTCCTTTAATTTTGTCATGCCATGAACTTTTAAATGATGTTTGTTGAAGGTTATTCTCTGTTTTTGATTTATTTTGCCTTGATTCCGTTTTAATTGTATTAATTAGTGACAATATTTACATGTTAGGGTTTTAATTGATGCTTTTAATTGCCATGAAAATTATTATATGATTGTTAACATGCTTGATTGTTGTCTCTATGATTTAGCTTTAGGCCTTGGATTTTTGATCACATGTTATATTTTTGCTATCTTTTAATTTCATTTAATTAGGATTGATTGTTAATAATTAGCTTAACATGTTAATAATTATTTGTCTTGTGTTCTTGTTATACCATGAACTCTTAATTAAGTTTTGTGGATGATTACCCTCTGATTTGACTTCATTTTTGTTTTAATCACATGATTGATTTTCATTTATTTTTATGTCTTTAATTGCACTAATTGATTATAAGATTTACATGTTAGTTTTTTAAGTGACTTGTTTGATGTTTTAATTTCTTTAATTACCATTAGCTTTGCTCTATGTTTGATAATGTGTTGAATTCTTGCCTCCATGATTTGATTCTAGATTTCTGAGTTAATATGATTAATTTTTAACAATATGATGCAAATTGTAAATTGTTTTCTTTATTCATTTAAAAATAAATATGCATGCATGTGAGTTTTGAAAATGTTTGATTTATTTTGATGTTACTATGGTTTGAGGTAGGATTACATGTTTTGGTAAATTTTAAATTTCCCTTTCTTTCACTTGATTAGAAAATAAATGCATATATGTATAATTTGAAAATATGTGTGATGTTGCTTGGTTTACTTTCATTCAATTAATTATCTTGTTATGATATGATGATTTTTGCTTTTCTTTGTTTTTTTTCTTGTTTGTTTTTGCTGTCATGTTTTTATGTGCTAATTTCGTCGTTAATTGTTATTCACTTTCATGCTTCACACACCACTCATATTTTATTTATTCATTGTATGCTTTATGTTCATTTTATGCTTCATGATTATTATGCTTTATATTTTTGTCTCTAGCACTTACATTATATTATATGCTTTAATTTCATATCTCATTTATTTATATTTATGTCATTATATTCGTTATTTAAATCCCCTACGCATGTCCCCCCCCCCCCCCCCCCCCCGGTTGTAATTTTAAATGCGCATTATTGACGCGATTTATTTCTTTGTCATTATTTATTGCTATTATTTATTTAATTCAATCCCCTTTGCATGCTACCCCCCGGATGTATTGTGTGCTTTAAATTCTCACTCATTACTGCTTGTTAGTATATTTAATGTATTAATCCGAAGAAAGGAAAAAACCTCGACCTATATGCCATTGCAAAAAGTCTAGGCGCGTTTCAATATTTTAGGTTGTTAGTTAAAGCGTTAGAACCCTCGTTAGAACCATTAACCTTTTTAGCCAAAAAATAGAGGTCAACACCTCTTCTCAAAAATATCCAAAATATATCACTTACCAAAAACCCTTTAAAAAAAAAAAAAAACAACTTGGATTTTAAACCAAGTCATTAATCAGACTTTTTTTTTCAAAACAACTTGGATTTTAAACCAAGTCCTCAATCAATCAAACTTTATTTTCTTTAGGTAAAACCCTTGGTTTTTCAAATCAAGTCTTATTTTCAAGTTCAAAACTCATTTTCGTTAGATTAAAACCTTGGAACTCAAGCCAAGTGCATTTTGTCACTCAGAAACCCATTTTTCCAAATAAATACTCAATTTGCCCTAAATCTTATACATATTTTCAAACACATAAAAACAAAGCGCTTAAGATAGAATACAAGAGGTTCCTATAGAGTACTATAGACGCCTAGGGTGCTAATACCTTCCCTTTGCGTAACCAACCCCCTTACCTCAATCTCTTTATTTAGGGTGTTTTAACGGACTTTTCTCCCTTCTTCGGAAAAATAAAAAGCTCGGTGGTGTAATTAAATGTTTTGTGATTCAACGCTTCCCTATAGCTTGACATCCAAAAATCACCGCGACAAATCCACGCCTTTATTATGTGCTTTAATTATGCTTGATTGATTAGAGTATCTCTACGTGATTATTTCCAAAAGAACTCTACATAGCTTTTGAAAACATTTGACTCTACACAAGTATCACATGCTGAAGTGTGCAAGGAATATTGAAGCCCAATTTCCAAAGAAGCCCATGAAGACTCTTAGTATATAAGCTTCTTTGTAACCCTAGTTTTGTACGTGTGTGTTGTATTCTGAAAGTTGTCTTATTGCATTAGGGTTTGTGTGTTAGAACGTTTGTGAGCCTACCTTTCATTTCTTTGATGCAAGCATAGGACATAGGATCTTGTATTTGTGTGAACTACTCCTAAGCTTTGAAGTACGGAGTTAGTTTGTGTTAGAGTGTGATCTCAAACTATTATATTCTTGTTTGTCTTATAATCACAGGTTGAGTGATTGAGTAGGAGGTGAGATGTGATCTCAAACTTAGGAGTTCCTAGGTTGAAGTTGCATGAGATAGTGTCTAAGTCATAAGTTGTAAACGGGTGAGTTTGGCTTAGGATTAGAACTATCATAATGGGTTAACAATTGAACCGTATCATTTGTTTTCTGTTAACTTTACTTATTGTGCTGTATTCTTTTTCTTTGGTGAATGTTCCAACATCGTATACAACATCCCAAGTGTTGGAACATTACATAGAACATTCCAATCCTGCGTGCCGGAACTTCAATTGGCATCAGAGCAAGCACCCTGCCTGTACCTGGGTGAGATTCAGGGAAGTTATTTTCTGGCGCTATGGAAAAGGAAGGAGGTTTTGTCAACAGACCACCTCTGTTGGATGGGTCGAACTATGATTACTGGAAGTCGCGCATGGCTGCCTTTCTCAAGTCCATTGATTCCCAAGTTTGTAGAGCAATTTTGTCAGGTTGGGAGCCCCCTGTTGTTATTGATAAAGATGGCAAGAAAACCAGCGTTCTAAACCCAGAGCTCGAGTGGACAAAGGAAGAATAGGATCTGTCTACCTACAATTCGAAAGCCATCAATGCTCTATTAAATGGAGTTGATAGAAGTATCTTCCGTTTGATAAAAAAAAAATGTGTGGTTGCCAAAGAAGCCTGGGACATTTTGGAAACAGTTCATGAAGGAACCTCTAAGGTAAAAATGTCTAGACTTCAACTCCTTACTACAAAATTTGAAAGTTTAAAGATGAAAGAGGACAAAAGTGTTCATGACTTCTATATGAACATTCTGGATATAGCCAACTCTTTTGATGTGCTTGGTGAAAAGATGAGTGATGTTAAGTTGGTCAGGAAAATACTTAGATCTCTCCCTAAAAGGTTTGATATGAAAGTAACAGCTATAGAAGAAGCACAGGACATTAACACTATGAAGGTTGATGAGCTAATTGGCTCTCTTGAAACCTTTGAACTGGCTATAAATGCAAGAGGAGACAAAAAGAGTAAAAGTATAGCTTTTGCCTCTAACACTGATGACTGTGAGTCTACTGATGGCCTTGAAGAAGATGATGGATTCACAGAAGCTCTTGCCATGGTTGGTAGAAAACTCAAACAAGCCTGGAGACAAAAACCAAATGGGTAGAACATCCGATTCAACATCAACACTCAGGCTGATAAGTTCAAAAGGGGTAAGAATGATGAGAAGCCAACTCCATCAAAAGGTGTACAATGCCATGAATGTGAAGGATTTGGTCACATAAGGACTGAATGTGCCACGTTCCTTAAGGATTTGTATGAGAAGGGCTTGGAGATCAACAAAGTTCTGCATAGGCAAAAGAAAACAATCATCCAACTCACCACTGAAAGAGATGAAGGACTCAAGAGAATAGCTGGGCTAACTGATGAAGTTGCTCAACTGAATTCCCAGCTGGAAAACACAATGAAGCAGATCAGGATGTTGAATACTAGTACTGCTGTTCTGGATGAAATTCTTGATGGACAAGAAAAGAACAAAGGTGTTGGGATATGATTTGACTACAGGAAGTTGAACAATAAACCGCACAAAAATACAGAAAAGTTCATACCTGCAAAAAGTGAATATGATCCTACATCTAGAAGGCAGATGTTGAAACGTCATATTCAACATCATGGGTCAAGCTCTAATAGAAGACCTAGAAGATGGGTTTGCCATCACTGTGGTAAAAGAGGACACATAAGACCTTACTGCTTCAAATTATATGGATATCCTCAGTGGTATCACCACAATGAAGGTGAGCAAGTTAAAACATCAACACAGCAGCCTGAGAGAGAGAATGGAAGCCAAAACCTGAACAAAAGAAAGAAACAGCTCAGATTGCTCACATTGCCCTAAAAGCTACCTCTAGAAAATGTTGGTACTTTGACAATGGATGCTCAAGACACATGACTGGAGAAGATAGTTATCTAGATGAAGTAGAATCTTATGCTACCATCTATGTGACATTTGGTGGTGGAGCCAAAGGTGAAATTGTTGGCATTGGGAAAGTGATTAAGAAAGGGCTGCCAAGACTAGAGAATATTTTGCTTGTGAAAGGCCTGACTGCTAACCTGATCAGCATAAGTCAGGTATGTGATCAAGGTATGAGAGTTAGCTTTACTGACTCTAAGTGTGAAGTTAGAAATACACAGGGTAAGGTTGTCATGGCGGGAATGAGGTCAAAGGACAACTGCTACCACTGGATTGATGTTGAAGAAGCAAACATGTCCACTTGTTTAGTCAGCAAGAAAGAAGAAGTGTGGTTATGGCATCAAAAGTTGGGTCACCTACATTTGAGAGGAATGAAGAAAGCTATATCCACTGAAGCTATAAGAGATCTACCTAAGCTCAGCATTGAAGTAGGATGGTGAATGTCAGATTGGCAAGCAAACTCGAATGTCTCATCAGAAGTTGGAACATCAGGTAACTTCTAAGCCTCTAGAGCTACTGCACATTGATCTCATGGGGCCAATGCAAGTGGAAAGAATAGGTGGAAGAAGGTATGCTCTGGTGGTTGTTGATGATTTTTCAAGATTTACATGGGTGAACTTCATTAGGGAAAAATCAGATAGCTTTGATACTCTCAAACTTCTTTGCTTACAACTTCAAAGAGAGAAATACTCATCAATTGTAAGGATCAGAAGTGACCATGGAAGGGAATTTCAAAATGCTAAGTTTTTAGAATTTTGTGAAGCTGAAGGAATAAAACATGAGTTTTCTTCCCCAATCACCCCACAACAGAATGGAGTAGTTGAAAGGAAGAATAGGACTTTGCAAGAATCTGCAAGGGCTATGCTGCATGCTAAGAAGCTACCTTATCATTTTTGGGCTGAAGCTATGAACACTGCCTGCTATGTTCATAATAGAGTAACCATGAGAAAAGGAACCGACTGCACTATTTATGAACTCTGGAAAAATAGGAAACCCACTGTGAAATACTTCCATGTGTTTGGGAGTAAATGTTACATTCTAGCAAACAGAGAACAGAGGAGAAAAATGGATCCAAAGAGTGATGAAGGGATTTTTTTGGGGTACTCCACTAATAGTAGAGCCTACAGGGTCTACAATTCCAGGACTATGACTATGATGGAATCCATTAATGTTGTGATTGATGACCTTGGTACTGAAACTGAGCCAGATGTTGAATCAAATGTTGAAACATCACCAACTTTAGGAATAGCTCCTGAAGTCAGGACAGAGACTCAAGAAAGGGAAGAAATAAGAGAGTCTCACACTGTCAACAAAGGCCCCTCAGTCAGGGTTCAAAAGAACCATCCTCAGGAGCTCATCATTGGTGATCCTCAGCAAGGAATCACAACCAGGAGAACTAATGAGGTAATTAGCAATTCATGTTTTGTGTCTCTAATTGAACCAAAGAATGTTAAAGAAGCCCTTAAAGATGAATAATTTGTTGGGTTTTTAATGTTGGCTTCATTTTGTAAAAACAAGATGCTAGTCTAAAGGTGGTGACAGATGTGGTAACATCTGTCAACAACACTGCCAGTTGATGCCAGCTGGACTTGGAACCCTAGTACGCGCCTTTCAGCGTGTCGCTTTTTCTTTGAACCCTAATTTCTTTGTTTCAGGTTTAACTTGCGCGCCAAGACAAAGGGAATCACCCTAATTGCTGAAACTATTTATGGAAAGATTTATTTTGAAAATATGTGATAATATATTTTTAAAACAAATCTTTAGGTTCAAGGATTATTTTTGGAAGAGATCAAGACACGCGTTTTCAAAAAGGATTCCGAAAGCCCAAGTATTACTTGTAGTCCAAGCAGCTCAGGACTATAAATATATGAAGACCAAGACCTAGTTCCATAAGAGAGTCAAACCGTATTTGGTTTTAGGGTTTAGTGTGTCAAAATCGAGTCTCTTTGTTAGCCTTTCGTGCATTCCCTTGATGCATGCTTAGGACTGTGTTTATTGAGTTGTAATGTTACTATCTCTGAAGCTTTTAAGCAAAGAGTTAATGAGTCTAGCACTTGAAGCCTTTAGGTAAAAGTGAATAGGTGTCTAGGAGGGTGTCTCCAAACAACCATTCATTGGAAGTGTGTTTTATACCCCGGTAGGTGTATGACGGTGTGGTGTAGCATCGTTGTTAAGGAAGTGACATGGGTTGGTCATATCTAGGTTAGGCCTAGGTAGAGTTTGCACAAATAGTGATTGAGTGAGGAGGGTTAACGGGCAGTTAGACTCTGAATCAATACTATTATAGTGGATTCATTCCTGGATTGGTATCCCCCAGATTAGGAGCAGTTGCGTCCGAATTGGTTTAACAAACCAAGCGTGCAATTTACTTTATGCATTTTATTTTGCTTTATTCTTTATTCATACATTTCTGGTGAAGACAAACATGGCAACATCTGTCTCCCAGTCCAACGTTGTTGCGACAGGTGTTAGCACATCTGTCTACTGGTAGTGCCGGAATTTCATACTGGATTGAAGCTATGCAAGAAGAGCTCAATCAGTTTAAAAGAAGTGAAGTTTGGGACCTAGTACCTAGACGTAGTGGAGTCAATGTAGTTGGCACTAAATGGGTCTACAAGAACAAGTCTGATGAAAAGGGAGTAGTCACTAGAAACAAGGCAAGGTTGGTTGCTCAAGGATACACTCAAGTGGAAGGACTTGACTTTGATGAGACTTTTGCACCAATGGCAAGGCTAGAAGCTGTCAGACTATTATTAGGAGTGGCATGCATACTGAAGTTCAAACTGTATCAAATGGATGTTAAAAGTGCCTTCCTAAATGGGTACCTACAGGAAGAAGTATATGTGGAACAGCCTAAAGGTTTGTATATACAAAGTTTCCTGACTATGTATACAAGTTGAAGAAGGCTCTATATGGGTTGAAGCAAGCCCCTAGAGCTTGGTATGAAAGACTTACTCAGTTCTTAGTGAATCATGGTTACAGGAAGGGAGGATCAGACAATACTTTGTTTGTAAAAGAAAGTAAAGGAAAGTTGATGATAGCATAGATATATGTTGATGATATAGTGTTTGGTGGGATGTCGGATCAGATGGTCCAACATTTCATCTCCCAGATGCAATCTGAATTTGAGATGAGTTTGGTGGGAGAGTTTACTTATTTTCTAGGACTGCAAGTCAAGCAGATGGAAGACACAATCTTTATCTCTCAAAGTAAATATGCTAAGAACATTGTGAAAAAGTTTGGTCTAGATTCTGCCAGTCACAAAAAGACTCCAGCACCTACTCACTTGAAGTTTGGTCCAGATATTACTTTTGTTGTAGGTGTGTGTGCTAGATATCAAGCTGATCCTAAAGTCAGTCACCTTGCTCAAGTAAAGAGAATTCTGAAATATGTCAATGGAACTTGTGACTAGGGTATCTTGTACTCCCATAGTGAAAGCTGCAAGCTAATTGGATATTGTGATGCAGATTGGGCAGGAAGTGCTGATGATAGAAAAAGTACCTCTGGTGGTTGCTTCTTCCTGGGTAATAATCTGATCTCTTGGTTTAGAAAAAGCAAAATAGTGTGGCCTTATCAACTGGAGAGGCAGAGTATATTGCAGCTGGTAGTTCTTGCTCCCAAATGATGTGGATAAAACAAATGCTTCAGGAATACAATGTTGAACAGGATGTTCTAACATTGTATTATGATAATCTCGGTGCGATTAACATTTCCAAGAATCCTATTCAGCACAGTAGAACTAAACATATTTACATTCGTCATCACTTTATAAGGGATCTTGTTGAGGATAATATTATTACATTTGAACATGTGAATACAGAAGAACAGATCGCAGATACATTTACCAAAGCATTGGATTTGAAAAAATTTAAGAAGCTCAGGGGTATGTTGGGTATTTGCTTGCATGAGGAGTTATAGCAGTTAATGGGCTTTCGGCGTGCAACTATCATATTTTCCCTCTCTCACATATTTTTGCACACAATCCAAGGAAAATCAAAAAACATCATTACTTTCCTTTTTCAACCGCTCGCTACACGTTATATATCTCTCCACTCAACTTCTCCTTTTACTAATCCTAATTTTGTGTGCTTTTCCGTCACAAGCTTATCACGAGTCATTTACTCTCTGCAACGATTTAACATCATTGGTCAAATCATGTCTTCATCAACCAAAACTCCCACAAAATCACGCTCCACCACCACCGCTCCTCTCAATGTCAATCCATCTGTTGCTGAAGAAGTTTCTCTCAATGCTGACCCTATCTCAACGGTGTTTCCTGATGAAACGATCTCAATCACGCCTCCCAAGGCAAAATCAAAGAAGAAGAAATCAAAGAAAGGTACCAAGTCCGTCAAAGAATCTCAATCGACTGCTGAACCAAAGAAGAAGGAAAGAAAGCTGAAGAGGGGTGAATGTCGAGTTCCCCTAAACATGGATGATCTTCTTTTGAAGGATGATCCGTTTAACATCAAGGCAAAGGATAATGTTGAATCATCTGAGAAACACGACAGGGATGCAGATGTTGAAGCATCGTCTAAAGCTCCTACTGGAACTGAATCTCACGTGTCTGTAAAAGGTAAATACTCTGAAACCCTAGGATCTAATAAAAACCTAGGTTTAGATGCCTTGAATGCTGCCATAGAAAATATGGATGTTGATAACACTGCTGTAAGGGTTGAAAACAAAGGGGGTGATGATGATCATCAAACCCTTGAGATTCCAAAGAAAACCCAGGATGTTGGACCGGATGTTGAAACATCCTTGGACCAACAGGATAAGAACTCTGAAGGTAACACAAATGTAGATGCTGGTAATGATGATGTCTACATGAGTGCTGAGAAGGATGTTAGCAAGACACCTAGTGCTACCAGCCAGCCTAAGAACACTGAGGCTGATGTGGTTATGCCTGAAGCCACTATTGAACTTGAATCTGTGGATGAAGAAACCTCTATTCATCAGGAACATGAGGTCATCAATGTTGCAGAAACTACTGATGATGATGTTGATGAAGTACCCATCTCCCAAGCTTTTGGCATCTCCAAAAGACTTAGGAGCAGTAAGCGAAAATCTGTGGCTGTCATGGAAGAAATACCTCAGCCTGTGAAGAAAAGTACAGGAAAAGGGTGTCCATTGGACCCAAGAAAGGGTGGAGTAAGGTTACTCCAAAGGTTTCTACTGTGAAAACAAGAAAGAGAAAAGCTGCTACATCTAGTGAGACTTAGTACAATGTTGAAGCGGATGTGCCAAACATCCCAGTCACTAGCTCTGCTGTGAAAAAATCAATGGTCAAGAGAGTTCCTCCTAGTCAACATACCTGAAGATTGTGATGATCCTCAATCTGAGGACTTTGAAACTGTTTCTGTCAGAGGTGAGAAGATCAAGTTTTCTCCCCAGGTTATTAACAACTATCTGGGAATTGTAGAAGAGGAATGTGAGGTGCTGAAAGCCTCTAACTCTCAGGTTTGCAAAGTAATAACTGCAAACCAAGTCAAGGTCTGACCTAAGAAGGGTAAAATTTCTTCTGTCAAATTGTCTATGAAATATGCCATGTTGAACAGGATAGCTGCCACAAATTGGGTTCCCACTACCCATTCATCTGATGTAGCTACTGGGCTGGGAAGGTTGATTTTTGAGTTGGTACTCACAAGAAGCTGAATCTGGGTGAGTATATCTTTGAACAGACCATGAAACATGCCAAAACTACTGCAGTAAAGCTTCCTATAGCTTTCCCCACTCTGTTGTGTGATATAATTCTTGCTCAACAACCTGCTCTCAAATATGTTTCTGATGTGGCCAAGCCTAGAGAGGCACCAGTCTTTCCACTTCAAGCTGTTTGCATAGCATCATGTTCCAGACATTGTTGGAACATATGGGATTCAAGCACCAGAGGTCACTATGTCAAGAAAAGATATTGTTGTTGCTTTGAAGGACACCTGTCTGATGTTGGATGAAAAGAAGGCTTTATTTGAGAAGATGATTGCTGCTCTTGAGAAAGAGGAACAGGGTGCTGAGGGTGAAGGTAGTCATGATCAAGAGGCAGATGAGGAAGAGGATCAATCAGATGGGTCTGAGGAAGCAGGTTCTGATGATGAGGAAGGGACTGCTAGCAGCTCTAAAGACTGAATGATTTCTTGATTTTCTTTTGAGTTTTTTTTTTTCTTTTCATTCTATGTTGGACATCTTTGGTTTGCTGTCTGCTTAATGATATGCCTTTATTTGGCAAATTTTGTGACTAAAAGGGGGAGTAATGCTCTGTTGATTTGTTTGGTTTTCTATTTCTGATTACTATGAATATTTCTGGATGTGCCATCCAATGTTGAAACATCCTCCCTAGTTGGATTGAGGGGGAATGATTGTTCATAATATTTCTCAGGTAATCAGTGTTTGAGGGGGAGTGTGCCTATGTTTATCCCTCAATGTCTCATAAGATGTTGAAACATCCCAACATTTCTCTCAAGAATCTTATGGCATATGTTGTGTGCTTCTGCTGTGTTTATTGCCTCTGATGTTCATCTTAGGTACAAAAGTGTATGGATGCTTTCTTGATTTGTGTGTTTGTGTTGATCTGAAGATTCATGCCATGTGTACCATGGATGCCTGTCTACAAGGTTCTGAGTTGTTTTAGCCAAAAAATTTCGCCAAAGGGGGAGATTGTTAATGTTTTGTTGATTGGCTCATTTTAGTATAACAACTTTATGTGAAAATGTTGGATACAATGTTTCAACATCCGAATACCTTTCCAAGTTGAGTGAGACGCGCGTCTCATTAATGCGCCGTCTTTTGTTTATGGAATCCACGCCTTTATTATGTGCTTTAATTATGCTTGATTGATTAGAGTATCTCTACGTGATTATTTCCAAAAGAACTCTACATAGCTTTTGGAAACATTTGACTCTACACAAGTATCACGTGATGAAGTGTGCAAGGAATATTGAAGCCCAATTTCCAAAGAAGCCCATGAAGACTCTTAGTATATAAGCTTCTTTGTAACCCTAGTTTTGTACGTGTATGTTGTATTCTGAAAGTTGTCTTATTGCATTAGGGTTTGTGTGTTAGAACGTTTGTGAGCCTACCTTGGATTTCTTTGAAGCAAGCCTATGACATAAGATCTTGTATTTGTGTGAACTACTCCTAAGCTTTGAAGTACGGAGTTAGTTTGTGTTAGAGTGTGATCTCAAACTATTACATTCTTGTTTATCTTATAATCACAGGTTGAGTGATTGAGTAGGAGGTGTGATGGGATCTCAAACTTAGGAGTTCCTAGGTTGAAGTTGCATGAGATAGTGTCTAAGTCATAAGTTGTAAACGGGTGAGTTTGGCTTAGAATTAGACCTATCATAGAACATCCCAAGTGTTGGAACATTACATAGAACATTTTAATCCTGCGTGCCGGAATTTCAGGTGCTACGAATGTGAAGGCTTTGGGCATATCAGAATACAGTGTCCCAAGTTTCTTAGAAAACAGAAGAAAGGGATGGCTGCAATTCTCTCTGACTCTGAGGATGAAAGTGAAGAAGAAGATACAAACAATGCATTCTCAGGGATATGCGAAACAAGCTGCAGTAATTGATAACAATGAAGAACCTCTCCACCCTTCAAGAAACACTGCTGAAATATTAGAGCAAGAAGAACTCATGGAAAGACTTATCAGGGAGCATCAGGAACGAGTAGCTTTGAAGAAAATACGTGATTCCTTACAAACTAAACTCAAGAGAATGACTGAATACTTGAGTTGCTTAGAATGTGACTCTGACTCAGATGACGAGCTCCCTAAATCTGAGAAAATAGCTGAAGACATGATTGGATTAGGATTTGATCATCTTTTCAGAGAAGCTGAATCTGCTCCAGAAAAGGAAACTCCTCCTCTACAGAAACCTAAGGACCAGATGTCAAGCCAAATGTCTCAACATCCTGCTCAACACTCTGACAGGATCATAGACCACACATCTCAACATTGTGTTCAGACCAAAAGGGAGATGTCAAGCCAAATGTCTCAACATCCTGTTCACCACAAAGTCAGGATCATAGACCACACATCTCAATACTATGCTCAGACCGAGAAGGAGATGTCAATTCAAAAGTCTCAACATCTTGTTAAACACAAAAACAAGATCATAGACTACAAGTCTCAAAAGTCTGCCCAAACAAAAAGGCAGATGTCAAGCCACATGTCTCACCATCCTGTTCAACACAAGAAGAATGGGAACATATGTCAGCTTCACAAGCAGCAGAAGAAGCACATACCAAGACCACATCTTAAAAGGTTATACTCCCAAAATAGAAGAGCTTTTAATAGATGTGACCACTGTGATAGGTCTGGACATGTTATGAAAGAATGCTTCAAAATTCATGGCTATCCTGAAAGATCAAAATCACTAAGGAAGGATGAAAAGAAGATTCTTGCTCAACAAGTAAAGTGCAAGGAGAATCAAGTTAAGAAAGTATGGAGGCGAACAGAAGATTCAAAACTAAAGGTTCATACTTGTATCAGGCTATCCTCATATGAAGACTGGTACTTTGACAGTGGTTGCTCCAAACACATGACTGGAGATAGGAAATATCTTTAGGAATTAAGACCTTACTCCAAAGGAAGTGTTACTTTTGGTGATGGTGCTAAAGGTAGAATCAAAGGTGTAGGCAAGCTAAGAGATTCCAGTTCACCATACCTAGATAAGGTTCTACTAGTTGAAGGACTCACTACAAACTTCATAAGCATTAGTCAACTATGTGAACAAGGACTAGATGTGTACTTCAACAACTCTGACTGCATTATTGCTAATAATCAGAAGGTAGTGATGAAAGGTGTCAAGGCAAAAGACAAATGCTATAAGTGAATTCCTCCCAACAATGGTCCAAAAATAGCTTGCTTGACAGTCAAGGAAGAGAATGACCAAATGTTCTACCAGATGTCCCAACATCTGTATACTCATCAGGAAGTTGAATCACTTCAATCTGCACGTGGGAAAGGAACTCTAGAGTTCCACACGTCCAAAAGCGTGTAGAACATTAAGTGATGGGGTGGCGTGTAGAAGAATTATAACGTTAATCATCATTACTTCTGCACAATAAACAAGGTAACATACTACCTAGTTCCGTCTATAAAAGCCACCTAGATCATCAGTTGTGCTTTCACACTCGCTTCAACATCTGGTACGACATCCTTCAAAAACCTCTCAAAAGAAATCTTCTTCAACAAAAACTCTGAACAACATGAGCCAAGAAATCACAATGAGCACCAACAACCAAGAAATCAACAAAGGCGAAGGACCTAGTGATCCAGCTAGGGTTTCAGGTTCAACCATCAATCAACAAGAGTTTGATCTTGATAAGATGGTCATTCCAAGAGGAAGAAGAACGACGACAAGGAAAAGGAGAAGCAACACATTGGTAGGGCCCTTCACAAATTCAACATTCAGTGAAGAAACCATAGAAGTATCTCCGCTAAAAGCTCAATCGTCACCAAGGAGGGCTGAAGAACAAAGTCCTGATGAATCATCTCTGAAAGAGGCTACTCAAAACCAGAATCTTGAGCCTCAAACAGGGAATGAGAAGAATGGTGAAGACGATGTCGTGACATCCGACCTCAACATCAAGGATGTTGCAACAGATGTCTCAACATCAAGAGACACGGCATCTGAAGAACATGCAATGGAAGAAGATTGAAATTCCAGTACTACCGATGGACATATGTGATAGCAGATGTGCTATCACTTGTCTCCCTAATATGCGGCTGGGGACAGATGTCGCCACGTTTGTCACCACTAGCGTTTATACAAACAAAAGATAATGCAATAATAACGGACATAAGGTAAATTGCACGTGTGGTTTGTTAACCCAGTTCGGACGCAACTGCTCCTAATCTGGGGGATACCAATCCAGGACGAATCCACTATAACAGTATTGATTCGGAGTCTAACTACCTGTCAACCCTCCTCACTCAATCACTATATGTGAAGACTCTACCTAGGCCTAACCTAGATATGACCAGCCCAGGTCAATTCCTTAACAGTGATGCTACACCACACCACAAGACACCTACCGGGGTATAAAATACAATTCAACGAGCGGTTGGTTTGGAGACATACTCCTAGACACCTAAACACTCTTGCCTAAAGGATTCAAGTGCTAGACTCGCTAACTCTTTGCTTCAAAGCTTCAGAGATAGTAGCATTACAACTCAATAAACACAGTCCTAAGCATGCATATACGGAATGCACGAAAGGCTCACAAAGAGACTCGATTTGCCACTCTAAAACCCTAAAAACCAAATACGGCTTGACTCTCTTAAGAGAACTAGGTCTTGGTCTTCATGTATTTATAGTCCTGAGCTGCTTGGACTACAAGGATTTATTTGTCTTCAAAATCTTGAAAACGCGTGCCTTTGATCTCCTTCAAAAATAACCTTGAACCAAAAGATTTGATTTTAAAATATATTGTCACATATTTTCAAAATAAATCTTTCAAAATATTGCTTCAGTAAATAGGCAAGGTTTCCCTTGTCTTGGCGCGCAAGTTAAACCAGAAACAAAGAAAATTAGGGTTCAAAGTAAAGCGGCGCGCTATAGGGCGCGTTCTAGGGTTTCAAACCCAGCTGGCCACAGGTGGTAGTGTTGTTAGACAGATGTTACCACATCTGTCTCAACCTTTAGACTAGCATCTTGTTTTTGCAAAATGAAGCCAACATCTAAAAACCCAACAATCTCCCCCTTTGGCAAATTTTGGCTAAAACAACCTTAGCACGTTTTGGAGAGAAGTCTTCAGCAAATTCCTTCAAGAGATATGATGAAGAAGGAACTACACATTTTGCAATATGTTACACTAGGTAACTTACAAGTGATCAGAGGCAGCGGTTAGATGCTGCTAGCCTCAAGGTCAACACTTAGAGGAGATAGACTCCTATAGTGGACTCAAATATGGAACACTGAGTTCCTTACATAGTGATATACCACAAAAGCGTGGCTCAGGAAAAATAAATCCCTGATATCCTGAGAACCTAAATTCCCAGTAAAACATGCAAGTGTAGAGAGCACAAGCACAAGCATTGCCAATGTGCAGAGTGTTGGAACAAAATTATGATTTTGTATCTCCTTAATTGATTTTGATGATAACAATGTATTTAAAGTTAAATTGGAGTACTAATAATTTAATTTAGTGTGCAGGATTAAAAGTTAAAATTTGCGTACTAAAGCACCTTAGAATTTCTGAAGGAATTACTTCTGAGCTTACCAGATCTGAAGCAAGTAATTCTGAGCCTGTCAAACTCTGAAGCTATTATCTGAAGGCTCATCAGAGATAAATGTTAAGCTACACTTGAGAATACAATTTTATTGAAGACTGTGCCTGACTAAGTCCAAACGTAGAAACCAAGAATGAAAAGGTTTGACCATGGAAAGGTCCTTTTCAAGTCAGGCTTCAGAAACGAATATTTCCTTATTTAGCTTACACCAAGGTTCAAATATCAAAAGCCAAAAGGAATCTCTCATTTTGTAGTAAACGTTAAGCTCCTAAGCATCTGCAAATCAGAACAGCTAATAAGCTCACTGATCAATACAAAGGAGCGTCTCAATACTTCAAACGGCTATAATCTTCAACGTTCACTTTTTCACATATAAAAGGAAGAAGATTTGTGAAGAATTTGTATCAAGACTTAAGCTTCTGAACGTGTAGAATCTCTGTCAAATTCAAAAGCTATCAAACACTTAGAAACTTTGTGATAATTTTCTAAGTTAAGTCTTGTAACTGTGTTGTATTTTGTAAACACCTCTGATTGTATATCAAGTGTTAATCTCATATCTTTATTTTTATTAAACTTGTGGGAAGTCTCTTGCTTTGTGCTTGAGCATTGGAAGTCTCTTGCTTTGTGCTTGAGCATTGGAAGTCTCTTGCTTTGTGCTTGAGCATTGGAAGTCTCTTGCTTTGTGCTTGAGCATTTGTAATCTGAGTGATTATAGTGAAACCTCTTGTGAAGGACAAGAGGACTGGACTACTCCTGTTAGTGGGAGGAACCAGTATAAAAATTCTGAGTATCGTTCTATCCCTATCCTCATATATATTGTGTGTGTTACAACTTATCCGCTGCATTTGTTTTAACTTAGAAAAGTCTTAACACAATTCAACCCCCCCTTCTTGTGTGTTTTTCAACCTTCAATTGGCATCAGAGCTCCGGTCTGTTGCTCTTCACTTAACAGTGAAACAGTAAAAGATCTAGGGGTACTTAGTTGAAAAACATGTCTGGTGTTACCTCTCCTTCTGCTTCCTCTGGACCTGATCACTCTGCTGTTCCACCTCCTCACAACTATGATAAGGAAAGGAACAGTGATAATCACAGAGACAAACCACCTTACTTCAACAGTGATCCTACTACTTTTCCTTTCTGGAAAACCAAGATGTATAGTTACATCATTGGGACTGATGATGAGTTATGGGATATCATTGAAGATGGTATACATTTTGAACACATGGATGATGAAGGTATTGTAAGAAATACCTACAGAAAGTTCTTTGATGCTGAAAAGAAGAAACAGTATAAGAAGCATCATACTGTTAAGAATATGCTTATTGGTGCAATATCTCATGCTGAGTATTTAAAAATATCCAACAAGTCATGTGCCAAAACTATCTGGGACTCTCTATGTTCCACCTATGAAGGAAATAAGCAAGTTAAAGAAGCTAAGGCAAACTTATTAGTTCATCAATATGAGCTGTTCAGAATGAAGGAAGATGAAGATATTGAAACCATGTATTCAAGGTTTCAAACCCTTGTCTCTGGTCTTCAAGTTCTGAAGAAAAGCTACACTGCATCTGATCACGTGAAGAAAATTCTGAGGAGCTTAACTTCCAAATGGAGACCAAAAGTTACAGCTTTTCAGGAATCCAAGGATTTGGACAATGTGACTCTTGAAGATTTAATAAGCTCACTCAGAAGTCATGAGCTAGAACTTATGTCAGATGAATGAAGAAATGGCACTAATGGTTAGAAGGTTTCAGAAATGGAACAAGAAATACAAAAGGTTTCCAAACAAAGGAAACAACTCAAGAAGTTCCTTTTCAAAGGACAAAAAGGAAGAACTGAACAAGTGCTATAACTGCAAGAAATCTGGACACTTCATTGCTGACTGTCCAGAAATGTCATCCAAGGACAAAGGAAAGAATAAGAGCTTTGGGAAAGAAAAGTACAAAGAAAAGGTAAGGAAGAGTTTGTTAGCCACTTGGGAGACCATTGAGAATGACTCTGAAGGAGAAGATGATGAAGAAGGCAATCTGGCTTTAATGGCAAGAACTTCTGAAGGTAACAACTCTGATAGAGATTCTGAAGATGACTCAGATGATGAAAATGAGGAATACTCTAACATGACTAAATCTGAATTAATTGATTCTCTTAAGATTGCTGTGAAACATTACACTCGTATGGTAGGTCAGCACAAAATTCTGAAGAATGTTCATGAATCATTGAAAAAGGATGCCAAGATTCTTTATGATGAAAATGAATCGTTAAACATTCGTATTTGTCATGTTGAATCTAACTATGTCTTGGAAGACAAGCTCAATGATGATCATGAAGATGCTCTTCACGAATTTATTCGTTGTACCTTCAATAGGAGTAAAATGGCTTCCATGATTTATCATATGACTCGTAACTATGGTGAAGGCATTGGTTATTCTCGGTTTAAGAACTGGGATAAACCTCTGAAATCATATAGTGAGGATGATACTCCACCTGAATTATTCTCTACCTTTGTTAAAAGTGGTACACTCGATCTGAAGGCATCCAACTCTGAAGGAGGCTCTGAACCTGAACCCAAAGACTCAGAAGTTCCAAGTTCTTCTGAACCTAAAATTTCTGAGTCCAAAAGTTCTCAAGTTAAGGCTCAGAAGTCATCTGAACCTCTGAGAAATCGAGGCAAAGTTACTTCAGATCCTTGCTTGACCTTTGGAACTGTGATATACTCCAGATCAAAATCCAAGAATCAAATTAAGCCTAAACATTCTTGTCAAAGCTTAATTAATTCTAGATCTTGTGTTGATCATAGAAAACAAAGAAGGAATACTATTCAGAAGACTAACTCTAAAGGACCCATCAGAATATGGGTACCAAAATCTGAAATAGTGTTTGCTTCAGATGCACATGCAAGGAAAGGTAAAACAGCAGCCCTGGTACCTGGACAGTGGTTGCTCACGACATATGACGGGAGAAAAGCATATGTTCCAAACCCTAACTCTGAAAGAGGGAGGCTCTGTGGGGTTTGGAGGAAAACAAAAAGGGAAGATCATTGGTACAGGTACAGTTGGTAATTCCTCCCTTTCCATTAAAGATGTTTGGTTAGTTGATGGACTTAAACATAATCTATTGAGCATTAGTCAATTTTGTGACAATGGATGTATTGTTACATTTGATAAGAATTCATGTATTGTATCAAAAGACTCTGACAAATCTGTAGTATTCAAAGGAATGAGAGTTGGCAATGTTTATAAAGTAAACTTTTCTGATTTGGTTGACCAAAAGATTATATGTCTTTTGTCTCTGAGTGATGAGAAATGGTTATGGCACAAGCGTCTTGGTCATGCTAACTGGAGGTTGATCTCTAAGCTTAGCAAACAAAAGCTTGTTAGTGGTTTGCTTGACATTGATTATCACTTAGATGCACTTTGTGGCTCATGTCAAAAAGGAAAATTTGCTAAGACTTCCTTCAAGTCTAAAAACATTGTCTCTACTTCCAGACCCTTAGAATTGCTTCACATTGATCTGTTTGGTCCTGTTTCAATAGCCTCTATCAATGGTAAAAAATATGGATTGGTCATGGTTGATGATTTCAGTAGATGGACTTGGGTGAAATTCCTACGTTCTAAGAGTGAAGCATTTGTGGTGTTCAGTGACTTCTGCACACAAATACAAAGTGAAAAGGATCTTCGGATTCTGAAGGTTAGAAGCGACCATGGGGGAGAGTTCGAAAATGACTCTTTCGAATCTTTCTGCTCAGAGCATGGAGTAATCCATGAATTCTCTTCTCCTAGAACACCACAGCAGAATGGTGTTGTAGAAAGAAAGAATAGATCTTTGCAAGAAATGGCTCGTACCATGATGCTTGAGTCTAACCTAGCTAAGTTCTTGTGGGCAGAAGCCGTGAGTACTGCTTGCTATGTTCATAATAGAATCTACATCAGACCTATTATGAACAAAACTGCTTATGAACTGTTCAAAGGAAGAAAACCCAATATTTCTTATTTTCATCAGTTTGGATGTACTTGTTATATTCTAGACAACAAGGTCTATCGAAAGAAATTTGATGCTAGAGCTTATAAGGGTATCTTTATAGGCTACTCTGAACGCTCAAAAGCATACAGATTGTATAATTCTGAAACTCACACAGTTGAAGAATCTATACATGTTAGATGTGATGATAAAGAGCCTAACGATAAAATGTCAGAGCAAGCTGAGACTTTTGCAGAGTTTCAAGTTTCCTCAAATTCTGAGTGTGAAGATCTCTCCATTGTTGTATATCCATCTGAGACTCAAAATGAAGATATCTCTGAAGGCCTTGAATCTGAAGACCCTTCAGAAACTGAACCCTTTCAGACATCTGCTCCACCTAAGAGTAAATTCAAGTATAGATCATCTCATCCTGAAGAGCTAATTGTTGGTAACAAGGATAGCCCAAGAAAGACCAGATCTGCATTCAAAGAGGATGAATCCCTAGTTGGGTTAATTTCATTAATTGAACCCACAAACATAGAAGAAGCACTCTCAGATGATGGGTGGATTGTTGCAATGCAAGAAGAACTCAATCAATTTGAAAGAAATGACGTTTGGGATCTGGTACCAAAACCCAAACACAAGAACATTATTGGAACAAAATGGGTATTCAGAAACAAGTCAAATGAAAAGGGAGAAGTTGTTAGAAACAAAGCTAGACTGGTTGCACAAGGTTATAGTCAGCAAGAAGGCCTAGATTTCACTGAAACCTTTGCACCAGTAGCAAGACTTGAAGCAATAAGACTTCTCTTGTCCTATGCAGTTAATCATAACATCACTCTATTTCAAATGGATGTAAAAAGTGCATTTCTGAATGGAGTAATTTCTGAAGAGGTCTATGTCAAACAACCTCCTGGCTTTGAAGATATAAAGTGTCCTGATCATGTTTACAAATTGAAGAAATCTCTGTATGGTTTGAAACAATCTCCAAGAGCTTGGTATGAGAGGTTAAGTATATTTCTTCTAGAAAACGGTTTTGAAAAAGGACATGTTGATAACACTCTTTTTAGAAAAACCTTAAAAACTGATATCTTAATTGTTCAAATTTATGTTGATGATATTATCTTTGGTTCAACTAATGCTTCTCTTTGCAAGAGTTTCTCTAAGCTTATGCAGGATGAATTCGAAATGAGTATGATGGGGGAACTAACATTCTTTTTGGGAATTCAAATTAATCAAAGAAAAGAAGGAGTATATGTGCATCAAACCAAATACACAAAGGATTTACTGAAGAAATTTGGTCTTGAAGATTGCAAACCAATGTCAACTCCTATGCATCCCTCTAGCAGTCTTCTGAAGGAAGAATCTGAAGGCAAAGTAGATCAGAAATTATATAGAGGTATGATTGGTTCCCTCCTTTATCTCACTGCTTCTAGACCAGATATCTTGTTCAGTGTATGCTTGTGTGCTAGATTTCAATCAGATCC
This sequence comes from Trifolium fragiferum, assembly GCA_954870985.1. Classification (NCBI taxonomy): domain Eukaryota; kingdom Viridiplantae; phylum Streptophyta; class Magnoliopsida; order Fabales; family Fabaceae; genus Trifolium; species Trifolium fragiferum. Next base: position 20,760,042 of record OX940794.1, read on the forward strand.
TAGAGAGTCTCATTTAACTGCTGTTAAGAGAATCTTTAGATATTTGAAAGGAACCACTAATCTTGGATTACTTTATAAGAAATCCTTAGATTATCAGCTTATTGGATTTTGTGATGCTGACTATGCTGGTGATAAAATTGAAAGGAAGTCCACTAGTGGAAACTGTCAATTTCTGGGTGAAAACCTTATATCATGGGCTAGTAAGAGACAAGCAACTATTGCTCTATCTACAGCAGAAGCAGAGTACATCTCAGCTGCTAAGTGTTGCACTCAATTGCTCTGGATGAAACATCAGCTGGAGGATTATCAGATAAGGATAAGTAGTATACCACTTCTCTGTGATAATACTGCTGCTATCTGTTTGTCTAAGAATCCTATTTTGCATTCACGAGCTAAACACATTGAGATCAAGCATCACTTCATTAGAGATTATGTTCAGAAGGGAGTAATTGAGATTCAATTCATTGATACTGAGCATCAATGGGCTGATATCTTTACCAAACCTCTTGCTATTGATCGTTTCAATTTTATCAAGAAAAATCTGAACATGGTTTTTAATTCTGAATGATGTTTCTGAATGCTGTTAACTCTGAATGAATAAATTAGTTCTGAAGGGCCTCAGAAGTTTGGATGGCTCAGAAACTATTATATAGGTTCTGAAGCACTCTCTCATCTGAAGCAATCAGAATTATTTATTATTAAATATGATCTCTTGTGACTCAGATACCTACTCTAAGTGTTAGTTGACTGCTCAATTTCTCTAACTGACAGCTGGCTTCTGAAAACACTACTTATCTGTGTAACTTCCCATCATGTCTAGTAACCGCTGGGTAATGGAGGATAGCTAATGATGATTTTATTAAAAGTAACTGCCACGCCCCCATTACGTCACTATCTTGTTTCCCCCAATATTTTGAAACTTACACTATAATCACTTATCACACACTAGTCACTATCACTTCTCACGTTTTCAACTTCTTCTTTCAAAATTTTCATCTCTCTTTCTCTCAAAATTCTTTTCTATCTTCCTCAATCGTCAACTTCAATGGCTTCTTCATCTAAAGCTACTATCATTCCTAACCTTATTGAATCTCAAGAAGATGTCTCCAGAAATCCTGAACCTTCATCTGTTCGCTTTGAGCAATTAGAGCTAGTTGCAGAAAATCCAATCGACTTTGAATCGTTTAGGGTAAACGATTTGGAACTAAGAAGTTACTTTGTGAATCAAGGATGGACGAACTACTTTGATATGCTGAACGGTGTCGTTTATCCAAATTTAGTCAAGGAATTTTGGGTTGGCGCGGAAGTGTTTACTAAAGAAAAGGCTAAAGCGGAATTGGAAAGGGCCATTGCTAAAAATCCAGAAGTTAACAAGAACAAGTTTTGTGAGGAATTAGGTTTGAAACCTTACATTGGTCCTGAAATTCGTTCAACAATTCTCGGTGTACCTGTGTCAATCACAAGAAAACACTTTGCTGAACTCCTTCAGATTCCTAATGAAGGATTCTTTCAAGTTGATACTGACAAACCTCCACCCCTAACCAAGCATAGAGCTGAGATTAAAGATACCTTATATGAGGATCCCACTCATATGGGAAGAACTTCTGGGCTGTTTAAAGTTGCAAAGCTTCTGCACAAAATTCTTCTCTCTACCATCATTCCAAGGGTTGGTGGAACTGATCAGATTTCGTGGGATCAAAGGCATTTGCTTCTCTTCTTAGTAAAAGGTACTAAGTTAAATTTACCAGCTTATCTTTTCCACTATCTCTGTACCTATATCAGAAACACTACAGAGAAATCTAAGCACTGGGTTGCTTATCCAAGATTGCTCTCTGAGCTCTTTTACCAATGGCGTTTGGTGGATAAGTTGAGGGAAGTTGGAGCTGAGGATACCACTATTGAGTTAAGGACTCCCTTCCTCTCTGCTGAAAATCTGTGCAATGTGCACAAGATCTCTAAGGATAATCTGAAGTATCCTCAATCTCCTACCAAGAGAAGGGTAACATCCCTCAGAGATGATGTTCACCCTGTGTATAAGAATGAGCCAATGGATGTTATTGCTCATTACATTGCTGATAGAAGGGAAGAAGGTGTTTATCTTACCCTTGATGATTTACAGTCTGAACCTGAGGATGACTATGTAGTCAAGAAAAGAAAGAGGACAACAAAGAAGAAGAATTCTGAGGTTGCTGAAGCCCCAGAAAAGAAGAGGGTTAAGAAGGAAAAGAAGGTGAAGACCAAGAAGGTCTCTGAAGCTACTGCCAAATCTGAACGGGTACCTCAGCGCACTGAAGAGCCTTTTGTGGCACATATTGACAGCGATTCAGATACAGAAGATGATGTGCCTCTGAGCCGCACTATCAGAATCAGGAAACCAGTTCAGATATCTACTTCAGGTATTCCTTCAATTTCTGTAAATACTGTTCTTAATGCTGCACAAACTGTCAACCCCTTATCTGAACAAACTCAACCTCCTCCCCAATTCACTGAAACCATATTTGAACAACCTCCACCTCAAACTAATCCCACTCAATCTCCACCTCATCTTTCCACACATCCTACCATTGATCACCCGTCTGTTGATGAATCTCAACCCATCAATATGATGCTGCCTGGTAGTAGCCAAATATTTCCAGCATTTCCCATTGTTGATGAATCCCCCACAGTCTCTGAGCTTGAAAGAGCTGTGGATCATGTACAAGAATCCATCATCTCTGTTGCATCTAAGAGAAATGAAACTCTTCATGAACTTCACTCCAAAATGCAACAACTCCATGATCTTCAACAACAAGAAACTCAACAACAACAACACCAACCACAATCACTATCTCCACACTCCACAGACACTCTCCAACACCTTGAACAACATCTTCATGGTGATCTTGTATACACTGTTTCATCACCTCAGCAATCACCCATTCACACTGCTTCCACCTCTGCACCTGCCATTATTGCTGAAACCATTCCTGACAAACCTAAATCCCCTCAGAAATCTCCTATTAAAGATTCTGAGTCTGCCCCAATAGCAATGGACATAGACCAATCTGAACCCTCTAATACTCAAACTTCTGAAGTCCCTGCTGAATCACAAACTGAACCTCCTCAGCCTTCATCTTCTAAGCCACTCACTTCTGAACCCAACACTTCAGAAATTCCATCCTCTCCACCATCTCCTGGAACTGATTCAGATCTTGAAGAAATTCCTCTTCATTCTGAAACATTTCCTTGTTTCACCATGGTGCTTAACACTGAACCTCCTCAATCCTTCCGACCACCCAGAAAAGTCATTACCATTCCTGACTCTGACTCAGATTCTGAAGAATCTTTTACTTCAGAATCCTCGTGTGAACATTTGCCTAGACCACCACCCCCTCCTGTTTCCAATGACATGTTTGTGCGCGTTACTAACAAAATTTACAGGAAAGCAAAGGCACTTCATGATGTTAGGCGTTCAGTGATGAATCCAAGAGCTTATATCATGGCTTGGGATGAACTAAGAGAGGAAGTTCTGACTGATTTCTATCATCTGGTGGATGGGGATCTGAATGAGATGTTGGATTATCAGATTGCTCTGAAGGCTTGGTTGGATAAGCTCAAGGAAGGGTATTTGAAGATCTCTGAGAAGGCGGCGCGTCATTGGCAGGAAGATTACCTCAACACTCACTTCTCACTTTCTATGCAAAGTTCCATTTCCACTGCTCTGAAGTTTTCTTTGGACCCTGGTGATTTATTTGTGAGCAAGTCAGTGATGGATGTAGTTGGCTCCTCTTCAGAACTCTCTGTACTTAAGAAAGAGCTTGAGGCTCAGAAGCAGAAGCAAGCTGCACTGAATGCTAAGATTGATCAGCTTGCCGCTCAGCAGAATGAAAAATTTGAGAGGATTGAGGCTAAACAGAATGAAATGGCAAATGATCTGAAGACCCTTATTACCCTTCTGACCCCTAAACCTTAGGATCTCTTTTAGGCACTTGTTTTAGTTTCTTTTCTGAACAATTTTATCTTGGTTATGTTTTGAATATTTTGCTTAAATTTCTTTTGATTTTATGGCTTATTTCTTACTATTAATTCTTATTACTTTCTTCAAAACTTGTGCTTTGACTGACCCGTTTTTGATAATGACAAAGGGGGAGAAAATATTATATTATTTTATGTGGCAGTGAAATTAATTCTGAAGCTCTAAGATCTTACATTTTCTAAACTCTACTCTTGTTAAGTTATATAAGTCTTTTAAACTTTTAATGAGGGGGAGTAATAAATTTTGTCCAACATAAATTCGTATGATATAAGATACGCTTGCAAACCATGTCTTATATTTGTCAATCTGAAGAAATAGAGCTTGCAAACCTCTAATTCTGAAGGTAGAATATATGAAATTATATTTGACATTAAATATTACTCTTAGACTGTTTTATATTTATCATTGATAAACTTCTGAAGCTTATCAGACTCAGGGGGAGCTTGCAAACCTCAGAACCTGAAGTCAAGATGTTAAATAAAAACAACAACAATTGATTTTAAATACATATAGTTGTCATCATCAAAAGGGGGGAGATTGTTGGAACAAAATTATGATTTTGTATCTCCTTAATTGATTTTGATGATAACAATGTATTTAAAGTTAAATTGGAGTACTAATAATTTAATTTAGTGTGCAGGATTAAAAGTTAAAATTTGCGTACTAAAGCACCTTAGAATTTCTGAAGGAATTACTTCTGAGCTTACCAGATCTGAAGCAAGTAATTCTGAGCCTGTCAAACTCTGAAGCTATTATCTGAAGGCTCATCAGAGATAAATGTTAAGCTACACTTGAGAATACAATTTTATTGAAGACTGTGCCTGACTAAGTCCAAACGTAGAAACCAAGAATGAAAAGGTTTGACCATGGAAAGGTCCTTTTCAAGTCAGGCTTCAGAAACGAATATTTCCTTATTTAGCTTACACCAAGGTTCAAATATCAAAAGCCAAAAGGAATCTCTCATTTTGTAGTAAACGTTAAGCTCCTAAGCATCTGCAAATCAGAACAGCTAATAAGCTCACTGATCAATACAAAGGAGCGTCTCAATACTTCAAACGGCTATAATCTTCAACGTTCACTTTTTCACATATAAAAGGAAGAAGATTTGTGAAGAATTTGTATCAAGACTTAAGCTTCTGAACGTGTAGAACCTCTGTCAAATTCAAAAGCTATCAAACACTTAGAAACTTTGTGATAATTTTCTAAGTTAAGTCTTGTAACTGTGTTGTATTTTGTAAACACCTCTGATTGTATATCAAGTGTTAATCTCACATCTTTATTTTTATTAAACTTGTGGGAAGTCTCTTGCTTTGTGCTTGAGCATTGGAAGTCTCTTGCTTTGTGCTTGAGCATTGGAAGTCTCTTGCTTTGTGCTTGAGCATTGGAAGTCTCTTGCTTTGTGCTTGAGCATTTGTAATCTGAGTGATTATAGTGAAATCTCTTGTGAAGGACAAGAGGACTGGACTACTCCTGTTAGTGGGAGGAACCAGTATAAAAATTCTGAGTATCATTCTATCCCTATCCTCATATATATTGTGTGTGTTACAACTTATCCGCTGCATTTGTTTTAACTTAGAAAAGTCTTAACACAATTCAACCCCCCCTTCTTGTGTGTTTTTCAACCTTCACAGAGAGCACAAGGCACCATCAGATGTGACAACATCTGTCACCACATCTGGTCTTCAGACTTAAAAGCTATTTCAGCCTCCAAGATAAATACAAGCTCACTTAATATGAGCACACAACAAGACGCCAGATAGAAATACCTAGCGTTAATACTCCCCCTGGAGTTATGCATACTGAGAAACAGAGTTTCCCAAAAATGGGGGTGCTATGCAGAGAACCTGTAACCTGTATAGAAGAGTATAGTGACTACTCCCCCTTAACAGCTGCATCACTTGTTGTTACTCCCCCTGAATACAATACCTGTGTAAAATTTTACACAAGTACCCAAACCTGTCTTGTGTATCCACATGTTGTCACATGTGACACACCTATACCTGGCACAACCAATACTACTCCCCCTTTTTAGCCAATAAATTTGACAATAAAGAAGATAAGCATATCATGATAAAAGCAAAGTACTTAAAAATAGAACATTGTAAATATTACAAACCATAAGCACACATAGGTGCTGCAAATATTCAGGGCATAGCCCACACAACCAAATAGTTATACAAAAGATAACAAACAACAGAGGGCCTATAGCACCTCATACAACAGGACTTCCTTCAGAGCTTTCTCCTTCTTCTTCCTCGGCTGCTTCTTCCTCCACATCACGCTCAGCCTGCTCAGAATTCATCTCCTGCTGAAGAGCAAGGATCACCTTATCCACCTTGTACTTCTTTTCACCTATCTGTCGTCTGGTGAGGGGTGGAGTTGGCTCCTGGACAGATGAGGTACCCACATCTACCATATTTGATCCCTGTATCAACCTATAGTCCAAGGTCATTGCAGATTCCCTCTTACAGGGTACATCAGTGTTCCTGAGGATGCTGGGGTGTTGCTTTAGCATGATGCCACAGAGTATGGTGGGAAAAGCAATAGGCATCTTAATTGCCATGGATTTAGCATGCTGAATAATTTGATTATAGATATATAAACCAAAATCAAATTTTGACTTAGTACCTACAGCATATATAAGCTTACCCAGACCTGTGGAAACATCATATGAGTGTGTTGTTTGCACCCAGTTTGTGGCAGCTATCTTATTGAGAATTGCATATTTTGCAGTGAGTGTTGTTGAGGAGAGCTTGTCCTTCCTAGGCCAACTTTTGACCAAACCTCCAGTGATAGCTTTGCACACTATATTGTCAGACACCCTGAGCTCTACTATGTCTTCATCAACTCTTCCTAAGTATTCATTCACCACTTTAGGTGAAAAAGCAACTTCAAAGGCTCGGACAAACACCTTCCTGTATTCATCACTGCCAGCATCATCACAATCAGCCCCAATGTTCACAATGAACTCCTTCACTAGGCTTTCATAGCAGTTTCCTAGTTCTGTAACAGTCTTCATCAACCCTGCAGCTTCAATCACTTCACTGATATCACCATATTCCAGAATATCTTGACTCACATTTCTTTCCAGCGCCAGCCTTCTGTGGTAAACATATCTCCACCGTGATGCTCGATCTTCATTATGGAAAGAGAAAAGATCCATTGGTGCAGGAGGAACAGCCAAGGGAATCTTCTTTCCACCAACACTTTTCCTTGACTTTGCAGCAGAGGGAACTATCTCCAGTTCCTTCTCAAAGTCAGAGTCAGAGTCACTCTCTGCCCTTTCCTTCCTTTTCAATACCTTCTTCTTAGCCTCAGTTTGAGGCACCACTTTGCTCCAACTCTTCTTAGGTCCATATCCCTTCTTCTGCCTAGTTGTGACAGATGGGGCAGCACTGACCACAGATGTGGTATTGGTGTTTTTTCCTGTCCTGCTTCTCAGTCTCCTAGCAATGCTAGGTGCAGGGTCTTCCTTAGCAGTCTTCTTCTCAGAATCAGAGGCATCTAGATCAATTGCCTCCACAACCTTCTCATCGTCCTCTTCATTCTCCACAATAGTCATGTCATCATCTGGTTCAAAATCACTAATCACCTTCTTCTCTGGACTTTGATGACTGTTGTCTTCATCTTCATCCTCTTGTATATCATCATCTTTCTCCAAATCCATTTCAGGGTTACCAGCGTCCTTAGATGGTGGGTCAGATGTGTCAACATTTGACACCTTGGCTTCGTCTTCATTACTAGCCTTAGAAACCTCTTCATCAGTATCCTCCTTTTGATCTGACGGCTGTTCCTCAACCATAGCAGCAGTTCCTTTGATATTTGAATCGTCCTTCCCTGATTCTTCATTCTGGTTGTCTTCCTGCATTTTTAGGGTTTCGTTTCCCTCTTCTTGAATCTCTTCCTCTAGAGACTCCTTGACAGAAGTGTCAACATTACTTGTGTCGAGAGGAGTTTCGTACAGATCAGTCATGCTCAAGGCTCTCTTAGTCTCCTTGTTCATCTTGGATTTTCTGTGTTTGGTTTTCACGGACTTGATCGAAGCAGATGGAGAGTCAGATACACTATTCTTTGAAGATTTGCTCCTTTTTGATTTCGACTTCTTACTCTTCTTCTTCTTTCCAGATGTAGAAGGAATCGCAGTGATCGGCACAGCATGAATGACATTGTCTTCTCTAGTTTCAATCGGTGAGTTTTCTCTGTGTTTCTCAGAAACAGGGGAAGTTTCTCTAACATTTGTCATGATGAAGTTTGTGTTTAGAGAGTGGGGAATGATGATCGATTGAGTGAGAGTAGAGTGTGAGCGATTTGGGTTTGTGAAATGAGAGGAGCGTGTTGATGTATCAGACACAAATGAAAGAAAAGATTTCGATTGATAACCGTTAATGGAAGTTATTGCTCTGTTTCTTGAGGAGTCATCAAAGTTACCGTTAGAGGTATCCATTGCACGATAATCATATGACACCTGCTGCAAGTAACCGCCGTGGCAAATTTCAAAATTACCCTTTAACTGTTTCGACCGTTTAGTATGACGGGAATGTGAGAAGTCACGAGTTGTTTTGGACTTTTGATCTATACGCTTCACACAATACAGTTTTCTACCAATGAGTGATGCTCTAGTAATTGATTTAGTGTGATAAGGAGATTTGTTTCCTTTTGAATGAGGTTTCTTAACAAGGGAGCCTTTATCCCCTGTAGTGTTGTACTCGTTGGCCACCACATGTGTCTCACATAGAGGCTGTTGTACCACATTACCACCAGTCATTACACTAGCCACCATACTTACCTCAGCTTGATTTTCTTATTCAAGCTTCTTTATCCAGTCTTTCAACTCTTCTAGCAGCCTATAAGGATCTAACAAATAGTGACTTTCACTGATCATTACCGGAGCATTCCTTGAGGCAGACAGATGGTGCACCGACTGTCTCCACTTCTTGAAGTGTTCACGATTACTCTGTTGTCTAGTTAGAGCTTCATGAGTGGCTTATTCAGTTTTCATCTGCATAGGGTCTTCTTTAGAGACACTAATCAAGTATTTGTCCTCTGATGTGATCCAGATATAAGTATTAGCCCTGGCCCTTTCTCCTTTCATGATCACCACTCCATTATCATCTTCTACAATGCATTCAGTTTTGGTGAATGTTACTTTGTACCCTTGATCACAAAGTTGGCTAACACTAATCAAGTTAGCTTTAAGGCCTTCAACAAGTATGACATCATTCAGCTTAGGTATCCCATCGTTAGTAAGGTTACCTCTTCCCTTGATTTCACCTTTTTCTCCACCACCATAAAAGACAAATCTTGCAGGATGAGGTTGCAAGTTAGTCAAGAGATCTTCCTGACCTGTCATGTGCCTGGAGCAACCACTGTCAAAGTACCAATCACTTTTAGAAGCTCCCTCAAATGTGTGAGTCATCATGCACATATTCATGGTCCTTGTGTTTTTGGATCCTGATTTGGGTTTTGCGTGCTTCTTAGGATAACCATATAGCTTATAACAAAACGGCCTTATGTGCCCTTTAATGCCACAATGATGACATACCCATGTACGCCTTTTGCTGTGAGGTTTAGATTTCTGTATGGGTGTGGGATGTTGCAACATCTGACTCTTCATAGTGGGATCATGTTTGTTTACTACTGGAATAAACTTCGTTTCAGTGACAGGTTGTTTTTTGTTTAGAAAGCTTTGTTTGTATCCAATCCCCCTACAGTTTCCTGGCTTTTGACCTACTCCTAGTATTTCTTCCAACATGTCAGTACCTGTATTAAGTGATCTGAGTTTCTCGTCCCACTTACATAGCTTGGAGTTTGCAAGAGTCTCTTCTTCAGTTAGCCTGGATATTTGAGCTAGGTGTTCATTACTTTCAACTTGGAGTTGTAGAATGAGATTTTTCTGCTCCTCTTGAATTTTCTTCATCTCATCATTGTCAATCTGCAACTTCTTAAACAGCCCAGCTAGTTGGTTATATTCCTCATCTTCGGGCTTCTCATATAAAGAACATACTCCAGTCATGGCTGTGATGACCTTTCCTTCCTCTTTATCAAGGTCTTCTATCCTTTTTACGTTATCCCTAATTCTTCTCTGTCTCTTAGAGAAAGTAGGGCATTCTGATATTTGATGTCCAGATCCTTTACATTCATCACATTGGTTGAGGCCTTTTTGATTTGTATCACAAGAGATGTGCGACACATCTGTCCTCTGGTTGTTTTATTTTCTTGAACTTTCTTCCTATGAAGGCCAGGATATCTGGAATATCATATCCCTCTTCCTCTGAGTCCAGAAAGGTTGATATGAAGTTGTTTCCTTTAATCCTTGCTTTTTCATCTCTGCTCATTTCAAAGGTTAGTAATGACCCTACTAGCTCATCCATTTTTAGTTTGGATATGTCATGAGCTTCTTCAATGGCAGTGACCTTCATATCAAATTTCTTTGGCAAGGATCTGAGCATTTTCCTTACTAGTTTTTCTTCACTAATCTTTTCCCCTAGAGCTTCAAAAGAGTTAGCAAAATCAAGAATGCTCATATGAAAGGTGTGTACACCCTCATCTTCCAACATATGTAGGTTCTCAAATTTTGTAGTCAATAGTTGTAGTCTTGACATTTTTACTTTAGAGTTTCCTTCATGAGTTGTTTTCAACACCTCTCATGCCTTTTTAGCCTCAATGCACTGTTTAATAAGTCTAAACATATTCTTGTCAACACCATTAAAAATGGCATTTAAGGCTTTGCTATTTCCCAAGGATAGGTTATCTTCTGTTTCAGACCAATCAGCTTCTGACTTCAACATAGTAGTTTCCTTTCCATCCTTGTCACATATCATAGGGTGCATCCATCCAGTGACAACTGCCTTCCAGGTTCTTCCGTCCAAGGACTTGAGAAAAGCACACATTCTTGCTTTCCAATAGTCATAATTAGTACCATCCAACAAGGGTGGCCTGTTTACCATACCTCCTTCCTTATCCATCTGGCCATAATTTGTACCCTGAATCTCACCCAAGTACAGGCAGGGTGCCTGCTCTGATGCCAATTGAAATTCCGGTACTACCGATGGACAGATGTGATAGCAGATGTGCTATCACTTGTCTCCCTAATATGCGGCTAGGGAAAGATGTCACCACGTTTGTCACCACTAGCGTTTATACAAACAAAAGATAATGCAATAATAAAGGACAGAAGGTAAATTGCACGTGTGGTTTGTTAACCCAGTTCGGACGCAACTGCTCCTAATCTGGGGGATATCAATCCAGGACGAATCCACTATAACAATATTGATTCGGAGTCTAACTACCTGTCAACCCTCCTCACTCAATCACTATCTGTGAAGACTCTACCTAGGCCTAACCTAGATATGACCATCGCAGGTCAATTCATTAACAGTGATGCTACACCACACCACTAGACACCTACCGGGGTATAAAATACAATTCAACGAACGGTTGGTTTGGAGACACACTCCTAAACACCTAAACACTCTTGCCTAAAGGGTTCAAGTGCTAGACTCACTAACTCTTTGCTTCAAAGCTTCTGAGATAGTAGCATTACAACTCAATAAACACAGTCCTAAGCATGCATATACGGAATGCACGAAAGGCTCACAAAGAGACTCGATTTGACACTCTAAAACCCTAAAAACCAAATACGGCTTGACTCTCTTAAGAGAACTAGGTCTTGGTCTTCATGTATTTATAGTCCTGAGCTGCTTGGACTACAAGGATTTATTTGTCTTCAAAATCTTGAAAACGCGTGCCTTTGATCTCCTTCAAAAATAACCTTGAACCAAAAGATTTGATTTTAAAATATATTTTCACATATTTTCAAAATAAATCTTTCAAAATATTGCTTCAGTAAATAGGCGAGGTTTCCCTTGTGTTGGCGCGCAAGTTAAACCTGAAACAAAGAAAATTAGGGTTCAAAGTAAAGCGGCGCGCTATAGGGCGCATTCTAGGGTTTCAAACCCAGCTGGCCACAGCTGGCAGTGTTGTTAGACAAATGTTACCACATCTGTCTCAACCTTTAGACTAGCATCTTGTTTTTGCAAAATGAAGCCAACATCTAAAAACTCAACAAAGATCCAAAGAATTCAGAGGAGAAGATTGCCTCAGAAGATGAAGAAGAAGGTTCACAATCTCTTGAAGTCATAGAGATTGGTGAAGAGACAGAGAGCGAAGAGATAGGCTCCAAGAGGAACTCAATCTGTAGCTGATAGAGTGAAACATAATAGGGGAAGGAAGGTGGAGATTCCCCAGTCCTACTTAGAAGAGAAGTCTCAGAAGAGGAAGCCAGAATCGTCAAGTGAATTTGAACCTGATGTCGAAGACAATGTCCCGGACATCATGTCAAAGAAAAGAAAAACTACACCCTCAACATCTTTCCATACTGAAGAGAATGAACATAAGTGGAAGATAGTAAGCCAAAGGAGAATGGCTGTGGAAAGGGAACTAAGCACTGAAGCACTCTCTTACAAGGAGATCACTACACTCCTTGCAGAAGCCAAACTCATGAAGACTGTGCTAGGAGTTGGCAAGTGCTATGAAAGGTTGGTAAGAGAGTTCTTGGTCAATCTATCAGAAGAGTGTGCTGAAGAGGAAAATGATGGCTATCACAAGGTGAATATGAGAGGAAAAATCATTGACTTCTCTCCAACTGTGATTAATAAGTTCTTGTGAAGAAGCATAGAAGCTGAGAGCAACAAAGTCCTGACACTAGACAAAGTTGCTGAGGAAATCACTTCTAGCCAAGCTGAGCAATGACCCAAGAAAGGACTACTTCCTACGTCCAAGCTGACTGTCAAGTACGCAATGCTCAACAAGATTGGCACAGCAAATTGGGCACCACCCAATCACAGCTCAAGTATTACCCCAAGTCTGAAAAACTCATATACCTCATAGGAAAAGGGAAGAAGGTAGATTTTGGAAAATATGTCTTCGAACAAACTATGAAGCATGTGGAAACTAATACAACAAAGCTACCAATAGCCTTCCCTAGCCTGGTTACTGGGATTATTCTTAGTCAACACCCAAGAATCCTGCTTCCTTAGGAACATTAGAGTAAGAGACCTCCACCAATATCCTTCAATCGTAAGCTGTTTGCTTAACCACATGTCACAGACATCACGTTCAAAGACAATGAAGCAGCTGTGACCTCTGCAGCACTGGATAGAAGCTCACAAAACATGGTACGGGCTGAGCTTATACAAGTATCTAAGGAGCTGGAGGAAATGATAAAATCAAGTACGATCAGAAAAACTTGTGTGGATAACTTGATTAAACAGCTGACGAAGAAAGTTGCTGAAAATGAAGGATCTGCTCATGCTGAGGCAGAGCAAGAAGAAGAAGAAGATTGAAGAACAGACCTTGGGTAACTTAGGAAAATAAGTACTTTTGTATTTTTCCTTTTTGCTCTGTTCATCTTCTGTAATTTTGTGGCCTACCAAATGTCCTAGACATTGGAGGCTTTGACATCCGACATTATGTGTGCAATTTTTGTAAGTTGTATCTCTCTTTTATCAATCAATGAATCTATTTTCCTTACCTTTGTCAAATTATGGTAAAAAGGGGGAGAAATAATTGATGATAAGAACATCTCTTTGGCAAGTAGAATCAATCTCTTGCTTTACGGATGAAAAATAGCAAGCTTTAAAAAAATAAAAACTAAAAAGCTATGATAAAATAAGTGTGTCCAGAGCAAAATTTAAATGCTCAATATGAACCTCTAAGAAGTCTAGTAAGTCTTGATCACTCTGATTAAGTACTTTCCGCTGCAACTCAAGACTTTGGTTCACTAAGTCACTAGGTATCACATCCTTGACTTAGAAAATTCACTGTAATGAATCATATAAAGACAAGACTAAGACTGTCTCATACTAGAAAAGGTTCATAACACATTCAAGATTGAAGAAGTCCTGAATATTGAAGACACACAAAGATTCTGAAGATCAAAGAGATTGAAGACCTGAAGATTCAGAATTGAAGATTGCATCAACAGAGATCAATTTGAAGATTGAAGAATTTGAAGATTGAAGACTGAAGAGTGCACACTCAACAAAGTGGTTAGTGGTTGTTTTAGCTATAATTTGTCAAAGGGGGAGATTGTAGTTCTTCTGAGATTGGCTGCATCATAAGGCTAAAACGACTTGATCATATTGACTTAACTGAAGCATCAATGCTGAAGTAATTAAGTCTAAACCACTTGTGCATGTTGAAGATGTACAGATGCAACATGTTGAACAAGATGTCCTAGACATCTTGTCGCTGGGTTCAGAGCATGCATAGGCAGCATGTTGAACCAGATGTCCCAAGACATGTGGGTAGGACATCTTGACCCAGTTCAGCTTAAAAGATAATGCTTATCCATTAAGCACGCATGTTTGTTTTAATTTGGATAAAACGCGAATCTTTTAGTAACAAGCTGAGATTAGGATTAATGATAAAGTTTGTTATTAATCCTATGTGTTAGATACGATTGAATTCGTATTTAATTAGTGGATAGAGATTAATTCTTTATCTTTGTGGAGTTTGTTTTGAAACAAGCTTGTTTTAAAACTAAATCTTATTTGAGTGCATCTGAAAGACTGAAGATTATCTGAAGAATTGCACGCCTATATAAAGGACTCAACACAGAGCTTAAAACTCAACCCACAATAACTGAAGATTGTGAGTCCAAAGTTTTGTACCCACTGTGCAAAACACTTAGTAGCTCTTAGTATCGTTCTTGGTACTTTGATGCTTATGTCGTTGAAGGTTGCCATTCAACTTTGTCTTTTAAACTGTTAAGTTTAAAGTTTTTTCGTCACTTGGGATTGGTGATTACAGGGAGTTGGGTAGGTTCTCATATTCAGGTTGACCATGGAAAGGTCCTTTTCAAGTCAGGCTTCAGGAATGAGTATTTCCTTATTTAGCTTACGCTGAGGTTCAAATATCAAAAGCCAAAAGGAATCTCTCATTTTTGTAGTAAACATCAAGACTCCTAAGAACTGCAAATCAGAACAGCTAATAGCGCTCTGATCAATTCAATGGAGCGTCTCCAGAATTCTTCAAACGACTATAATCTTCAACGTCCATTTTCTCATCTATAAAAGGAAGAAGATTTGTGAAGAATTATTATCAAGACTTACACTTCCAAACGTGCAAAAATGCTGTTAAAATTCTGAAGCTATTCAAACACTTAGAAACTTTGTGATAATTTTCTAAGAAGTCTTGTAACTGTGTTTTATTTTGTAAACACCTCTGATAGTCTCTCATATCTTTATTTTCATTAAACTTGTGAGAAGTCTCTTGCGTTTGTGCTTGAGCATTGAAAGTCTCTTGCTTTGTGCTTAAGCATCTGTAATCTTAGTGATTATAGTTAAATCTCTTGTGAAGGACAAGAGGACTGGACTACTCCTGTTAGTGGGAGGAACCAGTATAAATTTGTGTGTCTCTTTCTATCCCTATCCTCATATATTGTGTGTGTTAATTCATATCCGCTGCAAACTGTTTTTAAACTTAGCAAAATCTTAACTCAATTCAACCCCCCCCCCCCCCCCCCCCCCTTCTTGTGTGTTTTTCAACCTTCAATTGGCATCAGAGCACCGGTCTGTTGCTCTTCACTTAACAGTAAAAGATATAGGGTACTTAGTAGAAAAACATGTCTTCTTCTCCCACCTCTTCTACCAATACCGGACCAGAACATCATGTTGTTCCACCTCCACACAACTATGACAAAGAGAGAAATAGTGACAATCACAGAGATAAACCACCTTACTTCAACATGGATGATGATGAGTTATGGGATATAGTTGAGGAGGGTATACATTTTGATCACATGGATGATGAAGGTATTGTAAGAAATACCTACAGAAAGCTATTTGATACTGAAAGAAAGAAGAAGTATAAGAAGCATCACACTGTCAAAAATATGCTTATTGGTGCTATATCTCATGTTGAGTATTTGAAGATAACCAACAAATCTTGTGCCAAAACTATCTGGGATTCTCTATGCTCTACCGATGAAGAAAACAAGCAAGTTAAAGAAGCTAAGGCAAATATGCTAGTTCATCAATATGAGCTATTCAGAATGAAGGAAGATGAAGATATTGAAACCATGTATTCAAGGTTTCAAACCCTTGTCTCGGGTCTTCAAGTTCTGAAGAAAAGCTATACTGTACCTGATCATGTAAAGAAAATTCTGAGGAGTCTCCCTCCCAAATGGAGACCAAAGGTTACAGCTTTTCAGGAATCCAAGGATTTGGATAGTGTCTCTCTTGAAGATCTAATAAGCTCACTCAGAAGTCATGAGCTAGAACTTATGGCAGATGAACCTGTCAAGAAAATGATGTCCTTGGCTCTAAGCTCTGTTCAAAGTTCTTCAAAAGCTGTAAAGACCAAAGTTGTTGAACAAGAAGAAGAAACTTCTGATGATATGTTAGAAGAAAATTCTGAAAATGAGGAAATGGCTCTAATGGTTAGAAGGTTTCAGAAGTGGAATAAGAAATACAAAAGGTTTCCAAGCAAAGGAAATGGCTGAAGAAGCTCCTTCTCAAAAGACAAAAAGGAAGAACTGAACAAGTGTTATAACTGCAAGAAATCTGGACACTTTATTGCTGACTGTCCAGAAATGTCAACCAAGGACAAAGGAAAGAGCAAAAGCTTTGGGAAAGAAAAGTATAAAGAAAAGGTAAGGAAGAGTCTGTTAGCCACTTGGGAAACAATTGAAAATGACTCTGAAGGAAAAGATGATGAAGGAAATCTTGCTCTAATGGCAAATGCTTCTGAAGGTAACAACTCTGACAAAGATTCTGAAGATGATTCAGATGATGAAAGTGAGGTATATTCTAATATGACTAAATCTGAATTAATTGATTCTCTTAAGATTGCTGTGAAACATTATACTCAGATGGTAGGACAACATAAAATTTTGAAAAGCGTTCATGAATCATTGAAAAAGGATGCCATGATTCTTTATGAAGAAAATGAGTCTTTAAACATTCATATTTGTCATGTTGAATCTAACTATGTCTTGGCAGACAAGCTTGATGATGATCATGAAGATGCTCTCCATGAATTTATTCGTTGTACTTTCAATAGGAGTAAAATCGCTTCCATGATTTATCTTATGACTCGTAACTATGGTGAAGGCATTGGTTATTCTCGGTTTAAGAACTGGGATAAAACTCTGCAATTATATAGTTAGGATGATACTCCACCTGAATTATTCTAAACCCTTGTTAAAAGTGGTACACATGATCTGAAGTTATCCAATTCTGAAGGAGGTTCTGAACCTAAACTCAAAGACTCAGAAGTTCCAAGTTCTGCTGAACCCAAAATTTTTGAGCCCAAGAGTTCTCAAGTTAAGGCTCAGAAGTCATCTGAACCTCTGAAAAATCAAGGCAAAGATTCTTCAGATCCTTGCTTGACCTTTGGAACTGTGATATACTCCAAATCAAAATCTAAGAACAAAATTAAGCCTAAACATCCTTGTCAAAGCTTAATTAACTCTAGATCTTATGTTTCTCATGGAAAACAAAGGAGGAATATAATTCAGAAGACTAACTCAAAAGGACCCATCAGAATGTGGGTACCAAAATCTGAAATTGTATTTGCTTCAGATGCTCACTCAAGGAAAGGTAAAGCAGCAGCCCTGGTACCTGGACAGTGGTTGCTCACGACATATGACGGGAGAAAAGCATATGTTCCAAACCCTAACTCTGAAAGAGGGAGGAGCTGTGGGGTTTGGAGGAAAACAAAAAGGGAAGATCATTGGTATAGGTACAGTTGGTAATTCCTCCCTTTCCATTAAAGATGTTTGGTTAGTTGATGGACTCAAACACAATCTATTGAGCATTAGTCAATTTTGTGACAATGGATGTGTTGTTACATTTGATAAGGAATCATGTACTGTGTCAAAAAACTCTGACAAATCCATAGTATTCAAGGGAATGAGAGTTGGCAATGTTATAAGGTAAACTTTTCTGATTTGGTTGACCAAAAGATTATATGTCTTTTGTCTCTGAGTGACGAGAAATGGTTATGGCACAAGCGTCTTGGTCATGCTAACTGGAGGTTGATCTCTAAGCTTAGCAAGCAAAAGCTTGTTAGTGGATTGCCTGACATTGATTATCACTCAGACACACTCTATGGCTCATGTCAAAAAGGAAAATTTGCCAAGACTTCCTTCAAGTCTAAAAACATTGTCTCTACTTCCAGACCCTTAGAATTGCTTCACATTGATCTGTTTTGTCCTGTTTCTACGGCCTCTATCAATGGTAAGAAATATGGATTAGTTATAGTTGATGATTTTAGTAGATGGACTTGGGTAAAATTCATTCGTTCTAAGAGTGAAGCATTTAAGGTGTTTTGTGACTTCTGCATACAAATACAAAGTGAAAAGGATCTTCGGATTCTGAAGGTTAGAAGCGATCATGGGGGAGAGTTCGAAAATGAGTCTTTCGAATCTTTCTGCTCAGAGCATGGAGTAATCCATGAATTCTCTTCTCCTAGAACACCACAGCAGAATGGTGTTGTAGAAAGAAAGAATAGATCTTTGCAAGAAATGGCTCGTACCATGATGCTTGAGTCTAACCAAGCTAAGTATTTGTGGGCAGAAGTAGTGAACACTGCTTGCTATGTTCAGAATAGAATCTTTATAAGACCTATTCTGAACAAAACTGCTTATGAACTGTTCAAAAGAAGAAAACACAATATTTCTTATTTTCATCAGTTTGGGTGTACATGTTATATTCTAGACAACAAGGTCTATCGAAAGAAATCTGATGCTAAGGCTTATAAGGGCACCTTTATAGGATATTCTGAACGCTCAAAAGCATACAGATTGTATAATTTTGAAACTCATACAGTTGAGGAATCTATACATGTTAGATTTGATGATAAAGAGCCTGAAAATAAAATGTTAGAGCAAGCTGAGAACTTTGCAGAATTTCAAATCTCCTCAAAGTCATCTGAATGTAAAGATCTCTATATTGTTGTATATCCTTCTGAGACTCAGAATGAAAGTGTATCTGAAGATCATTCAGAAGAAGAACCTATTCAGATGACTACTCAACCCAAAAGTAAATTCAAGTACAGATCATCCCATCCAGAGGAATTAATTGTTGGTAATAAAGATAGTCCAAGGAAGACCAGATCTGCATTCAAAGAGAATGAATCCTTAGTTGGTCTAATTTCCTTAATTGAACCCACAAACATAGAAGAAGCTTTATCAGATGATGGATGGATCATTGCAATGCAAGAGGAACTCAATTAATTTGAAAGAAATGATGTTTGGGATCTGGTACCAAAGCCCAAACACAAGAACATTATTGGAACAAAATGGGTATTTAGGAACAAGACAAATGAACAAGGAGAAGTTGTCAGAAACAAAGCTAGATTGGTTGCTCAAGGCTATAGTCAGCAAGAAGGCATAGATTTCACTGAAACCTTTGCACCAGTGGCAAGACTTGAAGCAATTAGACTTCTTCTATCTTATTCAGTCAACCATGACATCACTCTATTTCAAATGGATGTTAAGACTGCATTTCTGAATGGAGTGATTTCTGAAGAGGTCTATGTTAAACAACCTCCTGGTTTTGAAGATGTGAAGTGTCCTGATCATGTGTTCAAACTGAAGAAATCTTTATATGGTTTGAAACAAGCTCCAAGGGCTTGGTATGAAAGGTTAAGTATTTTCCTTCTAGAAAATGGTTTTGAAAAAGAACATGTTGGTAACACTCTCTTTAGAAAAACCTTAAAAGATGATATCTTAATTGTTCAAATTTATTTTGATGATATTATTTTTGGTTCAACTGATGCTTCTCTTTGCAAGAATTTTTCTAAGGTTATGCAAGATGAGTTTGAAATGAGTATGATGGGAGAACTAACATTCTTTCTGGGAATTCAAATCAATCAAAGAAAAGAAGGAGTATATGTTCATCAAACCAAATACACAAAGGATTTATTGAAGAAATATGGTCTTGAAGACTGTAAGCCAATGTCTACTCCTATGCATCCCGCTAGCAGTCTTCTGAAGGAAGAATCTGAAGGCAAAGTGGATCAGAAATTATATAGAGGTATGATTGGTTCCCTCCTTTATCTCACTGCTTCTAGACTAGATATTTTGTTCAGTGTATGCTTGTGTGCTAGATTTCAATCAGATCCTAGAGAATCTCATCTAACTGTTGTTAAGAGAATATTTAGATATCTAAAAGGAACCACTAATCTTGGATTGCTTTATAAGAAATCCTTAGACTATAAGCTAATTGGATTTTGTGATGCTGACTATGCTGGTAATAAAATTGAAAGGAAGTCAAATAGTTGAAACTGTCAATTTCTAGGTGAAAACCTTATATCATGGGCTAGTAAGAGACAAGCAACTATTGCTTTATCTACAGCAGAAGCAGAGTACATTTCAGCTTCTAAGTATTGCACACAATTGCTTTGGATGAAACATCAGTTGGAGGATTATCAGATAAGGATAAGTAGTATACCACTTCTTTGTGATAATACTGCTGGTATTTGTTTGTCTAAGAATCCTATTTTACATTCAAGAGCAAAACACATTGAGATTAAACATGACTTCATTAGGGATTATGTTCAGAAGGGAGTAATTGAGATTCAATTCATTGATAATGAGCATCAATGGGCTGATATCTTTACCAAACCTCTTGCTATTGATCGTTTTGACTTTATCAAGAAAAATCTGAACATGGTTTTTATTTCTGAATGATGATTCTGAATGTTGTTAACTCTAAATGAATAACTTAGATTCTGAAGCACTCACTCACCTGAAGCAATCAGAATTATTTATTATTTAATATGATTTCTTGTGACTCAGATACCTACTCTAAGTGTTAGTTGACTGCTCAGTTTCTCTAACTGACAGCTGGCTCCTAAAACACTACTTATCTGTGTAACTTCCCATCATGTCTAGTAACCGCTGGGTAATGGAGGAGAGCTAATGATGATTTTATTAAAAGTAACTGCCACACCCCCATTACGTCACTATCTTGTTTCCCCCAATATTTACATTGATTTGAAAAATTACACTATAATTACTTATTCACACACTATTCACTATCACTTCTCACATTTTCTAATCTAAACATCCGTCTCTCAAAATTCTCTCTCTCTCTTCTTCAACCTTACAATGGCCTCTTCATCTTCTGCTCGTATCATTCCAAAACCCATTGATGTTGAATCACACAAGATACTGTATCCAGAAATCCTGAACCATCTCCACTTCGTTTCGAACAACTTGAACTTGTTGCAGAGAGTCCCATAGATTTTGAATCGTTTAGGGTAAACGATTTGGATTTAAAAGGTTATTTTGAACTTCAAGGATGGATGAACTACTTTGATATGCTAAATGGTATCTATCAAAATCTGGTTAAGGAATTTTGGCTTGGCGCGAAATTTTTTACAAAGGAAAAGGCTTTGAAGGAATTGGAAAAGAAAATTGCTGAGAATCCAGAAGCAAATGCAAATAAGTCAAGAGAGGAACTGGGTTTGAAATCATTGACTAGTATTGAAATTCGTTCAACAGTTCTTGGAGTACCTGTCACAATCACTAGGAATCACTTCTCTGAGCTTCTTCAGATTCCTAATGAGGGGTTCTTTCAGGTTGACACTGACAAAACTGCAGCTCTCACAAGGTACATAACTGAGATTAAAGAAACTTTATATGAAGATTCAAAGCAAATGGGAAGAACTTCTGGGTTGCATAAGATGGTGAAGGTTCTGCATACAGTATTGCTTGCTACTATTATTCCAAGGGTTGGAGGAACTGATCAACTTTCCTGGGATCAAAGGCATATTCTTCTTTTCTTAGTAAAACGTACTAAGTTAAATTTGCCAGCTTATCTCTTCCATTTTCTCTGTACCTATGTTAGAAACACCACAGATAAGAATAAGCACTGGGTTGCTTTTCCAAGATTGCTTTCTGAGCTCTTCTTTCAATGGCGGTTGGTAGATAAGTTAAGGGAATTTGGGGCTCCAGAGACTGTTGTTGAATCAAGAAATCCTTTCTTGTCTGCTGAAAATTTGTGCTCTGTGCACAAGATTTCCAAGGATAATCTGCAATATCCTAATCCTCCTGAAAAGAAAAGGATCAATTCTCTCAGAGATGACATTCATCATGTCTTCAAAAATGAACCTATGGAGGTCATTGCTCACTACATAGCTGCTAGGCGAGCAGAAGGAGTTTATCTGACTCTTGATGACTTGCAATCTGAACCTGAGGATGACTACATCAAGAAAATGAAGCGACCAAGTAAGAAGAAAGATTTTGAGGCTGCTGAAGGCCCAGAAAAGAAAAAGGCTAAGAAAGGGAAAAAGATGAAGAAGATTTCTGAGGCTGTTGATCATTCTGAACGATCACCTCAGAAAAATGCACCAAGGGAAGAGCCTTTTGTGACTCATGTGGATGATGGTTCTGAGAGTGAAGCCGGTTCAGAAAATTACCTTAGAATCTACTTCAGGTATTCCCTCATCTTGCTTAGATAATACTGCTAATATTGCTCAAACTGTTAAACCCACATCTGAACAACCTCAACCTACTCAACCTCAACCATCCTCAACATTGATTCCATCTGTTGCTCAACCATCTGTTGATGAGTCTCAACCCATCAACATGATGTTTCCAAATAGTGACCAAGTTTTTCCTGCCTTTCACACTCTCTCTGAATCCCCCTCTGTTTCTGAAATCCAAAATGTTGTGGATCATGCTTCAGAGTGTATTGACAGTGTTGCATCTCAGAGAAATGCCACCCTTCACCAACTTCACTCTAAATTTCAAGAACTCCACCATATTGAACAACAACAACAACAACAACAACAACAACAAGATCAACCACAATCTTCCACTATTCCTCAATCCACTGATAGCCTCCATCACCTTGAACAACATCTTCAAGGTGATCTTGTGTTTTCTCATTCATCCTCTCAGAAATCATCTATTCATCATACTTCAACATCTGCTCCTACAGTCACTTCTGAAACAACCACTGAACCACCAAAATCCCCTCAGAAATCTCCTATCAACATTTCTGAACATGCACCCTCAGCCATGGATATTGATCAATCTGAACTATTGATTGATCAAAATTCTGAAACAATTGTTGAACAACCATCTGAACCACCAAAGTCCACCTCCCTAAAATTGCCAACTCAAGATCCTACCACCTCTGTTGTTAATCCCATTTTACCACCATCACCTGGCACAGACTCAGATCTTGAGGAAATTATTCTTCATTCTGAAACATCACCTTGCTTCACTATGGTCCTCAACACTGACCTTCCCATTTCTTTCAGACCCACTAAAAGAGTCATTCAGCTTTCTGACTCTGATTTAGATTATGAATACTCTTTTACTTCAGAATCTTCCTATGAACATCTCCCTCGACCTCCACCACCTCCTGTATCCAATGACCTGTTTGAGCGTATTAGTAATAAAATCTACAGGAAGGCAAAGGCACTTCATAAAATCTAATGAATCCTAGAGACTACATCTTGGCTTTGGATGAAGTAAGAGAGGAAATTCTTAGGGATATTTATCATCTAGTGAATGGTGATCTCAATGAGATGATGGACTATCAGAAGGCTCTGAAGGATTGGTTGGATAAGATCAAGGAAGGTCATCTGAGGCTCTCTTAGAAGGAAGCTCGCCATTGGCAAGAATAATACCTCAGCAATCATTTCTCTTTGTCTATGCAGAGCTCTCTCTCTCTACTCATCTGAAGTTCTCCTTGGATTCTGGTGATTTGTTTGTTAGCAAGGATGTGATTGATAATGCTGCTTCTTCCTTAGAAATTACTGCCATTCAAAAGGAACTAGAGGCTCAGAAGCAAAAGCAAGCTGAGTTGGATGCTAAGATTTATACCCTTGCAGCACAACAAAATGAGAAATTTGAGCGCCTTGAGGCTAAGCAGGATGCCATGGCTAATGATCTGAAGACTCTCATCACCCTTCTTACCTCTAAACCTTAGGATTTCTTCTTAGGCACTTTATTTCGTTTCTATCTGAACAATTTTACTTTGGTTATGCTATGTTTTTAGCATTATTTTGTTGGTTTGTTTATATCTTATCTTTTTAATTATCTTTGAATTTGATGCTTTTCTTTATGTTTGTTCTATCTATGCTTGCATTTTTGTTTAACTCAAAACTATAAACATTCATAAACATTGAAATCCTTTTATTCATAAGCAACAAGTAGTACATTTTATAACATCATTACATTCTTTTTGCTAAAAATACTACTTTGCTTCATTCTTCCATATTTCATGAAGCTTTCAACAAATTGGCTGGCTTTTCTTTCTATCTCCAGTGCTGCCTTCAAACGTTTTTCCAAACGCTCCTTTCTTTCCTTCATAAGACTGACCTCTTCTTCTAATTTCTGTCTCTCCAATTCTCTCTGCATCTGCTCTTCATTTTCTCTATCCATCTCTTTAAAAACTATTGTTTTGAAAATTGATAGCTTTTGCATCTTTAAGGTACTCCTTTTATAGCATGTTTTTCACCTCGTATCTAGCGTTTTCAAACTTTTACCGTTGAATGCATTTACTGCTGGTGGTTGTTTGCTGTGTTCATTTAGTGCCCTGTAACTTGTGCTTTGACTGACCCGTTTTTGATAATGACAAAGGGGGAGAAATATTTATATTCTTTATGGCAGTAAAATTAAATTCCGAAGCTCTAAAATCTGAACTCTTCTCTTGTTAAGTTCTATTAAAGTCTTTTAAACTTTTAATGAGGGGGAGTAATAAATTTTGTCCAAAATAATTTCATATAATATAAGATAAGCTTGCAAACCATATCTTATATTTGTCAATCTGAAGAAATAGAGCTTGCAAACCTCTAATTCTGAAGGTAGAATATATGAAATAATATTAGACATTATGAATTACTCTTAGACTGTTTTATATTTATCATTGATAAACTTTTGAAGGTTATCAGACTCAGGGGGAGCTTGCAAACCTCAGAACCTGAAGTCAAAATGTTAAATAAAAACAACAACAATTGATTTTAAATACATATAGTTGTCATCATCAAAAAGGGGGAGATTGTTGGAACAAAATTGGTTTTGTATCTCTTTAATTGATTTTGATGATAACAATGTATTTAAAGTTAAATTGGAATACTAATAATTTACTCTAGTGTGCAGGATTAAAAGTTAAAATTTGCGTCTATAAGCACATTGGAATTTCTGAAGGAATTACTTCTTAGCGTATCTTATCCGAGCTTACAAAAATTCTGAAGCTAAATATTTCTGAACGTTCATCAGAGATATTTCTGAAGCTACACCTGAGAGTACAACTTTCTTGAAGATTGTGTCTGACTTGGTCTTAGCGTAGGAATCAAGAGTGAAAAGGGTTGACCATGGAAAGGTCCTTTTCAAGTCAGGCTTCAGGAACGAGTATTTCCTTATTTAGCTTACACTGAGGTTCAAATATCAAAAGCCAAAAGGAATCTCTCAATTTTGTAGTAAACGTCAAGGCTCCTAAGAACTGCAAATCAGAACAATTAATAGCGCTCTGATCAATTCAATGGAGCGTCTCAAGAATTCTTCAAACGGCTATAATCTTCAACGTCCATTTTCTCATCTATATAAGGAAGAAGATTTGTGAAGAAATATTATCAAGACTTACGCTTCTGAACGTGCAAAAATGCTATTAAAATTCTGAAGCTATTGAAACACTTAGAAACTTTATGATAATTTTCTAAGAAGTCTTGTAACTGTGTTGTATTTTGTAAACACCTCTTATAGTATATCAAGTGTCCCTCTCATATCTTTATTTTCATTAACCTTGTGAGAAGTCTCTTGCGTTTGTGCTTGAGCATTGGAAGTCTCTTGCTTTGTGCTTGAGCATTTGAAGTCTCTTGCTTTGTGCTTGAGCATCTGTAATCTTAGTGATTATAGTGAAATCTCTTGTGAAGGACAAGAGGACTGGACTGCTCCTGTTAGTGGGAGGAACTAGTATAAATTTGTGTGTTTCTTTTTATCCCTATCATCATATATTGTGTGTGTTAATTCCTATCCGCTGCAAACTGTTTTTAAACTTAGTAAAATCTTAACACAATTCAACCCCCCCCCCCCCCCCCCCCCCCCTTCTTGTGTGTTTTTCAACCTTCATTTTAGTTTTATTTTCACATATGAATTCATATAATATTATAACCATGTTAAAAAATTATAAATTTTTGTGGGAGAAATTCTTATAATATTATAACCATAAACATAAAAAATGTGAAAATACACAAGAGTTTAATTAAAAGTTAGTTTTCAAAATTGTGACAATAAATATTTGTAGGACTAAAAGCAAGGTTGTCAAAACCGGACCGAACCGGCCGGTCGGACCGTTCAGACCATGAACCGGTGATGTATCTGGTACGGTCAGGCCTGCAAACCGGCCTGCAGACGAACCGGTAAAAAACCGGTCGAACCGATCATGAACCGGAAAAAACCGGTGAACCGGCCGGTTCAGGCGGTTCGATGGTTCCATTTTATTTTTTAAAAAAGAAGGTCAAAACAACGTCATTTTATATATATATATATATATATATATATATATATATATATATATATATATATATATATATATTTAAAAAAAAAACCAAACAATGTTATTTGGTTTTATTTGTAAAAGAAAAATTAAAAAATAACACAAGTTACAAACGATGTTATGGTACGTACTATTTTGTGTTATTGGATTTAGTTATTATGTAATTTTTAATTTAGTTTGTATTAAAAAATTTATGTATAATGTACTAAAGTTTTAATTTTATATTAACTTTATAACATTTCATCTTTTTTATGTGTAACAATAAGAAATATTAAGTCATTATTTATTTTTTTTATTTATATATTAATTAAAATATATATTTACTTAAAAAGTTAATGAATATATTTACTTGAAATATATATTTACTTAAAAAGTTATTGAACCGATAAGTTCACCGGTTCGATGGCCGGTCCGGTTTTGAAAACCTTCACTAAAAGTTAATAAAAAATTTTTATAAACTAAAAGCAAAACTCGAGATATTTATAGATCAAAACATATTTAATTCGAATAGTAATAGCCTAATAATTAATACTAACTTAAAAAAGACCAACACATCATATAGATACACCGAAGAGACATTTAAAGATAATTATATTCTAAGAATGGTGTTTTCACAATATAAAGTGATCATAAACTTTTTATGTCTATATATGCAAACAAGAAAAATAAATGGCTAAAATTATAAAGTTTATTTATGTTATGATTATTTTCCTTTTCATGCGGATCGTAATTGCTAGTATGTTAGTCTAGCATTCTACCAATATTTTTTATTTCTTATTTCTTATTTTTCATTTTGTTTTTATTCAAATATTTCTTATTTCTTATTTCTTAGAAGCTACTTGAAAGTTAAAAGTGAAAATAAAAGCTTTCGAAAAAAAATCTAAAGTTATTTAGTAATTATTTTTTTTAGCTCCAAATTAGATTAAACTAAATTTATTAAAGATAATAACAAACTTAAAAAAAGATAATAACATCTAATAATATTGAAATTAAAACAAACTTAAAAAAAGATAATAATAACGGATAATAATGAAATAAAAATAAACTTAAAAAAAGATAATAAATACCAATTTTTCTCTAAAAGTAGGTTTCAACCTCTTCTCTTAGAAGCACTTTTTATTTAATTTTGTACATCGAAAATTTTTTGCTTGGCCCTTCTTCTTCTTCTTCTTCTTCTTCTTCTTCTTCTTCTTCTTTTGTATTTTAAATATTTCTTCTCTATCTTATAAACAATGTACCATTCCATATTATTAACATTTATTTTTCCTATTTTTGTCATAGGATTATATTTTTGTGAAGATGATGAAGATTGTCCTGATATTGAGTGCGAGGCTTATAATGAACATGCTTCATGCATAACGGGTGTTTGCCGATGCATGCCATGGTGGTTGTTGATTAAGTTCAAATATACTTTAAATATATGATGAGTATACTTGTCTTTGCAATTATAATGTTGATACAATTATAGTATTTCTTTGAAATTTTTTCAATCAGCTAAATTGTGTGTATATATATAGGAAAATTGATACTATTATAGTATTTCTTTTCAAATTTATTCAATCCACTAAAGTGTGCGTATGTATATATGGGAATGTTAATGCACACCCACTCTTTTTATTGAAGGTGTGCATTATAGCAACATTCATCTTAGGATGTATTTAATAACTTTTGAATTATTTTTCGTTAACATACATTTTAAAAAATAAATGGGTGTATTATAGCAAATATCTATAGGAGAATTTCTAACTTATACCCATTTATTTTTAAGAAAGAGTATTTTACCAGCGTGCATCTCAAGGTATATTTAACTACTTTTTAATTATAACTTGCTAATGCACATCTTCTAAAAATTAACTGGGTGTATAACACCCCTTATAATATTATCTAGAATATATCATACGAATATTAATAATAAGTACAGAATGCATTCAAATTACAAAGGAAAGATTAGGCATAAGAACGCAATGAAAAATGTCTAGCACAATGCTTGACTAGGTGAAGTTACAACATTACCTAAATGACAAGAGTTCCAAAATTGGAACATGACGAAGAAATACAAGAAATAAACACTCTTGTCGAGACACCTATGAGACCTCTTGAAAAGCTCCATAGCTTGCTTACTCTTGTCGGAACCCATCGAATTACCTCTAAATAAAAGTGCGGGGATGAGATAATTTCTATATCTCAGTGAATTCCGTTTACTTGATGTTAGAACCTTAGCTAACCTTCCCGTCAGTTGATCAAAACCTGAATAAAATCTTAACATAACATAATGATAAAACCATAAAGTAGTAAAGCAATAAGGTGTATCACACAATTACTTATCTTGATTCGTTTTATCCTTCAAAGATCACTTCGGGGTAAGCCGATCCCAAAATGCCTGACACTGCGTTTATACCGATAATAATGCACGTCGGGTTCCACCTTAGGCTTACGATTCTTATTACATAACTTGGATTCTAAAACGAATCCCCTGACATGGTACTAATGACCATGCGTCTGATATGGTATTAATGACAACACATAACGATCATCTAACAATTCTAAAATACTAGAAAACTTGATTTATATGTTCCAATCTCGGAAACCATTTCCCAATGTTGGCCCATCAATTATCTTAATATCTTAGTGACAAAAGTCACCTATGTGACTAGCTATCTAACCGACATAATTCTTTCCAGCTATCCCAAGTATTGAAATTTATCTTAGAATCCTCACTGCATTTTGGCAAGTGTATCAATTTGTTATCAAATAATAATTCACACTCTAGGTATCTAGAATGAATTCGTATCCACAGAAATCGTGCCAAAGCATTATCGACATTATCTAAATTCGTGGTTTTACATTCGCTTTAGATTTTAAAAAAGATTTTTGTTTTATAAAAAGAAGTGATATGCGTTGCAGAAAAGTAAAAGTTTTATTCGAGAAATATAGAGAATCGATATGGTGGTTTGAACTTACTCCCTTCTTCATACTTGACATGATCGGTGTATAACATAGTTATTCAGATTATTATTCGGTGTTGATTTTATCCTTGTTATGGTAGTACCTTACTACTACCCTAAAATATGTGAAGTTTCCCTACATTAACAACTAAGGTACCTACGAGAGTCTAACCTCGATGTGTCACATACCCTAATTACTAAATGAGTTATTCAACCTACATGCATTATGTTCATCAACCCACAAATGCCTCTAGATCATAGTTTCATGCTGATGACGGTAGTTTATATGATGTTCTTAGTATTATTTATTATTAGTTTAGTATCAGTTTTAGACCAATTACAAGGCAAAAACCTAAAGAAGTGAAGCTACTTGTCCAAGAAGTCAAGAATTGAAGAAAATGCATAAAAAGAGGCTAAAATGAAGAAAATGCGCAACTTTCAGTCTGTGGACCACAATTTGAGCTACGAGTATCGGATTGAGACACGGTCAATTGCGTTGGAAAGCTAAAACGAAGAGCTACACCTTTCATGTTGAAGCAAAAACGTAATTTTGCAGTGCCATCGTTCTACGATGGCATTCATCGCAGTACGATGGAGCTGCTTATTGGCCAAGACACGATGGCATTCATCGCAGTACGATGGAGCTGCTTATTGGCCAAGACAGCACAAATTTTATTTTTAAAATAAATCTTTTCATCGTACCATGATGGCATGTATCGTGGTACGATGGCATTACTTGGTGGCTAAGTAAGCTAAACAATTAAGCAACAAAATCCTATGGTCATCGTGCCACGATGGGATCCAACGTACCACGATGGAGCGCAATTTGAAAGCCCAAATCCAATAGAAAAACTATAAATAGAGCTCTCCTACTTCACAATTATTCATTCAGAAATTTAGAGAAATATTTCTCTGCAAAGAGCAAAGGAGGAGGAGCTCTAGGGAAGAAACTTTCTCCTTTGAACGGGAAATGCACCTTCCTCCGCAAGGGAGCAAGGTTATTGGTATGCATTATTTTGATTCTTGTAATTTAATTATGTCTATTAGTAGCTAAACTCCTTTAGGTCAGGTGGAGAAGATGAACTCCCTTATGAATGCTGGCATTATGTAATATGATTTAAAGTTTATATAATTTTCTATGCAGCTTTAATTATTCTTTTGTCTATGTTTTAACTACGTAACTTGATTGATGTACACAATTAGGGAACACTCTTAGGGATGGTGATATCTAGCATTGCGCCTTAGGGCCATGGTTTATCACTGGCTGGCAACTAACATCAATAGGGTTAGTGAGATTTAATATTATGCCTCAAGATTAGAATTACCCAAAGATCGGCAACTAACTTATAGGGTTAGTGATCTAGTATTGTGCCTCAAAACCGGCAGCCAACCCAGACCAATAGACAATGGCTTAATCACATCAGTGGTTAAAGGGTTAGAGAACTAATGAAACCGAACTTAATTGACTACATATTCAGAGTCTAAATAATTAGTATAAGAATGTGAAACGTGTCCCACACGAGGTTTCTAACTAGTAATCAGGATTCTTTATACTTGTAATTAGGGTAATTATCGTACACGGTTATTACTAATTATATTAGTTCACCAATAATAAAAAGGAATAGTCAACGATATAGCACCAGCAGGAATAAGGGAGGGATTCCAACTACTTATCCTATCTTCAGAAATTGTCTTTCTTTCTAGTTATATTCTCTGTTTTTGAATCTAAAAATATCCCAACTTATAAAGCGGAGGCAATCTCAACAAATCCTAGAATAAGCTTAGTCATCGAGGCGCTGTCCCCGTGGATACGAACTCATTCTACTCAGTAGAGTGTGAATTATTACTCGACGACAGACTGGTACACTTGCCAGACCGTAGTCAAGTTTTTGGCGCCGTTGCCGGGGACGGTGTAGACGAAGCTGTTATGCTAATTTTAGGAAAATAAAAAAATAAAAAATCTTTATAAAAAAAAAATAAAAAATCTTTATAAAGAAATAAAAATCTTTATAAAAAAAATATATATTTATAAAAAAATAAAAAATCTTTTAAAAAAATATATTTTTTTATAAAAATCTGTTCTTGCAAATTTAAATCTACAAAGGTTATGGCTAGGAAAAGGCTTGGTATTTAAGCGATCCTTGTGATCCACCTCCCTTACTTGGGAATCTCTGTGGTGATAGACTTGCAAAAATAATAAAAAAATAAATTTTTTTGAAAAATCTTGCCTTGATCTCTGATTATTATCATTGTTATTGTGCTTTACTACTAATCAAATTCTTTGAGTTTAAGCAATGACACTCAGATGGGAAAATTTTCCAGAGGAATTAAATGAAATTAATGGCTACATCTTTGGAGAATCTGGCTCAATTTGGGTGATTTATCCAAAGACCTACTGGATTGAATTCATGGAAGAAAAGGAGTCTATAGCACAAGAAGGAGCGTCAACTGAATTAGTTACAATCCAAATTGAGCCAGATTCCAAGGGAGATATAGGGAAAGACTCTGAAGTCGAAAAAGTAGTAGAATGGGACAAAGATGTGTAAGTGCACCAGTTCATCCTCATGTTTTAATAATTGTCAAAACACATGAAAATAGAGTAGAACATATTTTGGCAACATTACAAATCACTTGACAGCGTGAAACCTTTTTACAAACTTTGAAAAATTGATTTTTAGGTATTATGTATCGATACATAAAAACGTGTATCGATACAAAAGTGGTCACTCAGAGGCAGAATGGCTTCTGTGTATCGAATCATGCTTACATGTATCGATACACACCCCTGCTTCTCAGAAAACCAGAATGTGCTTGATGTATCGAATCATGCCTACATGATTTGATACATATCAGTCAAGATTTCAAGAAACTGATATATGTATCGATACACATACGTGTTTGTATCGATACATAGGTCAAAATTTTCAAATTTGAACGCTGGTCAAAGGGTTTGTATCGATACACACTAACCTTTGTATCGATACATGTCTGTTAAATTTTGCCTAAATTTGCTCAATCCTATTTTCTCTATAAATAGCAATGTGATTTGTCATTGTAAAGAAGAGAAAACTAGTGTGAAAGATCAGAAAACACTTTGGGTACAAATTGAGTAAGGATTTGCATCAAAGGGTTTTATTCATCACAAATTCATCATCTTCATCAAGGATTGCAATCAATTTGGTTATTGAGTATGGGATCAATTCCATAGAGGTTGGGTTCTTGTGTGATAACGTTCGATACGGTTCGCGGTGAATCAGAATCGTGATCGGGTTGAATTGTGTGACGAAGGTTCTAGTGTTTCTCTCAAGCGATTCAAGATAGTGCGTGTCTTGAAGGTTTTCGACAGCAAGAAACGAAGGACTCAGCTGGACGATCGGGTGCGGTTCGGCACAAGGTTGATCGTTGGAATCAGAGGGCGAAGTTTCGTTGTGTGTTGAGGTTATTCGCATTAGTTTACGTTTGTATCGTTATAGTCGTATAAGGTCAATTGTAAACTGTGCACTCCTAGTTCAAAACGTTTTTGATCTATAAACTCTCAAATAACCCGTTTGGTTATTTGGGGGGAGACGTACTCGGACATACGCGTGGACGACGCGAAATCCGAGGAACTCCCTAATCACATCGTGTGTGTCTCTCTCTCTCTCTCTCTCTCTCTCTTTTAATTTTCGCTATTTCGTTAATTTGATTATCGGTTAAATTTTTGTGTTCGTATTGGTTCACAAAAATTCAATCGACCATTACTTGATTGTGATTGTTTTGGATTGTGATTGTTAACTTGTTTTGGGATTAAAATTCAATTCGTTTAATTTTGAATCCTTTTTGATTTCGAACACGTTTCAAGTCTTTTCGAAAATCGTTCTAGGCTTTACTATTTTTCCTTTGGTCAACGGTGCGTAGACTACCGATCCGGTGGTTCTTCCGCTCGCGCGACTAATCGAAACAATTTTCAAAAACACGTTGTTTTAAGGGGTCACTTATTCAACCCCCCCTTCTAAGTGATAAGCCGAGTAGTCTAACAAGATGAACAATTGCTTATCCTGGAGACTATCAACGAAGAGGGTGCAAAATACAATACACCCATAGAACTAGCCTATGAATTATTCAACGAGTTCATCCAAAGACCTCGAAGACATGAGTCCATTTTGGACAATTGGGTTGAGTTCAATGAAGAAAAGGAGTTTGAAGCACAAGGAGGAATGTCAACTGAGTCAGTTGCCACCCAGAATGAGCTAGAGTCCATAGGCGATGAAAGTCGACACTCTGAGGTTAATGAAGTACCCTCTGAAACCTCAAGAAGTAAAGAGACAGAAATTCCAGAAGAGAAACTAGAAGCAGGCTCACCAAAAGAGGAGCAACCACAAAAGAAACCTCAACAATAGCGGGACGACCCAAGAAGTCTCTCAATACCTTGTTCTATTGGGGAGGTGAATTTTAAAGAAGCACCCTGTGACCTTGATTCTAACATAAATTCAATGTCTTTGTATCATGTAGACAGGTTGAAAGAAGCACATGATGAACAAAAAGATCAAGAGCAACAAAAAGAACAACCTAGCAACAAAGGCGAGGAAAAAGCAGAGATAGATAAAGTCATTGATATGATTTGAGCTTTGTTTGCTACAGTCAAGCTGAAGAGGGTATGGAAGCAATATCCTCCGTTTCTCAAATTCTTGGGATTCTTAACAAAGAAAAGGAAGAAGACGGATGATATATTCCATCTCTCATATAAGACGCCCTAACAGTCTTCTGACGTCTAGCTAATGACTTTAAAGAAGCGCTTCCTGTGAGGCAACCCAAGGTATTTTTATTGCTTTCATTTAAATTCTCGCATTTTTAAGTTTTTCAAATTAAGGTAATTTTCAAAACTACAAGATCTATTTTCACAAAGGGAATGAATGTAAAATTTTTATGCCCAAAAAGAATTTTAAAAGAGTTGTTCCAAAGGTCATCGTGTAACAAATTTCCTACTGTGACACGATGAAAATAAAAACTTTTGAAAAACATGGCATTGGAACAACCATCGTGCAAGGAAACTGGTCATGATACGATGAAAGTTTGGAAGTTACAAAAAGAAACACCGGTTGCAACACTTACACGATCCAACCCGTTAACCCTACACTTCTAAGCCGTCAAAATACACCATCATCATTTCTTTCCTATTCATTCATCCATCACCACATAAATAAAAACTCCACATTTTTCCTACCCATCCATCCCTAAAACTTCTATAAAGCCATTAGACCACAAATTTGTCACAATTGCACCAAAGAAAAATAAAAAATAACCTCCAGATTTTTATCCACTCAAGATGAAAGGATGAATGAACGTCTCAAATCCCAAGTAAAGGAGAGACGATATCTTGGGACAGAGACGAAGACATTCTTAACCGGGCAAAAAGGCTTATCACCAAATTAAGCAACAGAAGACAAAGTCAACTATCAAACCTGATAAGTCACGGTGCACAATGAGTGAAAAGGTGAAGTAGCTATGACAATTTTACAAAAGTTCAAAGTTTAGGGTAGCAAACCCACAGTAGCAGCAGGCTGCATATCAGACTCAGAGCAGGCACAGGTAGGTCAATACTTAGACATCATGGACCTGTTGGATAGGGAGCTGAACCCTATATTCTTTACACCTAGTGCATCATTATCCAGGGCGGGTAGTAAGTCATAGAGCATTCCCGATGTTCCCTTCTATCTTTATATTTAGTAGTTTATCAGCTATGTAATGAATCACATTTGCTGACAGCCCTCTATGCTTACTAAAAAATACAATAACTGTTTGTTTGTTTATTATCTAGTGCATGTTAAACGTTATAGGCAAAGTTCCGGTGACGTAATAACTAGATTTGGATGACCTGAATTCCACGCCTTTATATAAAGAACACCAAAGGTGATTGCTAAGAAAGCGCGGAAGTTCGACAGACAACAAGACTAGTGACGAAGGTAATGTTCGCAAGATAAATGTTCAACCTGAAGGTTGAAAAACACACAAGAAGGGGGGGGGGTTGAATTGTGTTGAGACTTTTTCTAAGTTAAAACAAATTGCAGCGGATAAGGTATAACACACACAATATATGAGGATAGGGTTAGAGAGAGATGCTCAGAATTTTTATACTGGTTCCTCCCACTAACAGGAGTAGTCCAGTCCTCTTGTCCTTCACAAGAGATTTCACTATAATCACTCAGATTACAAATGCTCAAGCACTAAGCAAGAGACTTCAAACTGCTCAAGCACAAAGCAAGAGACTTCTAACTGCTCAAGCACAAAGCAAGAGACTTCCAATGCTCAAGCACAAAGCAAGAGACTTCCAATGCTCAAGCACAAAGCAAGAGACTTCCAATGCTCAAGCACAAAGCAAGAGACTTCCAATGCTCAAGCACAAAGCAAGAGACTTCCAATGCTCAAGCACAAAGCAAGAGACTTCCAATGCTCAAGCACAAAGCAAGAGACTTCCAATGCTCAAGCACAAAGCAAGAGACTTCCAATGCTCAAGCACAAAGCAAGAGACTTCCAATGCTCAAGCACAAAGCAAGAGACTTCCAATGCTCAAGCACAAAGCAAGAGACTTCCAATGCTCAAGCACAAAGCAAGAGACTTCAAACTGGTTTTAATGTTAATAAAGATAAGAGATTAACACTTGATATACAATCAGAGGTGTTTACAAAATACAACGCAGTTACAAGACTAACTTAGAAAATTATCACAAAGTTTCTAAGTGTTTGATAGCTTCAGAATTTGACAGAGTTTCAGCACGTTCAGAAGCTTAAGTCTTGATTGCATTTCTTCACAAATCTTCTTCCTTTTATAGATGATAAAATGAACGTTGAAGATTATAGCCGTTTGAAGAATTGAGACGCTCCTTTGTATAGATCAGTGAGCTTATTAGCTGTTCTGATTTGCAGTAGCTTAGGAGCTTAACGTTTACTACAAAATGAGAGATTCCTTTTGGCTTTTGATATTTGAACCTTGGTGAAAGCCAAATAAGGAAATAATCGTTTCTGAAGCCTGACTTGAAAAGGACCTTTCCATGGTCAAACCTTTTCATTCTTGGTTTCTGCGTTTGGACTTAGTCAGGCACAGTCTTCAATAAAATTGTACTCTCAAATGTAGCTTAACACTTATATCTGACGAGCCTTCAGATTTTGATAGGCTCAGAATTACTTGTTTCAGATCTGGTGAGCTCAGATGTTCTTCAGATTTTGATAGGCTCAGAATTACTTGTTTCAGATCTGGTGAGCTCAGATGTTCTTCAGATTTTGATAGGCTCAGAATTACTTGTTTCAGATCTGGTGAGCTCAGATGTTCTTCAGATTTTGATAGGCTCAGAATTACTTGTTTCAGATCTGGTGAGCTCAGATGTTCTTCAGATTTTGATAGGCTCAGAATTACTTGTTTCAGATCTGGTGAGCTCAGAAGTAATTCCTTCAGAAATTCTAAGGTTCAGATAATAACTTCAGAGTTTCACAGGCTCAGAATTACTTGCTTCAGATCTGGTGAGCTCAGAAGTAATTCCTTCAGAAATTCTAAGGTTCTTTAGTACGCAAATTTTAACTTTTAATCCTGCACACTGAATTAAATTATTAGTATTCCAATTTAACCTTAAATACATTGTTATCATCAAAATCAATTAAGGAGATACAAAATCATAATTTTGTTCCAACAATCTCCCCCTTTTTGATGATGACAACTATATGTATTTAAAATCAATTGTTGTTGTTTTTATTTAACATCTTGACTTCAGGTTCTGAGGTTTGCAAGCTCCCCCTGAGTCTGATAAGCTTCAAAAGTTTATCAATGATAAATATAAAACAGTCTAAGAGTAATATTTAATGTCAAATATAATTTCATATATTCTACCTTCAGAATTAGAGGTTTGCAAGCTCTATTTCTTCAGATTGACAAATATAAGATATGGTTTGCAAGCGTATCTTATATTATATGAATTTATGTTGGACAAAATTTATTACTCCCCCTCATTAAAAGTTTAAAAGACTTTAATATAACTTAACAAGAGTAGAGTTCAGAAAATGTGATCTTTAGAGCTTCAGAAATAATTTCACTGCCATAGGAAATGAAATAATATTTTCTCCCCCTTTGTCATTATCAAAAACGGGTCAGTCAAAGCACAAGTTACAGGGTAGTAAATGCACACAGCAAACAACCACCAGCAGTAAATGCATTCAACGGTAAAAGGGAATTGTTAAGTACCATGGTGAAACAGGGAATTGTTTCAGAATGAAGACGAGTTTCTTCAAGATCTGAATCAGTTCCAGGAAAAGGTGGAGTGGTTTGAATGGATGAGGGGTTTGGTTCAGAAGTGGTTGGCTTAGGAGATGAAGTCTGAAGGGGTTCAGTTTGGGATTCAGCAGGGACTTCAGAATTTTGAACATTTGAGGGTTCAGATTGGTCTACGTCCATTGCTATTGGGGTAGACTCAGAATCTTTAATAGGAGATTTCTGAGGGGATTTAGGAGTGTCAGAAATGGTTATAGTGGAAGTTTCAAAATATTGAAAACGTGAGAAGTGATAGTGACTAGTGTGTAGTTAAGTGATTATAGTGGAAGTTTCAAAATATTGGGGAAACAAGATAGTGACGTAATGGGGGCTTGGCAGTTACTTTTAATAAAATCATCATTAGCTCTCCTTCATTACCCAGCGGTTACTAGACATGATGGGAAGTTACACAGATAAGTAGTGTTTTCAGAAGCCAGCTGTCAGTTAGAGAAACTGAGTGGTCAACTAACACTTAGAGTAGGTATCTGAGTCACAAGAAATCATATTTAATAATAAATAATTCTGATTGCTTCAGATGAGTGAGTGCTTCAGAACCTATATAATAGTTTCTGAGCCGTCTAAACTTCTGAGGCCCTTCAGAACCAGTTTATTCATTCAGAGTTAACAGCATTCAGAGATATCATTCAGAAATAAAAACCATGTTCAGATTTTTCTTGATAAAATCGAAACGATCAATAGCAAGAGGTTTGGTAAAGATATCAGCACATTGATGCTTAGTATCAATGAATTGAATCTTAATTACTCCCTTCTGAACATAGTCTCTAATGAAGTGATGTTTGATCTCAATGTGTTTAGCTCTTGAATGCAAAATAGGATTCTTAGACAAACAGATAGCAGCAGTATTATCACAGAGAAGTGGTATACTACTTATCCTTATCTGATAGTCCTCCAACTGATGTTTCATCCAGAGCAATTGCGTGCAACACTTAGCAGCTGAGATGTACTCTGCTTCTGCTGTAGATAGAGCAATAGTTGCTTGTCTCTTACTAGCCCATGATATAAGGTTTTCACCTAGAAATTGACAGTTTCCACTAGTGGACTTCCTTTCAATTTTATCACCAGCATAGTCAGCATCACAGAATCCAATAAGCTGATAATCTAAGGATTTCTTATAAAGTAATCCAAGATTAGTGGTTCCTTTCAGATATCTAAAGATTCTCTTAACAGCAGTTAGATGAGACTCTCTAGGATCTGATTGAAATCTAGCACACAAGCATACACTGAACAAGATATCTGGTCTAGATGCAGTGAGATAAAGGAGGGAACCAATCATACCTCTGTATAATTTCTGATCTACTTTGCCTTCAGATTCTTCCTTCAGAAGACAGCTAGAGGGATGCATAGGAGTTGACATTGGTTTACAATCTTCCAGACCAAATTTCTTCAGTAAATCCTTTGTGTATTTGGTTTGATGCACATATACTCCTTCTTTTCTTTGATTGATTTGAATTCCCAAGAAGAATGTTAGTTCTC
The DNA here is from genome assembly GCA_954870985.1 of Trifolium fragiferum. Classification (NCBI taxonomy): domain Eukaryota; kingdom Viridiplantae; phylum Streptophyta; class Magnoliopsida; order Fabales; family Fabaceae; genus Trifolium; species Trifolium fragiferum. Next base: position 20,799,293 of record OX940794.1, read on the forward strand.
CCATCATACTCATTTCAAATTCATCCTGCATAAGCTTAGAGAAATTCTTGCAAAGAGAAGCATTAGTTGAACCAAAGATAATATCATCAACATAAATCTGAACAATCAAAATATCAGTTTTTAAGGTTTTTCTAAAGAGAGTGTTATCAACATGTCCTTTTTCAAAACCATTTTCTAGAAGAAATATACTTAACCTTTCATACCAAGCTCTTGGAGCTTGTTTCAAACCATACAGAGATTTCTTCAATTTGTAAACATGATCAGGACACTTTATATCTTCAAAGCCAGGAGGTTGTTTAACATAGACTTCTTCATAAATTACTCCATTCAGAAATGCACTCTTAACATCCATTTGAAATAGAGTGATGTCATGATTAACTGCATAGGACAAGAGAAGTCTAATTGCCTCAAGTCTTGCTACTGGTGCAAAGGTTTCAGTGAAATCTATGCCTTCTTGCTGACTATAACCTTGTGCAACCAGTCTAGCTTTATTTCTGACAACTTCTCCCTTTTCATTTGACTTGTTTCTGAATACCCATTTTGTTCCAATAATGTTCTTGTGTTTGGGTTTTGGTACCAGATCCCAAACATCATTTCTTTCAAATTGATTGAGTTCTTCTTGCATTGCAACAATCCACCCATCATCTGAGAGTGCTTCTTCTATGTTTGTGGGTTCAATTAATGAAATTAACCCAACTAGGGATTCATCCTCTTTGAAAGCAGATCTGGTCTTTCTTGGGCTATCCTTGTTACCAACAATTAGCTCTTCAGGATGAGATGATCTATACTTGAATTTACTCTTAGGTGGAGCAGGTGTCTGAGAGGGTTCAGTTTCTGAAGGGTCTTCAGTTTCAAGGCCTTCAGAGATATCTTCATTTTGAGTCTCAGATGGATATACAGCAATGGAGAGATCTTCACACTCAGAATTTGAGGAAACTTGAAATTCTGCAAAAGTCTCAGCTTGCTCTGACATTTTATCGTCAGGCTCTTTATCATCAAATCTAACATGTATAGATTCTTCAACTGTGTGAGTTTCAGAATTATACAATCTGTATGCTTTTGAGCGTTCAGAGTAGCCTATAAAGATACCCTTATAAGCTCTAGCATCAAATTTCTTTCGATAGACCTTGTTGTCTAGAATATAACAAGTACATCCAAACTGATGAAAATAAGAAATATTTGGTTTTCTTCCTTTGAACAGTTCATAAGCAGTTTTGTTCAGAATAGGTCTGATGTAGATTCTATTCTGAACATAGCAAGCAGTACTCACGGCTTCTGCCCACAAGAACTTAGCTAGGTTAGACTCAAGCATCATGGTACGAGCCATTTCTTGCAAAGATCTATTCTTTCTTTCTACAACACCATTCTGCTGTGGTGTTCTAGGAGAAGAGAATTCATGGATTACTCCATGCTCTGAGCAGAAAGATTCGAAAGAGTCATTTTCGAACTCTCCCCCATGGTCGCTTCTAACCTTCAGAATCCGAAGATCCTTTTCACTTTGTATTTGTGTGCAGAAGTCACTGAACACCACAAGTGCTTCACTCTTAGAACGTAGGAATTTCACCCAAGTCCATCTACTGAAATCATCAACCATGACCAATCCATATTTTTTACCATTGATAGAGGCTGTCGAAACAGGACCAAACAGATCAATGTGAAGCAATTCTAAGGGTCTGGAAGTAGAGACAATGTTTTTAGACTTGAATGAAGTCTTAGCAAATTTTCCTTTTTGACATGAGCCACAAAGTGCATCTGAGTGATAATCAATGTCAGGCAAACCACTAACAAGCTTTTGTTTGCTAAGCTTAGAGATCAACCTCCAGTTAGCATGACCAAGACGCTTGTGCCATAGCCATTTCTCATCACTCAGAGACAAAAGACATATAATCTTTTGGTCAACCAAATCAGAAAAGTTTACTTTATAAACATTGCCAACTCTCATTCCCTTGAATACTACAGATTTGTCAGAGTCTTTTGATACAGTACATGATTCCTTATTAAATGTAACAACACACCCATTGTCACAAAATTGACTAATGCTCAATAGATTGTGTTTAAGTCCATCAACTAACCAAACATCTTTAATGGAAAGAGAAGAATTACCAACTGTACCTGTACCAATGATCTTCCCTTTTTGTTTTCCTCCAAATCCCACAGAGCCTCCCTCTTTCAGAGTTAGGGTTTGGAACATATGCTTTTCTCCCGTCATATGTCGTGAGCAACCACTGTCCAGGTACCAGGGCTGCTGTTTTACCTTTCCTTGCATGAGCATCTGAAGCAAACATTATTTCAGATTTTGGTACCCATATTCTGATGGGTCCTTTAGAGTTAGTCTTCTGAATAGTATTCCTTCTTTGTTTTCTATGATCAACACAAGATCTAGAATTAATTAAGCTTTGACAAGAATGTTTAGGCTTAATTTGATTCTTGGATTTTGATCTGGAGTATATCACAGTTCCAAAGGTCAAGCAAGGATCTGAAGTAACTTTACCTTGATTTCTCAGAGGTTCAGATGACTTCTGAGCCTTAACTTGAGAACTTTTGGACTCAGAAATTTTAGGTTCAGAAGAACTTGGAACTTCTGAGTCTTTGGGTTCAGGTTCAGAACCTCCTTCAGAGTTGGATGCCTTCAGATCAAGTGTACCACTTTTAACAAAGGTAGAGAATAATTCAGGTGGAGTATCATCCTCACTATATGATTTCAGAGGTTTATCCCAGTTCTTAAACCGAGAATAACCAATGCCTTCACCATAGTTACGAGTCATATGATAAATCATGGAAGCCATTTTACTCCTATTGAAGGTACAACGAATAAATTCGTGAAGAGCATCTTCATGATCATCATTGAGCTTGTCTGCCAAGACATAGTTAGATTCAACATGACAAATACGAATGTTTAACGATTCATTTTCATCATAAAGAATCTTGGCATCCTTTTTCAATGATTCATGAACATTCTTCAGAATTTTGTGTTGACTTACTATACGAGAGTAATGTTTCACGGCAATCTTAAGAGAATCAATTAATTCAGATTTAGTCATGTTAGAGTATACCTCATTTTCATCATCTGAGTCATCTTCAGAATCTCTATCAGAGTTGTTACCTTCAGAAGTTCTTGCCATTAAAGCCAGATTGCCTTCTTCATCATCTTCTCCTTCAGAGTCATTCTCAATGGTCTCCCAAGTGGCTAACAAACTCTTCCTTACCTTTTCTTTGTACTTTTCTTTCCCAAAGCTCTTATTCTTTCCTTTGTCCTTGGATGACATTTCTGGACAGTCCGCAATGAAGTGTCCAGATTTCTTGCAGTTATAGCAGTTGTTCAGTTCTTCCTTTTTGTCCTTTGAAAAGGAACTTCTTGAGTTGTTTCCTTTGTTTGGAAACCTTTTGTATTTCTTGTTCCATTTCTGAAACCTTCTAACCATTAGTGCCATTTCTTCATTCTCAGAATTTTCATCCATCATATCATCAGAAGTTTCTTCCTCTTGTTCAGACACTTTGATCTTTGCAGCTTTTGAGGAAGTCTGAACAGAGCTTAGAGCCAAGGACTTCATCTTCTTGACAGGTTCATCTGACATAAGTTCTAGCTCATGACTTCTGAGTGAGCTTATTAAATCTTCAAGAGTCACATTGTCCAAATCCTTGGATTCCTGAAAAGCTGTAACTTTTGGTCTCCATTTGGAAGGTAAGCTCCTCAGAATTTTCTTCACGTGATCAGATGCAGTGTAGCTTTTCTTCAGAACTTGAAGACCAGAGACAAGGGTTTGAAACCTTGAATACATGGTTTCAATATCTTCATCTTCCTTCATTCTGAACAGCTCATATTGATGAACTAATAAGTTTGCCTTAGCTTCTTTGACTTGCTTATTTCCTTCATAGGTGGAACATAGAGAGTCCCAGATAGTTTTGGCACATGACTTGTTGGATATTTTTAAATACTCAGCATGAGATATTGCACCAATAAGCATATTCTTAACAGTATGATGCTTCTTATACTGTTTCTTCTTTTCAGCATCAAAGAACTTTCTGTAGGTATTTCTTACAACACCTTCATCATCCATGTGTTCAAAATGTATACCATCTTCAATGATATCCCATAACTCATCATCGGTCCCAATGATGTAACTATACATCTTGGTTTTCCAGAAAGGAAAAGTAGTAGGATCACTGTTGAAGTAAGGTGGTTTGTCTCTGTGATTATCACTGTTCCTTTCCCTATCATAGTTGTGAGGAGGTGGAACAGCAGAGTGATCAGGTCCAGAGGAAGCAGAAGGAGAGGTAACACCAGACATGTTTTTCAACTAAGTACCCCTAGATCTTTTACTGTTTCACTGTTAAGTGAAGAGCAACAGACCGGAGCTCTGATGCCAATTGAAGGTTGAAAAACACACAAGAAGGGGGGGGGGGGTTGAATTGTGTTGAGACTTTTTCTAAGTTAAAACAAATTGCAGCGGATAAGGTATAACACACACAATATATGAGGATAGGGTTAGAGAGAGATGCTCAGAATTTTTATACTGGTTCCTCCCACTAACAGGGGTAGTCCAGTCCTCTTGTCCTTCACAAGAGATTTCACTATAATCACTCAGATTACAAATGCTCAAGCACTAAGCAAGAGACTTCAAACTGCTCAAGCACAAAGCAAGAGACTTCTAACTGCTCAAGCACAAAGCAAGAGACTTCCAATGCTCAAGCACAAAGCAAGAGACTTCCAATGCTCAAGCACAAAGCAAGAGACTTCCAATGCTCAAGCACAAAGCAAGAGACTTCCAATGCTCAAGCACAAAGCAAGAGACTTCCAATGCTCAAGCACAAAGCAAGAGACTTCCAATGCTCAAGCACAAAGCAAGAGACTTCCAATGCTCAAGCACAAAGCAAGAGACTTCCAATGCTCAAGCACAAAGCAAGAGACTTCCAATGCTCAAGCACAAAGCAAGAGACTTCAAACTGGTTTTAATGTTAATAAAGATAAGAGATTAACACTTGATATACAATCAGAGGTGTTTACAAAATACAACGCAGTTACAAGACTAACTTAGAAAATTATCACAAAGTTTCTAAGTGTTTGATAGCTTCAGAATTTGACAGAGTTTCAGCACGTTCAGAAGCTTAAGTCTTGATTGCATTTCTTCACAAATCTTCTTCCTTTTATAGATGATAAAATGAACGTTGAAGATTATAGCCGTTTGAAGAATTGAGACGCTCCTTTGTATAGATCAGTGAGCTTATTAGCTGTTCTGATTTGCAGTAGCTTAGGAGCTTAACGTTTACTACAAAATGAGAGATTCCTTTTGGCTTTTGATATTTGAACCTTGGTGAAAGCCAAATAAGGAAATAATCGTTTCTGAAGCCTGACTTGAAAAGGACCTTTCCATGGTCAAACCTTTTCATTCTTGGTTTCTGCGTTTGGACTTAGTCAGGCACAGTCTTCAATAAAATTGTACTCTCAAATGTAGCTTAACACTTATATCTGACGAGCCTTCAGATTTTGATAGGCTCAGAATTACTTGTTTCAGATCTGGTGAGCTCAGATGTTCTTCAGATTTTGATAGGCTTAGAATTACTTGTTTCAGATCTGGTGAGCTCAGATGTTCTTCAGATTTTGATAGGCTCAGAATTACTTGTTTCAGATCTGGTGAGCTCAGATGTTCTTCAGATTTTGATAGGCTCAGAATTACTTGTTTCAGATCTGGTGAGCTCAGATGTTCTTCAGATTTTGATAGGCTCAGAATTACTTGTTTCAGATCTGGTGAGCTCAGAAGTAATTCCTTCAGAAATTCTAAGGTTCAGATAATAACTTCAGAGTTTCACAGGCTCAGAATTACTTGCTTCAGATCTGGTGAGCTCAGAAGTAATTCCTTCAGAAATTCTAAGGTTCTTTAGTACGCAAATTTTAACTTTTAATCCTGCACACTGAATTAAATTATTAGTATTCCAATTTAACCTTAAATACATTGTTATCATCAAAATCAATTAAGGAGATACAAAATCATAATTTTGTTCCAACACAACCTTCAGATACCTTAGCTAAGTGAGGATTTGAGCCAAATATCGCCACTTTCTTTCGATCTACTATGAGAGTACCGTGTACTTGTTTATTTTCTAGAACTTGCTTTAATTCTCTGCTGACTGATTGGTTTGACTTATACACATGAGACAATTGTTTGTTATAACCCAGAGCCTTTTTCAAGCCACCCTTATTAAATTATTATCCTTTGCTAGCCAATTTTGAGCCGTAAAAAATAATATCCCCTTTCTTTCGGTGACAAACAATGTTACAAGCCTATAGGCCAGAAAGACAAAAATTTTACCCTCTTTGGAGTTAGGTAATAGTTCTCTGATCTTGGCAACAACATAAATTTGAGGTTGCTCATGGAACTAGCAACATCTAAGTTTGGGGTGGGTATATAGAGAACTATCACTATACAGAAAAATAAAAAATTAAATTGTGAAAAAGAGACGGGTAAAACATCAAAAAATTCCCTAAAAGAGAGTAGTCTCTTCAAAAAAAAATGAAAAGAAAAGAGCCAAAAGGGCAAAATAGTGATAGAAAAGAACCACGCAAAGACACAACCCGTTCTCATTCTCTGATACCAAAGCAAAAAAGGCACTCTAAGAAATAAGGTTGTGTACACAAAAAGGAAAGAAAGTAGAACTTAACTCCAATGTTTAGCCTACTTATCCCAAAAATGTCCCACCTTGACCCTAGCCACGTTATAACCCTTAAAGACCTCCAAAATGTGTATTTGTTTAAACTTTGACCGGTCGCTTAGAGTTCTTGCAAGCCTATGGTAAAATGGCAAGTTACACGATGATTGAGAGTTAACTCTTTCAATTTCGAGCGAAAAGGTGAGAGAGAGAAAAGGTTGTATATGGACTCTTCGTGAACATTTGTCTGACTTTCTACTATTGACGTCTCTTGAGCCTAAGTGTTGACTGAGCATGATCGCTGAGGTGAAGTTTAGTGGTTCCATTGCTGACAAATAGATAAGGTTGTGAAATTCCTGTCATCTATATCTGCTTGTTGTTTTACTGACAATTTTGCTTGACAAGCATGTTACTTGAGGACAAGCAATTGTTTAAGTTTAGGGTTGTGATGACAGTAATTTATATGATGTTCTTAGTATTATTTATTATTAGTTTAGTATTAGTTTTAGACCAATTACAACGCAAAAACCTAAAGAAGTGAAGCTACTTGTCCAAGAAGTCAAGAATTGAAAAAAAATGCATGAAAGGAGGCTAAAATGAAGAAAATGTGCAACTTTCAGTCCGTGGAACATAACTTGAGTTATAAGTATCGGATTGAGACGCGGTCAGTTGCGTTGGAAAGCTAGGACGAAGAGCTACAACTTTTTTGTTGAAGAAAAAACGCAATTTTGCAGTCCGTTCGTGCTATGATGGCATTAATTGCAGTACGATGGAGCTGCTCATTGGCCAAGACAACACAAATTTTATTTTTAAAATAAATCTTTTCATCGTACCACGATGGCATGTATCGTGGTACGATGGCATTACTTGGTGGCTAAGTAAGCTTAACAATTAAGCAACCAAATCCTATGGTCATCGTGCCACGATGGGATCCAACATACCACGATTGAGCGCAACTTGAAAGCTCAAATCCAATAGAAAAACTATAATAGAACTCTCCACCTTCACAATTATTCATTCAAAAATTTAGAGAAATATTTCTCTACAAAGAGTAAAGGATGAGGAGCTCTAGGGAAGGAACTTTCTCCTTTCAACGAGAAAGGCACCTTCCTCCGCAAGATAGCAAGGTTATTGGTATGCATTATTTTAATTCTTGTAATTTAATTATGTCTATTAGTAGCTAAACTCCTTTAGGTTAGGTGGAGAAGGTGAACTCCCTTATGAATGATGGCATTATGTAATATGGTTTAAAGTTTATATAATTTTCTATTCAGCTTTAATTATTCTTTTATGTTTTAACTACGTAACTTGATCGATTGATGTACACAATTAGGGAATGCTCTTAGGGATGGTGATATCTAGCATTGCGCCTTAGGCCAGGGTTTATCACTGACTGGCAACTAACCTCCATAGGGTTGATGATATTTAATATTGTGCCTCAAGGTTAGGATTACCCAAGGGTCGGCAACTAACTTATAGGGTTAATGATCTAGTATTGTGCCTCAAAACCGGCAGCCAACCCAGACCAATAGACAATAGCTTAATCACATCAGTGGTTAAAGGGTTAGAGAACTAATGAAACCGAACTTAATTGACTACATATTCAGTGTCTAAATAATTAATATAGCACTAGTGCAGAAAACACTTTTTACATCTGGCGAAAAGCACCTTTTACATCTGACGAAAGTCAGTTGTAAGCCTACGAGTTATAGAAAGTCTGACACTTTTTACCACTGGCTTCGTCAGATGTAAAAAGTGGACCTTTTACATCTGGTTCATTCTTCCGCCGTTGTGAAAACCATATTTTAAATTATTTTTTTAAATTTAATTGGATGTTTTACATCTGGCGTGACATTTTCTCAGATGTAAAAGCTTCACTCTTCACATCTGCCAAAACTGTCCCCAGATGTAAAAGCTTCACATTATTTTTTTTTTTTTTTTTTTTATAATCCTGCATTTTTTTTCTTTTCAATTCCTGCTTTTTCTATAACCAATATGCTACTAGAATATCCAAAACATAACTTGCAAATAAGAATATATAACTTCACAATAAAAACGATTCAAAATTAAAAATCAAGTACATATATGATACTATAAGTTCCACCACATTCAATGTACATCCGAATTAAGTTAATACAACCATCGTCATAATCATTCTCAAAGTTATATAGCTCAAGAAAATAAGTTGTCCAGCGATTTCGAATCTCATACAAGTCTTCATCTGTTAATGTCATTGGATCATTGAACACCTACAATATATAAACAACTTAGTTCAATCACTTATAGTACACATAGTCCAATAAAAAGTTTACTGCATACTATGAAGCATAGCATTTAAGAATATGTTACACATTCCCCTATATATACTCACCTCTACAGATCATCCACATAATTAGCAATGCCTCAGTAGCAGTTAATGAACATCTTTCAACAAATCATTTTCTATACATGAAAGAGTTATTATGAGGAATTAACTTTCAAAATCAAACCCAAATGGGAAACGTTAACAACTTGACCAAACTAAATTAGTAGGACAAAAAAACCTCATACATTATTTCTAACCAAGGCAGTACAGGTGAAACTAAATTGGTAACCATTTGTTATTACTAGCTAGTGATTATTGACAAAAACTGTGAGGATCGCCATTGTCACTAATGATCCATCTTCAACTAATGGATACCAAAGATAGACAGCTATGAGCTACAAAGATATAAAATGTAATAATTACCAATTTGCAAGTCGTACATGAGGATCCTCAGATTTCATCACAAGCTAGTGATATTAACATGAGATTGGAAGGTAGCTTCATCAAGCCCATAGAGCGCATCTATCAAGTGCATTCGTAGTGATGCAGGACCTTTAGCCATCTTCATTCCCAACTCACCAACAACACCGAATACAGCTAATGCCGATACTGCTGCATCTAAAGCATTGCTTTTGTCAACTGCAACAAAGGCAGCAATGAGTGCAGTGACTGAACACCCAGTTGCTGTTATTTTTTGCATTAGTGCTACACCATTGTGAGCGCAAACAACTAGATTTCCATCTGTGACAATGTCAGTGGCTCCGGACACTGCAACTCTGGCGCCACTTGCTTGAGCCAGCATCTTTGCTGCTTCAACTGCATCCATTGAATCGTGAGTACTGTCTGCACCCTTTACAACAATGGAGCTAAATTACAGAGTGAAAATTCAAAAAAATTCGAAACAAAGGTGAGAGGGAATGAACAGAGATTTTTGTTTTAATTTTGGATGAGACCCTGGAATCTATTTTTTCCATCTATCTTTCCTACGGAAAACCATCAAGAAACACAATAACAACCGATAAGTATAATCATTTTTGGTTCTAGTGATTAAGCCATCCCACCTCACATATGATCTCTTTTTACTACCGAATCTACATATCTCCTTCATACAAATTTAGTTTCTCTAACTTTGAAATCCCTGAATTTCCCAAAATTTAGGCTAACTGATGCATTCATGGTAATGCATGTCTTTTTCTTGTATTTGCAACACGCACTGAACTACAAGGAATTAAAACTTAAGGAATTTGAATGTCTTTCATACATATCCAAACAACCTAAGTCGTATTTCAATCATCTTTTCTACAACTAATACAATCTCAATTATCTCTCTATAGTCGGATTTGGATCCCTTGTCTACATATGAATGACATTTAGTTAATACATATTAAAAAAAAAAAAAACCATGTTTTATGAACGTAAATAAATATTAAAATTTACCCCACCAATAAGTAAAGCCAAAATTTGATGGACCTATAAAGTATAAACTATAAATTTTGAGGACCTATAAAGTATAAACTAAAATTTGATGGACAAATTTTCATGGAAACAGGTACTCTTGGTTCTTGGAAACATTATTAAATTATCTCAGCTCAACACACTGCTATGAATCACTTACACATATAAGTTCTTCTATTTGATTTCCATTATAAGTCATGTAGCATAAAAAAAATATATTGTCACATATGCAGAGTCATTTGATAAAGAACTTATACTTAACAGCCCCATATCCAATTGCCTCGGATGTTCTCTCAATCTCTTCCTCTGACAAATCTTTAGCATTATCTACATGACATAAGACTTAAAAGGTTAACTTTCTAATGCATGACATCAGTTTCACAGACCTAAAACAAACAGAAACTCCGTTTCTTTCATTTTGGCTCGCAGGAAGAAAGAAATAAAAACTGCAATAGGTAAATCAACCAATCGACCAAGAAGGGCATCTTTAGCTCGCTTTTTAGCCTCATCAAGTAAATCAACCAATCGAACGACTGTGTTGCAGCAACTCCTAAATCGCTTTCCATCTTTGGCGCCAAGAACAAAACTGAAACCTACATGAGTGCATATCATATATATTCATTTTCGTCTTTTGGAAGCCACCCTGCTCGCCTGAAGGACTGATAGATAAATTAAAGGCATGTCAGATGCTTATTTTATTATCTCGGCCGTGTTTGCATAAACAGTTTAATTAAGGGCTTGTAACATAAACGCTTATCATATAAGTGCTTATGTATATGTTATTTCTATAACAAAAGATAAAATAAAGTTATTCTATATTCATAATTTCTCCTAAACAATCATACCCTTATTTATATGCTACTAGTTAATAAGTTCAAATAAACCAATCCAAATAGATAGCAAGACCAAGTCATCAGAAAACCTTACTAGAGTACTCAAATATCATTGTATTAATTCATTCACTTTACCCTCAAATACCAGTTGCATAAGGCTCAAAAACAATTCTAGCAGAAATTGCTCTAATGCTCAAATTCCACCCAGTTTCCATAAAACATACATAAAATCACTTTTAAAGAAAAATTATTGAATTAAATTGCAATGAAGGAAAAGACTAACCAGAATCAAGAGGAATGTAATAACAGTGAGCTTCGATTCATGATGGTGAGTTTAGGGTTCGTGAGCCTTGATTTTTCCTTCAATTCGTTTGACTGAGCCTTGATTCTTTCCAATTGGAGCGATTCAGTGAGAGGAATCTAGTGAGAGTGTGAGAGAGTAATCAAGTGAGAAAGCAATAGCGATTCAGAGAGCAAGAGCATACCTTTTGTGATTCTTTGAGAGAGGAAGAGCGATTTTGTGAGCGATTGAGAGGAAGAGCGATTTCATGAGTTAGGGTTTCAGTTCTGAGAGAGAGGAAGAGGATATGTACGCACGCATTTTGTTTTGCTTCAGTTCGTGAGTTAGCGTTTTGTTTCACAGTTGGTGAGTTAGGGTTTCAATTTAAGACTTTTTACCACTGGGGATAACATGGTCAGAATTAAAATCAATTTAGACAATTTTCCTAATAATTACAAGATTGCCACCGCGTTTTGTTTTGCTTCTGAGATTATTATGCCCAGTTGTAAAATGTTATGTGTATATACGTTTTACTACTGGTAATATTGAAATCAGATGTAAAATGTACTTCATATTGTTTTTTGTATCTGGTATATTTTCCACTGAAGTAAAAGGCTTATTAATAAGTCATATTTGTACTATAGGAATGTGACAACGTGTCCTACACGAGATTTCTAACTAATAATTAAGATTCTTTATACTCGTAATTAGGGTAATTATCGTACGCGGTTATTACTAATTATATTAGTTCACCAATAATAAAAAGGAATAGTCAACGATATAGCACCAGTAGGAATAAGGGAGGGATTCCAACTACTTAACCTATCTTCTTGAAATTGTCTTTCTTTCTAGTTATATTCTCTGTTTCTTGAATCGAAAAATGTCCCAACTTATAAAGCAAAGGCAATCTCAACAAATCCTAGAATAAGCTTAGTCATCTCCCTATGGATACGAACTCATTCTACCTAGTAGAGTGTGAATTATTACTCGACGACAGACTGATGTAGTGGCTGGAAAAAATCCTCATGTAACAATGAAGTCGCCATCGACGTTTATTTATCCCAAAAGAGGGAAAGGAAAATACCGCGAAAACATTTGGTTAGCATGGTTAAAGAACCATGGCGGATTCGGGAGTTGGTTGTGTGAGAGGAAGGTATTAGCACCCATCGTACTCGATGGGAACCATTCAGAGGTTTAAGGTTGATCGCTTTTAGGTTTACTTAACTGCTCAATTATTAATTAACTGCTTATTGAATTCTACTCCGATTATTAATTAAAAAAAGGTTTTTTATTATTGAGTTTGACGGTTGTAGGAGCCCGCTCCTACGTATTCCCGGCTGCAATGGGAAACTCAAAACTCTCGTAGTTCTGGTAAAAAAGACTTGCGTGTTTGTTGTTTTTAGCGGATAACGCTTAAGTCGCATTCCGCCGACATAACTGTGCTTGTATGCTCGCAATAGGAGACTTAAGCGTAAGTATGTGTCGGAGGAATGGATAAAACATTATTCGCATTTAGAAAGAGGTTAATCAACCAATAGCGTTTAGGTCGCATTCCGCCGACACAACTGTGCTTGTATGCTCGCAATAGGAGACTTAAGCGTAAGCATGTGTCCGAGGAATGGCTAAAACAGTATCGGGTTTATTTTAAAAAAAGAGAGATTTAAGTGAGTTGGATTGATTTTAGCGTTTTAGAGTGAGGATGATCCAGTGCCACGAGCCATTCGTCAAGGGCCCAGATCATCCAGGGGTGAGAAAGCCATATGTCAGACTCCCCATTTTTCACTTGTTATTATGAAAGTGTTATTTAGTTTGTTATTATGAAAACGTTATCCAATCAGACCAAGCAAATAAAGAGAAGAAAATAGAAGAAGAGAGATCATAACAACATCAATAAGTAATGAATAATCACATAAATGCATAACCATGCAAGGATACATGAATGATATAAATGAATGAGCATAAAATAATTTAAATACACAAATTAAGCAACGAACAATATACCAAATATTTAATTAAACTAATATAAACTTTAAAGAGAGCTAATCAAGATGGTTTATAACATGAGACATGAATTAAGATGGAAGATTAGTGTTAGAACACAATTATTAATGCAAAGAACCCTATACAATCAAGCTAAAAAGCCTTAGGTTCAAATAATCACTAATAAATCAAACAACTTAATTAAGAATCACTTATGAAAATAAGTTTTAAAAATTTTGGAAAAAATTTGTATACAGTAGCCACTGTATTTGGATTAATCTTGTGCAAAAATTTGGATCAAATAAGCTAAAGAGCTTTTTGAAATCACAAATAAGCACTTATTATTAAAACAACCTAATTAAGAATCACTTATGAAAATAAGTTTAAAAATTTTGGAAAAAATTTGTATACAGTAGCCACTGTATTTGGATTAATCTTGTGCAAAAATTTGGATCAAATAAGCTAAAGAGCATTTTGAAATCACAAATAAGCACTTATTGTTAAAACAACTTAATTAAGAATCACTTATGAAAATAAGTTTAAAAATTTTGGAAATTTTTTTTTTATAGTAGCCACTGTATTTGGAATAATCTTGTGCAAAAATTTGGATTAAATAAGCTAAAGAGCTCTTTGAAATCACAAATAAGCACTTATTGTTAAAACAACTTAATTAAGAATCACTTATGAAAATAAGTTTAAAAATTTTGGAAAAATTTGTATACAGTAACCACTGTATTTAAATCCATATTGTGTAAAAATTAGAGCCAAATAAGCTAAAGAGCGTTTTGAAACCCTAAATAAGCACTTATGATTAAAATCACTTAATTGAATAATCACTTATCAAAATAAGTTGTAAAAATTGAAAATTAATTATATACAGTGAACACTGTACTTGAATTAATATTGTGTAAAAATTAGGGTCAAATAAGCTAAAGACCTTTTTGAAACCCTAAATAAGCACTTATGATTAAAATCACTTAATTGACTAATCACTTATCAAAATAAGTTTTAAAAATTTGAAAATCACTTACTACAGTAACCATTGTAATATAAATCCATGTTGTGCAAGAATTGGGATCAAATAAGCTAAAAAGCTCTTTGAAATCACCAATAAGCACTTATTTACCTTAGGGTTTAAAAGCAAATTAAGTAAAAATAATTAATGAATAAGCTAAAAAATATCGCAAATGAAGTTAACAATATATAAGCATAAACAGTGACCTAACAAACTTAAATAAGCTATAAGTCACATAAGTGCTTTTACAAATAAGCTAAAATTATTTAATAATCAAATCAGAGGGGGGGTGCAATTTATAAAGGCGCAGTAAACATGCGGGTGTAAACGTAAAGAGAAACTCACTAGTCAAGCCCAAGCCGAACGCGTGGTCCAGCAGGCCCTGAAGGATCCGGTGCGTGCAGGAAATGGAGACCTATGGTGCAACGCTTCTCAGAAAGCGTAGGATCTTGTTTGAAAAGGATCCAACGCGCACTCTTTAACCAGCAGATCAACAGACGCCACTTAATCCTGAGATCTGACGGATGCTGTACGATCTGGAGAACGAAGAGCTGCACGATGAAGCACACACGTTTTGCTACGAAGCTGCTACGAGTTTGCTACGAAACATTGTTCGCAGCTACCACCTTCATCTTCTCCAATCGGACTGAACCCAGAAACATCAAAAAACGCCCAAATCCTTCGAAACAAAGTCCTATCCTACTTGATTTTTCGTCCTAGTCATGAATCCATCATTAGATTTCGCATTTGAAGCTTAAATCGTCAAAAAAGATCGAAAAATGTGAAGAACACTTGAAAATGGTGGAATGAGATTTAGCTCGAATTAACTTCTATTGAGCATTGGAAAAGCTTGATGATATGTTCATGAAGGTAAACTAAGTGAGAACAAACTTTCAGAAGCTCTGAATTAGTTAAATGGATTGACACTTTTTTTGAGTTTTTTTGTGGTGATTGTGGTTCGAAATCTGAGACTTAGGACTATTGTTTTTGGAGTTTTATTGAGGTTTATGAAGAAAATGAATTTTGAGAAAAGAGAGAAAAAGTTTGAATTTTTTGAGTGATTTTCTGTTATGATCTCTGTAGCTGCCCCCCCCCCCCCCCCCCCCCCCAAATGAATCAAGGCTTATATATCAAGTGTTTTTAGGTTAGAATCAATGAGAAAAAGGGTTGAAAGGACATAGTACCAATGAATGAGTTTTTGTGATTTTTTTAAAATGGATAATGTGGAATTTTTGTTGTACTATGATGAGGTGTTATTCTAGGAATGTTCTAGGTTGTTTAAAGATAAGAGTGATAATGTGTTAATGATTGAGAGAGTTTTTGAATTTTCTTTGATTTTTAAGACAAAAGAAAAATGGTTAAATATGCATAAAATAATAAATAAATAAATAAATAAATAAATAAAATGAACATGCATGATGAATGATGATAAATTTGATTTTGATTTTAACATGGGAATGATGTTGATTGGAATTTGTCATGAGAAATAATGAAGAAAAAAGGTTACTTGTTCATGAAGTAATCTAAAAATAAAAATGAGAAAAAAATGCAAATAAGAGGAAAATAATAAAATAATTCATGAAAATAATAAAATAAACCAAGAAAATATTTTTAGGAATTTTTGTAAAGTTTTATGCATTTTTATGTATTTTTATGGACTTTATGCAAAAATGTGAAAAAAACCTAGATTTGTTAATTAAAGGGGCAAAATAGGAATAAAAAAATATGGGGGCAAAATTAGGGTATTCAGCTTCTAATTGCTAAGTCACAACTAGTTCCTGATTCCGGACAAATAATAAAGTAAACCCTAATATTGCTATTAAAGCTAACCCTACTATTTATTCTATGGGCGGTCCCGCTTATCCGGCCAGATTTCGGGCAACGTGATTAAAGTGCAAGAAAGTAAATAACAAATAAAATACTGAATAACATTTTATTATAACTTTGACTCAATCACATGACTCAAATATTCATAGGGGAGTTCATCTTCTCCACCACAACCTAAGCCATCTATTACAAAATACTAAATATTAAATTACAAAAATAATCTAACATTAAAGCCTAAAGAAAAACATACCTTGCTGAGATAACTTTCCTGTAAGGGGAGAAAGCTATGCCCTTAGAGCTCCTCCGAATAACTCTAGGAGTACTAGAGAATGTTCTTTTATTTCTGAATGAATAATAACGAGGAATGGGAGCTCTATTTATACTTTTCGTATAGGGTCTCAGCAACCCATCGTGGCCACGATAATCCCATCGTGCTGCGATGGAGAGATCCAGTTCAAAATTTAACTGATCTCGTGCGTTTCATCAGCTTGGTCGCCAAGTTACGTCATCGTGCTACGAGTGAGGTTATCGTGCTACGAAGGGAAGGTTTTCTTCAAAAATAAAGCTTCTGTTGTCTTGGCCAGTAATGAAAGTGCATTTTCTACGATGAAAGGGCATTTTCTTCACTTTTTTGGCTTTTACTTGGCTTTTATGTATCTTTGCTTTGTCTTGATACTTTTTCTCAAATCTTTAGGTTTTCCTTCGTATTCGGGTCTGTCTTGGTCAATTAATTACTAATAATACTACCTAAAATACGCAGAAATTCCTGTCATCAAACCCACATTCCTTAAGGTTAGATGTGGCTAAAAGTCATGTCTGATAATTAAGAATTTATATCTTATGAATCAGGGATCTTATTGGCCTTAAAAATTCAGGTTTTCCAATGCAAGACTTGGGTAAATCGATTATCTAGGCAAGGTAAATCGATTTACCTTGTAAAAACATGATTTTCATATTTCAAGTCAAGAAGCCGGGTAAATCGATTTACCCTGTTAAAACATGGTTTTTCATGATATCAGAAGTTGCAAAAATAGAGTATAAGCTAAGTCAAACATTCCTAATCCACATCAAATTCAATTGATCATTATCAACATGAATCAAATATAAAGTTCCACAACTTATGCATTAAGAACAATTCATCAATAATAATCATCAAAATACTATTGTTATCATAAACTTGTTAGTAATTTAGGGATAACTAAAGCAATTTAACCTAGGGAACCCACCTTTAAACTTGATTAGCTTCTAATTACCAATAGCAAAAGGACTTGGAGCTTGATCACAACCATAACTTGGACTTCTTGTTCCTCAACCTCAAGCTAGAACCCTAACATAATTAAAAGATGGTTTAGAGTTGGATATTTCTCCATACATAATGACTTTGGAGTTAGAAACCCTAAGAGCTTAAAAGGATGGATCAAGAGAGAAATGAAGATGGGTTTTGTTGTTTGCTCATGAGACTGAGAAGAGAGAGAGGAAGATGAGAGCTAATTTTTCTTCAAAGAAAAGTGAATGAATACTTGGTCTTGATTTTGCCACATATAGGTCAAAGTCTGGACCTTTTCCTTCCTTGCCCTTTTCTTATTGGATGACTAAACAAGACACCAAATCTAAAATTAATCTTATTACAATTAACAAAATTTATTCCAATTACCCTCTAATTGTCATTACTTCTAATAATTAAAGTGGGATGTTACAACCTACCATCCTTAAAAGAATTTCGTCCTCGAAATTCAAATATTTCTTCACTTACCGTCATAATAGTCATCTATGTCCTTAACTTTCACTCTTAACCGATTACGGTTTGTTATCCAATGGTTCACTGCTCATCACATCACACTATATTAGTTGGGTTAACACCACCTTCGAAATTCTTTCCCACGCATCTCAGATTCCTAAATCCCCAACTTGTCTACTTTGAAATTTCGGCACTATCAGCAGACAGATGTGACAACAGATGTGCTATCACCTGTCGCAACTAAATTGGACAGGGAGACAGATGTTACCACGTTTGTCTCCACGAAGTAACCTGAACAGATAATTATGCAATAAATAAAAGCAAGAAAATAAATTGCACGTGGGAGTTGTTAACCCAGTTCGGACGCAACTGCTCCTAATCTGGGGGATACCAATCCAGGACGAATCCACTATCAACAGTATTGATTCGGAGTCTAAACACCTGTTAACCCTCCTCACTCAATCACTATCTGTGAAGACTCTACCTAGGCCTAACCTAGATATGACCAGCCCAGGTCAATTCCTTAACAGTGATGCTACACCACACCACTAGACACCTACCGGGGTATAAAAAACAATTCAACAACGGTTGGTTGGAGACACACTCCCTAAAACCTAAACACTTTTGCCTAAAGGCTTTAAGTGCTAGACTCACTAACTCTTTGCTTCAAAGCTTCAGAGAAAGTAGCATTACAACTCAATAAACACAGTCCTAAGCATGCATATACGGAATGCACGAAAGGCTCACAAAGAGACTCGATTTGACACTCTAAACCCTAAAACCAAATTATGGCTTGACTCTCTTGAGAGAACTAAGTCTTGGTCTTCATGTATTTATAGCCCTGAGTTGATGGGCTACAAGGATTTATTTGTCTTCAGAATATTTGAAAACGCGTGCCTTGATCTCCTTCAAAAATAACCTTGAACTAAAAAGATTTGATTTTAAAATATATTCATCACATATTTTCAAAATAAATCTTCTAAAATATTGCTTCAGCAAATACGCGAGTTTCCTTTGCCTTGGCGCGAAACTAAACCTGAAACAAAGAATATTAGGGTTCAAGTTAAAGCGGCGCGCTGTAGGGTGCGTTCTAGGGTTTCAAACCCAGCTGGCCACAGCTGGCAGTGTTGTGAGACAGATGTTAGCACATCTGTCTGAACCTGTAGACTAGCATCTTGTTTTTGCAAAATGAAGCCAACATCTAAAAACCCAACAATCTCCCCCTTTGGCAAATTTTGGCTAAAACAACCTTTGCACGTTCTGGAGAGGTCTTCAGCAAATTCCTTCAAGAGATATGAAGCAGAAGGAATTACACATTTTGCAATATGTTACCCTAGGTAACTTACAAGTCATCAGAGGCAGCGGTTAGATGCTGCTAGCCTCAAGGTCAACACTTAGAGGAGTTAGACTCCTATAGTGGACTCAAATATGGAACACTAAGTTCCTTACATAGTGATATACCACAGAGACGTGGCTCAGGAAAATTAAATCCCTGATATCCTGAGAACCTAAATTCCCAGTAAAACATGCAAGTGCAGAGAGCACAAGCACAAGCATTGCCAATGTGCAGAGAGCACAAGGCACCATCAGATGTGACAACATCTGTCACCACATCTGGTCTTCAGACTCAAAGACTACTTCAGCCTTCAAGAGAAATACAAGCTCATTTTAATATGAGCACACAGCAAGACGCCAGATAGAAATCCAGCGATAATAATACTCCTCCTGGAGTGATGCATACCTGAGAAACTAAGTTTCCCAGAAATGGGATGCAATGCAGAGAACCTGTATAGAAGAGTATAATGATTACTCCCCCTTAACACCTGCATTACTTTGTTGTTACTCCCCCTGAATATAGTACCTGTGTAAATACTACACTAGTACCCAAAACCTGTCTTGTGTATCCACATGTTGGCACATGTGACACACCTGTACCTGCCAAAACCAAATACTACTCCCCCTTTTTAGCCCATAAATTTGACAATTAAACCGGAGTAGAACAACAATACTGTGCAACTTGTAAGATCATGAGTTGTTGCACATTACACATGCTATACACCTACAGCTCTTCAAATAGGCAGATGCCTAACTTGCTCCTCAACTCCTCGAAGCGGTTTGCATCAAGGGCTTTGGTGAAGATATCTGCAATCTGCTTTTCAGTGCTTACATGCTCAAGAGTGACTACCTTGTCTTCTACAAGGTCTCTGATGAAGTGGTGCCTGATATCAATATGCTTTGTCTTGCTGTGCTGAATAGGATTCTTTGAGATATTGATTGCACTTAAGTTTTCACAGTATAATGTTAGCACATCTTGCTCCACATTGTACTCCTTCAGCATCTGCTTCATCCATAACAGTTGAGAGCAACTACTTCCAGCAGCAATATACTCTGCTTCAGCTGTGGACAGGGCCACACTATTCTGTTTCTTGCTGAACCATGAGATTAAATTGTTGCCTAAGAAGAAACATGCACCTGAGGTGCTCTTCCTATCATCAGCACTACCTGCCCAGTCAGCATCACAGTAGCCAAGTAGTCTACAACTTTCACCATGAGAGTACAACAAGCCATAGTCACTGGTACCATTCACAAACTTGAGAATTCTCTTGACTTGTGTGAGATGACTCACTTTTGGTGCAGCCTGGTATCTAGCACATACTCCTACAGCAAATGTTATATCTGGCCTACTGGCTGTGAGATACAACAAGCTTCCAATCATGCTCCTGTAGAGGCTTTGGTCCACTAGAAAGATAGTGAGCCTTTCATACCAAGCTCTGGGAGCTTGTTTGAGCCCATATAAGGCTTTCTTCAAGTTGTACACATGATCAGGATAACTAGGATCCACGAATCCCTTGGGTTGCTCTACATAGACCTCTTCATTCAAGTACCCATTTAAGAAGGCACTCTTCACATCCATCTGGAATAGCTTAAATTTTAGTATACAAGCCACTCCAAGAAGTAGTCTAACCGACTCCAATCTAGCCACTGGAGCAAAAGTCTCATCAAAATCTACCCGTTCAATCTGAGTGTATCCTTGAGCTACGAGCCTTGCCTTGTTTTTGATGACAGTGCCTTGCTCATCAGTCTTGTTCTTGTACACCCATTTAGCACCAATAATATTCACTCCTCTTGGTCTAGGCACCAAGTCCCACACTTCATTCCTTTTGAATTGATTCAACTCATCTTGCATGGCTTCAATCCAGTATTCATCAATTAGGGCTTCCTTCACATTTTTGGGCTCAATCTTTGACACAAAACAAGCATTAGCTATCATATCCAGAGATCTTCTTGTAGTGATACCTGAATTAGGATCACCAATTATTTGATCAATAGGATGATTCTTTTGCACTCTGATGGAAGGACCTTTGGTTGCAGGGGTACTAGGTGGAGCTGGAGCATCATGAACTGGACTGGCTGGAGCTGTGGGTTCAGCCAATTCATTCTGAGTGCTGACTTCATGAGTATCTTCTTCAGCCTCTGTCTCTTCGTAAGGGACAGATGTGTCAACATCTGGTACCACAGTTGGATCACTAACCAATCCTGAGTCATCAACAACTACATTTGAGGATTCCATTACACCCTGAGTTCTGTTGTTGTAGACCTTGTAAGCCTGACTGTTGGTTGAGTAACCTAGGAATATTCCTTCATCACTCTTTGGATCCAGCTTTCTTCTTTGCTCCCTATCCGCTAAGATGTAGCACTTACTTCCAAAGATGTGGAAGTGCTTCACTGTTGGCTTTCTTCCTTTCCATAGTTCATATAGAGTAGTTGTAGTGCCTGCTCTTAAGGTAACACGGTTGTGTATGTAACAAGCAGTGTCCATGGCCTCAGCCCAGAATCGGTATGCAAGCTTCTTTGCATGCAACATTACTCTAGCACATTCTTGGATAGTACGATTCTTCCTTTCTACTACCCCATTTTGTTGAGGGGTGATAGGTGAAGAGAACTCATGTTTGATACCCTGGTTAGCACAGAAATCCAAGAATTTTGAGTTTTCAAACTCCTTACCATGATCACTTCGAATTCTTTTTATGAGAAGATCCTTTTCCCTTTGCAGTTGAATGCATAGGTCTTCAAAAACAGAGTAAGTGTGTGCCTTTTCTCTGATAAAGTTTATCCAAGTGTACCTTGAATAGTCATCAACTACAACGAAAGCATACCTCTTTCCTCCGAGGCTTTCTACCTGCATTGGACCCATCAAGTCCATGTGAAGTAGTTCCAGAATCCTATTGGTAGTCAGATGTGGCGACATCTTGTGTGAGACTTTTGTTTGTTTGCCTATCTGACATTCTCCACATACTGTTCCTTCCACAATGTCAAGCTTTGGTAGCCCTCTTATAGCATCAACAAAGACAGCTTTCTTCATACTTCGGAGATTCAGGTGACCTAACCTTTGGTGCCACAGCTTTGCTTCATCTTCCATGGCAACCATACATGTTGCAACATCTGTCTTCTGGTTGGGTACCCATAGATAGCAATTGTCTTTAGATCGTATTCCCTTCATTAGAATGACACCTTTAGCATTAGTGACTACACACTCTGGTTGTGAGAAGTTGACCTTCAGACCTTGGTCACACAACTGACTTATGCTGATAAGATTAGCAGTCAGTCCCTTTACAAACAGTACATCTCCAAGCTCAGGCAGCCTGTCATTCACCATTTTTCCTACACCCATGATTTGTCCTTTGGCTCCATCTCCAAATACTACATGACCTGTGGGATGAGATTTCAGATCAACCAGATAGTCTTTGATACCTGTCATGTGTCTTGAGAAACCACTGTCAAAGTACCATTCTTCCTTGGATGATGCTCTTAATGATGTGTGAGCAATCAGTCCAATTCTTTCAATCTTCTGTTTCCACACCTTTCTGGTCTTTGTAGTCTTCTTC
Source organism: Trifolium fragiferum (assembly GCA_954870985.1). Taxonomy (NCBI): domain Eukaryota; kingdom Viridiplantae; phylum Streptophyta; class Magnoliopsida; order Fabales; family Fabaceae; genus Trifolium; species Trifolium fragiferum. The sequence continues at coordinate 20,822,257 of OX940794.1, forward strand.
ACAGGTTCTTGTGATTCTGACACTTGTGGGGTCCCATACAGTTTGTAACAAAAAGGCCTTATGTGCCTTTTTTCTGCGCAATGATGACATGCCCATTCTTTTGGACCCTTACTCTGACTGGAAGATGGTAATGGTCTGGGATGTTGCACCATGTGTCTGACCTTCCTATGTTTCACAGTTCTTTTTATAGGATTGTATCTATCACCATATGGTGAATGCTTTTTGTTGAGATTTGTATAATCATATCCTATTACTTTAGAACATTTGTCAGGTTGATCAACTTCTATACTTCCCTCAGCCATGATATCCCCAGCATTCAACATTCTTACTTGTTTATTCATATTTTCAAACTGTGAGTTTAGAATGATTACCTCATCAGTGAGATGATGAATATCAGCAAGATGTTCACTTCTCTCTGCCTTCAGCTGATTGATAAGATGTCTCTGCTGTTGTAGTACCTTAACCCTGTCATCATAGTCTTGACAAAGCTCGTGGTAAGCATCAGCTAGTTCATCTAAGGTGAGTACCCCTTCAAAGCTAGTGTCAATCATACACCTTACAGTGAATGCTGTATCTTTCTTTCCATCACCCTCATTGTCCGAGTTTTCATCATCTGACCAAGTAGCCACCATGCTCTTCTTCTGCTTTTTCAAGAAGTTTGGACATTCAGTTTTGTAGTGACCAAACCCATTGCACTCATAGCATTGCACACTTCTAGTTTGATTTGAATTTTCTTCATCTTTGCGCCTCTGGGAGTTGGTTTGCTTCCCAGTGTCGTCTGAGATGTGTGGCACTTCTGTCCTGGGTCTTCCATCTCTTCTTCTCATCATCCTCTTGAATTGCTTTCCTACTAGGGCCAGAGCTTCAGACACACTTTCATCCATGTCTTGTTCACTGGGATCATCAGAATCCTTAGAGACAAATGCTAGATTTTTGTTCTTCTTTTCAGTCTTTTCATTTGCCCCAAGCTCAAATGTTTGTAGTGAACCTACTAACTCATCAAGCCTTAGAGTGGATATGTTGTGCATCTCCTCAATAGCAGTTACTTTCATATCAAATTTCTTAGGCAGAGACCTAAGCATTTTTCTTACAAGCTTTTCTTCACTGATCTTCTCTCCAAGAGCCTCAAAGGAGTTGGCATAGTTAAGTATGTTCATGTGAAAGTCATGAACGTTTTCATCTTCCATCATCTGCAGATTCTCAAATTTTTTGGTTAATAGTTGCAGCCTAGACATCTTGACTTTAGAAGTACCTTCATGCGTGGTCTTCAGGATTTCCCATGCTTCCTTAGCTTCAGTGCATTGCTTGATAAGCCTGAACATGTTTTTGTCAACCCCATTGAATAAGGCGTTGAGAGCTTTGTTGTTCCCTACGGACAGATCATCCTCTTCCTTTGACCACTCTCCTTCTGGTTTAGGATCAGTTGTTACCTTCCCATCCTTGTCAATCACCATAGGCTGTTTCCAACTTGTTACAACCGCCTTCCAAGTCTTCCCATCAAGAGATTTCAAGAAAGCACACATCCTCGCTTTCCAATAATCATAGTTTGTACCATCCAACAGAGGTGGCCTGTTAACGAGTCCTCCTTCCTTGTCCATGCTTGCCAGAACGTATCCCTTGGATTTCACCCAAGTACAGGAAGGGTGCCTGCTCTGATGCCAATTGAAATTCCGGCACTATCAGCAGACAGATGTGACAGCAGATGTGCTATCACCTGTCGTAACTAAATTGGACAGGGAGACAGATGTTACCACGTTTGTCTCCACGAAGTAACCTGAACAGATAATTATGCAATAAATAAAAGCAAGAAAATAAATTGCACGTGGGAGTTGTTAACCCAGTTCGGACGCAACTGCTCCTAATCTGGGGGATACCAATCCAGGACAAATCCACTATCAACAGTATTGATTCGGAGTCTAAACACCTGTTAACCCTCCTCACTCAATCACTATCTGTGAAGACTCTACCTAGGCCTAACCTAGATATGACCAGCCCAGGTCAATTCCTTAACAGTGATGCTACACCACACCACTAGACACCTACCGGGGTATAAAAAACAATTCAACAACGGTTGGTTGGAGACACACTCCCTAAAACCTAAACACTTTTGCCTAAAGGCTTTAAGTGCTAGACTCACTAACTCTTTGCTTCAAAGCTTCAGAGAAAGTAGCATTACAACTCAATAAACACAGTCCTAAGCATGCATATACGGAATGCGCGAAAGGCTCACAAAGAGACTCGATTTGACACTCTAAACCCTAAAACCAAATTATGGCTTGACTCTCTTGAGAGAACTAAGTCTTGGTCTTCATGTATTTATAGCCCTGAGTTGATGGGCTACAAGGATTTATTTGTCTTCAGAATATTTGAAAACGCGTGCCTTGATCTCCTTCAAAAATAACCTTGAACTAAAAAGATTTGATTTTAAAATATATTCATCACATATTTTCAAAATAAATCTTCTAAAATATTGCTTCAGCAAATACGCGAGTTTCCTTTGCCTTGGCGCGAAAGTAAACCTGAAACAAAGAATATTAGGGTTCAAGTTAAAGCGGCGCGCTGTAGGGCGCGTTCTAGGGTTTCAAACCCAGCTGGCCACAGCTGGCAGTGTTGTGAGACAGATGTTAGCACATCTGTCTGAACCTGTAGACTAGCATCTTGTTTTTGCAAAATGAAGCCAACATCTAAAAACCCAACATACTTTATGAAACTCATTGGCACACCTCAACTTCTTCCCGTTATAAAAACTCTTGGAAACATGCCCGTCTCTTATTAGTCCTTTCGCATTACTTCTATGTAGTTCAATCACTAAGGCATATCAATCTTATTACTCACTCCTAAAGTTCATGGATCCAATCATTTACTTATGCATAATTTATTCATATTACATTAGCAATCATCTCTATCCAATCCCTTGGAATAAAATTTTTATCTCTCATAGAGTTATTGGCCTAGAAGCCAAACTATCAACTATGTAATCTATTTATATTTTTGCGAACTCTGATTTAAACTTCTTACTATTGTCCTCATGACTGCGTCGTTACTTCTCGCAGTTAGACTACTAAATGCTTCTCTGATTATCTCCCTTTCTTATCGCGTTATCACCTTTACTACCTTAAACCATCATTAGTTAAACTTACATCGCTTTGTGATGCCACACGCGTCATCGCCTATTAATATCTCAACACCATCTTATATGTCAGTTGCGTGTCTACTCATAAACTTCTAGTTACCTTTATAACTTTAGTCTCTTCGCTACTTAGTATTCATCACCGCATTTCAATCGTTGCTTCATTCATTGAGGTTAACAACAAGCGGGTTCCTACTTAACTTTTTGTTCCACCGACCTATGCTAATGTTAACTTCCTTCTTCAGTGCACTTCATCTATTTGTTCATGGCGATCACTCCATTGCCTAACTCAGTTCACTAGATAGGTATATGGCCTTGTCACTTATTCTCCATAACACGGGACACTGACCGCTATTATAAGGTTACATGAAAGGTATAAGCTCAATGTTACTATTGGAAAACCCAAACCTTCTTGGTGTAGCTTCCCAGACTTCTTTCTGAAAAATTCTTTATGCTCATGGTTATCATCATTCTCGAACACCAGGAATGCCCAACATGCCATATGTATCACTACATAACACATGCATTGTTTAAATTCTCCAAGATCGATTGAAATATAAAACGAGTGGAAGAGTGCCCTATTACTACAGATCCCTTTTTGTCAATAAATTATGTTCTTTTATAGATTGATCTATAGTTCTCCAGGAACACTTCCACATACAATTCCAATCCACCCTAGTACATTGCAGTAATCTAGTCGTATATTTATCATGCATATAAACTTGGGTTCAAACTTTCTTTGGAGGTCAGGGGTTAGGCTTGGTTACTTAATGAACAGTTGAGTCACAAACGATATTGGCTTTCTAATACTAATGAATATACCATTGAATCTATCCAACTCTGGATGGTCGGTTGAAGTTGACTAGTAATTTCCAAACATTTTATCATTCTTGAACATCAGTTACAGCTTATACTTATTGTTGGGTTTTTAGATGTTGGCTTCATTTTGCAAAAACAAGATGCTAGTCTAAATGTTGAGACAGAAGTGGTAACATTTGTCTAGCAACACTACCAACTGTGGCCAGCTGGGTTTGAAACCCTAATACGCGCCCTACAGCGCGCCGCTTTACTTTGAACCCTAATTTCTTTGTTTCAGGTTTAACTTGCGCGCCAAGACAAGGGAAACCTCGCCTATTTACTGAAGCAATATTTTGAAAGATTTATTTTGAAAATATGTGACAATATATTTTAAAATCAAATCTTTTGGTTCAAGGTTATTTTTGAAGGAGATCAAAGACACGCGTTTTCAAGATTTTGAAGACAAATAAATCATTTTAGTCCAAGCAGCTCAGGACTATAAATACATGAAGACCAAGACCTAGTTCTCTTAAGAGAGTCAAGCCGTATTTGGTTTTTAGGGTTTTAGAGTGTCAAATCGAGTCTCTTTGTGAGCCTTTCATGCATTCCGTATATGCATGCTTAGGACTGTGTTTATTGAGTTGTAATGCTACTATCTCTGAAGCTTTGAAGCAAAGAGTTAGTGAGTCTAGCACTTGAAGCCTTTAGGCAAGAGTATTTAGGTGTCTAGGAGGGTGTCTCCAACAAACCATTCATTGGAAGTGTGATTTATACCCCAGTAGGTGTCTAATGGTGTGGTGTAGCATCATTGTTAAGGAATTGACCTAGGCTGGTCATATCTAGGTTAGGCCTAGGTAGAATTTGCACAGATAATGATTGAGTGAGGAGGATTAACGGGTAGTTAGACTCTGAATCAATACTATTAAAGTGGATTCGTCCTGGATTGGTATCCCCCAGATTAGGAGCAGTTGCGTCCGAACTGGGTTAACAAACCACGCGTGCAATTTACTTTCTGTCTTTATTTATTGCATTGTTATCTGTTCAGTTAACTCTCGTGGGGACAAACGTGGTAACATCTGTCTCCCAGTCCAACATTGTTGCGACAGGTGTTAGCACATCGGCTATCACATCTGTCTACTGATAGTGCCGGAATTTCAATTGGCATCAGAGCAGGCACCCTGCCTGTACTTGGGTGAGATCCAAGGGATAATTTCTAGAAAACATGGACAAGGAAGGAGGTCTCGTTAACAGGCCACCTCTGTTAGATGGTACTAACTACGACTATTGGAAAGCAAGAATGTGTGCTTACTTGGAAGGCTGTTGTGACAGGTTGGAAACAGCCTATGGTGGTTGACAAAGATGGGAAAGTGACGACTGAGCCAAAACCAGAAGGAGAGTGGTCAAAGGAAGAGGATGATCTGTCGGTAGGAAACAACAAAGCCCTTAACGCCTTATTCAATGGGGTTGACAAGAACATGTTCAGACTTATCAAGCAGTGCACTGAAGCTAAGGAAGCATGGGAGATTCTGAAGACCACATGAAAATTCCTGCCACGCGTGTTACGATGCTAAGCACGATGCTATAGCTTCTTGGTCCTCAAAACGTGATGCTACACACGATGCTATAGCATCCTGCTGCGCTGATAACTTAATATAAATAAACCAAATAACAAAAAGCAAGTAAAAGACACTTGGTGTTTGTTAACCCAGTTCGGCGCTCAAAGCAAGCCCTAGTCTGGGGGATACCAATCCAGGAAGATGTCCAATAAGCAATAGCCCTAGACTGATGACACTAACTCTCAAGTTATGCCCTTTCCATCTAGCAACTCCCCTATTGTCTATAACCTAGGGTCCTAGCCTAGATCTGAGATATACCTGATCTCACTTCCTTGTAACCTTACAAACAGCAAGGATTTTTAACACACACAAGAAAAGTTTTTGGAAACACACTCCTAAAAACTAACACTCGTACCTAAAGGCTTAGAGTGCACACAACACACATAACCCTAACTCCATACTTCAAAGCTTAGGAGAGGATCACAAGTTACAACTCAATAGAAAACACGTCCTTAGCTTGTATCAAGGTGACACAAGGAAGGCTCACAAATAACACACGCAAAACCTAAGCACTAGACTCAATAACAACGGCGTGAACAACCTCAAATTAGGTTTTGCACTGCACATATATACTCCAGCAAAGTCCTTGATTCTGAAACAATTAAGACCTTGATTCTTCTTGACTCAAGTCTTTGACCACATTAATTAAAAAGGATTCTTTCCTAAAATAATCTTCAAGGATATTCTTCATTAATTATTCAAGTCAAGGATCTGAAGTAATAAATGATGATCCTCAATAAAGTCCAAACACAAACGCGTCATGCAAGATTCATGAAAGAGAAAGCATAAATCATTCCATAAATAGAACGCGCGCCTTTAGAGTCCATGATGTCGAACACGATGTTGTAGCATCTTGCATAGCATCCTGGTTACCAAAAATGCAGCCAATACGAAGGACTCAACAAACTCCCCCTTTGGCAAATTTTTGGCTAAAACAAATAAAGACCATACAGGGACTTAAATAGATACTTCAACTACATATCTTTTTCTCAACATAGACACACAAGCATAAAGATCTGTAGAGACTATTCTTCAAAGTAGATTCCATACTACATCTCCATGGAGATCAACAGACAAGAATATATGTGTATCTTTTAAGAACATCAGAGAGGCATGCAACAGCGGAACATAAAAACAACTTAGCCTTAGATGGTCAAAACAATCAAAAGTAACAGGATGCTGTAGGGAATGCTTACAACATTTCATACTACATCTCCCCCTGCACATGTGCATAGGATGTTGGAGCATCTTATCCAACATCTCCCCCTGCAGATCACATCATATTTTTCTAGGGTACTCATGCTCACATATCAGACATCAGATCACACAAGTCCAGGGAATGCTTACAACATTTCATACTACATCTCCCCCTGCACATGTGCATAGGATGTTGGAGCATCTTATCCAACATCTCCCCCTGCAGATCACATCATATTTTTCTAGGGTACTCATGCTCACCTATCAGACATCAGATCACACAAGTCCACACACAATATCAATACCATGGCAGTGCAGACTAGCAGGTGAGATAAAACAGGTAAGCAACCAAAATAACCAAAATACCATATCCATATTATACTCCCCCTTTTTGCCACAAATTTGACAAAACAGGAATTAGGGATTCAGAGTCTCAGCCCAATAATCAGAATAGTAACAAAAACATCAAAACATCAAACGAAAGAGAACAAAAATAACACAGATAGCTAAGCAAATCCATGAGCAGACATTCTTCACTCAGAAGCACTGGAATCAGTCACCTCCAGCTCCTCTGTGTCACCACCAACATCTTCATTCCCTTCTGCATCAGATGCTGCAGCATCCTGCTCAGCGTCATTTCCAACTGCAGTACCAGAACTAGGACCTGCTTCCTCAGCTTCTTCTTTCTTAAGGGCAGATATAACCAGCTCAAGCCCTTTCTTTTGCTCATCCAGAGCAAGCACAGTTGCTTCCAAAGAGGCAATCATTTCCTTCCTACTCAGAGTTGGAGGAGGATCTTGCCTAGGTACAGACTTCCTAATCATAGGCCCTGCTATATCTGCAGCATGGGTCCCTTCAAACAGCCTAAAATGTAGAGACAGAGGTGGTTCTCTTTTGAGAGGTTCATCAGTAGCTTTCAGAATACCAGGGTGTTGATCAAGAATAATTCCACAGATGAGACTAGGAAAAGCTATAGGCATCTTGATTGCCCAAGACTTGCCATGAACCATGGTTTGCTCAAAAATGTAAGCTCCATAATCAGCAACAGTGCCAGTACCAATAGAGTATATGAATCTAGCTAGACCAGTGACAATATGAGATGTATGGGTTGTAGGAACCCAGTTCAAAGACCCTATTCTGTTCAGAACAGCATACTTCACAGACAGCATACAAGAGGGTACTTTACCTTTAGATGGCCACACCTTGACCTGATTGGCTGTGATGGTTCTGCACACTTCATTGTTGGTAACATCAATAGCAGTGTAATCCTCTTCTTGCCTACCCAGATATTTGTTGATGATTTTTGGGGAGAACTCCACACACTTGTTTCTAACCCAGACCTTTTGATATTCAGTGCTGAGAGGATTGTCACAGTCCTCAGCAATGTTGACCACAAACTCCTTTACAAGCTTGGCATAGCAGGTGCTCATGCCACTGACAGTTCTCATCAGCCCAGCATCTTCCAACAGATCAACTACCTCCTTCCAAGCCAAAGTCTCATCAGACAACTCTCTTTCCAGCCCTATCCTTCTTGCAAACACAAATTTCCACTTCTTGGCACTGTCCACAAAGTGGAAGGAAACATCATCTATGGGGACATCAGGAACATTGGTTGGCACGAGTTTTCTGCCAACTCTCTTCTGAGATGCTGTGATGCTAGGAGCATCATGTTCAGCATCATCATCATCAGACACATCAGTAACAACCTTCTTCCTTTTCAAAGACCTTTTCTGAGGAGAAGGTGTGATGCTAGGAGCATCATGCTCAACTTCATACTCAGAGTCACTCACATTCTTTCTTCTAGAAGCCTTCTTCTTTGGTTGAACAGGAATCTCAACCTTGCTAGAGCTTCTACTGGGCCCCACAAGTTTCTTCTTAGGTGACTTTGTGGCCACACCCTTTTTCTTCTTCACAGACTTAGGTGTCTCCTTTATCACCTCAGTTTCTTTACCTTTTCTTTCCCTGAGACGCCTACCAATGCCAGTCTTGCCTGCAAGGGAAGACCCAACAGACTTGATCACAACCACTTCTTCTTCCTCACTAGCTTCCACATCAGCAGTATTCAGATCTGCACCTTGGTCAGGCTCAGCATCAGATGCTAAAGCATCTTCAACAACATCCTTGTCAGCTTCTTCTTGTACCTGAGATGCTGAAGCATCAGGAGCAGCATCCTCTTGAGAGATGCTATTAGCCAAGGATTGTAGCACATCACCAACAATATGGTCTTCCTCATTGAGTTCATCTTCTTGTGGAACATTAGGAGCAGGGGATTGTGTCTTCTCAGTTTCCAACTCAGTTTCCCCCTTTTCAGCATTAGGGATTTGAACAGTATCAGGCTCGATCTGCTCACTACGAGTGGGTGCTGTAACAACAGATGGAACAACCAACTCCTCAGAGCCCTGATTGGCCAAAAGAAAAGCTTGCATGTCGAAATCGGAGTTGTAACGAGATTTGGATTTCTTCACCCTTGGTTTCTTACTCCCCGTGGATTTTCCTTTCTTCGATGACTTGGTTTTAGAGGAAGAGTTTTTGTTAAGGACTGAGGCAACAGAAGGATGAATGGTGGTGAGGGGAACAACATTGGTGATGAAATCGGGCTGTTGATCATGGGGTGGAGATTGTGCAGGAGAGGCGACGGTGGGAGAGTTAACAGGGGAAGACATTGTGACGGCAAGAATGAGAAAGTAGGATTGGGAGTGAGAGAGTTGTGAGGGTTGAATGGAGAGATTTGATGGAGAGGTGGAGAAGTTATAGTGTAGAGTGAAATAAAAAGGGAAAGAATCAAAGGTTAAAGATTTGAAATAAAAATAACCAACTAGGTGTAGTGGCGTGTTTAAGGAGGAAATTAGGCCATGATTGCCTTGATTAACGTGCAGCCTCTGATGAAGGCAAATAACTGCTGCACGCGCCACTAACGGTAACTGCTATAACTCCTCATGGAGGCAAATTCCTAACTTGCCCCTCAGCTTCTCAAACTGCACAGCATCAAGAGCTTTTGTAAAAATGTCTGCCACTTGCTCTTTTGTGCCAACATGCTCCAAAGTAACAATTTTGCTCTCAACAAGATCTCTTATGAAGTGATGGCGAATATCAATATGTTTAGTCTTGCTATGTTGAACAGGATTTTTTGAGATGTTTATAGCACTCATGTTGTCACAATACAATGTCATAGCATCTTGTACAACATCATACTCAGTCAGCATCTGCTTCATCCAAACAAGTTGTGAGCAACTGCTACCAGCAGCTATGTACTCAGCCTCTGCTGTAGATAAGGCCACACAGTTTTGCTTCTTACTAAACCAAGAAATTAGGTTATTTCCTAAGAAGAAACAACCACCTGAAGTGCTTTTTCTGTCATCAGCACTCCCAGCCCAATCAGCATCACAAAACCCAAAAAGCTTAGAATCTTCAGAGTGAGAGTACATTATTCCATATTCACTAGTTCCATTCACATACTTCAGAATTCTTTTGACTTGAGTCAAATGGCTCACCTTAGGATCAGATTGATATCTGGCACAAACCCCAACAGCATAGGTGATATCAGGCCTACTTGCAGTCAAGTATAGCAGGCTTCCAATCATGCTTCTATATAAGCTTTGATCTACACTTATTCCTTTTTCATCTTTAGTGAGCTTCAGATGAGTTGGTGCTGGTGTTCTCTTGGATGTGGCACTTTCCATACCAAACTTTTTGACAATATTTCTTGTATACTTACTCTGAGAGATAAATATAGTATCATCCATTTGCTTGATTTGCAGCCCAAGAAAATATGTCAATTCCCCAACAAGACTCATTTCGAACTCTGATTGCATCTGCTTGACAAAATGCTGTACCATCTTGTCTGACATCCCACCAAAAACAATATCATCAACATAAATTTGAGCTATGATGAATTCACCTTTTTTTTGCTTAACAAACAAAGTTTTGTCTGAGGCTCCCTTCCTGTAGCCTTGATCTTCTAAGAACTGAGTTAATCTTTCATACCAAGCCCTGGGTGCTTGCTTCAAACCATACAAAGCTTTCTTCAATTTGTAGACATGGTTTGGATGCTCAGGATCAACAAAGCCTTTTGGTTGTTCAACATACACTTCTTCCTGTAGGTACCCATTCAGAAAGGCACTTTTTACATCCATTTGGTAGAGCTTGAACTTAAGGATGCAAGCAACTCCCAAGAGAAGTCTGATGGATTCTAACCTTGCCACAGGTGCAAAGGTCTCTTCAAAGTCTAATCCCTCAACTTGAGTATATCCTTGTGCCACAAGCCTTGCTTTGTTCCTGGTGACAATCCCATTTTCATCTGATTTGTTCTTATACACCCACTTGGTACCAATCACATTCACATCTTTTGGTCTTGGGACCAAATCCCACACTTCACTTCTTTTGAACTGATTCAACTCTTCCTGCATAGCCTCTATCCATGCACTATCAGATAAAGCTTTCTTGACATTTCTGGGTTCAAATAGTGACACAAAACAAGAGTTTGAAACCACATCATTTGTCCTTCTAGTGGTTATCCCTTGTTCTGGGTTGCCTATGATCAACTCTGTGGGATGGTTCTTCTGTACACGTACTGAAGGTCCTTTCTTTTGAGCTTGATCTCCAGAATCTGTGGCATTAATCTCTTCTTCAATCTCTTCATCAGACTGACCTTCAACTGGATGTTCAGATGCTGTAGCATCTTGTTCAGCATCATGTACAACAGGAGTACCCTGGTATTTATCAACAGTTTCTTCCAGAGTAGAGTCTTGGATTACAACATTTATGGATTCCATCATTACCTGAGTCTTGGTATTAAATACTCTGTAGGCTCTGCTGTTTGGAGAATATCCTAGAAAAATCCCTTCATGGCTCTTTGGATCAAGTTTCCTCCTAGGTTCTCTATCAGCCAGAATGTAACACTTGCTTCCAAATACATGGAAATGTTTTACAGTTGGTTTCCTATCTTTCCATAGTTCATACAGAGTAGATGTGGTACCTTTTCTCAAAGTGGCCCTGTTGTGAATGTAGCAGGCAGTGTTCATAGCTTCAGCCCAAAAATAGTAGGGGACATTCTTGGCATGAAGCATGACTCTTGCTGACTCTTGAATAGTTCTGTTCTTCCTTTCAACTATCCCATTTTGCTGTGGAGTGATAGCTGAGGAGTACTCGTGTTTGATTCCTTCAGAGGCACAGAATTCATCAAACCTAGAGTTCTCAAACTCCTTTCCATGGTCTGTCCTGATCTTTACCACACTACTTGCCTTTTCCCTTTGAACTTGCAGACATAGCTCCTTGAATGCTTCAAAGGTATCTGATTTTTCCCTTATGAAATCTATCCAGGTATACCTTGAGTAATCATCTACCATAACAAATGCATACCTTTTTCCTCCAAGACTTTCAACTTGCATGGGACCCATGATATCCATGTGAAGTAGCTCAAGAACCTTGGTGGTTGTATGATGCTCTAGCATTGGATGTGACATCCTGACTTGCTTACCAATCTGACACTCTCCACACTTGTTCCCTTCTGTGATCTTCAGTTTGGGCAAGCCTCTAATGGCTTCTGATGTAATAACTTTCTTCATCCCCTTTAAGTGTAGATGGCCTAATCTCTGGTGCCACAGTCTCACTTCATCTGTAGTTGTACTGAGACAGGTGGTGTTCAGATCTTCCTCATGAGGTATCCAGAGGTAGCAATTATCCTTGGACCTGGTTCCTTTCATCAACAATTGATTCTCTTCATTGTTCACAGTACACTCAGTTTTGGTGAAATTAACCTTCAACCCTTGGTCACACAATTGACTGATACTTATTAGGTTTGCTGTGAGTCCCTTTACTAACAGAACATTCTCCAAATTGGGCAGTCCATGTTTCACTAAATCTCCAATTCCAAGAATTTCTCCCTTAGCACCATCTCCAAAGGTAACAAAACTGGTTTTGTATGGCTTTAGGTTTCTGAGAAACTTTTCTTCACCAGTCATGTGCCTGGAGCACCCACTGTCAAAATACCAATCTTCCCTTGATGATGCTCTCAAGGAGGTATGTGCAATCAAACCTACATTTTCTGTCTTAGGCCTCCACTCCTTTTTCACAGGGACTTCTTGTTTCACATCTTCCTTTGTTTCATTAGCTTCAGGTTGCTGAACAGGGTAACCATGAAGTCTGTAGCAAAATGGCCTAATGTGACCTCTTCTTCCACAGTAATGACAAACCCACCTTCTGTATGTTCTTTGGATTTTGGGCCTTTGATGACCTTTTGGGTTGGATTCCAAAGCAAACTTGGGAACAGGATAGGTTTTGGAATGCTATGCAGGATGCTTTAGCATCGTGGCACCAGTGCAAGGGTCAAAGACATCTTCAGCAGATTTAAATTTTGTCTCAAGATTCTGTTGATACTTGTTCAAATGAGAGTAATTGTAACCTACTGCTTTAGCCTTACCATTTGGTAAACCTTCAAGAATTTCCTCTATAATATTTGTTCCAGAGCTTAATTGACCCACACGTTTCTTCAAGTCCTCCATTTGAGCATTTGCAAGGGCAGCTTCTTCTTGAGCTTCAGAGGCCTTCTCAGTTTGAGCCTTTACTTCTGATTGAAGCAGATTGATTGTCTTTTTCTGCTTCTCAAGAATTCTACACATTTCTTCAAATCTTGACAGTAGCTCCTTGTAAGTGCTTGCCAGTTCTTCATAGGCCACATCTCCTTCTTCCTCAGTATCACTGTCTAGAGTACAAATTCCAGTTAGTGCAGTTACATGCTTAGCTGATTCATGCTCATCTTCTGAATCTTCATCTGACCAAGAAACATTCAAACCCTTTTTCTGTCTTTTCTGATAGGTTCCACATTCTGTTCTTATGTGACCATACCCTTCACACTCATGGCATTGAACACCCTTGCTTTGGCTGTTCTTTTCTTCAGGTTTGAATTTCTTGAAATTGCTCTGTTGTTTGTTGATGTCGGGTCGGATGCCAGGAGCATTCTGACGATTTCTGCGATCAACTCTCTTCAGTACTTTGTTGAATTGTCTGCCAAGCATGGCTATAGCATCAGCAATGCTTTCTTCTTCCTCATCTTCATCTTGATCATTGTTATCATCAGCATTAGAGACAAATGCAATGCTCTTGGTCTTCTTCTCACCACGCTCATCAAGAACAGTCTCAAAGGTTTGAAGTGAGCCAACCAATTCATCCATCTTCATAGTTGAAATGTCATGTGCTTCCTCAATGGCTGTCACCTTCATGTCAAATCTCTTGGGAAAGGATCTGAGTAGTTTTCTTGACAATTTCTCATCAGATACTTTTTCTCCCAAGGCTTCAAAAGAGTTTGCAATATCCAAGAGTGTCATATGAAAATCTTGAATGCTCTCATCATCTTTCATCTTGAGAGTTTCAAACCTAGATGTGAGATGTTGAATTTTGGATTGCTTTACCTTTGTGGTACCTTCATAGCAAGTCTCCAATATCTCCCATGCTTCCTTAGCTGACACACAGTTCTTGATCAACTTGAAAACATTTGCATCAACCCCATTGAATAAAGCATAAATGGCTTTGTTATTGTAAAGAGCTGCAGCCTCTTCCTCTGTAGTCCACTCAACCTCTGGTTTCTTCACTCCTGTTGAGGTTCCTTCCTTGCTAGCAACAGTGGGATGTTCCCATCCAGTCAAAACAGCTTTCCAAACTTTGCTATCAATGGATCTTAAAAATGCGGTCATTTTGGATTTCCAGTGATCATAGTTGTTTGATCCATTGAGCAATGGTGGTCTATTCATGTATCCTCCTTGCTTCTCCATAATGCCAGAAATATTAGGTCCTGGATCTCACCCTAGAAACAAGCAGGGTGCTTGCTCTGATGCCAATTGAAAATTCCTGCCACGCGTGTTAGAATGCTAAGCACGATGCTATAGCTTCTTGGTCCTCAAAACGTGATGCTACACACGATGCTATAGCATCCTGCTGCGCTGATAACTTAATATAAATAAACCAAATAACAGAAAGCAAGTAAAAGACACTTGGTGTTTGTTAACCCAGTTCGGCGCTCAAAGCAAGCCCTAGTCTGGGGGATACCAATCCAGGAAGATGTCCAATAAGCAATAGCCCTAGACTGATGACACTAACTCTCAAGTTATGCCCTTTCCATCTAGCAACTCCCCTATTGTCTATAACCTAGGGTCCTAGCCTAGATCTGAGATATACCTGATCTCACTTCCTTGCAACCTTACAAACAGCAAGGATTTTTAACACACACAAGAAAAGTTTTTGGAAACACACTCCTAAAAACTAACACTCGTACCTAAAGGCTTAGAGTGTACACAACACACATAACCCTAACTCCATACTTCAAAGCTTAGGAGAGGATCACAAGTTACAACTCAATAGAAAACACGTCCTTAGCTTGTATCAAGGTGACACAAGGAAGGCTCACAAATAACACACGCAAAACCTAAGCACTAGACTCAATAACAACGGCGTGAACAACCTCAAATTAGGTTTCGCACTGCACATATATACTCCAGCAAAGTCCTTGATTCTGAAACAATTAAGACCTTGATTCTTGTTGACTCAAGTCTTTGACCACATTAATTAAAAAGGATTCTTTCCTAAAATAATCTTCAAGGATATTCTTCATTAATTATTCAAGTCAAGGATCTGAAGTAATAAATGATGATCATCAATAAAGTCCAAACACAAACGCGTCATGCAAGATTCATGAAAGAGAAAGCATAAATCATTCCATAAATAGAACGCGCGCCTTTAGAGTCCATGATGTCGAACACGATGTTGTAGCATCTTGCATAGCATCCTGGTTACCAAAAATGCAGCCAATACGAAGGACTCAACACCACACATGAAGGTACTTCAAAAGTCAAGATGTCCAGGCTGCAACTATTAACCACAAAATTTGAGAATCTGCAGATGATGGAAGATGAAAACGTTCATGACTTTCACATGAACATACTTGACTTTGCCAACTCCTTTGAAGCTCTAGGAGAAAAGATTAGTGAAGAGAAGCTAGTAAGAAAAATGCTTAGGTCTCTGCCTAAGAAATTCGATATGAAAGTGACTGCTATTGAGGAGATGCAAAACATATCCACTCTAAGACTTGATGAGCTTGTAGGTTCACTACAAACATTTGAGCTTGGAGCAAATGAGAGGACTGAAAAGAAAAACAAAAATCTGGCGTTTGTCTCTAAAGATTCTGATAATCTCAGTGAACAAGACATAGATGAAGGTGTGTCAGAGGCTCTGGCCCTAGTAGGAAAGCAATTCAAAAGGATGATGAGAAGAAGGGATGGAAGACCCAGGACAGATGTGCAGCACATCTCAGACGACACTGGGAAGCAGACCAATCCTCAGAGGCGCAAAGATGAGGAAAATTCAAATCAGACCAGAAGTGTACAATGCTATGAGTGCAATGGGTTTGGTCACTACAAAACTGAATTCTCAAACTTCCTGAAGAAACAGAAGAAGAGCATGGTGGCCACTTGGTCAGATGACGATAACTCAGATACTGAGGCTGAAGGAAAGAGAGATACAGCATTCACTGTGAGGTGTATGTTTGACACTAACTTTGAAGGGGTAGTCACCTTAGAAGAGCTAGCTAATGCCTACCATGAGCTGTGTCAAGACTATGATGACAGAGTTAAGATTCTCCAACAGCAAAAACACCTTATTAATCAGCTGATGGAAGAGAAGAGTGAACATCTTGCTCATATTCACCATCTTACTGATGAGGTAATCATACTAAATTCACAGTTTGAGAACATGAGTAAACAAGTTAGAATGTTGAATGCTGGAGATATCATGCCTAAGGAGAGTATAGAAGTTGATCAACCTGACAAGAGTTCTAAAGCAATAGGATATGATTATACAATTCTCAACAGAAAACATTCACCATATGGTGAAAGATACAATCCTATAAGAAGAACTGTGAAACCCAGAAAGGTCAGACACATGGCGCAACATTCCAGACCACTACCACCTTCCAGTCAGAATAAGGGGCCAAAGGAATGAGCATGCAATCATTGTGGAGAAAAGGGACTGAAATTCTGGTGGCAAGTGTCAGATGTGTAGCACAATGTGTACACTTTAGGAATCGTACGATGTGTAGCCTAATGTGTCAACATCGTGAACATGTTGAACTTGATGAACAAGTAAACAATGTAAAGTGCAGGAAACAATAAAACACGATGAGTTTGTTAACCCAGTTCGGCACTTATAACAAGCCCTATTCTGGAGGATACCAATCCAGGGATGAATCCACTATGGTAGTATCAATTCAAAGTTAAACTCCCCCGTTTACAACTTCTCACTTAATCAATACCCGTGCTAATTCTACCTAGGAACTCCTAGATATGAGAACCTCTGCTCACTCCCCCTCAACCTTACCCAGTAAGGATTTAATAACAAACTCAGATGGAGACACACTCCTAGACAAGCAAAGCACTCGTACCTAAAGGCTTAGAGTGTTGCACAATCCAACTCCTTGCTTCAAAGCTTTGGAGAAGGAAACTTAGAGATTACAACTCTAAAAACTCAGTCCTTACTTGTATCACAATTATGATCCAAGTGAAGGCTCACAAATAACAATGAACAATAAACAGACTAAGACCTAAGACTCGATTTCTTCAACTCTTGGCTTCGTACTTCAAAGTGTCTTCAGTCTTCCTTTATATAGCACAAGTTTCATGGGCTTGGATCTTCAATGTTGACAGCTGGCCTTTGTAAATTCTCTTTGAGATTTATTTGATTATAATCTTTTAATTGTTTGTTTCAAATCTTTTTGATCAAAGTCGGCCAATAAAATAAAACAGAACCATGAAAGATTATCTTGTTCCTTGGCACGCAAGCTAGCACGATTAAATTTGAAAAACAAATCTTTTCAAAAGATCGCGTGAAAATAAATAAAAGCGCGTCCAGCTAGGGCGTCCAGATGTGAAACCTGATGTGCCACACATCATGCTCCACATTATGGAATTAGGCTTATTTTACCAAATGAAGCCAACACCCTAAAATCCTCAACAATCTCCCCCTTTGGCAAATTTTGGGCTAAAATAATCTTTGAGTCACCCAACTAAACTTGGAGAGATGTGTAGGCACATCAGAGGCATGCAGCAGCGGATCAGAGCCTCACAAACAAAGAGAGAAATAAACTCTCACAAGATAGGAAAATAAATTCCCAAAGACTGAGAAAAATAGATTCTCAGACACATACAAGCATGAGATTCCATGCACACATAAGGGAGGGTAGCAAACCCAGTAATAGTTTACTCCCCTTTGAACTAGAGCACTTCCCAAGTACTCCCCCTAAATCTCATATTCCCTATAAGCTTCTTCAGAATGCATGACCTAGAGAGAAATAGAGAAGTTTTAAAACTTGGCTTCTTAAGAATGCATGACCAAGTTAAAACCTACAAATGTGTCAAACATCACACAAAACAACTTCTACAGGCTTCTTAAGAATGCATCACCATGTAGAAATTAGATAACATCTTCAATTGGACTTCTTAAGAATGCATCACCCAGTTGAAAACGTACAGATAAAGTCTTCAGAAAAGCATGCTTTAGAAAACTAATTCTTCAAAAATTTGTTGAGAAAACATTTGAAGAAAAATAAGCATGTATACCAGATGTGCAGTCAGATGTGCCACACATCACAATTTGCTGCAGTGTTTGAGACTTCAAAGTTGTTCATTTTAATTTTTACTCCCCCTTTTTAGCCATAATTTTGACAAATATAGTCAAACACATAGAGAGTAAATGAAAAACACCATAGAATGCAGATAACATGAGATGTAGAGATGATGGTGCATGAACAGAAAGAGGCACTCAGGCCATTAATAGTGCAGCAGGTACAGAACAGGCACACAAAGGTGCATCAGCAATCCAGGGCATAGCCCACAACATACAAGCAAAAACAAGGAAATACTGAGTACAGGGAAATATTAATGAATTAGAAAAATTCAAATATCATGACTCCCATCAGTTTCCTCAGCTTCAGAGTCATTGGGCTCCTCCTCCTCCAATTCCTCATACTCAGCCATTGTTTGCTCATCCTCAAGCTCCAGTCCAGCAATGACTGCCTCCAGCTTGGCCTTCTTCTCATCCAGAGCCTTGCAAGTCTCCTTTAAAGCAGCTATCATGTCTGTCCTAGACATAGCATTGTTGGAGCTGGATGTGCCCACATCAGGAGTCACATCAGACTGCTTGAGACTAAAAGAAATAGCAGACTCTCTTCTGCAAGACAAATCATCCTTGCCTAGAACATCAGGTCTCTGGCTCAATATGATTCCACACAGCAGGGAAGGAAATGCAATGGGTAGTTTGACAGCTAGGGTTTTGGCATGTTTGATAGTCTGATAAAAAATATAGGTACCAAAATCAAAATTAGTTTTGCTACCTACAGTATAGATGAACCTAGCCAAACCTGTAGCCACATCACAGTTGTGTGTGGTAGGCACCCAGTTTGCAGCAGCAATCCTATTCAGGATGTTGTAGATTGGAGTGAGCTTGCTTGCTTGCAACTTTCCCTTCTTAGGCCAAGTCTTGACCTTTCCAGCTATGATGGCCTTGATTATGTAGTTGTCATTGGCCTCCATCTCAGCATAGGGCTCCTCACTTCTGCCCAAATACTTGTTGATAACAGTGGGAGAGAAGTGGATTTCCTTTCCTCTCACAAAAATTGTCTGATACTCCTTGTCCAAAGGATTATCACAACCAGCAGGAATGTTTACCAAAAACTCTTTGACTACTTTCTCATAGCAGTCACTCAGCCCAGACACAGTCTTCATCAAGCCAGCACGCTTGATCAACCTTATAACCTCCTTGCACTGCAAGGCTTCAGCACTTAGCTCCCTCTCCAGAGCTAATCTTTTGTGAGCAATATACTTCCATTTACCAGCATGTGCAGGGTTGTGGAAGGAAACCAAATCAACAGGGATATCAGGAATTCCCTGAGGAATTTTCTTCTTCCCATAGCTCTTCTTCACAGCAGACTCAATGTGGACCACATCAAGCTCCACATTGTGCTCCTCAGCAGATTCTTCCTCAGACTCACTGATGTGAGCTACATCACGCTCCCCATCGTATTCTGAGTCACTTGAAGGTGGCTCTTTTCTTTTCTGAGTCTTCTTCTTGGCAGGTTGAACCACAGCTTTACTAAATCCCTTCTTGGAACCATACATAACTTGCCTTTTGACAGGTTTCTTCTTCTCCTTAGCAGCAACAGAAGAACTCTCTACAATGGCAGGACCCTTTCCACTTCTGGTCCTTCTAGCATTACTATCCTCGGCAAGTTTCTTCAAGGGAATGTCAGAAGTGTAGCCTTCTACATCCATAACAATTGTATCTCCATTAACATCCTTGTCAGAAGGATCGGAGTTTTCATGATCTGAACCTTCAACAGCTTCTTTACCCTTGTCAGACTGGGTATCATCTTCCGGTTCCTTAACCACAGCAGGTTGATCTTCTTCAACAACTTCCTGTTCTGAAGAATCAGGAATGACAGCAGGTTCTTCAACAGCAGCAGTCTCTTCTTCAGCAGTAGGAGACTTTTCTTCACCTTGTGGCAATGATGTGCCCACATCTGCCACAACATCAGGTGTTTGCAGGGCCTGAAGTACAGAATCAATGATCTTCCGAGTCAAGGGGTGTCTTTGGCCCTTAGAGATCTTTACAGCAGCCTTTTCAGGGTTAGGGTTTGAAGAACCTATACCCACAGATGCCTCAGCATCAGCATCACCAGATTTAGCAGGAAGAGGTTCAACATGCAGACTTTCCATGGTGTGAACCCTCTTTGGTGAGCCAATCTTTGGCTTCTTGCTTTTCTTCGTCTTCTTCTTGGATTTTTCTGTGGAAGGAGAAGGAACAACATCTTCTTCTGCAGCAATGGGAGTGGATTCCCTTCTTGATCGTTTAGACTTCTTCTTCTTTGATCCAAATGGTTTGATCATTGAGACAGGAGTAGCATTCACGATCATATCACTTTGAATTTCTTCAGGATGTGGGGAATTTGGTTTTGGTGATGATGGAGGAGTGTTGGTTTTGGTTGAAGGAGTTATTTTGGTTGCAGTGGACATGATGAAGATGATGATGGTTTGGTATGAAGATTTCAAAGAAAAATTGCAAAGAGATGATCAAGGGTTTGAGAGAGATCAAGAAAATTTCTAAAGTCGTTTGAGTGTTTGTGAACGAATGTGGTGAACAATGTGGTAGGCAATGTAATAGAATCTTGAATAAATGGATTTCTTGGAGAAAATCGCGAAAATAGCCGTTGGAAATATTTTTGTAATGATTGCCTTTGGATTGTGTGCAACTGTGGATGGAGGGAAAGGTAGGTAACCGTTGCATGCCTAAATAGCTATTATGGCTATTGATCCTCAAAGAGGCAAATACCAAGTTTGCCCCTTAACACCTCAAACCTATTTGCATCTAAAGCCTTTGTGAATATATCTGCCAGTTGATTCTCTGTGGCAACATGCTCTAGAGTCACAATGTTATCTTCAACAAGATCTCTAATAAAATGGTGACGTATATCAATGTGCTTTGTCCTACTATGTTGGATAGGATTTTTGGAAATATTTATAGCACTTAGATTGTCACAGTATAATGTGAGCACATCTTGCTGCACATTGTACTCACCCAACATCTGCTTCATCCAAAGTAGCTAAGAGCAACTACTTCCTGCTGCAATATACTCAGCCTCAGCTGTAGAAAGAGAAACACAATTTTGTTTCTTGCTGAACCATGATATAAGGTTGCTTCCAAAAAAGAAACATCCACCAGAAGTGCTCTTCCTATTATCAGCACTACCTGCCCAGTCAGCATCACAATAACCCAACAATCTTGTGTCTTCACCATGAGAGTAGAGAATTCCATAATCACTTGTACCACTGACATACTTAAGAATCCTTTTGACTTGATTCAGATGACTCATCTTAGGCTCAGCTTGGTACCTTGCACACACACCAACAACAAAGCTAATGTCAGGTCTACTTGCTGTGAGGTAAAGTAGACTGCCAATCATGCTTCTGTATAGACTTTGATCAACACTGACACCATGCTCATCTTTAGAAAGTTTGAGATGGGTGCTGCAGGAGTTCTCTTGTGATTTGCATTCTCCATTCCAAATTTCTTCAAAATGTTCTTGGCATACTTGCTTTGAGAGATGAAAATTGTATCTTCCATCTGTTTGACTTGCAGACCAAGAAAGTAGGTAAGTTCACCTACAAGGCTCATCTCAAATTCAGACTGCATCTGATTCACAAACATCTTGATCATTGGATCAGACATTCCTCCAAACACAATGTCATCTACATAGATTTGTGCAATCATGAACTTGCCCTTTTCTTCTCTGACAAACAAGGTTTTATCTGATTCTCCTTTTCTATAACCTTGCTGCACAAGAAATTTGGTTAGCCTCTCATACCATGCCCTAGGAGCTTGCTTTAATCCATATAGTGCCTTCTTTAATCTGTAGACATGATCTGGATAAATTGGATCAACAAATCCCTTGGGCTGCTCCACATAAACTTCCTCATTCAAGTAGCCATTGAGGAAAGCACTCTTCACATCCATCTGGAATAGCTTGAATTTCAAGATACATGCTACTCCCAAAAGTAACCTTATGGATTCAAGACGTGCCACAGGAGTAAATGTTTCATCAAAGTCTACTCCTTCATTCTGAGAGTAACCTTGAGCCACAAGCCTAGCCTTGTTTCTAGTCACAACACCACTTTCATCAGATTTATTCCTATAAACCCATTTAGTACCAATGATGTTGACTCCTTCAGGTCTAAGCACTAAATCCCATACTTCATTCCTCTTGAACTGGTTCAGCTCCTCTTGCATAGCTTCAATCCAAAACTCATCTGTTAAGGCTTCTTTCACATTCTTTGGTTCTACCTTTGACACAAAACAAGCATTGGATACAACTTCTCTTGACCTTGTCATAACCCCTGACTCAGGACTCCCTATTATGAGTTCTTTTGGATTATTCTTTTGAACTCTAACAGAGGGACCCTTGTTTACTGGAGTCACATCTTCTTGCTGATCAGTCTTCTCAGGAATCTCTATATCTTCAGAGTCTTCAGGCTGGGGGTGAGATGTGTCCACATCAGGATCAACATCAGGCACATTGTCTGAACAGTCATATATGACAACATTGATGGATTCCATCATAGCTCTTGTTCTGTTGTTGAAGACTCTATAGGCTCTGCTGGTTAGGGAATAGCCTAGAAAGATTCCTTCATCACTCTTGGGATCCATCTTCCTCCTTTGCTCTCTGTCAGCTAAGATATAGCACTTGCTACCAAAGACATGGAAGTGCTTGACAGTAGGTTTTCTTCCTTTCCATATCTCATACAGTGTGGTTGAAGTACCTTTTCTCAGAGTCACCCTGTTGTGTACATAGCATGCAGTACTCATGGCCTCTGCCCAGAAATAGTAAGGTAGCTTCTTGGCATGTAGCATAACTCTTGCAGCCTCTTGCAAAGTTCTGTTCTTCCTTTCAACTACACCATTTTGTTGGGGTGTGATTGGTGAGGAGAACTCATGCCCAATTCCTTCATCAGCACAAAACTCAGAGAATCTTGAATTTTCAAATTCCTTCCCATGATCACTTCTGATTCTAACAATGCCACTATCCTTCTCTCTTTGTAGTCTAAGGCATAGTTCTTTGAAAGCATCAAAAGTGTCAGACTTCTCTCTGATGAAGCTAACCCAAGTGAACCTTGAGAAATCATCTACAACCACAAAGGCATATCTTTTGCCACCAATACTCTCTACCTGCATTGGTCCCATCAAGTCCATATGTAGCAGTTCAAGAACTCTGGATGTCACCTGATGTTGCAACATTTGGTGTGAGATCTGAACCTGCTTTCCAACTTGACATTCACCACAGATACTGCCTTCAACAATCTTAAGCTTTGGTAGACCTCTAATTGCTTCCTTGGACATAATCTTCTTCATTCCATTTAGATTCAAATGGTCAAGTCTTTGGTGCCAAAGCTTAACTTCTTCTTCCTGACTAATAAGACATGTAGTAGAGTGTGCAGTTTCATCAGGGATCTATAGATAGCAGTTGTCTCTTGACCTAGATCCTCTCATCAACAATTCTCCTTTGTCAGAAGTAATGAGACACTCATTCTTTGTGAAGTTGACTTTAATACCTTGATCACACAGTTGGCTTATGCTGATAAGATTAGCCTTCAGACCTTTGACAAGTAACACATCATCTAGGTCAGGTAAGCTTTTGCTGCTGAGCTTACCACTGCCCTTGATTTCACCTTTTGCTCCATCACCAAAGGTTACAAAGTTTGTTGTATGAGGCTTGATATTAGTGAGAAATTTCTCAACACCAGTCATATGCCTAGAACAACCACTATCAAAATACCAATCTTCACAGGAAGATGCTCTAAGAGAAGTGTGAGCAATATGAGCAGTTTCAGAAACTTTAGGCTTCCACATCTTCTTAGGAGTGACCCTTGCTGATTTGGCTTGCACCTGAGGCCTTTTCTTGGGATACCCATAGAGTTTGTAGCAGAAGGGCATGATGTGACCATTCTTCCCACAGTAGTGACATCTCCAAGCATTAAACTTTTCTTTGCCAGCAGGTTTCTGATGTGGGGTGTGATGTGTCCACATTCTGCCAGGGTCAGGTTTCTTCTGAGCAGGAACAAACTTAGTATTTGTATTCTTGTTGTAATGTTTGTTCTTAAATCCTACACCAGATGAGTCACCAGCATGCTTTCCCACTTTCAAAATCTCATCAAGCATGTTAGTTCCAGGATTGAGCATCTTTACAGACTTGGTCATATTATTCAAGTTAGTTGACAGTAACTTGACTTCACTTTCAAGACTAACTACTTGGTTCTGTAGTTGATCCTTCTCTGTCTCTAGTTGACTGATAATCACCTTCTGTTCTTCATTTATTCTGCACAGTTCCTCACTTTTGATAGATAGCTTTTTGTAGACTGAGGCTAGTTCATCAAAGGTGAGTTCTTCATCATCAGAATCAACATCAGTACTGCACACACCGGTCATGGCACTCACATGATTAGCAGCAACATTCTTTGAGTCAGTGTCAGAGTCTTCATCAGACCATGATACAGTTAGGCCTTTCTTCTGCTTCTTCAGATATGTGCCACATTCAGCTCTTATATGACCAAAGCCTTCACATTCATGACATTGAACACCCTTGTTCTGAGTTGACTTATCATCAGTTTTGGTTTTTGTTGAAGTGTTACCTTGTTTACTGATGTCAGTCTGGATGTTCCTCACATTCCTCCTTGGTCTTCTGTCCACCCTTCTTTGAAGCTTGTTGAATTGTCTTCCTAACATAGCTATGTCCTTTGAGAGATCATCATCTGACTCATCAGCTTCTTCCTCTTCACCAGCACAAGATACAAAGGCTATACCTTTTCCTTTCTTCTTAGTTGTCTCACCAAAGTTCATCTCAAAAGTTTGAAGAGAGCTCACAAGTTCTTCAAGTTTCATACTTGGGATGTCTTGAGCTTATTCAATAGCTGTGATTTTCATGTTAAATCTCTTGGGTAGAGACCTAAGCATCTTTCTTACAAGCTTTTCTTCAGACAATTTCTCACCTAGAGCCTCAAAAGAATCGTCCACCTCAAGCAAATTCATGTGAAAGTCATGAATTGATTCTTCTTCTTTCATTCTGAGGTTTTCAAACTTAGTGTTGAGAAGTTGGATTCTTGAGCTTTTTACCTTGGCATTGCCTTCATGAGTGGTTCTGAGTATCTCCCAAGCATTCTTTGCAATAGTACACTGCTTGATCAATCTGAACATGTTCTTGTCCACCCCATTGAATAGAGCATTCAAAGCTTTGGAGTTTCCAAGTGATGCAGTGTCTTCTGCAGCTGACCAATCTTCCTCTGGCTTGAGTACACCAGTGTCAACACCATTAGCATCCAAAATTTTGGGATGCTCCCAACCTTTGAGCACAGCTTTCCAAGTCCTGCTGTCAAGTGACTTTAGGAAGGCAATCATCCTTGGCTTCCAGTAGTCATAATTAGTTCCATCCAGAAGGGGTGGTTTGTTGACCGTTGTTCCATCCTTGTCCATGTTTCCAGAAAGTAACTTCCCTGGAGCTCACCCTCAAACAGGCAGGGTGCCTGCTCTAATGCCAATTGAAATTCTGGTGGCAAGTGTCAGATGTGTAGCACGATGTGTACACTTTAGGAATCGTACGATGTGTAGCCTAATGTGTCAACATGGTGAACATGCTGAACTTGATGAACAAGTAAACAATGTAAAGTGCAGGAAACAATAAAACACGATGAGTTTGTTAACCCAGTTCGGCACTTATAACAAGCCCTATTCTGGAGGATACCAATCCAGGGATGAATCCACTATGGTAGTATCAATTCAAAGTTAAACTCCCCCGTTTACAACTTCTCACTTAATCAATACCCGTGCTAATTCTACCTAGGAACTCCTAGATATGAGAACCTCTTCTCACTCCCCCTCAACCTTACCCAGTAAGGATTTAATAACAAACTCAGATGGAGACACACTCCTAGACAAGCAAAGCACTCGTACCTAAAGGCTTAGAGTGTTGCACAATCCAACTCCTTGCTTTAAAGCTTTGGAGAAGGAAACTTAGAGATTACAACTCTAAAAACTCAGTCCTTACTTGTATCACAATTATGATCCAAGTGAAGGCTCACAAATAACAATGAACAATAAACAGACTAAGACCTAAGACTCGATTTCTTCAACTCTTGGCTTCGTACTTCAAAGTGTCTTCAGTCTTCCTTTATATAGAACAAGTTTCATGGGCTTGGATCTTCAATGTTGACAGCTGGCCTTTGTAAATTCTCTTTGAGATTTATTTGATCATAATCTTTTAATTGTTTGTTTCAAATCTTTTTGATCAAAGTCGGCCAATAAAATAAAACAGAACCATGAAAGATTATCTTGTTCCTTTGCGCGCAAGCTGGCACGATTTAATTTGAAAAACAAATCTTTTCAAAAGATCGCGTAAAAATAAATAAAAGCGCGTCCAGCTAGGGCGTCCAGATGTGAAACCTGATGTGCCACACATCATGCTCCACATTATAGAATTAGGCTTATTTTACCAAATGAAGCCAACACCCTAAAATCCTCAACAGAGACACATAAGGCCTTTTTGTTACAAACTGTATGGGAGTCCACAAGTGTCAGAACCACAGGAACCCATGAGAAGGACTACAAAGATCAGAAAAGAGTGGAAACAGAAGGTTGGGAGAATTGGACTGATTGCTCATACATCATTGAGAGCATCATCCAAAGAAGAATGGTACTTTGATAGTGGGTGCTCGAGGCACATGACAGGTATCAAAGATTATCTAGTTGATCTGAAATCTCATCCCACAGGTCATGTAGTATTTGGAGATGGAGCCAAAGGACAAATCATGGGTGTAGGAAAGATGGTAAATGACAGGCTACCCGAACTTGGAGATGTATTATTTGTAAAGGGACTGACTGCTAACCTTATCAGCATAAGTCAGTTGTGTGATCAAGGTCTGAAGGTCAACTTCTCTCAACCAGAGTGTTTAGTCACTGATGCTAAAGGTGTTGTTCTAATGAAGGGAATAAGATCTAAAGACAATTGCTATCTATGAGTACCCAACCAGAAGACACATGTTGCAACATGTGTGGTTGCCAGGGAAGATGAAGCAAAACTATGGCACCAAAGGTTAGGCCACTTGAATCTCCTAAGTATGAAGAAAGCTGTCTCAGTTGATGCTATAAGAGGGCTACCAAAGCTTGACATTTTGGAAGGAACAGTGTGTGGAGAATGTCAGATAGGCAAGCAAACAAAAGTCTCACACAAGATGTTGCCACATCTGACAACCAACAGGGTTCTAGAATTACTTCACATGGACTTGATGGGTCCAATGCAGGTTGAAAGCCTCGGAGGAAACAAGTATGCATTTGTTGTAGTTGATGACTATTCAAGGTATACTTGGATAAACTTTATCAGGGAAAAGACACACACTTACTCTGTTTTTGAGGAACTATGCATTCAACTACAAAGGGAGAAGGATCTCCTCATAAAAAGAATCTGAAGTGATCATGGTAAGGAGTTTGAGAACTCTAAGTTCTTGGATTTCTGTGCTAACCAAGGTATCAAACATAAGTTTTCCTCACCTATCACCCCTCAGCAAAATGGGGTAGTAGAGAGAAAGAATCGCACTATCCAAGAATATGCTAGAGTGATGTTGCATGCAAAGAAACTTGCTTACCGATTCTATATACAGAGCTTGCTATATACACAATCGTGTTACTTTGAGAGCAGGTACTACAACCACTTTGTATGAACTGTGGAAGGGAAGAAAGCCAACAGTGAAGCACTTTCACATCTTTGGAAGTAAGTGCTGCATCTTGGCAGATAGAGAGCAAACAAGAAAGCTGGACCCAAAAAGTGATGAAGGAATATTCCTAGGGTACTCAACAAACAGCCAGGCTTACAAAGTTTACAATAACAGAACCCAGACTGTAATGGAATCCTTAAATGTGGTAGTTGATGACTCAGGATTAGCCAGTGATCCAAATGTGGTACCAGATGTTGACACATTTGTCCCCTATGCAGAGACAAAAGCTGAAGAAGATACTCATAAAGTCAACACGCAGAATGAATTGACTGAACCTGCAGCTCCAACTAGTCCAGTTCATGATGCTCCAGTACCCCCTAGTACTCTTGCAACAAAAGGCCTTTCCATCAGAGTTCAGAAGAATCATCCTATTGATCAAATAATTGGTGATCCTAATTCAGGTATCACTACAAGAAGGTCTCTGGATATGATAGCTAGTGCTTGCTTTGTATCAAAGATTGAACCAAAAAATGTGAAGGAAGTCCTAACTGATGAGTACTGGATTGAAGCCATGCAAGATGAGTTGAATCAATTCAAAAGGAATGAAGTGTGGGACTTGGTACCTAGACCAAGAGGAGTAAATGTAATTGGTACTAAGTATGTGTACAAGAACAAAACTGATGAGCAAGACACTATCACCAAGAACAAGGCAAGGCTCGTAGCTCAAGGTTATACTCAGATTGAAGGAGTGGATTTTGATGAAACCTTTGCTCCAGTGGCTAGATTGGAGTCGGTTAGACTACTTCTTGGAGTGGCTTGTATTCTAAAATTTAAGCTGTTCCAGATGGTTGTGAAAAGTGCCTTCCTAAATGGGTACTTGAATGAGGAGGTCTATGTAGAGCAACCAAAGGGATTCGTGGATCCTAATTATCCTGATCATGTGTATAAGTTGAAGAAAGCCCTATATGGGCTCAAACAAGCTCCCATTGCTTGGTATGAAAGGCTCACTGTCTTTCTAGTGGATCATGGTTACAGAAAAGGTGGAAATGACAAGACCCTGTTTGTAAGGGAAGAGAAAGGAAGGTTGCTGATTGCCCAGATCTATGTAGATGACATAGTATTTGGAGGGATGTCTGACCAGATGGTGCAACATTTCGTTCACCAGATGCAGTCAGAATTTGAAATTAGCTTAGTTGGTGAACTCACATTCTTTCTTGGCTTACAGGTGAAACAAATGAGTGATACAATTTTTATTTCACAGAGCAAATATGCAAAGAATATTGTCAAGAAGTTTGGAATGGACATTTCTCCTCACAAGAGAGCACCAGCTGCTACTCATCTCAAGCTGACTAAAGATGAGAAAGGTGTTGATGTGGACCAAAGCCTCTACAGGAGTATGATTGGAAGCTTGTTGTATCTCACAGCCAGTAGGCCAGATATAACCTTTGATGTAGGAGTATGTGCCTGATACCAGGCTGCACCAAAAGTGAGTCATCTCATACAAGTCAAGAGAATTCTCAAGTATGTGAATGGTACCAGTGACTATGGCTTGTTGTACTCTCATGGTGATAGCTGTGAGTTACTTGGCTACTGTGATGCTGACTGGGCAGGTAGTGCTGATGATAGGAAGAGCACCTCAGGTGCATGTTTCTTCTTGGGGAACAATTTAATATCATGCTTCAGCAAGAAGCAGAATAGTGTGGCCTTGTCCACAGCTGAAGCAGAGTATATTGCTGCTGGAAGTAGCTGTTCTCAACTGTTATGGATGAAACAAATGTTGAAGGAGTACAATGTTGAGCAAGATGTGCTAACATTATACTGTGACAACTTAAGTGCAATCAATATCTCTAAAAATCCTATTCAACACAGCAGGACCAAGCATATTGATATCAGACACCACTTCATCAGAGACCTTGTAGAAGACCAGGTGATTACTCTTGAGCATGTAAGCACTGAAAAGCAGATTGCAGATATTTTCACCAAAGCTCTTGATGCAAACCGCTTTGAGGAGTTGAGGAGCAAGTTAGGCATCTGCCTATTTGAGGAGTTGTAGCTTTACAGCGTGTGTAATGTGCAACAAATCATGATCATACAAGTTGCACAGTAGTATTGTTCTACTCCAGTTTTGATTGTCAAATTTATTGGCTAAAAAGGGGGGAGTAGTATTGGTTCTGGCAGGTACAGGTGTGACACATGTTCCAACATGTGGATACACAAGACAAGTTGTAGTACTAGTGTATTTTTCAAAATTTTTACACAGGTACTATATTCAGGGGGAGTAACAAGTAATGCAGGTATTAAGGGGGAGTAATCATATACTCTTTCATACAGGTTACAGGTTCTCTGCATTTGTGCCAATGAGTTGCACCCCATTTCTGGGAAACTTAGTTTCTCAGTATGCTTAACTCCAGGGTGAGTATTATGCTAGGTATTTCTATCTGGCGTCTTGCTGTGTGCTCATAAATATGAGCTTGTATTTCTCTTGAAGGCTGCAAGAGTCTTTAGGACTGAAGACCAGGTGTGGTGACAGATGTTGTCACATCTGATGGTGCCTTGTGCTCTCTGCACATTGGCAATGCTTGTGCTCTCTGCACTTGCATGTTTTATTGGGAATTTAGGTTCTCAGGATATCAGGGATTTATTTTTCCTGAACCACGTTTTTGTGGTAAGTTATTTTGTAAGGAACTTAGTATTCCATATTTGAGTCCACTATAGGAGACTATCTCTTCTAGGTGTTGACCTTGAGGCTAGCAGCATCTGACCGCTGCCTCCGATCACTTGTACGTTACCTAGTGTAACATATTGCAAAATGTGTAGTTTCTTCTTCATCAAATCACTTAGTCAAAAAGTTGAAGAAATTTGCTGAAGACTTCTCTCCAGAACGTGCTAAGGTTGTTTTAGCCAAAATTTGCCAAAGGGGGAGATTGTTAGGTTTTTAGATGTTGGCTTCATTTTACAAAAACAAGATGCTAGTCTAAAGGTTGAGACAGATGTGGTAACATCTGTCTAGCAACACTGCCAGCTGTGGCCAGCTGGGTTTGAAACCCTAATACGCGCCCTACAGCGCGCCGCTTTACTTTGAACCCTAATTTATTTGTTTCAGGTTTAACTTGCGCGCCAAGACAAGGGAAACCTAGCCTCTTTACTGAAGCAATATTTTTGAAAGATTTATTTTGAAAATATGTAACATTATATTTTAAAATCAAATCTTTCGGTTCAAGGTTATTTTTGAAGGAGATCAAAGACACGCGTTTTGAAGATTTTGAAGACAAATAAATCCTTGTAGTCCAAGCAGCTCAGGACTATAAATATAAGAAGACCAAGACCTAGTTCTCTCAAGAGAGTCAAGCCGTATTTGGTTTTTAGGGTTTTAGAGTGTCAAAATCGAGTCTCTTTGTGATCCTTTCGTGCATTCCGTATATGCATGCTGAGGACTGTGTTTATTGAGTTGTAATGTTACTATCTCTGAAGCTTTGAAGCAAAGAGTTAGTGAGTCTAGCACTTGAAGCCTTTAGGCAAGAGTGTTTAGGTGTCTAGGAGGGTGTCTCCAACAAACCATTCATTGGAAATGTGATTTATACCCCGGAAGGTGTCTAATGGTGTCTTGTAACATCATTGTTAAGGAATTGACCTGGACTGGTCATATCTAGGTTAGGCCTAGGTAGAATTTGCACAGATAGTGATTTAGTGAGGAGGGTTAACGGGTAGTTAGACTTTGAATCAATACTATTATAGTGTATTTGTCCTGGATTGGTATCCCCCAGATTAGGAGCAGTTGCGTCCAAACTGGGTTAACAAACCACGCGTGCAATTTACTTTCTGTCTTTATTTATTGCATTGTTATCTGTTCAGTTAACTCTCGTGGAGACAAACGTGGTAACATCTGTCTCCCAGTCCAACGTTGTTGCGACATGTGTTAGCACATCGGCTATCACATCTGTCTACTGATAGTGCCGGAATTTCACTTATCTAATCTAGTCATTGAGAATGAAACAGAATAGACTTCACTATTAACACTGATCTCATTACAACTTCTTGATTTCCTTAGGAATGAATATATCTGGATCTTATCTGAACTAGTTGGTGAGTTCATATAGAGAAGGGTTAATTAAATCGATAGGGCTAATGAGTTCAAGGACATGAAAGGTTTAGTTGTTTTACTACCAGCACACCAACTAAATCATTTATAGCAGGATAGTTCAATGATGTAGATTAACAGGTTAACGGAACGAATGATAACTTATATTTAATTTACCCATGACCCTTACTGTAACACCCTAACAAGCTTATACTATTTATTTAACTTAAAACAAATACAATACAAGCAATTAAGGCATCACAAGAAATAAAATTCCACAAGCATGCAAGAATAATTAATTATATCACAACGGAAGCATTTAATAATCATATGTGAGTATATCATAAACTCATAATCCAAGCATGCATAGTTATAATTCATATTACAACTTAATAGGGTTCTTCATACATGAAGACCTATTCATACTGAAATTTTGTTCTCTGGCAGGACAGATGTATTACACAATGTCTAGGACAATGTGTAAGTAGTCCAAATGACCTAGACAACTGGTTCGACAACTAGTTATGAGGATCACACATTATTGCAGTACTGAAGATAAAAGCAATAAACAACACCAGTGATTTGTTAACCCAATTCGGCACTTATAACACGCCCTACTCTGGAGGATACGAATCCAGGAAGTGAACACTACTACTCCGAATTATTACTTAGCCTTACAACACTACCAAACACCTTTTGGCATGTCTGCCTTTTCTTAATCCTAGTAATCTTCTACTCAAGGGCTAACCAGTGTTTTGAAAACCGGACCGGACCGGCCACGTCCTCCTTGTGAGGCACCATACTTGTGCCACTAGGCTAGCGAATTTTTTTATTATTTCCTTGCAAATCTTGATACATATACATATAATGGTCTTATAATATTCAACTAATTTCCTTCATTTTCTCTACAACATCATTCTTTTAAACAAATTTTTAATACTTTATTTATTTTATATGGAAATTTGCAATATATATTTTTTGATATAATAAATCTGCAATATACTCCTTATTATCAATTCTACTCTATTTTTTTTAGTTTATGTACTAAAAAAATTCTATTCTATTTTTCATTTATATTTTTTTTTACAGTATTTTTCATTTATATATTTACTACTAATAATATATTTATATTGTAATTATTATACTTTATTAACTTATTTAAATTTGTATTTTGTACTATTTCATTGTGCCTTATAAACTATTTTTAGAATTTGAATTTTAAAAAAGGTTTAACGGCGCAACTTTTTACCAATTTCTCGTCCATTAAAGTGTAATTATCATTATAAATTCAACTAAAAAAATAATGAACTTGTGAAATTATGTTATTTTAAAATCTCCGTATCGTTTAGGTGTGCTATGCTTTTTTTAGACAACGAGTCATCCGATTTAATACCTATATAATTTTGTTATAGAGACCGGTTTATTCATCCGAGTTATCCGGTTTTATCCGGTTTAGTCATGCGGTTCAACCAATGAATCGATGGTTTGACCAATGAACCAGTGAACCAGTACCCCCACCAGTTCAATGACCGGTCCGGTTTTTAAAACACTGGGGCTAACTCCCCCTGAATATGAGAACCTACCCAACTCCCTCTAATCACTAATCCCAAGTGACGAAACAACTTTAAACTTCACAAGTTTAAAAGACCAAGTTGAATGGCAACATTCAACTACTCAAAGCTACCAAGTATCAAGAACAATACGAGTAGCCACTAGGTGTTTTGCACAGTGGGTACAAAATTTGGAATCACAATCTTCAGTTATTGTGGGTTGAGTTTTAAGCTATATGTTGAGTCCTTTATATAGGCGTGCAATTCTTCAGATCATTCTTCAGTCTTTCAGATGCACTCAAATAAGAGTTAGTTTTAAAACAAACTTGTTTCAAAAACAAACTCCACAAAGATAAAGAATTAATCTCTATCCACTAATTAAATACGAATCCAATAATATCTAACACATAGGATTAATAACAAACTTTATCATTAATCCTAATCTCGACTTGTTACTAAAAGATTAGCGTTTTATCCAAATTAAAACAAACATGCGTGCTTAATGGATAAGCATTATCTTTTAAGCTGAACTGGGTCAAGATGTCCTACCCACATGTCTTGGGACATTTTGTTCAACATGCTGCCTATGCATGCTCTGAACCTAGTGACAAGATGTCTAGGACATCTTGTTCAACATGTTGCATCTGCACATCTTCTATATGCACAAGTGGTTTAGACTTAATTACTTCAGCATTGGTGCTTCAGTTAAGTCACTCTGACCAAGTTGTTTTAGCCTTATGATGCAGCCAATCTCAAAAGAACTACAATCTCCCCCTTTGGCAAATTATGGCTAAAACAACCACTAACCACTTTGTTATATGTGCACTCTTCAGTCTTCAATCTTCAAATTGATCTCTGTTGATGCAATCTTCAATTTTGAATCTTCAGGTCTTCAATGTCTTTGATCTTCAGAATCTTTGTATGTCTTCAATATTCAGGACTTCTTCAATCTTGAATGTGTTATGAACATTTTCTAGTATGAGGCATTCTTAGTCTTGTCTTCATATGTTTCATTACAATGAATTTTCTAAGTCCAGGGATGAGATACCTAGTGACTTAGTGAATCAAAGTCTTGAGTTGCAGCGGAAAGTACTTAATCAGAGTGATCAAGACTTACTAGACTTCTTAGAGGTTCAATTTTAGCATATTAATCATGTTCTGGACACACTTGTTTTAGCATAGGTTTTTAGTTTTTAATTTTTTAAAGCTTACTATTTTCATCCGTAAAGCAAGAGAGTGATTCTACTTGCCAAAGAGCTATTTTATTATCAATTATTTCTCCCGCTTTTTACCATAATTTGTCAAAGGTTTTTTAAAGGAAAAAGTTTCATTGATTAAAGAGTGAACAACATACAATTACACACATAGTGCCGGATGTCAAAGCCTCCAATGTCTAGAACATTTGGTAGGCCACAAAATTACAGAAGATGAACAGAAAAAGGAAAACATACATAAGTACTTATTTTCCTATTACCCAGGGTCTGTTCTTCAATCTTCTTCTTCTTGCTCCTGCTCAGCATGAGCAGCTCCTTCATTTTCAGCAATTTTCTTCGTCAGCTGTTTAATCAAGTGATCCACACAAGTTTTTCTGATCGCACTTGATTTGATAGTTTCCTCCAGCTCTTTAGACACTTGAATAAGCCCAGCCAACACCTTGTTCTGTGAGCTTTTGTCCAGTGGAGCTGAGGTCTCGGCTGCTTCCTTTTCTTTAAGCACAATGTCTGGGACATGTGGTTCAGAAAACAGCTTCCGGTTGAAGGATAATGGTGGAAGTCTATTGCTTTCATATTCCTCAAGAAGTAATATTCTTGGGTGCTGACTAAGAATAACCCGAGTAATCAGGCTAGGGAAGGCTATTGGTAGCTTTGCTGCATTGGTTTCCACATGCTTCATAGTTTGTTCGAAGACATGTTTTCCAAAATCTACCTTATTCCCTTTTCCTATGAGGTATATGAGTTTTGCAGACTTGGGGTAATACCTGAGCTGTGATTTGTTGGGGACCAATTTGCTGTGCCAATCTTGTTTAGCATTGTGTACTTGACAGTTAGCTTGGATGTAGGAACTAGTCCTTTCTTGCGCCATTGCTCAGCTTGGCCAGATGTGATTTCCTCAGCAACTTTGTCTAGTGTCAGGATTTTTCTTCGACATGATGCCTGAAACATTGTCTTCGACATCAGGTTCAAATTCACTTGAGGATTCTAGCTTCCTCTTCCTCTTCTGAGATTTCTCTTCTAAGTAGGACTGGGGAATATCCACCTTTCTTCCCCTATTCCATTTCACTCTATCAGCTACAGATTGAGTTCTTCTTGGAGCTATCTCTTCGCTCTCTGTCTCTTCATCAATCTCTATGACTTCAAGAGACTGTGAACCTTCTTCTTCATCTTCTGAGGCAATCTTCTCCTCTGCATTCTTTGGATCTTCTTCCATTGCATGTTCTTCAGATGTCGTGTCTCTTGATGTTGAGACATATGTTGCAACATCCTTGATGTTGAGGTCGGATGTCATCACATCGTCTTCACCATTCTTCTCTTTCCCTGTTTGAGGCTCAAGATTCTGGTTTTGAGTAGCCTCTTTCATAGATGATTCATCAGGATTTTGTTCTTCAGCCCTCCTAGGTGACGATTGAGCTCTTAGCGGAGATACTTCTATGGTTTCTTCACTGAATGTTGAATTTGTGAAGGGCCCGACCAATGTGTTGCTTCTCCTTTTCCTTGTCGTCGTTCTTCTTCCTCTGGGAATGACCATCTTGTCAAGATCAACCTCTTGTTGATTGATGGTTGAACCTGAAACCCTAGCTGGATCACTAGGTCCTTCGCCTTTGTTGATTTCTTGGTTGTTGGTGCTCATTGTGATTTCTTGGCTCACGTTGTTCAGAGTTTTGTTGAAGAAGATTTCTTTTGAGAGGGAATTTTGGAGAGTGTCGTACCAGATGTTGAAGCGTATGTGATGGCACAAGTGATGATCTAGGTGGCTTTTTATAGACAGAACTAGGTAGTATGTTACCTTGTTTATTGTGCAGAAGTAATGATGATTAACGTTACAATTTTTTCTGCACGCCACCCCGTCACTTAATGTTATACACGCTTTTGGACGTGTGGAATTCTAGAATTCCTTTCCCACGTTCAGGTTGAAGTCATTCAACTTCCTGACGAGTGTACAGATGTTGGGACATCTGGTAGAGCATCTGGTCATTCTTTTCCTTGACTGTCAAGTAAGCTATTTTTGGACTATTGTTGGGAGGTGTCCACTTATAGCATTTGTCCTTTGTCTTGACACCTTTCATCACTACCCTCTGATTATTAGCAATAATGCACATCTAGTCCTTGTTCACATAGTTGACTGATGCTTATCAAGTTTGTAGTGAGTCCTTCAACTATTAGAACCTTATCTAGGTATGGTGAGCTTGGATCTCTTAGCTTGCCTACACCTTTGATTCTACCTTTAGCTCCATCACCAAAGGTGACACTTCCTTTGGAGTAAGGTCTTAATTCCTTAAGATATTTCCTATCTCCAGTCATGTGTTTGGAGCATCCACTGTCAAAGTACCAGTCTTGATATGAGGATAGCCTGATACAAGTATGAGCCTTTAGTTTTGAATCTTCTTTTGGCCTCCATACTTTCTTGACTTGATTCTCCTAGCACTTTACTTGTTGAGCAAGAATCTTCTTTTCATCCTTCCATGGTGATTTTGATCTTTGAGGATAGCCATGAATTTTGAAGCATTCTTTCATAACATGTCCAGACCTACCATAGTGATCACATCTATTAAAAGCTCTTTTATTTTGGGAGTATAACTTTTTAAGATGTGGTCTTGGTATGTGCTTCTTCTGCTGCTTGTGAAGCTGACCTATGTTCCCATTCTTCTTGTGTTGAACAGGATGGTGAGACATGTGGCTTGACATCTGCCTTTTGTTTGGGCAGACTGTTGAGACTTGTAGTCTATGATCTTGTTTTTGTGTTTAACAAGATGTTGAGACTTTTGACTTGACATCTTCTTCTTGGTCTGAGCATAGTACTAAGATGTGTGGTCTATGATCCTGTTTTTGTGGTGAACAGGATGTTGAGACATTTGGCTTGACATCTCCCTTTTGGTCTGAACACAATGCTGAGATGTGTGGTCTATGATCCTGTCAGAGTGTTGAGCAGAATGTTGAGACATTTGCCTTGACATCTGGTCCTTAGGTTTCTATAGAGGAGGAGTTACCTTTTCTGGAGCAGATTCAGCTTATCTGAAAAGATGATCAAATCCTAATCCAATCATGTCTTCAACTATTTTCTCAGATTCAGGGAGCTCGTCTTCTAAGTCAGAGTCACATTCTAAACAACTCAAGTATTCAGTCATTCTCTTGAGTTTAGTTTGTAAGGAATCGCGTATTTTCATTAAAACTACTTGTTCCTGATGCTCCTTGATAAGCCTTTCCATGAGTTCATCTTGCTCTAATATTTCAGCAGTGTTTCTTGAAGGGTGGAGAGGTTCTTCATTATTATCACTGCCTTCAGTGTCTGTGAAGCTTTTGAAGCAATTACTGCAGCTTGTTTCGCATATCCCTGAGAATGCATTGTTTGTGTCTTCTTCGTCACTTTCATCCTCAGAGTCAGAGAGAATTGCAGCCATCCCCTTCTTCTGTTTTCTAAGAAAGTTGGGACACTGTATTCTGATATGCCCAAAGCCTTCACATTCGTATAACCTTTTCTCTGTTTCTTCTTCAGAGTTTGTCTCTTCTTTTGAGATGCCTTGTGTCTTGTTGTAGGACATCTTGTCTGGGACATTTGTCCTCCATGTAGCTCGGACCCTGTTCACAGAATTGTTGAACTTCTTGGTTAATAGAGCTACTGCTTCTGATAGACAATCTTCACTTTGGCTTTCCTCAGATTTGAATGCCAGATTCTTCATGTTCTTTTCAGATCTATTTTCAAGAGTCATCTCAAAATTTTCTAATGAGCCAATGAGTTCATCAACCTTCATCGTGCTCAAGTCTTGTGATTCTTCAATAGCAGTAACATTCATAGAAAATTTCTTAGGAAGTGATCTAAGAATTTTTCTGGCTAGTTTCTCCTCAAGTATCTTTTCTCCTAGAGCAAAGCATGAGTTTGCTATGTCTCGAACTCTAGTGTTGAATTCTGATATTGTTTCATCATCCTCCATCTTTACATTTTCGATTTGGAGGTGAGGAGTTGCAGCTTTGAAATTCTAACCTTGGAAGTTCCTTCATGTGCTGTTTGTAGAATTTCCCAGGCTTGCTTGGCTTCTGTACATGTGTTGATCAGTTTGAATATGTTTTCATCAACACTATTAAAGATAGCATTAAGTTCCTTGGAGTTTCTATTGGACTCAATCTCCTCTTCTGGGGTCCAATCTCCTTCGCCTTTTAGTGTTGAAGAACCAACTTCTGCAGAGACTATTGGGTGATTCCAACCTGTGATAATTGCCCTCCATGCCTTTTGATCCATGGCCTTGATGAAGGCAATCATTCTTGCTTTCCAATAGTCATAGTTTGATCCATCCAGAACTGGTGGTGTGTTTATTAATCCTCCATTCCTGTCCATCTTGAATAAGATTTTGTCTCCCTAGAGCTCACCCAGCAGGTTAGGGTGCCTGCTCTGATGCCAATTGAAATTTTGTTCTCTGGCAGGACAGCTGTCTTACACAATGTCAAGGACAATGTGTCAGTAGTCCAGATGTCCTGGACAACTGGTTCGACAACTGGTTATAAGGATCACACCAGTGATTTGTTAACCCAGTTCGGCACTTATAACAAGCCCTACTCTGGAGGATACCAATCCAGGAAGTGAACACTACTACTCCGAATTATTACTTAGCCTTACAACACTACCAAACACCTTTTGGCATGTACGCCTTTTCTTAATCCTAGTAAACTTCTACTTAAGGGCTAACTCCCCCTGAATATGAGAACCTACCCAACTCCCTCTAATCACTAATCCTAAGTGACGAAACAACTTTAAACTTCACAAGTTTAAAAGACCAAGTTGAATGGCAACATTCAACTACTCAAAGCTACCAAGTATCAAGAACAATACGAGGAGCCACTAAGTGTTTTGCACAGTGGGTACAAAACTTTGGACTCACAATCTTCAGTTATCGTAGGTTGAGTTTTAAGCTCTATGTTGAGTCCTTTATATAGGCGTGCAATTCTTCAGATAATTCTTCAGTCTTTCAGATGCACTCAAATAAGAGTTAGTTTTAAAACAAACTTGTTTCAAAAACAAACTCCACAAAGATAAAGAATTAATCTCTATCCATTAATTAAATACGAATCTAATCGTATCTAACACATAGGATTAATAACAAACTTTATCATTAATCCTAATCTCAGCTTGTTACTAAAAGATTCGCATTTTATCCAAATTAAAACAAACACGCGTGCTTAATGGATAAGCATTATCTTTTAAGCTGAACTGGGTAAAGATGTCCTACCCACATGTCTTGGGATATCTTGTTCAACATGCTGCCTATGCATGCTCTGAACCCAGTGACAAGATGTCTAGGACATCTTATTCAACATGTTGCATCTGCACATCTTCCATATGCACAAGTGGTTTAGACTTAATTACTTCAGCATTGGTGCTACAGTTAAGTCACTCTGACGAAGTTGTTTTAGCCTTATGATGCAGCCAATCTCAGAAGAACTACACATACTACTCACAAGTTTCAAGATAAGGATAACATAGTAATAGCAAGGTCTTAACATCAAACAAACGAAACCAAACACCAAACCCCGACAGTGTTACAATATCAGAGCAAATCCTAGAACTCTAGACTATCTAGGATTATCCTACACCTCCTCTTTACCAAGCTAGACTAACTTGGCCACAAAGCAATCTCCTCAGTCTCAAGTAGACTCCTCGAGTGAAGAATCTTGACCCAGACCATACACAAGCACAAAGTAGAGAGTTAGTTACAATTCAAGTTCATAATAATAAGCATAAGGTACACTCATTAATTGATAGTAAAACTATACTCATTGCCATTTAATTAAACATATAATCAAGCTCACATTTAATTAATCAAATCCAATCATAAGGAACACAATGTCAATTATCAAATATCAATTAGAGTGCACAACTTCCTAATGCACACTAATGTCAAGTTATCATGTCATGTCACCCTAGACATAACTACATGCATGCGGTACCATTTCTCCGTTACCAATTGGATAAACATATATTTGATTCTCTGTTACCATTGGATAAACATATATCCTAAATCACCGTTACCATAAGAATGCATGCATGAATGTACACAACCAACATATGATGACCTTTCTAAGTTCATGTTTACATCACAAAATGGGATAACATAATCCACATCATTCCTCATATCATATCGTATCATCATATCAGTACCATGGTTATACATTCACACATATAATACCTATAGAATTCTCCTCATAACTAATATCATTGATCCTAGCTAATCATACTTTCATAAACATGTTACTCTCACATTATCTTAAGATTCAATCAATCTAATCCTATAATATGTTATAAGATCATAATCCAATCATGTTATAAGCATACAAATTATTTTATTGAAGTTATAACAAAGTTGGGTCAGATGACCCTCGCTCAAGCTACACCTGGCGAGCTCCAGCGAAAACAAATCAGGGCATCCTCGCGAGTTCGCGACACGAAGTGAAGCGAAGCAAAGAGAATTTGCTCGCTAGGTCTCGCTTGATGCTCGCTAAGCGAGCTCTTCGATTTTTGGGAAGAGCACTACGAACATGATAAACATATATTCATACAATAACATCATACATGAACTTTAAACACATTCCCATGAATCCTAACCCAACCAAAATGAGATGAGAGAATTTGGGTGTGGAGAATAGTCATCTCCTCTCTCTTTGAACATCTCTATGAATTGAAAACCACTCTCTTACCTCAAAGGAATTGATGGAATCTCTAGCTCTCCCTTGAACTTTCCTTTTCTTCCCCTCTACCTCCTTCTTCTCAAAGTTTCTCTCTACCTCTTTCCTTCTAATTCTATGAGAATTCTATCTCTCATTCTCTCATACAACTAATTCAAACCTAGTTAACAAAAGACAATAATGACCCTCCTCGTGACTTA
This sequence comes from Trifolium fragiferum, assembly GCA_954870985.1. Taxonomy (NCBI): domain Eukaryota; kingdom Viridiplantae; phylum Streptophyta; class Magnoliopsida; order Fabales; family Fabaceae; genus Trifolium; species Trifolium fragiferum. Next base: position 20,864,005 of record OX940794.1, read on the forward strand.
AGCCCACTATTTTTTTTATTTTTTTTTTTGTTTTTAGCCCACTATTTCCTTAAACTAACACTATTCATAACCCACCTTACTTACTAACTCTACTCTTTCCTCAACTAGCCAAAACTATTAATTAATTACTAATCCAACACTAAAATACTCTAAAAAGACTAATTAATTCTAATTAAAATAAAGTAATTAAATACGGGTGTTACAACTCTAACCCCCTTAAGAGAATTTTCGCCCTCGAAAATTACCTGAAAACAACTCTGGATAGGATTTCTTCATCTCATCCTCAAGCTCCCAAGTAGCACTTTCACCGGACGGTCCTCCCGAAACGACTTTAACCGATGAAATTTCCTTATTCCTCAACTTCTTCACTTCTCTTCCTTCGATTCTCAAAGGTATAGTTTCGACCATAAGATTTTCTCTCACTTGAATATCATTCGCTTCAATTACGTGAGTTGCATCATGCACATACGTCCTCAGTTGAGACACAGGAAACACATTATGCAAATTCGATAACGATGGTGGCAAAGCAATCTGATAAGCCATTTTCCCAACTCTTCCAAAAATCTGATAAGCTCCAATAAATCTAGATGTCAACTCCCTTGACCTCAAAGCTCTCCCAATTCCGGAAGTAGGTGATACCCTCGAGAAAACATTATCACCTTCATTGAACTCTACACATTTTCTCTTCTTGTCTTAATAACTCTTTTGCCTGCTTTGAGTTGCCCTCATTTTCTCTTGTATCATCTTAATTTTTTCCGTAGTTTCTTGAACTAATTCCGTTCTAACACAACACTTTCTCCCGACTCATACCAACACAAAGGAGTACGACATCTCCTACCATACAAAGCTTCGAAAGGTGCTATTCCAATACTCGCATGATAGCTATTGTTGTAAGTAAACTCTATCAAAGGTAAATAATTATCCCTGAAATTCTGGTGGCAAGTGTCAGATGTGTTGCACGATGTGTACACTTTAGGAATCGTACGATGTGTAGCCTAATGTGTCAACATCGTGGACAACTGAACTTGATGAACAAGTAAACAATATAAAGTGCAGGAAACAAAAGAACACGTGAGTTTGTTAACCCAGTTCGGCACTTATAACAAGCCCTATTCTGGAGGATACCAATCCAGGGATGAATCCACTATGGTAGTATCAATTCAAAGCTAAACTCCCCCGTTTACAACTTCTCACTTAATCACTACCCGTGCTAATTCTACCTAGGAACTCCTAGATATGAGAACCTCTGCTCACTCCCCCTCAACCTTACCCAGTAAGGATTTAATAACAAACTCAGTTGGAGACACACTCCTAGACAAGCAAAGCACTCGTACCTAAAGGCTTAGAGTGTTGCACAATCTAACTCCTTGCTTCAAAGCTTTGGAGAAAGAATACTAGAGATTACAACTCTATCAAACTCAGTCCTTACTTGTATCAAAATTATGATTCAAGTGAAGGCTCACAAATAACAATGAACAGACTAAGACCTAAGACTCGATATCTTCAACTCTTGGCTTCGTGTTCCTTTATGTCTTCAGTCTTCCTTTATATAGAACAAGTTTCATGGGCTTGGATCTTCAATAATAACAGCTGGCCTTTGTTAATTCTCTTTGAGATTTATTTGATCATAATCTTTTAATTGTTTGTTTCAAATCTTTTTGATCAAAGTCGGCCAATAAAATAAAACAGAACCATGAAAGATTATCTTGTTCCTTGGCGCGAAAGCTGGCACGATTTAATTTGAAAAACAAATCTTTTTCAAAAGATCGCGTTTAAATAAATGAAAGCGCGTCCAGTAGGGCGTCCAGATGTGAACCCTGATGTGCCACACATCATGCTCCACATCATGGAATCAGGCTTATTTTACCAAATGAAGCCAACACCCTAAAAGGTCTCAACAATCTCCCCCTTTGGCAAATTTTGGGCTAAAATAATCTTTGAGTCACCCAACTAAACTTGGAGAGATGTGTAGACACATCAGAGGCATACAGCAGCGGATCAGAGCCTCGCAAATAAAGAGAGAAATAAACTCTCACAAGATAGGAAAATAAATTCCCAAAGACTGAGAAAAATAAATTCTCAGACACATACAAGCATGAGATTCCATGCACACATAAGGGAGGGTAGCAAACCCAGTAATAGTCTACTCCCCTTTGAACTAGAGCACTTTCCATGTACTCCCCCTAAATCTCATATCCCCTATAGGCTTCTTCAGAATGCATGACCTAGAGAGAAATAGAGAAGTTTTAAACTTGGCTTCTTAAGAATGCATGACCAAGTTAAAACTCACAGATGTGTCAAACATCACACAAAATAACTTCTACAGGCTTCTTAAGAATGCATCACCATGTAGAAATTAGATAACATCTTCAATTGGACTTCTTAAGAATGCATCACCCAGTTGAAAATGTACAGAAAAGGTCTTCAGAAGAACATGCTTTAGAAAACTAATTCTTCAAAAATTTGTTGATAAAATATTTGAAGAAAAATAAGCATGTATACCAGATGTGTAGTCAGATGTGCCACACATCAGAACTTCAGAAGTTGGAGAAGCTTCAGAAGCTGAGCAGAGCTTCAGAAGCTGAGCAGAGCTTCAGAAGTTGTAGTGCTTCAGAAGCTGAGCAGAGCTTCAGAAGTTGTAGTGCTTCAGAAGCTGAGCAGAGCTTCAGAAGTTGTAGTGCTTCAGAAGCTGAGCAGAGCTTCAGAAGTTGTAGTGCTTCAGAAGCTGAGCAGAGCCTCAGAAGTTGCAGAGCTTCAGAAGTTGAGAAAGTTTCAGAAGTTCAGAAGTTCAGAAGTTGCCCCATGTGGATGAATAGAATCTTTTTCTTAATTCTCGTCTCAATTCTCTCGTTCTATTCTCTCTAATAACACATCACAATTTGCTGCAGTTAAGACTTCAAAGTTGTTTATTTTAATTTTTACTCCCCCTTTTTAGCCATAAATTATGACAAACATACTGAGAGTAAGTAACACACCATAGAATGCAGATAGCATGAGATGTAGAGATGATGGTGCATGAACAGAAAGAGGCACTCAGGCCGTTAATAGTGCAGCAAGTACAGAACAGGCACGCAAAGGTGCATCAGAAATTCAGGGCATAGCCCACAAAATACAAGCAAAAACAAGGAAATACTGAGTACAGGGAAATATTAATGAATTACAATAATTCAAATATCCTGGCTCCCATCAGTTTCCTCAGCTTCAGAGTCATTGGGCTCCTCCTCCTCCAATTCCTCATCCTCAGCCATTGTTTGCTCATCCTCAAGCTCCAGTCCAGCAATGACTGCCTCCAGCTTGGCCTTCTTCTCATCCAGAGCCTTGCAAGTCTCCTTTAAAGCAGCAATCATGTCTGTCCTAGACATAGCATTGTTTGAGCTGGATGTGCCCACATCAGGAGTCACATCAGACTGCTTGAGACTAAAAGAAATAGCAGACTCTCTTCTGCAAGACAAATCATCCTTGCCCAGAACATCAGGTCTCTGGCTCAATATGATTCCACACAGTAGGGAAGGAAAGGCAATGGGTAGTTTGACAGCTAGGGTTTTGGCATGTTTGATAGTCTGATCAAAAATATAAGTACCAAAATCAAAGTTAATTTTGTTACCTACAGTATAGATGAACCTAGCCAAACCTGTAGCCACATCACAGTTGTGTGTGGTAGGCACCCAGTTAGCAGCAGCAATCCTGTTCAGGATGTTGTAGATTGGAATGAGCTTGCTTGCTTGCAATTTTCCCTTCTTAGGCCAAGTCTTGACCTTTCCAGCTGTGATGGCCTTGATTATGTAGTTGTCATTTGCCTCCATCTCAGCAAAGGGCTCCTCACTTCTGCCCAGATACTTGTTGATAACAGTGGGAGAGAAGTGAATTTCTTTACCTCTCACAAAAACAGTTTGGTATTCCTTGTCCAAAGGATTGTCACAACCAGCAGGGATGTTTACCAAAAACTCTTTGACTACCTTCTCATAGCAGTCACCTAGTCCAGTAACAGTCTTCATCAAGCCAGCACGCTTGATCAACCTCATAACTTCCTTGCACTGCAAGGCTTCAGCACTGAGCTCCCTCTCCAGAGCTAACCTTCTATGAGCAATGTACTTCCATTTACCAGCATGTGCAGGGTTGTGGAAGGAAATCAAATCAACTGGGATGTCAGGAATTCCCTGAGGAATTTTCTTCTTCCCATAGCTCTTCTTCACAGCAGACTCAATGTGAATCACATCAAGCTCCATATTGCGTTCCTCAGCAGATTCTTCCTCAGACTCACTGATGTGAGCTACATCCTGCTCCACATCGTACTCTATGTCACTTGTAGGTGGCTCTTTTCTTTTCTGAGTCTTCTTCTTTGCAGGTGGAACCACAGCTTTACTAAATCCCTTCTTGGGACCATACATGACTTGCCTCTTAACAGGCTTCTTCTTCTCCTTAGTAGCAGCAGGAGAAATTTCAACAACAGCAGGACCTTTACCACTTCTAGTCCTTCTTGCAATACTCTCCTCAGTAAGCTTCTTCAAGGGAATGTCAGAATTGTAGCCTTCTACATCCACAACAACTGTATCTCCATTAGCATCCTTGTCACAAGGATTGGAGTTTTCATGATCTGAACCTTCAACAGTTTCTTTACCCTTGTCAGACTGGGTATTATCTTCAGGTTCCTCAACCTCAGCAGGTTGATCTTCTTCAACAAATTCCTGTTCAGGAGAATCAGGAATGACAGCAGGTTTTTCAACAGCAGCAGTCTCTTCTTCAGCAGGAGACTCTTCTTCACCTTGTGGCAATGATGTGCCAACATCTGCCACAACATTAGGTTCTTGCAGGGCCTGGAGCACAGAATCAATGATCTTCTGAGTCAAGGGATGTCTTTGACTCTCAGGGATCTTCACAGCAGCCTTCTCAGGGTTAGGGTTTGAAGAACCTACACCCATAGATGCTTCAGCATTTGCATCACCAGATTTTGCAGGAAGAGGTTCAACATGCAGACTTTCCATGGTATGAACCCTCTTTGCTGAGCCAATCTTTGGCTTCTTGCTTTTCTTCTTCTTCTTTTTAGATTTTTCTGTGGAAGTAGAAGGAACAACATCTTCCCCTGCAGCAATGGGGGTTGATTCCCTTCTTGATCGTTTAGACTTCTTCTTCTTTGATCCAGATGGCTTGATCATTGAGACAGGAGTGGCATCGATGATCATGTCACCTTGAATATCTTCTTGATGTGGGGAATTTGGTTTTGGTGATGATGGAGGAGTGTTTGTTTTTGTGGAAGGAGATGTTTTGGTTGCAGTAGACATGATGATGATGATGAAGTATGAAGATTTCAAAGAAAATTGCAGAGAGATGAACAGAGGTTTTGAGAGAGATCAAGACAAGTTCTTGGTCGTTTGAGTGTTAGAGAGATGAATGTAGTGATCAATGTGGTAGGCAATAAGAGAAAATCTTGAATAAACGGATTTCTTGAAGTTTTGATCGTGAAATAGCCGTTGGAAATATTTTTGTAATGATTGCCTTTGGATTGCGTGCAACTGTGGATGGAGGGAAAGAACAGGTAACCGTTGCACGTCTAAATAGCTATTATGGCTATTGATCCTCAAAGAGGCAAATACCAAGTTTGCCCCTTAACACCTCAAACCTATTTGCATCTAAAGCCTTAGTGAAAATATCTGCCAGTTGATTTTCTGTGGCAACATGCTCTAGAGTCACAATATTGTCTTCAACAAGATCTCTAATGAAATGGTGACGTATATCAATGTGCTTTGTCCTACTATGTTGGATAGGATTTTTGGAAATATTTATAGCACTTAGATTGTCACAGTATAATGTGAGCACATCTTGCTGCACATTGTACTCACCTAACATCTGCTTCATCCAAAGTAGCTGAGAGCAACTACTTCCTGCTGCAATATACTCAGCCTCAGCTGTAGAAAGAGAAACACAATTTTGTTTCTTGCTGAACCATGATATAAGGTTGCTTCCCAAAAAGAAACATCCACCAGAAGTGCTCTTCCTATCATCTGCACTTCCTGCCCAGTCAGCATCACAATAACCTAACAATCTTGTGTCTTCACCATGAGAGTAGAGAATTCCATAATCACTTGTACCACTGACATACTTGAGAATCCTTTTAACTTGATTTAGATGACTCATCTTAGGCTCAGCTTGGTACCTTGCACACACACCAACAGCAAAGCTAATATCAGGTCTACTTGCAGTGAGATAAAGTAGACTGCCAATCATGCTTCTGTATAGACTTTGATCAACACTGACACCATGCTCATCTTTAGAAAGTTTGAGATGGGTTGCTGCAGGAGTTCTTTTGTGATTTGCATTCTCCATTCCAAATTTCTTCACAATGTTCTTGGCATACTTGCTTTGGGAGATGAAAATTGTATCTTCCATCTGTTTGACTTGCAGACCAAGAAAGTAGGTAAGTTCACCTACAAGGCTCATCTCAAATTCAGACTGCATCTGATTCACAAACATCTTGACCATTGGATCAGACATTCCTCCAAACACAATGTCATCTACATAGATTTGTGCAATCATGAACTTGCCCTTTTCTTCTCTGACAAACAAGGTTTTGTCTGTTTCTCCTTTTCTATAACCTTGCTGCACAAGAAATTTGGTTAGCCTCTCATACCATGCCCTAGGAGCTTGCTTTAATCCATATAATGCCTTCTTCAATCTGTAGACATGATCTGGATAATTTGGATCAACAAATCCCTTGGGCTGCTCCACATAAACTTCCTCATTCAAGTAGCCATTGAGGAAAGCACTCTTCACATCCATCTGGAATAGCTTGAATTTCAAGATACATGCTACTCCCAGAAGTAACCTTATGGACTCAAGACGTGCCACAGGAGCAAATGTTTCATCAAAGTCTACTCCTTCAATCTGAGAGTAACCTTGAGCCACAAGCCTAGCCTTGTTTCTAGTCACAACACCACTTTCATCAGATTTATTCCTATAAACCCATTTAGTACCAATGATGTTGACTCCTTCAGGTCTAGGAACTAAATCCCACACTTCATTCCTCTTGAACTGGTTCAGCTCCTCTTGCATAGCTTCAATCCAAAACTCATCTGTCAAGGCTTCTTTCACATTCTTTGGTTCTACCTTTGACACAAAACAAGCATTGGATACAGCCTCTCTTTGTAGTCTAAGGCATAATTCTTTGAATGCATCAAAAGTGTCAGACTTCTCTCTGATGAAGCTAACCCAAGTGAACCTTGAGAAATCGTCTACAACCACAAAAGCATATCTTTTGCCACCAATACTCTCTACCTGCATTGGTCCCATCAAGTCCATATGTAGCAGTTCAAGAACTCTGGATGTCACCTGATGTTGTAACATTGGGTGTGACATCTGAACCTGCTTTCCAACTTGACATTCACCACATATGTTGCCTTCAACAATCTTAAGCTTTGGTAGACCTCTAATAGCTTCCTTGGACACAATCTTCTTCATTCCCTTCAGATTCAAATGGCCAAGTCTTTGGTGCCAAAGCTTTACTTCTTCTTCCTGACTTATCAAACATGTAGTGGAGTGAGCTGTTTCATCAGGAATCCATAGATAGCAGTTGTCCCTTGACCTAGATCCTCTCATCAACAATTCTCCTTTGTTAGAAGTGATAAGACACTCATTCTTTGTGAAGTTGACCTTAAGACCTTGATCACATAGTTGGCTTATGCTGATAAGATTAGCCTTCAAACCTTTGACAAGTAGCACATCATCTAGGTCAGGTAAGCCTTTGCTGCAGAGTTTACCACTGCCCTTGATTTCACCTTTTGCTCCATCTCCAAAGGTTACAAAGCTTGTTGTATGAGGCTTGATATTAGTGAGAAATTTCTCAACACCAGTCATATGCCTAGAACAGCCACTATCAAAATACCAATCATTACTAGAAGATGCTCTAAGAGAAGTGTGAGCAATATGTGCAGTTTCAGAAACTTTAGGCTTCCACATCTTCTTAGGAGTGACCCTTGCTGTTTTGGCTTGCACCTGAGGCTTTTTCTTGGGATACCCATAGAGTTTGTAGCAGAAGGGCTTGATGTGACCATTCTTCCCACAGTAGTGGCATCTCCAAGCATTAAACTTCTCTTTGCCAGCAGGTCTCTGATGTGGAGTGTGATGTGTCCACATTCTGCTAGGGTCAGGTTTCTTCTGAGCAGGAACAAACTTAGTATTTGTCTTCTTGCTGTGATGTTTGTTCTTAAATCCTACACCAGATGAGTCACCAGCATACTTTCCTACTTTCAAAATTTCATCAAGCATGTTGGTTCCAGGGTTGAGCATCTTTACAGACTTGGTCATATTTTTCAAGTTGGTTGACAGTAACTTGACTTCACTTTCAAGACTAGCAACTTGACTCTGTAGTTGACCCTTCTCTGTCTCCAGTTGACTGATGATTTCCTTCTGCTCTTCATTGACCTTGTACAGTTCCTCACTCTTGATAAATAGCTTTTTATGGACTGAGGCTAGTTCATCAAAGGTGAGTTCTTCATCATCAGATTCAACATCAGTATTATCCACCCTAGTTATGGCACTAACATGATTAGCAGCAACATTCTCTGAGTCAGTGTCAGAGTCTTCATCAGACCATGAAACAGTTAGGCCTTTCTTCTGCTTCTTCAGATATGTGCCACATTCTGATCTTATATGACCAAAGCCTTCACATTCATGACATTGAACACCCTTGTTCTGAGTTGACTTATCATCAGTTTTGGTTTTTGTTGAAGTGTTACCTAGTTTACTGATGTCAGTCTGGATGTTCCTCACATTCCTCCTTGGTCTTCTGTCCACCCTCCTTTGAAGCTTGTTGAATTGTCTTCCCAACATGGCTAAGTCATTTGAGAGATCGTCATCTGATTCATCAGCTTCTTCTTCTTCACCAGCACAAGATGCAAAAGCTATACCTTTTCCTTTCTTCTCAGTTTGCTCACCTAAGTTCATCTCAAAAGTTTGAAGAGAGCTCACAAGTTCTTCAAGTTTCATACTTGGGATGTCTTGAGCTTCTTCAATAGCTGTGATTTTCATGTTAAATCTCTTGGGTAGGGATCTAAGCATCTTTCTCACAAGCTTTTCTTCAGACAATTTCTCACCTAGAGCCTCAAAGGAATTGTCCACCTCAAGCAAATTCATGTGAAATTCATGAATTGATTCTTCTTCTTTCATTCTGAGGTTTTCAAACTTAGTGTTGAGAAGTTGGATTCTTGAGCTTTTTACCTTGGCATTGCCTTCATGAGTGGTTCTGAGTATCTCCCAGGCATTCTTTGCAACAGTACACTGCTTGATTAATCTGAACATGTTCTTGTCCACTCCATTGAATAAAGCATTCAAAGCTTTGGAGTTTCCAAGCGATGCAGTGTCTTCTGCAGCTGACCAATCTTCCTCTGGCTTGAGTACACCAGTGTCAACACCATTAGCATCCAAGACTTTGGGATGCTCCCAGCCTTTGAGCACAGCTTTCCAAGTTCTGCTGTCAAGTGACTTTAGGAAAGCAATCATCCTTGGCTTCCAGTAGTCATAGTTGGTTCCATCCAGGAGGGGTGGTTTGTTGACCGTTGTTCCATCCTTGTCCATGTTTCCAGAAAGTAACTTCCCTGGAGCTCACCCTCAAACAGGCAGGGTGCCTGCTCTGATGCCAATTGAAATTCTGGTGGCAAGTGTCAGATGTGTTGCACGATGTGTACACTTTAGGAATCGTACGATGTGTAGCCTAATGTGTCAACATCGTGGACAACTGAACTTGATGAACAAGTAAACAATATAAAGTGCAGGAAACAAAAGAACACGTGAGTTTGTTAACCCAGTTCGGCACTTATAACAAGCCCTATTCTGGAGGATACCAATCCAGGGATGAATCCACTATGGTAGTATCAATTCAAAGCTAAACTCCCCCGTTTACAACTTCTCACTTAATCACTACCCGTGCTAATTCTACCTAGGAACTCCTAGATATGAGAACCTCTGCTCACTCCCCCTCAACCTTACCCAGTAAGGATTTAATAACAAACTCAGTTGGAGACACACTCCTAGACAAGCAAAGCACTCGTACCTAAAGGCTTAGAGTGTTGCACAATCTAACTCCTTGCTTCAAAGCTTTGGAGAAAGAATACTAGAGATTACAACTCTATCAAACTCAGTCCTTACTTGTATCAAAATTATGATTCAAGTGAAGGCTCACAAATAACAATGAACAGACTAAGACCTAAGACTCGATATCTTCAACTCTTGGCTTCGTGTTCCTTTATGTCTTCAGTCTTCCTTTATATAGAACAAGTTTCATGGGCTTGGATCTTCAATAATAACAGCTGGCCTTTGTTAATTCTCTTTGAGATTTATTTGATCATAATCTTTTAATTGTTTGTTTCAAATCTTTTTGATCAAAGTCGGCCAATAAAATAAAACAGAACCATGAAAGATTATCTTGTTCCTTGGCGCGAAAGCTGGCACGATTTAATTTGAAAAACAAATCTTTTTCAAAAGATCGCGTTTAAATAAATGAAAGCGCGTCCAGTAGGGCGTCCAGATGTGAACCCTGATGTGCCACACATCATGCTCCACATCATGGAATCAGGCTTATTTTACCAAATGAAGCCAACACCCTAAAAGGTCTCAACAATCCCAACTTTCTCCACCTTCCAAAACACAAGCGCTCAACAAATCACTACAAGAAATATGATTTTTCGCAACGGTTTTTTTTTGTTACAAGTCGCTGGCAGAATTATCTTTGGTTGTTTTGCCAGCGACTTGTAACAACTTTTAGCGAAAAAAGTTGTTGCCAAAAATCATATTTCTTGTAGTGAATCCTCAAGTGAAGTCCATCATGAAACCATGCTTTGCCACCTTCAAAGAACAGCAGAACTAGAGGAGTAAGAGGAGAACTTGCACTTAAAATAGATATTAGTAAGGCGTATGATAAGGTGGATTGGGGTTTCTTGCGTGGTATGCTTGAAAGAATGGGCTTTGCTAATAAGTGGATACACTGGATGATGCTTTGTGTTAGTTTTGTAAACTACTCAGTTTTTGTGAACTTTGAAAAAGTTGGTTCCATCTTCCCTGGGAGGGGCCTAAGGCAAGGAGACCCATTGTCCCCTTACCTTTTCATCTTGGTTGTAGAAGGCTTAAGAACTCTTATAAAAAACTCAGTGGCTCGTGGAGAATTACATGGTGTAAAGATATGCAGAGGGGCACCTTTGGTGTCCCACCTCCATTTTGCTGAAGATTGTTTCTTGTTTTGCAGGTCAACTCTAGAAGAAACAAATCATCTGATGAGTATCCTTAAAACCTATGAAGAAGCCTATGGACAAGAAATCAATATGACGAAATCAGAGGTGTTCTTTAGTAGAAATGTCTGTATGGCAGCTCAAGCAGACCTCTCACGAATTGTGGGTGTCAGACATGTACTTGGAACTTGTAATTACCTTGGCCTACCATCCATGATAGGCAAGAAGAACCGAATTTGGAAGCGCATCAATTCATGGAGGGGGAGAGCTTTTTCTAAAGTAGGTAAAGAAGTGATGATTAAGTCGATCTTGCAAGTTATACCGTCATATGTTATGAGTGTTTATCTCTTACCGAACTCTACAATCAAGGAAATAGAGTGAATGATCAACTCTTTTTGGTGGGGAGGAGGGACGAATAATAAGGGTATTAAATTGTTGGCATAGGATCGTATGGCATACCCAAAAGCAAGATGTGGTATGCGCTTCCGGGACTTACATATTTTTAATATGGCTATGGTAGCCAAAGAAGGTTGTAACATCATGACAAAACCACATACGCTTGTGTGAAGAATCTACAAGGCGAGGTATTTTCCAAACTCATCTCTTTTTGAATCTAATCTTGGATATAATCCAAGTTATGCTTGGCGGAGTATTTGGAAATCTCGTCAAATTCTTATGAATGGGTGTAGGTGGAGTATAGGCACGGGAACAAATATCAAGGTTATGAGTGAACCTTGGCCGATGTTGAATATTATTACCACCGCCTCTCCAGGCTGATGTCGAGTATTCTTACCACCGCCTCTCCAGGCTGATCCATCATCTACGGTTAGAGTTCTTAAAAGATTATGATTTTGAGTTAAGTTACCATCCCGGAAAGGCGAATGTGGTTGCGGATGCCTTGAGTAGGAAGTCGTTGCACATGTCTTTGCTTATGAGTAAAGAGTTGGACTTAATTGAAAGGTTTAGAGACTTGAGTTTGATTTGTGAAGTGACTCCTACAAGTGTTAAATTGGGAATGTTGAAGTTAACTAGTGATTTTCTTGAAGAAGTGAAAAGAAGCCAAAAAGAGGATTTGAGTTTGGTTGACCGTTTAACGTCGAAGAATCAAGAAGGTCAAGTGGACTTTAAGATTGTTGATTTTGGGGTGATAAGATTCCACAATAGAGTTTGTGTACCCGATGTTCCGGAATTAAAGAAAATAATTCTTGAAGAGGGTCATAGAAGTAGTTTGAGTATTCATCCCGGAGCTACTAAAATGTATCAAGATTTGAAGAAATTATTTTGGTGGCCGAGTATGAAAAAGGAAGTGGCGGAGTTTGTCTATGCTTGTTTGGTTTGTTAAAAATCCAAAGTTGAACATCAAAGACCATCGGGGTTGCTACAACCTATGTTTGTACCCGAGTGGAAGTGGGATAGCATTGCAATGGACTTTGTAAGTGGATTACCCAAGACTAGGAAGGGGAATGATTCGATTTGGGTGATTATTGATAGGTTGACGAAGTCGGCACACTTTATTGCGTTCAAAACGGGAACCTTGATACCTAAGTTAGCTGAGATCTATGTTGAACAAGTGGTGAGACTTCATGGTGTTCCTTCAAGTATTGTGTCGGATCGAGATCCGAGGATCACTTCAAGATTTTGGGAGAGCTTGCAAGAAGCGGTTGGTACTAAATGGAGAATGAGTTCCGCATACCATCCTCAAACGAACGGTCAATCGGAAAGGACTATTCAATCTTTGGAAGACTTGTTGAGAGCTTGTGTGTTAGAGAAAGGAGGTAACTGGGACGAATGGTTGTCTTTGATTGAGTTCACCTACAACAATAGTTTTCATTCAAGTATTGGGATGGCACCTTTTGAAGCGTTGTATGGAAGAAGATGTCGCATGCCTTTGTGTTGGTATGAAGATGGTGAAAGTGTTGTGTTAGGACCGGAATTGGTTCAACAAACTACGGAAAAGATTAAGATGATACAAGAGAAGATGAAAGTGACTCAAAGTAGGCAAAAGAGGTATCATGATAAGAAGAGGAAAGATGTGGAATTTCAAGAAGGCGATCATGTATTTTTGAGAGTTACCTCAACTACCGGTGTTGGTCGTGCTTTAAAATCAAGGAAATTAACATCTAAGTTTATTGGACCGTATCAAATTTTGAAGAGGGTAGGAAATGGCATACAAGATTGCTTTGCCACCATCTTTGTCGAACCTTCATGATGTATTCCATGTGTCTCAATTAAGGAAGTATGTATCGGATCCAACACATGTGATTGTACCGGATGATGTGCAAGTGAGGGACAACTTGACGGTTGAGGCAATACCTTTGAGGATTGAAGGTAGAGAGGTCAAGAAATTGAGGAACAAAGAGATAGCATCGGTGAAAGTTGTTTGGGGAGGACCCGCGGGAGAGAATGCTACTTGGGAGCTTGAGAGCAAGATGAGGGATTCTTATCCGGAGTTATTTTCAGGTAAATTTTCGAGGACGAAAATTCTTTTAAGGGGGGTAGAGTTGTAACACCCGTATTTATTTAATTTCATTTAATTAGAATATTTTGTGTGATTAGATATTATTTTAGCATTTTTAGAATTAAGTGAGTTAGTGTTAAGGGATTTAATTAGAAATTGGCTAAAAGAGGAAAGGTTAGGGGATAAGGAAAATAGGATTTTAAGAGTAGACCTTTTAAGGTAATAAGTGGGGTTAATTGAATTAACTTAAGATAAGAAAGGGTAATATGGACTTTAGTTAATTAGGTTTGTATAGAGTGGGTAGAGTGAGAGTAAGAGCTCACAACTCATTTCTTTGGTGAAAGAGGTAGAAAGAGAGAAACAAGAACTTGAAGAGAGTAGAAGGGAAATTGAAGGTAGAGCTGAAGATTAGAGCTGCGATCAAAGGTTAGAGAGTAGTTTTAATTCATGTGAGATGATCAAAGGGAGGGGAGAAGTCTACTCTCCATACCCAAACCCTCTCATCTCTTTCTTGGTGGGGATTGGGAATTTGGGAAGGTGTTTATGATTTGTTATGCTATGTTATGTTGATAACATGTTATTAAATGTTTCCAATTCGAATTCCTATGAACAATTTCGTGTTAATTGAATGATTATGTGATTTATGTTTGAAAATGGGTTTTTGGTGAAATTTGGGAAAAATCATTCCTTTTATCATGAAATGGTGTTTGATGATGCTAAAGTTTGTACTTCTAAGCTTATACATGTTAGATAGACCTAAAGTTGATAACTTTTAAGATTTGTATGTTGAAAAATGGGATTTTTGATGGATTGAAGTTCAAAACCGAAAGCAGAGTTTCTGCACCTGCTTGAACTCGCTGGGGCGAGTATATTACTCGCTATGGCGAGTATTCATGTTTCTGGAAATTCCAGAAATGCATGAGCTCGCCATGGCGAGTCATAGCGAGCTGGTTGGCAAGTAGGAGCTCGCCATGGCGAGTTGGAGGCGAGTTGGGGGCGAGTGAAATGAGGAGCTTCTGACTTGAGCTCGCCACGAGCTCGCCATTCACCTCGCTAGGCGAGTTAGTGCAGTATGAACAGTATTTTCTGAATTTGAAATGAATCCTATGTTTGATATATGATTGGGATATGATCTTATAACATGATTTAAGTTAGATTAATGGAATCTAGAGCTTAAAGGAGTATGATATGTGCTTGTGATTCATATGGATTAAGATATGTGATGATGACTTATGAAATGTGATATAGTTAATTGATACCATGTTGCTTGAATGAATACCTTGTATGATGATATGATGATGATATTGAATGTGAAGTGAGAAGGAATATGAGGAGAGCGTCCTATATTCATGTGTAGTTGAGTAGGGTTATCATCATGGTTGGTATGTGTTCATTCATGCATGCATGTGTCAAACTCGAGCGATGGTCAACCATGACTTAAAACTAGACTTGAGCGTTGGTCCACCATGACTTAAAACTAGACTTGATGCGGGTACCACATGCATATAGATGTGTCTAGGTTGAGACATATGAATTGATGGCATTAGTTGCATTAGGAGTAAATGTGCATCTTACTTGATAATTGGTAAATGTCAATGAGATTGGTTATGATTGTGATATGTGATCTTGTTTGATATCTTGTGAGTTATTACAATTATGCTATTGTATTGTCATGAGTGTAATATTTATGACATGAGACGATTACGCGTCAATTATGATATGATTATTATTATGCATGATATGAGTATATGTTATACTTATTATTATGAACTTGGATTATAACTAACTCTCTATTTTGTGTATTTGAATGGTTTGGGTCCAGATACTTCACTTGAGGAGTGATCCGTTGCTTGGAGGTTTAGCTTTGAGACTAGCATAGCTTGGTAAGGAGGAAGAGTAGAAATTCTAGGAACCTTAGAGGTCTAGGATTTGCTCTGATACTTGTAACCTTGCTAGAACTAGTATTTAGTTCGTTTGTTTGAGAATTGTATGACCTTGCTAATTTTATGTGGATTATGTTATGATTTGAATATTGAGGATGATGTTTTGGATGATAGGGATAGGCCTTGTGGTAAGAGGACCTATCCTAATTTGTAATGTGATTAAAGCTTGATGTTTGGATTTTATTAAGTACTTTAAGTAAGGGTTTGAATTGATTATGATGCTTCCGTTGCTTATCATATGAATGTATGCATGTTTTTCTTAAGATCTTAAAAGTGTATAACATGTAATACCATGATTGATATATGTCAACATAAAGTTTCTTCCAAGAATTACTTCTAAGACTATATATGTCCCAGTAAGGGCCGGGCGGCACTTGTTGCCAATATTCTTCCAGAATTCCATAATAATTAACATATTGAATAATCTTAGGGCCCGTTTGATGGACATGATAGAAAGACAGGATATGATAAATCAATCACATCCTATTAATATTTTCCGTTTGATGCACCACTCGGATATGATATATTAATTCTATTTTTAATCCTATCATGATCGACCTTTGTATTTTCTATCCTGAGAATAAGTTGGGTTAAAATTATCCTATTGTGATTAGCAATCATTTTCCTTATTTGTCCTCCCCATTTTCCTCTCTCTCATTAAATTTCTTTCAATTCAATAATAATGATAATCATAATAATAATGGTAATTTTGTCATTTAATTATCATATATATTTTATCCTATTTGTTATCATATTTATATCAAACACATGATATGATATGTAATTATCCTGTTTATATAATATCCCGTCTCTATCCAGCTCTATATCCTATCCTGTCTTTATCATATCATGTCCATCAAACGGGCCCTTATAGTCATCGCTGACATGGTCATAACCAAATCCATGAATAGTAAAGCCAATTTCGTATTCATCATAAAATCTTGCCTTGTTCTCGGGAACAATATTTAATTCCCCAGTGGCTGGATTCCATAATATAATATCCGATCCACATTCGTCATCATAGATGCAAAGAGTACCATTAATAGCCGAACCTAAAATGCTAGGACGATCAATGCGACCAAATTTGCAGTTAAGAGGACGAGGCCAGTTCAATTGCACTTTATTCTCAAATCTCTCACCAGAAAGTAGATGCAACTTCCATCGACAGTTAGTGCTATCAAGATGGTTTAAGAGGGGAAGTGCTTCATTGTACAATGAATGATATTTGGAAACCATATTTTTGTAAAACATGTTAACAAAGTAAGGGTTTTCAAATAAAAGAGTCCAAGATTTACGTACACAAGTAAATCGATTGACAGATTTCAAAGGTAGTTTTGACAGAACAGAGAAGATTATATCATCAGGAACGTATATACTACTAACCTTTTCATTTGTTGGATCCATGGATTTCTCAAACTTCTGAATGTTATATGAAAAGCAAAGGGAATGTGAGTAGTCAATAAAATGCAACAATTTGTATGAAATTACTTTGCAATAAAAGCAGATGCAAAAGTGATGCGGCAAAGGCCTTGTATTTATATTATTGCGTTTAAATATTTAAAACTAATTACCTTTTTTAGGCAGTTTAACCTATTTAACTCAATTAACCACCCTAATGTTTTCACTTTTGGTACGTTTGTCACCGTTATCTTAAATTATCTAAAATAAATACTGTATTTTAGGGTCAGGTCAAATGACATTAAGGTTTCAAAATTTATTTGACATCAAATTTCATCCATTCATTTTATTTAATCTAAAGGTTTAAAGTTATCACCAAAATAATTAATATACATCAAATACACTCTATCACCTAATTAAAAAAAACCGTTAATAGATTGTTACCCTCTGCTAAGTGGACGTGTTTTGCGTTACCCCTCTACTAAAAATTCCTTGAAGATTATCTTCTTGCAAAGTAAATATTTTTGGTTTTCCCCTTGTCCCATCTTAGGTGCAAGAAATTTACACTTTTTAAATCGGTTGAACAGAATAACCAATTTAAAAAACAACACTTTTTAAATCGGTTGAACAAAATAACCGATTTAAAAATTGCATCCAATGGGAGAAACAAAAAAAAATTATTTTACAAGGGGAAAATCTTCAAAGAATTTTTAGTAGTGGGTAACGCAAAACACGTCCACTTAGCAAGGGGTAACAACCTATTAACCCTTAAAAAATATCTCTATCATCATAAATTCATAATCAAATATAATTCCCTATTTATTTTCCCATTTTTTTTAGATAAGGCAAGAACGTCTAGGCATCAAGAATCGGTTAGACATTTCAACTAAGTTGGCATCCTAAACAAGCTCATCCTATACATATAACCCAAAATTTATTAAAAAATAGAAGAAAAAAATATGTACAGGGGGACTAAACTTTACCCCGAAAAGGAAAACAAATAATGCGAAATTAATCAAAACGACAACATGGCAAATCAAGTGTCATGTAAAAAAGTTCTCACGGAGATCCGGAGGCAAGATCTTCATAAAGACATGTGGGGAGAGGCACCCTTAGATCTAGTGTAATATGATTGCCCCGCGCTACAAGCTTGTTTTCGATTCCGTTTTTTTTTACTTTTAGAGACAACCGGTGTAAACTGTTTCTCTTTTACATTGTCCTCTTCTGCCCAAAATTGTTTTAACACCTCTAGATCATGTTGTACAACATCATCAAATTCATTGTCATTAGCAACCAGCTCTAAAGCCAAAACACCATGCGATAAAGAAGCTGTCAGTTGAGTTTATGGTACAACTTCATTATCCGACTCATGAGTTTCAACTTGAAATTCTATTCTCTAGCAGGATAGATGTCGTACGCAATGTCTAAGACAACTTGTGCAACAATCTAGATATTTTAGACAACTGGTTCGGCAATTGGGTTACTAGCATCAATATAATACTGAAGTAAATAAAAGCGAGTAAACAACACCAATATTTGTTAACCCAGTTCGATGCAAACCACACATACTCTGGAGGATACCAATCCAGGAAGTGAAAACTACTACTCCGAATTAATACTTAGTCTTACAACTCATACCAAACACCTTTTGATATGTATGCCTTTTCTTAACCCTATCAATCTTCTACCGAAGGGTTCACTCCCCCTGAATATGAGAACCTACCCAACTCCCTCTAATAATTAATCCCAAGTGCCCGAACTAAACTTCATAGTTTAAGACTTGTTGAACAACAACATTCAATGACGACAGACAACTAAATATTAGATATTAATACTTAGGAGCTACAGTTGCTTTGCACAGCGGGTACAAAGCTTTGGACTCGCAATCTTCAGTTATTGTGGGTTGAGTTTCAAGCTCTATGTTGAATCCTTTATATAGGCGTGGAATTCTTCAGATATCTTCAATCTTTCAGATGCACAACAATAGGAATTTAAGTTTTAAAACAAACTCCATAAGATAAAAGATTTGTTTTTAATCTTTATCCAAAAGTTAGTTATGAATCCGACCGTATCTAACATATAGGATTAATAACAAATTTTATCATTAATCCTAATCTCAGCTTGTTACTTGAAGATTCGCGCCTTATTCATATATGAAAAGATACGTGTGCTAATGGATAAGCATTATCTTCTAAGCTGTAACTGGATCAAGATGTCTTACCCACATGACTTAGGACATCTTATTTAACATGTTGCTACATGCTCTGAACCCAGTGACAAGATGTCTAGGACATCTTGTTCAACATGTTGCATCTGCACATCTTCAATATGCACAAGTGGTTTAGACTCAATTGCTTTAGCATTGGTGTTTTAGCTAAATCATTATGACCAAATTGTTTTAGCCTTATGATGAAACCAATCTCAAAAGAACTACACAACTATCATGTTTGTTCCGTCGTCGTCATTATCAATCACCTAAACAACCACATCCTCCTTGTGTATGTCACCCTGCACAATCTCATCCCAAACATTATGCAAAGTCATACTAAAGGAAGTTGACGATCTAACATGTGTTACCGGATTGTTATTGGTTTTCCCATTTTTTATTCACTCATTATTTTGACAAAATCATACTTTTCTAATCCCACATGTTTATTCTCTAATCAATTTATAACATACTCTTAATTATTTCGCACAGTTTATATTAGTTCTATCTTGTGAGCTAACACCAATTTAATAATACTCTCTCTAATCTTTTTTATAAAGAACAACTTGAAAAACATACACAGATCAAGAAAACTATTTACTCATTAATGATTCTAAAATTTTATGTTTTATCTCAATTTTAATCTTGAATTTTAATGTATACTTTTCTAATGCCTTTTGTACCCTTTATATGCACTGTACTGAGACATATATTTTTTTTTAACATCAAAAGTATAATATGTATTGGATGGGCAAAAAAGTACAAAAGGTACTTCACCCACAATTCGAGATTAAGTACAAGGGGTACTCGACCCAAACCACAAAATGAGAAACAATAAAGATAAATCCAAGAGAGAAATAGGGGTGTAATTGGATCGGTTTGGATCGGTTTTTTATGAATCCAAAGTCCGAACCAATGTGTACTCAATTGGTTCGGTTTGGTTTGATTTTTCTTGTTTTTAAAAAATGAAACTGAACCAAACTAATTGGTTTGGTTCAGATACTTTGATCGGTTTTGTAACACTTTTTTTTTTGCAATCTATTTCTTGCTATTATTTTTTTCGATGTATTTCATACTATTATTTTTTCGACGATACGTAATCAAATATCATCGTACACAAGAAAAAAGAATCATAGTTCATAACATTATAGACTAGTTCATAACATCATAACTCATATGTCCGAAACTCATGAGGTTTTCAAATAGTACAAAATACAATCCAAAAACTTAATTCAAACTCATATGTTTGAAACTCATAAGGTTTTCAAACAATACAAAGATTATTTTGAAACTCATAAGTTTTTTTGTTTAAGAAAAAGATGTTTGATAATTTCATCAATAAAGCAAACGATAAAAAAAAAAAGATTTCAAACTTTTTATACATTCTTCAAGTTGTAGCACTTCATCCATATGTACTTATAAATCAATATATATCTTATTGACCTATATATCTATAATCACTAATAAGTTTAAATCTACGAACTACGACGGACAAAAAAAAAACAAATAGTAACAATGCTTTTATTTTACTATTCATTGGATTAATGTTCCATTCACTAATTATGAAGTCATTCCTTACTCTCCAAATATTTCACATTGTTGCATACCACACCGTTAACAAACCCTTTAATTAAAGGCATTTAAGGTGGGTTTAAGCCCTAAAAAAAATAACCCGGAGGGTGCATATCCTCCTCATGTTGATACGGTCATCGATACATTATTTGTCGCAGTTTAACAACATATGTGAGCTCAATTCTCATCAAACTCAGTTTAACAACGCGGTCAACATCAAGAAGATGTGCGGTGAAAAGTCGAGTCACATGTTCAAGATGATCGAGGTTGACTATTGGTGAGCTTATCCCGTTGATGCGATGCATAAGGCTCAACTTCATTTTTCCAGAAGGCTTTGGAGGAGATTAAGAAATTATTGCTCAACATACAATAGGCTTGTAGTTTAGGGTGCTCCTACCCAAACCTTGCCATTTTCTGTTGGAAATGGTTCATCCTCTAACATGACTCCTCGTCATCAATCAAATCCTTAACAAGCCCAAATGTTTTCGATACAATTATTAAACATAGGTTTTTGAAATAATTATTTTGAAAACATTCGAGCTTGTTGAGGATTTAGTTGATGATGGAGAGACATGTTTGAGGATGAACAATTTCCAACAAAAAGTGGTGAGGTTTGGGTAGGTGCACCCTAAACTCAAGCTCATCGTATGTTGAGAAATAATTTCTTCCAAAGCATTTTTTAATAAATCAATTTGATCCTTACTCATTGCATCAATGAGTCAAGCCCACCAATAGTCGGCCTCATTCATCTTGAGCATGTGACTCAGCTTATAACTACACATTTTCTCGATGTCTAGCGTATAGTTGATCTGAGTCAATTTAGAATTGAGCTGACGCAACTACATGGTGCCACTTTTTTGAGGTGGGAATCATGAGAGATAAAAATTTAAGACCACGTCAACATTTGGGAGACCAGAGAAAAAAATACATTCTCACCTGGTGAAAATACATTGAGAGCTACATCTACACCATAAAAAGTGCAAAACTCACCAGCTGTCTTGAAGAGCCCATTCATGTGAAGATTGCTCTCATTGCTCATCTTTTATATCTCAATCTGTTGGGACTTTTCCTTCCGTTCAATATGATTGAAGAACAATAAGAAATTGCAGGGGAACAATAAGAGAAATTGGAGAGCTAAAGGGTGTATGTCACATTTGATTAAGAAATCACACATTGG
This sequence comes from Trifolium fragiferum, assembly GCA_954870985.1. Lineage (NCBI taxonomy): Eukaryota > Viridiplantae > Streptophyta > Magnoliopsida > Fabales > Fabaceae > Trifolium > Trifolium fragiferum. The sequence goes on from OX940794.1 coordinate 20,885,972, forward strand.
AATGAGGTGCAAAGGGGTAACTTTATAGTCACGTGTATAGTTCTCTTTTTTGGAATGTTGCATTTTTTTTCTACATTAGAATATTTTCTGAATCGGATAATTTTCATAAAATAATGTTTTTCATGGTTTATATGGTATGTAATTCAATGTAAAAAAAATAGCGCTATTTTTCCAATTTGTATAATCCATCTTATCTAATTATAAGACCCTTTACAATTTCCCCCCTAAATATAAGACATATAAGACTCTCTACAAATTTTTAGACACATTTATTATTCTTTTTCGAATTAGATCCCTTATTAATTAATTAGTACCACCAATCACAATGGAATATGAAAATCGACAATGAAACAATTTAACAAAAAGGATAATTTAGAAATATTCACACACATTTCAAATAAATTTATTACTTCAACAATTTTTCTTAATACCGGTAGTTTTCTTTATAAATGTTTCTATAATAAGTGGTAGAAGGAGTGTATCATTTAACTTATATGACAAGTGCAGGAAACGTTCTACTTTGACAAGGTTCTGTTGATTTTTAAAAAGTCATCCAAATAAATGCGGTTAGGTTTGGTTCGGTTTCCGCGGTTTATCACGATAGAAAAAATATGACAATATTACCAACGTGTTACAAAATGAACATCGGAAATTTTAGTTTATTTTATTGTTTGCATGATATAATATGCATATCCATAAATTGCACGCAAAAGAACTTATTTTTAATACTAATAGTATAGTTTTGAATCGCGTGAAATTATATGTTTTGACAAGTTACTATTTTATGGACTCAATTTGGGTTTGACTTGCTAAGTTTGACTAGGTAATAAATTGATTGCTAATAGTTGATATAGTTAAATTAACTTTTGCGGTTTGGTTTGGCTTGGTTCGGTTTTCTAAAATGAAAACCGCAAACCAAACAACACGGTTTAGAAGAACAATGATCCGTGCAATTTAAACTAAATGCGGTTTTTTGCGGTTTTCAGTTTGAATTGGTTCGATTTGCGGTTTTACTTTTGGATTGGTTCGGATACGATCACCCCTAATGTCCAGTACTACATTAGTTTTTCAAACCAGTGTTATTATTCGCCAACTGCTAGATAAGTGTTGGCCTATAATCTCGGGTACAGTGGTAAAATACTTAATTTGTTACATATTATAAACAAAAGTTACATTTTAAATTCATTCAATAATTAATGTATCTTTTCGATATTATAGATCAACTACATTAATTGTTGAATGAATCAAAAAAATAAAATTTTGCTTATAATATGTAACATATGAAGTAGTTATTTGTCACTTTTTATAAGAGCCACTTCACCGTTTTAGATTCATTGAAAAATTAATGTATCTTGTTTATAATATAGATTAGATACATTAATTTATCAATGAATCTAGAAAGGCGAAGTGTCTCTTATAAAAGAGACCGGGGGGAGTACTAAGTTCTATTTTAAAAAATAAATTGAATATGGTTGTAATTTTTAAAAATAGTATTATTATTATTATTATTATTATTATTATTATTATTATTATTATTATTATTATTATTATGAAATATGTTAAAAAAATAACACCTAAATATTATACTTTAAAAAGTAAAAACATACTTTTTTAAATAAAGTAATTTGTTAAAGTAACAATTATCTTTAATTTATTACATTACATAAAATATTATTATTATTATGAAATATATTTAATGAACACTTAAAAAATATATAATTTTTGTTAATTGTAAAATATTATAATTTAAAAAGAAAAAACATACTTTTTAAAATAAATTAATTTGTTTGAGAAATTTTTCTGACTTTAGGAATAATGGATAGAGATGAAATAGAAATGATGAGTTGAAAGATTTAAGAAGGACAAGAAACATGGGGAAGAGGAAAAGAGTTAGTTGCCTAGGTGTACTCGATGAATAGTAATAAGTGTACTCGGGTTTGTAAAAAGGTTTGAGAGAGATAGAGTGAATGGTTTTAGAGAGATAACATATAAAGAATGCACATAGTCAAATATGATTGGGATTTTTGATTATTTTCAATTTTTCTTTGATAAAATTAAAACAATATTCAACCAATGGTTTAGTAAAAATATCAGTTAACTGATTTTCAATATCAACAAACACTAATGCAACGTCCTTTTTACTTATATGATCACGAATGAAATGATACTTGATTTTAATGTATTTTGATCTTGAATGCTGAATATGATTCTTTAATAAATTTATAGTACTAGTATTATCACAAAGAATTTGAACACTTGTGTACCTTAAAGAGAATTCTTCAAATTGATTTTTGATCTATATCTCGTATGAACAACAATTTAATACAAACACATATTTTGTTTCATTATTTGAAAGTGCGATAGTATTTTGCTTTAGAAATAAGGGACTATCAAGTTGTGGCAAAACCTTAGAAAACAGATAAATCAAAGTAGGAAACAAACAACATCAAAGGTGAAGATGGTATTGAATTTTCCTTGCTAAAGAAAGAAGGCAACTTCCATTGCCAAGAGCTTCCTTAAAAGTTAGTTTATCAAACCAAGGGAAAACATGAAAAATTAATATATATTAATGAATAAATTAGTTTGTTTTTGTATCAAACCAAGTTCTGGAAAATGTACACCTACATGACAGATTGACAACTAATAATATATTTTCATATACTAACATTAAAATGCAGAAAATAAATTAAATAAGATTATTAGGAAACTAAGTTGTACTTTTACTGAAATATTAGTTTTTCTAACAATGTACATATAAACCTATGATTTTCTCTCCAAAACAAATTATGCGGTGAGAGACGTAGATGTCGCGGTGATTTTTGGATATCAAGTTATTGAAGAGCATTGAATCGCAATTTTTATTTCACCACCAATCTTTTATTTTTCCAAGGAAAAGGGAAAAAGTTCGAAATAACCCTATTTATTTGAGATTAAAGGTTCGGGGGTTAGTTACGTCAAGGGAAGGTATTAGCACCCTAAACGTCTATAGTACTCTATAGGAACCTCTTGTTTTTATTTTACTTTTGTGCTAAAATTAATTTGCTTGTTAGAAAAATATGTACATAAATAAAAGTTTAAAGTGTTAATTGAAAAATAAAAGAGAAAAATATTTTTGTTATTTTTATTGATTTGGGAAGACACGAGGTCTTTTGCACTACGTACCCGCGAAAGGATGAAAACCTCGTAGTTCGGGGTAAAAATTGAAAAAAGTGGTTTGTTGATTGATTTTAGGAGAAAAGACAAGTCGTCATCTTAAGTTTAAACTCCTTTTAATCCGCCACGAACATACTGAAAAATTTTAAGATTTTTCTTGCCATATATCATGGGGAAAATAAATTTTCAACTAGAGATGACTCTCGTCTTAAACTCTTTTGAAAGAAAAGTTTGAAAGTCGAAAAAAAAGGCAAGTGGCAAAAATATTTTTGAAAGTGTTTTTATATATTTTTTTAATTTTTTTGAAAAAAAAGAGTTTAAATATATTTACATGCATTAAAAGTTTATTATAAAAAAGTTTTGTAAAAGTCTTTCGACGAGTATCGAGGTTTTTTAATAAAAAAGATTCTTTTTTGAAAATGATTTTTTTGAATATTTGAATGTTTTTTTTGGTTTTTGATTAATTAAAAAAAAAACTAAGCATGATTAAATAAAACTAACGCGAGAGTTTTCACAACGATTTTGAATCAAAATGAAACTCCTCTTTTCCTTAGAACTACTACGCTAATATTTTTTGTGTTTTCGCTTTTTGACATAAAGCGATAAATAAATAAATACTCCCTCCGGTTCTAAATATAAGCAAAATGTAACTTTTTAGATTCATTAAATAATGAATGAATCTTGCCTATAATATAGTCTAAATTCATTCATCTTTACTATATAGAAAAGGATGAATGGGGTAAACCCTATTGCTTTTCATGAAACCCTACACCATTATGTCATTGATGATGTCATCATGACATCATCCAATCCATATCATCCATTCTTTATCCGCCACGTGTGTAATCTCGCCACGTCACCTTTTACACGTCAGCATCCACATCAACCGCCATGTCACTCCCGACACATCAGCAACATACTTTCAAACTATATTTTTGCCCCTATATTTTGGGTATTTACATTTGCACCTCATGCTGAGTATTGAATTATTGGAACAAAAGTTAACATATAACACTATTTTATTTTATTTTACACTTCCCAACTACTTATTTTAAATATTATTTTATTTTATTTTACAGCTTCTAATTTTTATAAATTACAGTTTTGTCGTACGACTTTCCAAAATTACATTTTTACCCTTAATAAAAAAATTAAAAAAAATTCAAAGGTTATTTTAGTATTGTATTATAAGCATTAAATTTTAATGAGATTCTTTTATTCTTTCTAAAGTTTCTTGAAGAATCTTTACAATTTATTAATAATATAAGAATATGCATTTTATATGCTCGTATTTCAAATAATAAAATTTCAAACATATAATTATTAAAAATTTCATTTTTTTTAAAGGATATTTTTAATTTAAAAAAAATATTGGGTTTTGTTTCATGACAAAACAAATAAATCATGAATATTTTTTTTAAAAAAAATATAATTATATTTAGAAAATACTATTAATTGCCGAGATTAAATAATTATAAATTATATAAGTTAGTGTATTTATTATATTTAAAAATTACAAATCATTTAGAAATATGAATAGTAAAATAATATCAATAAAGAATTATTTATATTAACAAAAATAATATAATTTAGAAATATGAATAATACAAATTATTTATATCGATAAAGAATTATTTAAATTTTGTGCATAGTTAATACTTAATACACAAAATAAAATTATATTTTTGATGATAAAAAAACTAGATTGATCATATATTTATAAATATAAATTTGAATAATTAAACGAATTTGTCTAAATAATATAAAAGTTAGAACAAAGTTTTATATTTATATATTTGAAAAAATTAACATATTTATGGAAGAAAAAAATTTAGTAACAATTTGTTTTCATGATTTTTTATTTTTGTATTCAAAAAATAATTTAATTAAATACATAATAATAATAATAATAATAATAATAATAATAAACGAAATTTTTTGTCACAAATATAATAATAAATGTTATTACTATTGTTATTAAACCAAAATCATATTTATTCCTTTAAACCAAAATGCTACAAATTAAATACAAAATAAAATGGTCAAAAACACACACAATTGAACCTATATTTGGTCCAATTGCATAGCTCCAGCAACACAAGCTTTGAAAAAGAAAAGTAAAGGAAAAGATTAGTTTTCAAATTACCCTGAACAACATTAAACCTGGATGCATTGGACAAAAACGTGTCAAAATATACACCTCTTAGTCTCCATGCATTGGTTGATGAAGAGGTGCACAATTTTATATGTCTCCTCTCATCATCATATTCCTTTTCTCAATCTTCTCACCAACCACAGCAAAAATCTGACTCACCGCCGCTCAACCACCATCGTACGCGACCATCCACCTCCAACCGGACCTTCACGCACCACTCTTTCTCTCTCCGGCGACCACAACTCGCATAGATTAAACAATGATTTTTAAATTTCTTCTTTTTCTTGTTTCTAGGAGATGACTTTTGATTAGTCTTAATATAGTCATCCTTGATGTTAGCCAATTATCATTGTTAATTGTATCAAATATGATATTCACACCTATCATCTATAAGTTTCCTATTGTTAATTTTTTATTTTTATTCACCGCCATTCATAATTGAATGCTTTCGTAGTGTTTGTATGACATTTCGATCATTATTAGAGTAGTTTAGGATTATAAAATGACATGTTTGTGGTTTTTTTTTGGTTTTGAGAGTATTCACATATAATTGGATGAATTACCGACTGCTTCTCTCTCTCTCTCTGCCCTTTCCAGGTTAAGTAATTTCTGACTGACTAAACCGCAGATTCATGATTTTGGGTCACTATAAGTAGAACAAATTTGGAAGCATTTGTTCGTGTGTTGTAATTTAAAAATTGTCTTTGTAATCGATGCATTCAATCAAAATTCATACTATTCCATCATTGTCTTTGTCGTAATTTTGATAAAAAATAATGATCATTTTGATCCAAAACATCTTTTTGTCGATTATATGGCATTTTGTCATATTCTTTATTGAAAGCCGCGACCATGATTGACATCGACCATGATTGGTATCAACATGTCATTTTGTCGAACCCGTGCAACGCACGGGCAAGCGACTAGTTATTCAATGAATCTTGAAAGTGGTTTTTTGCTTATATTTAGAACCGGAGGGAGTATGCATGGATGCAGGGTTTTCATTTATATATTTTACATTGATCCTAATTACATTCTAAATTGTAATAATTGAAAATTGAAATAAATAATGATGCAAAAATTTTAAGATGCAATAAAAAAATAAACTAGATCCTAATAACCAATATAACAAAAATATAGAGTATGATGGTAAAAATACATGGTGTAAGCCGAAGCTCAATCTGCAAAAGAAGAGTTAGTTTTCACACAAATAAAATAAAAAGAAATAAAAATTAAATAAAAAAAGGACGGGGATGCGTGATGGTTACATGATGATTTGAAAAATTGGTGAAGGAGTAGCACGTTGCTACTGTTCTTCTTTTTCTTAATTTTTTTTTTTTTTGATTTTTTTGGTTGATTTTTGTGTGTGTTTTTTGTAGGATTTTATGTGTTGGAAGTTTGATGGTTGTTGATGGAGGAGATTAGAAGTTGAAAATGGGTGGTCATGTGTGATGGAGATGTTGTATGATTGTGGTTAATTGATAGTTTGAGAGAGAGATAATGGTTGTGAGATTTGTAGAGGTGGAATAATATAATGGTTATGGAGTCTTTGAATGGTGATGAATGTAGAGGATGGTGGAATGATTGAGGTAGAAGGGGAACGCAACACAAGTTATGTGTTATTGTGTTTGTAGTTTTTGATTTTTTTTTTGTGATTTTTTTTGTTGGCTCGTGGCTGAGTATTTTTTTGTGTCCCCCTTAGACTCTCTAGTGTGGTTTTTATTTATAGTGAAAAAGTTAGGGTTTGGTCAATTAAATTGATGATTGAGTGACTTGGGGATGAATTGTGAGAGATTGAAGGAAATTGAAGATTTGATTTATTTTTATTGATTTTGTTTGACTTGCTCAAGAGGGAAAGAAAAGAAACTTTGGATTATATTTTTATTTTAAATATTTTAACAGAAAATAGAATGGGAATAAAGTAACAAAAATAATAATAAGGAAAAAAGAACAAAATACAATTTAATTAAAAAAGAGATGAATAATGACAAAAAAAGTGGCGTTAGTAGGACTCAAACTAATGACCTTTTGCTTACTACTCAGCAAGCATCTTAAATTACCAAACGAACTATCTTACTTTTTTGAAAGAAAAGTGCAACGAAACAAATATATTCACATGACCTAAAATTTTAGAGTGCAACAATTTTGACTCTGACTCGAACACTTGACACATTTTTTTAGAAAAAGTTAATGAGAAATAGAGAGAAAAACTTTAGAATGACTCTATTTAAAATATGCCAAGCAGGTGTGACGTGGTCAAAAAATGGGGTATGACAGATGCCCCTATTTAAGTTTCTTCGACCGGAGAGGAAAAAAGAAGAATTTTAATTTGATTCGACGAGTCGAAGAGACTTAAATACAGAGTACATCATTTTTTGACCAAATGAAATTGTACAATGCTATGAAACAAATACCCGAGTCCGTTAAAGGGAGGGTACAACTCCCCTGGGGAAACAATATAGTTTCACTGGGGATAAGCTGCCTACTATCACATGAATGATAGCTTAAAGAAGGCAAAAGATGGGACAGTTGTCTACTACTGCATGGATAGCTTAATGAAGAAGAGTGACAAATATTCATACTATCATATGGATAGCTTAGTGGATGTAATGAAAAATGATATCTAATACCGTATAGATAGCTTAATGAAGATGATGAAAATGATACCTACTACCGTAAGGATAGCTTAATGAAGGTAATGAAAAAGAAAAGACACTGTCTACTACCGTATGGATAGCTTAACGAAAGACAAGTGACATATAATGCCTACTACCGTATGGATAGTATGACAGATGTTACCTACTACCATATTGATAGCTTAATGAAGGTAATAAAAAAGATGAGACATTGTCTACTACCGTATTGATAGCTTAACGAAAGACAAGTGACAAATACTGCCTACTACCGTATGGATAGCTTAACAAAGGCAAATGAAAGATATTGTCTATACCACCATATGGATGGATTTAATGAAGGTGGTGAAAAGTGATTGGTATCACCTACTACCGTATGGATAGCTTAATGAAGATAATAAAAAAGATAAGGCATTTTCTGTCAATGTACGAGAGCGAGACGCGACAAGAAAAGATAATTGTCCGCTGTCAATGTAGGAGAGCAGAACACAACAAGAAAAGATTATTGTCTGCTGTCAATGTAGGAGAGCATGACATAACAGGAAGATAATGTCTTGACCAGACACATTGGAGATGACTTCTCTTGGAGAAATAGAGATGTGAATTTGCAATTTGATTGTAAAAACCTGCCACTTGGAATATGTTTGAGGATGACATCTATGGACCAGATACACTGGGGATGACATCACTTGGGGAAATTGAAAGTTTAATTGTTTGTATGCAAGCTACTCAGATAAAGAGACTGCCACTTGCTGAATGGAATTAGAACTCGATCCAGGAAAGAACTGGAGAGAAATAGTTAAACAAGACTCAATACTGAAATTCCGGCACGCAGGTTTGGAATGTGCTATGCAATGTTCCAACACTTGAGATGTTGAATACGATGTTGGAACATTCACCACAGACCACGAATAACAAAATAAATAAAGTTAACAATAAGTAAAGAACACGGTTCAATTGTTAACCCAGTTCGGCGCTTAAACAAGCCCTAGTCTGGGGGATACCAATCCAGGAGAGGAGTCCACTATGATAGTTCTAATCCTAAGCTAAACACACTCGTTTACAACTTATGACTTAGACACTATCTCATGCAACTACAACTTAGGAACTCCTAAGTTTGAGATCCCATCTCACCTCCTAATCAATCACACAACCTATGATACTAGACAAAGATATAATTGTTTGAGTACACACTCCAGAAACAAAACCAACTCCGTACTTCAAAGCTTAGGAGTAGTTTTACACAAATACAATATCCTATGTCCTAGTCTTGCATAAAGGAGATGCAAGGTAGGCTCACAAGTTTCTAACACAAAACCCTAACACAAAATGAAATACTTTCAGAATACAACACACACGTACAAAACTAGGGTTACAAAGAAGCTTATATACTATGAGTCTTCATGGGCTTCTTTGGAACTTGGGCTTCAATATACTTTGCACAATCCAACACGTGATTAGTGAGCTTGGTCAAATGTTTCCATAAGCTATGCAGAGTACTTCTGGAAATAATCACGTAGAGATCTTCTAATAAATGAAGCATAATTAAAGCACAACCATAAGGCGCATATTCCATAATCAAAGGGTGGCGCAATAAATGAGGCGCGCGTTTCACTCAACCTGGAAAGGTATCCGGATGTTGAAACATTGCATCCAACATTGTAACACAAGGTTGTTATACCAAAATGAGCCAATCATTAAACATTAACAATCTCCCCCTTTGGCGAAATTTTTGGCTAAAAACAACCCAGAACCTTGTAGACAAACATCTATAGTACAGGTGGCATGAATCTTCAGATCAACACAGACACACAAATCAAGAGAGAATTCATACACTACATTTGTACTTAGGATGAACATCAGAGGCAAAACACACAGCAGAAGCACACAAAATTTGCCATAAGATTCTATATCAAAATATTAGGATGTTTCAACATCATGTAACACATTGAGGGATAAACATAAGCACACTCCCCCTCAATCACTGATCACCTGTAAGGATAGTATCACTCCCCCTCAATCCAGCAAGGGAGGATGCTTCAACATTGCATGGCACATCACAGTCACAGTAATCAGAGCAGAAAAAAAATAACCAACACATAGGATCAACTTTTACTCCCCCTTTTAGTCACAAAATTTGCCAAATAAAGGCATACCATTAAGCAGGATCCACACAAGTAGTCAGGGCCTAGCCCAATATTACAAACCAGCAGAGAAATAAAGGTTGTCCACATATAGTACTAAAATCAAAAGAAGAAAGAAAAAAAAACATTGAAAGGAAAGGAACACAGGAGAGAATCATCAATCTTCAGGGCTGCTATCAGTCTCTTCCTCATCACCAGAATTAGCAGCTTCAGACTCAGTGTTTTCTTCTGCATTTTCTTCTTCATTCTGGCTACCTTCAGCTTCAACAACCTCTTCTTCTTTCTCAAGTGCAGCTATCATCTTTTCAAATAGAGATGTCTTTTCATCCAGCATGACACAAGTGTCCTTCAGTGAAGTAACAATTTCTTTCCTTGACATGGTGCTGTTTGGGGCTTGAGTACCAGATGTTCCAACAATGTCTGGAGCATGATGCTTGACAAACAGCTTGAAGTGAAAGGATAGTGGAGCCTCTCTAGGCTTGGCCACATCAGTAACATACTTGAGAGCAGGCTGTTGTTCAAGTATCATATCACATAATAAGGTGGGGAAGGCAATTGGAAGCTTGACAGCTGTTGTCTTAGCATGCTTCATGGTCTGCTCAAAAATAAACTTACCCAGATTTACCCTTTTGTGAGTCCCAATAGCAAAAATCAATCTACCTAACTCAGTGGCTACATCAGAAGAATGAGTAGTAGGAACCCAATTGGTTGCAGCTATCCTATTCAACATAGCATACTTCACAGACAGCTTGACAGATGGAATCTTACCTTTCTTGGGCCAGACTTTTATTTGGTTTGCAGTTATCACTTTGCAAACCTGAGAATCAGATACCTTCAGTGTTTCACATTCTTCCTCTACAATACCCAGATAGTTGTCAATGATTTGAGGAGAAAACTTGATTATTTCACCTCTTACAGACACAGTTTGGAAATCATCAGATTTTGGATCATCACAATCTTCAGGAATATTAACCAGGAATTCCTTAACAAGTTGTTCATAACAGGGATCCAACTTAGATACAGTTTTCATAAGACCAGCTTCTCTGATTAGATCCACAATCTCTACAACCTTCATAGCTTCAGCTCCTAATTCCCTTTCCAAAGCTAACCTTCTGTGATAAATGAATTTCCACCAATGTGAATACTCAGGATAGTGGAAAGAAATCTTGTCAGTTGGCACAGATTTGACTGCAGGAGGGACTCTTTTTACAACAGACTTGATAACAGACTTTTTCACAGCAGAACTAGTAACTGGGATGTTTGGCACATCCTTTTCAACATTGCACTCTGTGTCACTTGAGGCAGCAGCCTTCCTTTTCCTAGTCTTTACAGCAGAGACTTGGGGAGTCACCTTACTCCAACCTTTCTTAGGGCCTATTCCCACACTTTTACCTGTAGCTTTCTTCACAGGTTGAGGTGTTTCTTGTAACCCAGCAACACTCTTGCCTTTGCTACTCCTCAAGCGCTTGGAGATTCCAAAAGCTTGAGAGATAGGGACCTCATCAACACCATCATCTGCAGTATCAGCTACATCAATGACCTCATGTTCCTGGTGAACAGAGGTTTCTTCATCTTCAGAATGGAGTTCAACAGTGGTTTTATGCATAGCTTGAGTACCCTTAGCCAAATCAGAGCCACTAGATGGCTTACTAACTTCTTTCTCAGCACCAATCAGAACATCATCCTTCTCAGCAACTACTTTTGTATTCCCCTCAGAGATGTTGGCTTGTTGGTCCAAGGATGTTTCAACATCCGGTCCAACATCCTGAGTATTCTCAGGAATCTCGGGGGTTTGATGAACAGTATCATCCCCTTTCCTTTCAACTTCAACAGCAGGCATATCAACATCCATATTATCTATGGCTTCATTCAAGGCATCTAAACCTAGGTTTTCAGCAGATCCTAGGGTTTCAGAAGGATTACCTTTATCAGATTTGGTAGAAGCAGCAACAGTAGAGGCTTTAGAGGACGCTCCAACATCAGCATCTTTGGTAAGATTCTCAGATGACTCAACATCGCCTTTTTTCTTGGGATTGAAAGGATCATCCTTAGTAAGAAGATCGTGCATGTTCAAGGGAAAGGGACATTCACCCCTTTTCAGCTTTCGTTCCTTCTTTTTGGGTTCAGCGACCGTTTGAGATTCTGGGACAGATCTGCTACTCTTCTTTGACTTCTTCTTCTTTGATTTCGTCTTAGGAGAAGTAATCTCAATAGTTTCATCAGGAAGAACAGTTGAGATAGGATCAGCATTCAACGAAACTTCATTAGTGACAGTTTGATTGACAGGAGTAGTGGAGATAGATCGTGACTTTGTGGGAGTTTTTGTGGATGAAGACATGATTTGACCAATGTTTGATAATCGTTGCAGAGGGTTGGGAGATTGAGAGGGTTTTATGACGGCAACGATAATAAAACTAGGATTAGTAACAAAGGAAGTTGAGAAGCGAGTTATATAACGTGTGAGGAGTGATTGAAAAAGGAAAGTAATGATGTGATTCTGATTTTCCTTGGATTGCGTGCAAAAATATAAGAGAGAAGGAAAAGTGACAGTTGCACGCTTAAAGCCCATTAACTGCTATAATTCCTCATGCAAGCAAATACCCAACATACCCCTAAGCTTCTCAAATTGCTTCAAGTCTAACGCCTTTGTGAATATATCTGCAATTTGTTCTTCTGTATTCACATGTTCCAATGTAATAACATTATCCTCAACAAGATCCCTTATAAAATGATGACGAATGTCAATATGCTTAGTTCTACTATGCTGAATTGGATTCTTGGAGATGTTAATTGTACTCAGATTATCACAGTACAATGTTAGAACATCATGTTCAACATTGTATTCTTGAAGCATTTGTTTCATCCAGATCATTTGAGAGCAAGAGCTACCAGCTGCAATATATTCTGCCTCTACAGTAGATAAAGCCACACTATTTTGATTTTTACTAAACCAAGAGATCAGATTGTTACCTAGAATGAAACAGCCACCAGAGGTACTTTTTCTGTCATCTGCACTTCCTGCCCAATCTGCATCACAATAACCAATCAGCTTGCAGCAATCACTGTGGGAGTATAGAATGCCATAATCATAAGTTCCATTGACATATTTCAAGATCCTCTTCACTTGAGCAAGATGACTGACTTTTGGATCAGCTTGATATCTGGCACACACACCAACAGCAAAAGTGATATCTGGCCTGCTTGCAGTGAGATAGAGCAAACTTCCTATCATACTTCTATACTGACTTTGATCAACAGAAATGCCACTTTCATCCTTGGTCAACTTCAAATGAGTAGGTGCTGGTGTCTTCTTGTGACTAGCAGAATCTAGACCAAACTTTTTCACAATATTTTTAGCATATTTGCTTTGAGAGATGAATATTGTGTCTTCCATTTGCTTGACCTGTAGTCCCAGAAAGTAAGTCAATTCTCCTACCAAACTCATTTCAAACTCAGATTGCATCTGGGAAATGAAATGTTGGACCATCTGATCCGACATCCCACCAAACACTATATCATCAACATATATCTGAGCTATCATCAATTTTCCTTCACTTTCCCTAACAAATAGAGTCTTGTCTGATCCTCCCTTCCTGTAACCATGATTCACTAAGAATTGAGTAAGTCTTTCATACCAAGCTCTTGGAGCTTGCTTTAATCCATACAAAGCTTTCTTCAGTCTGTACACATAGTCAGGATACTTGGTATCTACAAACCCCTTGGTGTCTACTTGGGGGAGTAAAAGTTGATCGACTTCATCAGTTAGTCCAGTTATTGTCTTCAGCCCTTCATCTCTTTCAGTGGTGAGTTGAGCAATGGTCTTCTTCTGCCTATGTAGCACCTTGTTGATTTCCAAGTCCTTCTCATACAAGTCTCTATAAGAAGCAAGAAGATCATCATATGATAGTCCTTCATCAACAGACTCAACATCTGATGCACATACTCCAGCAAGAGCAGTTACACATTTTGCTGATTCATTATCTTCCTCAGAGTCATCGTCATCAGACCAGGTAACAGTCATGCTCTTCTTTTGTTTCTTGAGGAAGGTAGCACACTCAGTCCTTATGTGACCATACCCTTCACATTCATGACATTGTACACCTTTTGAAGGAACTTGCTTATCATCACTTTTGCCTCTTTTGAACTTATCAGCCTAAGTGTTGATGTTGAATCGGATGTTCTGCCCATTTGGTTTTTGTCTCCAAGCTTGTCTGGGTTTTCTACCAACCATGGCCAGAGCTTCAGAGAATCCATCATCTTCATCAAAACCATCAGTAGACTCACAATCATCAGTGTTGGAGGCAAAAGCTATACTCTTGCTCTTTTTGTCACCTCTTTCATTTATAGCCAATTCAAAAGTTTCAAGAGAACCAATTAGCTCATCAACCTTCATAGTGTTGATATCATGTGCCTTTTCTATAGCTGTGACTTTCATATCAAATCTTTTAGGAAGTGATCTGAGTATTTTTCTGACCAGCTTAGCATCACTCATTTCATGTATCCAGAATGTTCATGTAAAATTCATGAACACTTTCATCCTCTTTCATCTTTAAGCTTTCAAACTTTGTAGTAAGAAGTTGAAGTCTAGACATTTTTACCTTAGATGTTCCTTCATGAACAGTTTCCAAAATGTCCCAGGCCTCTTTGGCTACCACACATTTCTTTATCAGATGAAACATGCTTCTATCAACTCCATTGAACAAGGCATTGATGGCTTTAGAGTTGTAGGTAGACATATCTTGTTCTTCTTTAGTCCACTCAAGCTCAGCTTTCAGAACACTGGTTTTGTTCCCATCTTTGTCAGTGACAACAGGAGCCTCCCAACCTGACAAAATAGCCCTCCAAACTTGAGAATCAATGGACTTGAGAAAGGCAGCCATGCGTGACTTCCAGTAATCATAGTTCGTTCCATCCAACAAAGGTGGTCTGTTGACAAATCCTCCTTCCTTTTCCATAGTGCCAGAAAATATCTTCCCTAGATCTCACCCAGGTACTGGTAGGGTGCCTGCTCTGATGACAATTGAAATTCCGGCACGCAGGTTTGGAATGTGCTATGCAATGTTCCAACACTTGAGATGTTGAATACGATGTTGGAACATTCACCAGAGACCACGAACAACAAAATAAATAAAGTTAACAATAAGTAAAGAACACGGTTCAATTGTTAACCCAGTTCGGCGCTTAAACAAGTCCTAGTCCGGGGGATACCAATCCAGGAGAGGAGTCCACTATGATAGTTCTAATCCTAAGCTAAACACACCCGTTTACAACTTATGACTTAGACACTATCTCATGCAACTACAACTTAGGAACTCCTAAGTTTGAGATCCCATCTCACCTCCTAATCAATCACACAACCCGTGATACTAGACAAAGATATAATTGTTTGAGTACACACTCCAGAAACAAAACCAACTCCGTACTTCAAAGCTTAGGAGTAGTTTTACACAAATACAATATCCTATGTCCTAGTCTTGCATAAAGGAGATGCAAGGTAGGCTCACAAGTTTCTAACACAAAACCCTAACACAAAATGAAATACTTTCAGAATACAACACACACGTACAAAACTAGGGTTACAAAGAAGCTTATATACTATGAGTCTTCATGGGCTTCTTTGGAACTTGGGCTTCAATATACTTTGCACAATCCAACACGTGATTAGTGAACTTGGTCAAATGTTTCCATAAGCTATGCAGAGTACTTCTGGAAATAATCACGTAGAGATCTTCTAATAAATGAAGCATAATTAAAGCACAACCATAAGGCGCGTATTCCATAATCAAAGGGTGGCGCAATAAATGAGGCGCGCGTTTCACTCAACCTGGAAAGGTATCCGGATGTTGAAACATTGCATCCAACATTGTAACACAAGGTTGTTATACCAAAATGAGCCAATCAACAAACATTAACAAATACTCAATGAGGAATGAACTCGACTGGGTTCTCCATCCGTGCATGGGAGTGGAGGTAACTGAAACAGCCTTCTTCCACGAGGACTGAGCTCGGTGGAGAATTTTGGAAAGAATATGTACTTTTCTGCTTATGGCTGACACTCTAATTGGAAAGAATGACGCGCCCACCCTATTTTGGGAATAAACAAGACAAATGATTAAATTTCTAGGATATGCAATAATGTATGAATGATATGAATGTATATGCTATTGATGAATGAATGGATGTATGCATGTATGAATGTATGTGACAGATGTACTGACGAAACAGAATGAGTAAGACTGGAGTACACTGACACTGTAGCACAAATACTCGACAAATCTCCATAGGGTGTATATTATTAGAGATAGAACAACAAGCCACTGATGGAGCATATTCCAGCTATCGGGCTCAAATTTTGCAAGGGGAGATGCTTCCTGGAGAGAAGACCCAACATTGTTAAAAAAAATTTGAATCGAAGTTCGGCCAAAGACACCAAGCTTAAAGTCCACTGGTAGATAAGAAGTCGCCATTTATAGACAGAACAAGAATGTTCCTCCATTGGCGTGCAGCAGTCATCACGCCTTTTTATTATTTTTTATGAAAATCCCTAATTTTTGCCTGGACCGCATTTTCAGGTTTTCAATCCACCGGGAGTATATTTCATTTTTTGGTGCCCCTAATTTTTGCCTGGACCGCTCTTTTGGGTTTCAGTCCATCGGGACGCTCTCTATTGCCTAAGCCGCCTTTTCAGGTTTTCGACTTAGCGAGCTTCTTTTTTTGTATATCTTTTTTTTTTTTAGGCATTGTTCCTCTTGACTGCGGCAACATTTACCGAGAACGAAAACTCTTAACCATTGACTTGAATCTTTGAAGGGTATATGCCCCTGGATGTAAGGACTTGGCCCCGATTGGCAGGATCTTGAGGTAACTTGCCCCTGATTTGCAAGACCTTGAGGTGACTTGCCCTTGATTAGGAGCGTTCTTGAATCAGTTTGTCTTCTATCAGACCATTATTTGAAATTTCCTTGATGTCAAATATAGATTTGCAAACAAAATTGTTTCTTTTGAAAAGCGTTTCTGATGTAATGTACATGCAAGTTTTGGAATCATAAATTTTTTTATGGAAAACACACGTATGGTGTGCGAAAATATAGTTTCTTAACAAACAGGTGGAGTTAGCTTTAACAATAACTTTACTGAATATGCTTTCATAGTGAACCTAGCTTCAATTAGGTCTTTTGAGGGTTATAACATGGCTTGGCTCACGGCTTTGAAAAAAGAGATTATTAGGCTCAAAGTTTTGTTTTAACCCACCCACTCTTCTTTTATGTCCTTCATTCCTAAACTGAATTAATTTGGAGGACGCACTTTAACTGGCAAGAGAAGATTTGCAATGACATTTGAGGTCGATGCTTTGATCAAAGCTCTTATGAGGATCTTGAAATGGCAGCCACTTTTTTATTTAATCCCTTATTTTGAATGGACCAATTCTTTGAATTTTGCAGTTCATCGGGATGCCCTTAATTTTGCCTAAGTCATTTTACTTAGCGGGCTCGTTTTTTTATGTAAGAGAATTGTGACTGCCATGAGACATTGTGAGTTTTTGTCCTCTCATCTCAGACAACTCTTGCAATGGGATATATCATTGAATTAATTGAGAAACTATCCTGCCCCAGGTTAAGATTAAGGGTTTTTTGAAAATTAGAAAGAACACCAACTTCTAGCTCAAAGGGGTTGACTACGGATTATCTCCTTATATCTCCAGTGTTTGGGAAATAAAACAATGCCTTACATCGTCAACCGGGTCTTACTATTGAAAGCATATATCAGAAAATTCATCTTATTCTTGTTTACATCATCCTCCCCTCAAGTTTGTTTAACAGCTGATAAGACAAGAAAATAGTGAATATGATTTGATGGATTCCAAAACATGCATGATCATTTTTTAGAAACATTTAAAAGGTACAACTTTAAAGGCAAACAAATGCTTGGCAAGAAAGAAATTGCAACTGAAAAGTAAAAGGCCTAGTGATCCTAGGGATGAGCTTCTTGATAAACTTGAATCATTTGACAGAGGATCCATGGTTAGGCAGAGGATGAACCTTGGACGTTCGAGCTTGGATCAGTTAAAGGATAACATGTTGGTACAGATCAAATTCTGGACCTCTTTCTTAAGTGCATAACATTTTTCAACATCATGACCTGGTGCTCCTTGGTGGAAAGCGTATGTGATGTCAGCACGATACCAAGCAGGCAGCCTTTCAGGCACGGGAGGAGGTGGTTTGGTATGGACAAGGTTTTTTGCAAGTAGAGCAGGAAGCAAGTAAACGTACTTCATTGGTATAGGGTCAAATGATTGCTTTCTTTGAGTACGACTTTGCTGGTTGAAAGGTTGCTGAGGAGCCTGTTGTCGAGGCTGGTATCCTGAATTGGTGGCAGCAACCTGGTGTTGTTGGTAATTACCTTCTCTAGGTCTCCTTTGGGCTACCATACTGACCTCTTGTTCTTCCTTTTTCAGGAAACCACTCTCAAACCTCTTCGTACCTTCGGACGAATTCTTTTCTCTGACTAGTCGTCCTTCTCGAACACCCTCTTCAAGACGCATACCCACATTTACCATCTTGGTGAAATCGCTAGTTGTGGTGGCGACCATTCGCTCGTAGTAAAAAGAATCAAGAGTACTTAAGAATATCTTGGTCATTTCATCCTCGTCTACCAGTGAGCCGATTTGAGCAGCAATTTCTCTCCACCTCTGAGCATATTCTTTAAAGGTTTCTCCATCCTTCTGGGTCATAGCTCGGAGTTGGTCTCTATCAGGCGCCATGTCTAGATTGTACTTGTATTGACGAATAAAGGCTTCGCCCAAGTCATTGAAGGTTTGAATATTTGTACTATCCAGGCCCATATACCATTTTAAAGCAGCACCAGTCAAACTGTCTTGGAAGTAATGAATTAGTAGCTGATGATTATTAGTTTGAGTGGACATCTTCCTAGCATACATTATCAGATGACTCTGAGGACAAGTGTTGCCCTTGTATTTCTCAAACTCATGGACCTTGAACTTAGGCGGGATCTTGACATTCGGCACTAAGCAAAGATCATGCGCATTCTTTCCAAACAGATCCTTTCCACGGAGAGCTTTGATTTCAAGTTGCATCTTCTCGAACTGGTCCAGAAAGTTATCCATACGACCAAGTGTTGATACCGAAACCGGTGTAGGGACAATCTCTGGAATAATCGTTGTTTGAGGAGGAGGAGTCGGTGACTGATTCTGCGTAGTCATCAATAAAGTTACCAAGGCGCTTAGTCTTTCTACATCGGCTTGGAGTGTCGACACTTGCCCTTGAAGTTCAACATTCTCTTGTTCAACCTGTGCCATTCTTCTTTTTCTTGTTTGCTCGAGTATTATATGTGCGATCGACCACTTTTGACTGAGGCAGAGAGGAAAAAGGAATATGAGACTCGATTTTGAAACTATGGATGTAATATAATACATGATGTTTATGAAAAAAACAGTTTTGTTTTAATTTCCAAAGGATTTATGAAGGACAATTTTTCAAAATAAACTTGACAAAATAGAAAGTATTTACAATGTCAACTCTCTAAATCCTTTGGAAATTTTAATGGAAAAGGGATTTTTATGAATGCATGATTATGCAGCAACCACAAACAAGATTACAAACATGGTTTAAGGATAATGATGGAGTTAAGGGTAAGAGCCCTCCCACATGATAAGAACTATGGTTTCTTTGTACCTGTATTGCGGGTTCTACAAAGTTCCCAAAGTTATCAACCGTCTCACAGATATTATCGGCTTACAAGATTAACTCTCGGTCCAATAATATCCACAAGACGATCTCGTTTGAGTGTAGTATCGCGTATCGACCAACTTAAGATTGACTCTTAATTAGCCACCGCACTACGTCCTAAAGTCAAGATGGGTTAAAGGTAACTCTAAAGGTCCAAAGCGTCGTCGGTCCCTCAAAAGTAGAACGCCGAACACGATTACTCATGTCAACATTGTTACCTTCAAGTTTCCTCAGCTATGTGTGATTATATCATATGCGTGACATGGTCCGAAATATACTTAGGGCATGTCGCTTTGATTATACCACGATCCTATCTTATTGTTTTTTCTCAAGTCCGGGTGGGGGGACTTATCTCACCACTCAAGAAATCCACACAAGAGAACATATATACATACATACAAGCAACAGATTATAATAGCACAAAAATAAATTTTAAACAAGTTAGGCTCAACCCTCTTTAGGGGAGTCCCCAGTGAAGTCGCCAATTCTGTCGCGGTGATTTTTGGATATCAAGCTATTGAAGAGCATTGATTCGCAATTTTTATTTCACCACCGATCTTTTATTTTTCCAAGGAAAAGGGAAAAAGTTCGAAATAACCCTATTTATTTGAGATTAAAGGTTCGGGGGTTAGTTACGTCAAGGGAAGGTATTAGCACCCTAAACGTCTATAGTACTCTATAGGAACCTCTTGTTTTTATTTTACTTTTGTGCTAAAATTAATTTGCTTGTTAGAAAAATATGTACATAAATAAAAGTTTAAAGTGTTAATTGAAAAATAATAGAGAAAAATATTTTTGTTATTTTTATTGATTTGGGAAGACACGAGGTCTTTTGCACTACGTACCCGTGAAAGGATGAAAACCTCGTAGTTCGGGGTAAAAATTGAAAAAAGTGGTTTGTTGATTGATTTTAGGAGAAAAGACAAGTCGTCATCTTAAGTTTAAACTCCTTTTAATCCGCCATGAACATACTGAAAAATTTTAAGATTTTTCTTGCCATATATCATGGGGAAAATAAATTTTCAACTAGAGATGACTCACGTCTTAAGCTCTTTTGAAAGAAAAGTTTTAAAGTCGAAAAAAAAGCCAAGTGGCAAAAATATTTTTGAATGTGTTTTTATATATTTTTTTAATTTTTTTGAAAAAAAGAGTTTAAATATATTTACATGCATTAAAAGTTTATTATAAAAAAGTTTTGTAAAGGTCTCTCGACGAGTATCGAGGTTCTTTTTTAATAAAAGAGATTCTTTTTTGAAAATATTTTTTTGAATATTTGAATGTTTTTTTTTGTTTTTGCTTAATTAAAAAAAAACTAAGCATGATTAAATAAAACTAACGCGAGAGTTTTCACAACGATTTTGAATCAAAATGAAAGTCCTCTTTTCCTTGGAACTTCTACGCTAATATTTTTTGTGTTTTCGTTTTTTGACATAAAGCGATAAATAAATAAATAAATATGCATGGATGCAGGGTTTTCATTTATATATTTTACATTGATCCTAATTACATTCTAAATTGTAATAATTGAAAATTGAAATAAATAATGATGCAAAATTTTAAGATGCAATAAAAAAATAAACTAGATCCTAATAACCAATATAACAAAAATATAGAGTATGATGGTAAAAATACATGGTGTAAGCCGAAGCTCAATCTGCAAAAGAAGAGTTAGTTTTTACACAAATAAAATAAAAAGAAATAAAAATTAAATAAAAAAAGGACGGGGATGCGTGATGGTTACATGATGATTTGAAAAATTGGTGAAGGAGTAGCACGTTGCTACTATTCTTCTTTTTCTTATTTTTTTTTTTATTTTTTTGGTTGATTTTTGTGTGTGTTTTTTGTAGGATTTTATGTGTTGGAAGTTTGATGGTTGTTGATGGAGGAGATTAGAAGTTGAAAATGGGTGGTCATGTGTGATGGAGATGTTGTTGTATGATTGTGGTTAATTGATAGTTTGAGAGAAAGATAATGGTTGTGAGATTTGTAGAGGTGGAACAATATAATGGTTATGGAGTCTTTGAATGGTGATGAATGTAGAGGATGGTGGAATGATCGAGGTAGAAGGGGAACGCAACACAAGTTATGTGTTATTGTGTTTGTAGTTTTTGATTTTTTTTTTTTGTGATTTCTTTTGTTGGCTCGTGGCTGAGTATTTTTTTGTGTCCCCCTTAGACTCTCTAGTGTGGTTTTTATTTATAGTGAAAAAGTTAGGGTTTGGTCAATTAAATTGATGATTGAGTGACTTGGGGAGGAATTGTGAGAGATTGAAGGAAATTGAAGATTTGATTTATTTTTATTGATTTTGTTTGACTTGCTCA
Source organism: Trifolium fragiferum (assembly GCA_954870985.1). Lineage (NCBI taxonomy): Eukaryota > Viridiplantae > Streptophyta > Magnoliopsida > Fabales > Fabaceae > Trifolium > Trifolium fragiferum. The sequence goes on from OX940794.1 coordinate 20,908,124, forward strand.
AGAGGGAAAGAAAAGAAACTTTGGATTATATTTTTATTTTGAATATTTTAACAGAAAATAGAATGGGAATAAAGTAACAAAAATAATAATAAGGAAAAAAGAACAAAATACAATTTAATTAAAAAAGAGATGAATAATGACAAAAAAAGTGGTGTTAGTAGGACTCAAACTAATGACCTTATGCTTACTACTCATCAAGCATCTTAAATTACCAAACGAACTATCTTACTTTTTTGAAAGAAAAGTGCGACAAAACAAATATATTCACATGACCTAAAATTTTAGAGTGCAACAATTTTGATTCTGACTCGGACACTTGACACATTTTTTTAGAAAAAGTTAATGAGAAATAGAGGGAAAAACTTTAGAATGACTCTATTTAAAATATGCCAAGCAGGTGTGACGTGGTCAAAAAATGGGGTATGACAGTAGACACAATTAAGACTTAATCCATGATATGCATGACTCCTATCCTTTAAATTATGCGGTGAGAGATGTAGACACAATTGACCGAACCGCTGATCATGAGGTCAAGTAAAGTGTTATCTCTTTTCTTTTTTCTTTTTTTTTTTTTGAATCTAATTAGTTAAGTTGAGAGTAAGTGAAAAAAGTAGGTCATAAAATCATAATAGAATACCAAAGACTTTAGAAACAAAGGGAGAGAGATTGAGAGAGAATTTCAAACAAGGATCTTGATGGTTTCTCCTTTCAAATATTTAATATCTTCTCATAAAACACTATAATTTCTTAGATTATCAAAACTTGCATGAATTAGTTAACCAGAACTGATATATTTTCATTAGAACACTAAAATGATTAGAGATATAAAATAGAGAAAGATCACTCATACAACTGAAATAGAAACAAATGTGCCATAGAAAGATATTTCTTACACTTAAAAGAACTTAAAACATTCAACTTGACAATAATATGTTAAATCCTAAATAAAAACTACGCTCATAAACCTTGAGATCTAAAACATAAAACTTAGGACACAAAAGAAACTAGTTTTTCATTCCTTTAATTGGTACCACCATTTTCACTCATGAATGAACCAAAAACCTTAACTAATATATGTCTCATGAACAACCTGAACTGGAACCTCTTGAAATGGAACCACCATCTTTATAGCTTTTCATTCCTTTAATTGGTAGAATGTTTTTCTTATAAACCACTACCTGAGCACGCCACATTTCGGCTTTAACATCAATGCTTTCAATTACTCCGGAAGTTAAATCAAAACAAACAAGTTCATCATCATCTTTTTTGAAAAATGCATCGCCCTTCTTCCCTGTTCCAATAGGATGCACAATGCCAGAAAAAGGTCCAAGATCAAAGAGTTTAATCCATGACTCATTGGCACCAGGTTTTACCAAAATTGCTATTGATATGTGAGAAGTCGCAGAAGAGGTCTTCTCATAACTAGAGATCATAGCAACAAATCCATTTAACACGGTCAAATGTCTATCAGCCCTTTCTAAATCATGCAAATCTTGCGGTAAGAGAGTCATGACGGGATCTTCAGTGTACAAGTTAAACGATACCACATATGTTTCATGAACTGATTGCCCGCGCCATTGTTTCCGCCACCAATGGCACACCCCATTCAAGTATGCCGCACAACCTACCGAAGTCATGTAACCCTTTCGCATATCAACATAAAGTTTCTTCAAGATTTAGTTTTTAAACTATATATATCCCAAAAGGGACCAGACGGCACCCCTTGATCATAACCAATATAATCAACATTTATGATGATCTTATAGTCATCTCTAACATGATCATAACCAAATCCATGAATAGTATAGCGATTTTCATATTCATGATAAAGTCTAGCTCTATTTTCACGAACATGATGTAACTGTTCGGTAGCTGGATTCCACAAAACAATTATAGATTGGTTTTCATAATTAAAGACACAAAGAGTGCCATTAATAGCCGAACCTAAAATGTGAGGACCGCCATAGTTTCGATCAAAAGGGTATGGCCAGTTAAGTTGTACTTTATGAGCAAGTCTTACATGGGCACAACCCCAAATAAAATTGTTTAGGTACACTCACATAATTGAATAAAAATAAAACCTAAATAATTAAGTCACATCATATAATAATAATCATTTATTTTATCTTTTACTTTTTCTACTTTATGTTTGTGTGCCTAAATAAAATTTATTTAGTGTTGTGCCTATGATAGAGTTTCCCGTACTTTATACTCAAATCTTTCACCTGAAAGCAAATGCAACTTCCATTCACGGTTGGTGCTATCAAAATGGTTAAGGAGGAGAGATGATCCATCATACAACGAATGAGATTTAGAAATCATGTTTTTGTAAAACATTTTGATGAAACTAGAATTTTCAAATAAAAGAGACCATGATTTCCTTAGACAAGTAAACCGATTCAGAGATTTCAAAGGTAGTTTTGACAAAATAGAGAAGACCACATCATCAGGAACATAGGTACTAACCTTTTCATTAGTTGGAGCCATGGATTTATCAAATTTCTGAAAAAGTAAATGGAATGTGAGTAGTGGATAGAGTGCAAAAGTGTTAATGAAGAACAAATAAAACGGTTTGAGAAATTGAAATCACTTTTCAAAAAGGATATTCAGAAGAACTGATTCGACTAAGGGCCTCGTAGCATTTGTATTTAATTTATAGCAATTAATTGGTTTAAATATTTTAACCTAACAACTAGTGCCTTTTTTGTAGGCAATTTAATGTAATTGACTTAAAGGGTGTGTTTGATATATGCTAAAAAATAGAGGATTGGAAGAATAATTTTTGTTGTATCCTATTTGATTTTAAAATTGATTATGAGACTGGATAAAAAATGTTATAAGAGATGAGACAAAAACAAAATCTTTTGTCCACTACAGAACCACATGATAACTTTTTGTCCATAACACAATCATAAAAAATACGAAAATACCTACAGTTTTATCATGTCATGTACTTGTTTACGGTGAATTTTGGTAAACAACCACTAGTCTTATATATATATATATATATATATATATATATACTTAATAATTACACATTAATGAGAGGTAAACGGGCAACAAGCTGCGCCGCTAAACCTTTTTGTATAGCAAATCCCAACCTACGAAAAACTACATCCATAGACCTAGGCGTCACCACATTGCTAGGCATAACCCTTTGAACTCTTTTCAGAAGGTCAACTGCCTCTGGTGCTAGGAAACCAAATGTGTCGAAAGCAAATGGAATAAAAACATGTTGATTTTCAGAGCACGCCTTCTCATGTTTAGCCATTTTGCTTGAAGCAGCTTTGAGAGCTGCTCGTCCCACAGTAAAATCTCCAACTCCTAGTCCCACAAGTGGGGAAACTCCTATCAAGTCTACACAAGCATGTTTCCATCCTACCCATCCATACACCATGATATCCGCTGGACGAAGTGTCGATCTCCCTTCTTGTGGGTCCGTCAAGAAGTTTACCGGTGCCTCTTTCTTCACAGAAATGCCTGCAAGCCTAAAGATATCAAAAAGCACATCCCTGACCAAGTCATGCCTGTATTTGAAGCCCGGAAGCTCCCTACAATGAGCTGAGGATAGTTTAAAGTTTATTGCTTGAAGGATCAACTAGTAAATCATGGGACTATAATTTCGTGCATTGGTTACCAGAAAGTATGAACATTCATCATTCTTGTTGAAGTTTGAAGTTTTATAGTGTTTAATGTAAAATAATTGGCGAATCAAGTAATGAAGAAACCTGACAAAAGAGAAAACTTTGCAGAAAATCATAAAATGACAATTTCATTCGACAGAATGAAATGGAATTAAACTGCGAAAATCTTAAAGAACGAAAGATAAGACTTGATAGAATTTGTAAATTGCATTGATATGTAAAATATGTTTACAAGGAAAGGGTCACAGAATCATACATCTTCCGTTCGACACTCTTTTTGCTCGTTGACATGAGTACTCAGAGTTTTACATAATTTAGTATATGAGTTTTGTGATCCGTTTTTCGTCAGAAAAACTAATATATATATATATATATATATATATATAGGCGAACGAAATATAACTGCTAATAACGGCCTAAAGCTAACACTTCGGCGCGTGTCCCTTGGCAGCATGCTTCCAAATATTTGAATTTGCCGGCTGTCGAACCAAATAACCAAAATGTTTGTCGAACCAAATAATCAAAATGTAACAAGTCCTGAAAATAGACCAAGTCCACAAAGTATAGCTGTAACGCCCCAACTAAAAATATCTAGAATATTTAGTCGGAACATTAAAACCTGGAATCTGAGTACATTAATGAAAAGAAATTCGGGGAGTTCTGATCTAGGTTGAATCTTACTTGGCTTACGTGATTTTTGTAAACGTGTTCGCCAGAAGATATGGTTACTCTCAAATTCGGGGAATTTTTCTGACACACGATGTCAGTTGGATACTATAAGGGTCTACTCACCTACGCTCTTCCATGAACAATTCTACTTCGAGCGATTAGTATTTCCATCTTAACTCTTGTTATGCTCGTTAGCGTAGCACTACTACTCCTTCAGTTCTAACTATTTCAGCTCTAACATCTGGTTAGAGAGAATTCTCGCCAACGATTGCTTCTAAACTGCATCTCCACTACGATCTTCTTACTTAACCACTGTGGTCCACTTCAGTTCTCAACCGTAATACCCTGCCTACCATGCACAATACTTAGTTGATCAGACTCAGCACGTGATGGTTTCAACGTAAACAGTCCAGACTCCAAAGGGTCCGTACTACTAAGGAAGGGATTGTAATGACTCATGGCAAGGTCCGATACTAGATCGACCTGCTCTGATACCAATTGTAACGCCCCAACTAAAAATATCTAGAATATTTAGTCGGAACATTAAAAACTGGAATCTGAGTACATTAATGAAAAGAAATATAACTGAATACTACAATATCATTAAAATAATATTATAATGTTCGATACAAACATCGGGAAGTGTTGATAACAGAAATAACAAGCTAATCTAAACAAGGAAGAAGAATAAATCTTCTAAGCTGACAATCCAAGCACCGCTCCAATCGTCAGATCCATCCTGGTCCTTGCTCCGAAATAACCTGTCTTACCTAAAAAAAAAAAAAAAAAATGGAGTGGGGTGAGACTACTAAGTCTTAGTGGGTCCTACTACCCTCCTAATGGCTACTAAGCCGGGGCACCTAATCAGTCATATCATATTTTGATTCATAACATAATATCATAAGCATAACTAAATAAAAGTGTAACACACAATTAGTCTTGTTGATTTTAAACCGCAAGCACTCTGAGGTGAGCATGTCTCAGGGGCCTGCCTTGTCCGCGAACAGAAAGCGTTCCGGCGTGCAGCTCACAAAGTTTTACTTTGTGGAACATCTAAAACGAAGTCCACACGTGATAATATAATCACATACATAATCGACTGATTCTAAATTAATTACATGCTACCATAATTTCCCAAAGCCCGGGGAGCATACATCATTTCTAAATTCCCTAAGTTACACCCTAATGATTATCTGCGATTAACATTCTGTTTAACATTATATTATTTAGATCACTGCAATTTATCTGAGACAATGAGGATATAAAACGAGTATGAGGTTTTTAGAAAATAACTGAAAAGATAGTGACTTTCTGCACTTAGCTCGCTACAGCGAGCAAGCCAGCTCGCCATGGCGAGATTATAGGTCCTGGCCTAAATCAACTCGCTAGGCGAGCAGGAGCTCGCCACGGCGAGTTTCATCAGCCTAGAAACCCAGCTCGCCATGCATGCTCGCTTGATACTCGCTATGGCGAGTTCGTGCAGAGAGACCCCTGTTTTAGGAAAATCAACAGTTTTAAAAGAAATACCTACAATCCTCATTTATAACAGTGCAGAAATGTAAAATATATAATATAGAACAGAACGGAGGGAAATTTGGGAGTTAATTCCCCTCACACAACAAGTCCCTAATTCCTAAGTTATCATGCATATTTCATAATTTTGGGAATCTAAACTACACTAGCCTAAGAACCCACCTGGAATTGAGATTAACTCAGAAGCTTTAAGGAAAACTACTCCACAGAAAACATTGACTCGAAAGCTACATCCAAAGAAAATTATGCACTCTATCCCTGACTTCAAACGTGTCTCCAGAACTCGTTACTGTGTTATAATTCACGAAATTGGTCACCAAACGACCGGAATTGAGTTAGCTAACTAGAACAAAAAGAATCGACGCAAACAGAGTTGTGAGGAGTGAGCACTTACTGATTTAGTGCAGCCCTGTTCAGTACAATTCCTGATTCGAACCTCCAACTTCAAAAATTCACCAAAAATTTATTTCTCAACGAAATTGCGTGAAACCAATGCCAAACTGACCGTATTCAAGTTAGCTAACTACGGGAACAATAATCGTTCGAATCCGACTTACAGAGAGGAAATGGTTGCAGTTTGAATGGAGCTCTGTCCAGAACACGGGTTTCATCAAACTTAACCCAATTCCTTGTTGTTTTCTTCAACAACTACCTTGATGATTTGTGCAAATCCATTTCATGAAACAAGTCAGAGTTTAAGCCCTTGGAATAATGAGAATGAAGCACGAATTTAAGAAAGGAATGGAGGATTGGTTCAATTATTACCTTGGTTTGAAGGTTAAACTAAGAGGACTCTAGAAATTCATTTGCATGTGAGGTTTGATTGAAGAAGTGATGATGGTGAGATGGGGTTGTTGCTGCAATTTGAGAGAAATGAGAGAGTTTGCTTCAGTTGTGTTGTTGAAATTATGAATGAGAGTTCTAGGCTTGGCTTGCATGTAGAGATTGGGACAAACCTTATGTGGAATGATGAATCATATGGGAGAGAAGTGTTTTGAGTAGAGGGAAAATGGTTCAATTCCTCACATCTCTACACCTAAGACAAAAAGGTTATGTGACTCACTAATTGCATGTTAGTGAGGTGTTGATTTGGTGAAAGGATGAGTCACACGAGAGAGAGTGTAATTGGGAGGGAAAAATAAATCTCTTGTGTTAACTAATTTACAAATGTGAGATTAGTGTATTAGGGTGTAATTTAGACCCAAAAGGAATTTCTAATTTACACATTATACACTTAAATCCCATGACTTTCAATTAATTAATCACCCCTAATTAATTCCAATTTATTAGATAAAGCTCTAATAAAAATTAATTAGGTAATTGAAAAAGCGGGATGTTACAATCTATCCCCCTTAAAGAAATTTCGTCCTCGAAATTAAGAAATTTATCTTTAGAAAGATAGGAATAACTTCTCCCATTACAGTCTTCCGTTCCTGAGTGAGTTAGTCGTCATGAGACTGAGTCCATCCGACTTTGATTATTGGAATTTTCTTGTTTCAAAGGATCTTAACTTCACAATCAACTATACTAACTGGATTCGGCTGACAGGTTAAGGCTGACTGAGGATCAAAGTCTATATAGGCTGATAAAGACTGGGAATGAATTTCCGAAGTTGAGACACATGAAATACGTCATGTAACCCTGACCTGAATGAAGATAAGGCTAACTTATAGGTTATTGAACCGACGCGTTGAAGGATCTGATAAGGTCTTATACACTTCGGATAGAATTCTTTTGTTTGAAAACACCTCGTAGTTCCAACTTTGGTGTTATCCTCAAGAACTTTTGATTACTTTTAGTCCTCGGAATAAAACTTTTCCTCTTTCAAAGGGTTATCGCCCCAGAACTGATCATCTAACCGTAATTTCGCCTGATCTCGTGCTGCGCACTCTGATCCGACTACTTATAGTTATCCCATATTCATCTGCATCAGCATGACCTTTCTCCAAGTTCATTTAACACAGTGACGCATTACCTCTTCTTTTCCAATTTACTTACACCATTACTGCGTCTATCATTGGATAGCCCCTCAAGGTAAAAACTTGTCTTTGTAAAAGCAGGTATGTGGCAGTATTCTCAATACTCTACTACAGTCCAATTGTTGGCGACGCCTTAGCATACCGTACTCATAATTATCTCAGACTACACTGAAATTCTGGTGGCAAGTGTCAGATGTGCAGCACGATGTATACACTTTAGGAATCGTACGATGTGTAGCCTAATGTGTCAACATCGTGGACATACTGAACTTGATGAACAAGTAAACAATATAAAGTGCAGGAAACAATAAAACACGATGAGTTTGTTAACCCAGTTCGGCACTTATAACAAGCCCTATTCTGGAGGATACCAATCCAGGGATGAATCCACTATGGTAGTATCAATTCAAAGTTAAACTCCCCCGTTTACAACTTCTCACTTAATCACTACCCGTGCTAATCCTACCTAGGAACTCCTAGATATGAGAACCTCTGCTCACTCCCCCTCAACCTTACCCAGTAAGGATTTAATAAACAAACTCAGATGGAGACACACTCCTAGACAAGCAAAGCACTCGTACCTAAAGGCTTAGAGTGTTGCACAATCCAACTCCTTGCTTCAAAGCTTTGGAGAAGGAAACCTAGAGATTACAACTCTATAAACTCAGTCCTTACTTGTATCAAAATTATGATTCAAGTGAAGGCTCACAATGAACAATAAACAGACTAAGACCTAAGACTCAATTTCTTTAACTCTTGGCTTCGTACTTCAAAGTGTCTTCAGTCTTCCTTTATATAGAACAAGTTTCATGGGCTTGGATCTTCAATGTTGACAGCTGGCCTTTGTTAATTCTCCTTGAGATTTATTTGATCATAATCTTTTAATTGTTTGTTTCAAATCTTCTTGATCAAAGTCGGCCAATAAAATAAAACAGAACCATGAAAGATTATCTTGTTCCTTGGCGCGCAAGCTGGCACGATTTAATTTGAAAAACAAATCTTTTCAAAAGATCGCGTGAAAATAAATAAAAGCGCGTCCAGCTAGGGCGTCCAGATGTGAAACCTGATGTGCCACACATCATGCTCCACATCATGGAATTAGGCTTATTTTACCAAATGAAGCCAACACCCTAAAATCCTTTGAGTCACCCTAACAATCTCCCCCTTTGGCAAATTTTGGGCTAAAATAATCTTTGAGTCACCCAACTAAACTTGGAGAGATGTGTAGGCACATCAGAGGCATGCAACAGCGGATTAAAGCCTCACAAATAAAGAGAGAAATCAACTCTCACAAGATAGGAAAATAAATTCCCAAAGACTGAGAAAAATAAATTCTCAGACACATACAAGCATGAGATTCCATGCACACATAAGGGAGGGTAGCAAACCCATAGTAGTCTACTCCCCTTTGAACTAGAGCACTTCCCAAGTACTCCCCCTAAATCTCATATTCCCTATAGGCTTCTTCAGAATGCATGACCTAGAGAGAAATAGAGAAGTTTTAAAACTTGACTTCTTAAGAATGCATGACCAAGTTAAAAACTCACAGATGTGTCAAACATCACACAAAACAACTTCTACAGGCTTCTTAAGAATGCATCACCATGTAGAAATTAGATAACATCTTCAATTGGACTTCTTAAGAATGCATCACCCAGTTGAAAACGTACAGATAAAGTCTTCAGAAAAACATGCTTTAGAAAACTAATTCTTCAAAAATTTGTTGAGAAAACATTTGAAGAAAAATAAGCATGTATACCAGATGTCTAGTCAGATGTGCCACACATCACAATTTGCTGCAGTTAAGACTTCAAAGTTGTTCATTTTAATTTTTACTCCCCCTTTTTAGCCATAAATTTTGACAAACATAGTCAACGACACAGAGAGTAAATGAAACACCATAGAATGCAGATAGCATGAGATGTAGAGATGATGGTGCATGAACAGAAATAGGCACTCAGGCCATTAACAGTGCAGCAAGTACAGAACAGGCACACAAAGGTGCATCAGAAATCCAGGGCATAGCCCACAGCATACAAGCAAAAACAAGGAAATACTGAGTACAGGGAAATATTAATGAATTACAAAAATTCAAATATCATGACTCCCATCAGTTTCCTCAGCTTCAGAGTCATTGGGCTCCTCCTCCTCCAATTCCTCATCCTCAGCCATTGTTTGCTCATCCTCAAGCTCCAGTCCAACAATGACTGCCTCCAGCTTGGTCTTCTTCTCATCCAGAGCCTTGCAAGTCTCCTTTAAAGCAGCTATCATGTCTGTCCTAGACATAGCATTGTTGGAGCTGGATGTGCCCACATCAGGAGTTACATCAGACTGCTTGAGACTAAAAGAAATAGCAGACTCTCTTCTGCAAGACAAATCATCCTTGCCCAGAACATCAGGTCTCTGGCTCAATATGATTCCACATATCAGGGAAGGAAACGCAATGGGTAGTTTGACAGCTAGGGTCTTGGCATGTTTGATAGTCTGATCAAAAATATAGGTACCAAAATCAAAATTAGTTTTGCTACCTATAGTATAGATGAACCTAGCCAAACCTGTAGCCACATCACAGTTGTGTGTGGTAGGCACCCAGTTAGCAGCAGCAATCCTATTCAGGATGTTGTAGATTGGAGTGAGTTTGCTTGCTTGCAGTTTCCCTTTCTTAGGCCAAGTCTTGACCTTTCCAGCTGTGATGGCCTTGATTATGTAGTTGTCATTGGCCTCCATCTCAGCAAAGGGCTCCTCACTTCTGCCCAGAAATTTGTTGATCACAGTAGGAGAGAAGTGAATTTCTTTGCCTCTCACAAAGACTGTTTGATACTCCGTGTCCAAAGGATTATCACAGCCAGTAGGAATGTTTACCAAAAACTCTTTGACTACTTTCTCATAGCAGTCACTCAGCCCAGACACAGTCTTCATCAAGCCAGCTCGCTTGATCAACCTCATAACCTCCTTGCACTGCAAGGCTTCAGCACTTAGCTCCCTCTCCAGAGCTAACCTCCTGTGAGCAATATACTTCCATTTACCAGCATGTGCAGGGTTGTGGAAGGAAACCAAATCGACAGGGATATCAGGGATTCCCTGAGGAATTTTCTTCTTCCCGTAGCTCTTCTTCACAGCAGACTCAATGTGGACCACATCAAGCTGTTGGAGTAAGCCCTAAGAGCCAATCTATTTTCATAATATTTGCTTTAGGAGTTTGAATATAAATATGGCATTTCATTATTATGTTTGTAAGGTTGCAAAATAATGAAGTCCCTAGAATAGAAAGTCCGTTTAATAATTAAGTGTGACTTAATCATGAGATAATATTAAACATAAGAACACTATTCTTAAAGTATCCGTAGACTGATTATGGGATAAGGAGTTATCAAGTCTTGACATAGGTATAAGAAATATTAGGAGTAATATTTATACCGGATTGACCCGCTATGAGAGTACTACATGCAAAGTTATGCGAAGTGTCATAAGTTACTCTCATGGTGATAATGGTGTAAACCGCCCTTAGAACTGAAACCACTTTGTACCCTAGATGTGGAGTCAAGTACTTTGTTGCTGATCTAACGTTGTCCGTAACAGGATAACCATAAAGGCAGTTGATGGGTACTTCACAAAGCATGCTGAGGGACAGTAGTGACCTAGATGGAATTTGCCAATCCTGCATAACAGGATAAATGTCATGGGCCCAATATTGAACTGGACAAAGATGACACCAAGTATGCTTTGTGTTCAATATAGACATAAAGGGCAAAGGGGTAATTGTACACGCATATATTATCGCTAAATGTTATGTTTTGATCACATGTTAATTTCTCATAACTTGGGTAGCAATGATATGTTGCTAGATACCGCTCATTGTTTATTATATTAAATAAAGGATTTAATATAATTGCCAACGTTACGGAAACCTACAGGGTCACACACATAAGAACAATCTAGTGAGATTGGAACACCGTAAGGTACGGTGCACCTTGGAGAAATAAGGAAATATGATAAGGGTATTATGGTAATTAAAATGAGCATTACATCATATGGTATGATGTATTAAGAAGGGGGTGCAAATATGTACTAGACATATTTACACGGTGCACCTTTCTAGAGTTTTTGTGAAAAACCCTAATCCTTATTTTGTGCCTCCTTTCTCTTAACCCTTCAAACCATTGGAGCTAGCACTCCATTGAAGGTTGTTGTTCGTGTGGACTGACTAGAGGCGTTATACCTTTAACGCTTGTGATCAAATTCGGTGGTGACTTGGTGGTGACCTTGTTCGTGACGGTTCGAGGTTCTTGTTCGTGATTCGAAGTGTTCGATAGCCGTTTGTTATTTAAAGGGAGTTTTTGAATCAAAAAAGGTAAAACTCTAAACACAATTCATGACCATTCGTAAGGATCGCAAAAGGAAAATTTTTGAATTCCGCTGCTTTTATCGTATCAATTTTCCTTCAGTGGTATCAGAGCCACTTACGAAACCATGATTTGATGTTTGTTTATATCCTGTATTTTGTTTTAATTTGATTAAAACACTTAAAGAAATATTAAAATTGAGTAATTAAAATTTGGCATCCGTTTGTGTATGAGTTGGATGATCAACATTGAAACGGCTTCGGAATCCGACTTTTGTATGGTGAAGCAAGCGATATGTTAATCGTCCTAAGTTTACACAAATAAGAATGATCAATACTTATATGTGATATAAGGCATCGCGATGCAAAGCGGTGTATGTGATACATCGTTCATAATTTCGTTCATTAAAACATATTATGAAAGTTATTCGATGTTGACATGGTTCATGTTCATTTGCTTTGGAATCCGACGTTAGTATGGTGAAGCAATGACATGTTTATCAATCATATTGAATTTCAGTCATGATAAGTTTGACGGCATGGAATTATTGCATTAGGGTTCGCGACGACACAAGGGTTGTGCTGTCAAAACCCTGAAAAACAAGGTTAAAAATCGCGTCTGCGCAATGCGCAGAATGTCTACGCAATGCGCAGCAGCTCAGAATCGTGTCTGCGCGATGCGCAGAAGTGTCTGCGCGATGCACAGGAGGCCGAAGCTGGAAAAGCATGGCTGCGCAATGCGCAGAATGGCTGCGCAATGCGCAGGACAGGCTGCATGATGCGAAAACTTGATCATTCTCGTCAAATTTTAATTTTAATTAATTTACAGGACTTAAACTGATTATAATAATAAAATATGTGTTTATTGTTATGATTTGTGATGATCAATTAAGGGTTGCACAAATGTTGTGTCATTAAAATTAGGATTTGCAAAACGTATCAAGTGTTGATGCGAAAAGTAGATGATAAATATATTTAATTTTGAAATCGTTTCAAAAATTCTAGAAATATCTTTTAAAATTGTTTTAAAAGATAATATCATCAATTTTGGAAATATTTTATTCAAAAGGGTTTTGATTAAATAATTTTCCATATTTGACAAATATATTTAATTATGAAATTGTTTCAAATCTCTAGAAATATCTTTTAAAATTGTTTTAAAAGATAATATTACCAATTTTGGAAATATTTTATTCAAAAGGGTTTTGATTAAATAATTTTCCATGTTTGGAGAATTGTCAAAAGATTTAATTCTACTTTAAAAATAATGTTATTTATTTTAGCAAATTTTGATTCGAAATATTTAATTGTGAATTAAATATTTGAATCAAACTTACCTGATTTGATCAATCGCCGGAATTAATTAATTATGAGACTTTAATAATAATAAAGTTTGTTTGTTATTATTATATTTGATGATCGGTTATGGCCTTAGTTTATTTATTTTATTGCATTTGGTTTTTAAATACGGCCTGCGTGTCGTGCCTTATTTCTATTCTCTATATTCTCTATTCATCCACTCACTCGTATGTAAAACGAGTATTCTTTTATATTATTATGTAATATTATGAAGAAGAAGAACAATGGAGGTCAACCTTGGAGATCATGCTTGTAGAAGTATAGATCGTTTTAGGTTAGATTAGGTTCTCTCATTGGCTTGGGAGAACAAATGCGCTAGGGGCCATAACTGTTTCATTTTATTTATTTATGTATGTTGATGCATGTGAGTGACGATTTATATGATAAATAAGCCGGTGAGATCAAATTAAATTAAATATCCCTCAAGAGACACATAAAGAGATTAATAAAGAAAATGTAGGTTCGCCCACCGCGGAGTGCATTCTCTTTAATAATAAAATATGTGAATATTAAGTTTATGCTTTCCAAGCTTTAGAACTCATCAAGACTAGTATCGAACTATGTAGGTTCGCCCACCGCGAAGTGCATACTCTATATTGGTAAGGTGCGATGGGATAATTGTAATATCCAACTTCTAAAGTAAGGGTCAAACTTAACTTAACAAATATAATGAGATTATATGAGTTTAAGAAGCAATGATTGGGAATAATTCATAAGATGAATTAGAATAAGGGGTTATTCACCCAATTGATATATTCAAGAATTGTATGAGATACAATTGGAAGGAGTTCCTACCTAAATAACTAAGTCTTGTGTAATCCGCCCACCGCGGACTTAAGACAAAGTGAAATATGGATCTTGACCCACTAGAAAATCTTCCAACGGGATTTTCCGAATCAAGTGATGAGGGTCATTTGTTTTGAGTAAAATAGTGGGAGCATATTTAATTAAAGACCAAATTAAATATGATTTAGTCATAATATCTTACATATCTTTGTAATTAGAATTTCGAAATACAATACATATTAAGTTGTCCTTATGAAGGACAAGATTTTCAGAAAGGAGTTTCTGTATTGGTACAAATTGAGAATTGTTCTCAAATGCGAGAAAACTATAAGTCTTGAACTATAAACTGTGAACAACCTACTATAACTAGATTGGAAAAGGGATACTTGTTAGAAGCATCAAGTTGACGTCTAGATATAGAATATATAATAAATGATGTGATCATTTAATCTCAAGTAAGATCCTTTTGAAAGAACTTTAGAGTATGATAAATTTCTCAATGGATCAAACAGGTTGGTCATAGGATCAATCTAACAAATTATAATGGAATAGATATAGACAAAATTGTTTTGAATATCTACCGGAATTTGTTGAGTTGAATGAGAATTAATTTGCACTATCAAAGATTTGAGATATAATATAAATAAGATTTATATTCCTCTTATTTGAATAGTACAAAATGGTTGTCAAAGTAGAACGGCTATGGTTAGACCATTAAATAAAATGACGTAAATAGTTCTTGGAAGAGTCAAACCAAAAGTATGAAGTGAGACTTCAATAATGCACATATTGTTATAGAAAGTCAAAATTTCTATTTCTACATCAAAAGTATATGATACAAGATGTTGAATCTCAATTTTTCGAAAATAGAGATGCTTAAAGAATTAGAACATTGGATATAATTTTAAGTCAACCCATATCTAGAATGAAAATTGTTTCATTGATAATGAGAGCTTATGCAATGACTTAAAATCGAGTTTGAAATGGAACACAATAATTGTTATTGAATTCCCTCTAGTAATAGAAGTAGCAATTGTATATCTTGTATTGACAATATATGAATTGTAGCCTTAAATGATAAGACAAGTAATGGTCCTATCATTTAAGCAAAGTCTTCTATACTATTACTCCAAGTCAAGTAATGGACTAGGGTTCCATGGTCTTGATAGGGTTATCTATAACAATCGTGATAAGAGCCAAATATGATTTGGACCTTAAATATATCAAGAGCATTGTTGTTTAGTACAAATATTCGATGTGTCAATAAAATAACGCATGACCTATTTGAACAATATACATGAGATGTATGTCGACCACTAAACATATTTGGTATATTGAGTTTATTTTACTTCTTTAACATTGATGATTAAAATCATTAGATGCTGGTAGGTGTATGACACCAATTAGAAATCTTTGAATTTGTCAAAGAAATTCAACAATGGAGAAAATAGAACTCGACAAAGGTATTTAAGTTATATGAATGAGTCATATCAGTAAATACTTAATTAAAGGACTATAATAACTATTTTATCACATCATGTTTGACATGATTTAAGGATAGTTTAATTATATATTGACTCTTTCTATAAATCTCTTTACTTATAATTAATCTTCACCCACAATTAGTTCCCTTTTAAAATGATCATAAAGACACCATATGCGATATGGAGGTAAGAGTACCAAGTTTGTCTTTATGAGAATTTTGGATTAAAATTTATTAGATAAATCTAATCCCAAATGAATGAATGAATAAGTGGAAATATCCTAAAGAAAGGGATATTGGTCCTATATCACTCTTAAGGACAAAAGGTTGTTTTGTTGCTAGGTTTGAAACATTCCTCTAGTGGGAGTGTGTCTCTAAAAGAGACAGTGGGAGTGATATAGAACTTGAATAAATTCAAGTACCACAAAACATATTTATTTAAAAGGGAATGCAAACCGGTTCCTCAAGGTTGTTGAAGAACCATTGTTTTAAAGTTGCACAAATCCAAGATAAGTCTAACATATCACATATGGCTACAAGGTATGGTTTTATCATGACTCAGCAATGTGATATGATTCTCATGGAAGATGAGTCTTTGACTTTCTGAAAGGTCGTAAGACGGTCTAGATTATGAGAAGTGGCTAAATGCCATGAAATCTCATACAGAATCCATATAAACTAACCTGATGTAGATAATGGTTATGTCTTCAAGATGAGTAAGACTCATACGATGAAAGTGAGTATTCTTTTTGAACACTGATATGGATGGTATTAAGAATACCTTATAATATTTGATTGCTTCTGCTAAATGTTGTACTACATGTTTTGGTAGATGGATAACAAAGTTGCATTCCTTAATTGGAATGACCTCATATATATGTGTTGGACATATACGTAAGGGTTTTGTTGATCCAAATGATGCTAGAAAGGTATATAACTTGTAGCTATCTAATTTTGATTAGATAAAGTTCTCAGAAAATTAAATTATTGTTTGTTCCTTTTATGAAGTTTTATGAAAACAAATTAACAAGGACAAACCTATCTAATTTTGATTAGATCGAATAAATTTGAATATTTGTTCCTTTTGAAAGTTTTGTGGAAAAACAAATGAAGGACAAATATAAATCTTGTGCATACAAAGTTTTAGTGGGAGTGATAATATCTGATATCATATTAATCATCAAGACATTTTTCTTATACATGTGAGACATGACTAGGAAAATAACTCTTGATGAAACACTTAGGCAAGAATTCCTAAAGAGTTAGGAATAACCTATGTACCAAAATTGAAATTAGTGTTTGACACTAACTTACCTTCAAGAATATCTCTAAGGACCTTAAAGGAACTAAGGCCTATTTCTTGAAATAGATAGGTATGGGAAGGATCATTATAAGGAAGTTATAATGAAGGAAGTTTCCATACCAATGTATTGTATATCATGGCTGAATACAAGCATTGAAAGCTATAAGATAAGCTTCGTAATATGTTTGTTTCAGTTAAATAAGTTGAGTATTTAAGATTGGATCGTTTGGCTCATGATTGAGCTAAAGCTATGTTTCCGGTGTTACAAGTCACACTTAATCACATTAGTGATGGTAATAGTTTAATCTTGCAAGAACACTTGAGAATAGATCTCACCGACGATTCATGAATATACTTAGACACTTATATATTTCGATAGAGATCGAAATAGAACGTTGGAAGATACGTAAGATACCAACATAGGAAATAGTTCCTTATCCACTAACAAAGCCTCTTGCGCAGTTGAAGCGTGATGGGCATACCAAGTCTATAGGTATTAAGAGTAACCTAGATTGGCTTTAGTGCTAGTGGGAGATTGTTGGAGTAAGCCCTAAGAGCCAATCTATTTTCATAATATTTGCTTTAGGAGTTTGAATATAAATATGGCATTTCTTTATTATGTTTGTAAGGTTGCAAAATAATGAAGTCCCTAGAATAGAAAGTCCGTTTAATAATTAAGTGTGACTTAATCATGAGATAATATTAAACATAAGGACATTATTCTTAAAGTATCCGTAGTCGAGCTTTAAGGTAAAGGGGATAACCTTAAAGCATAAAGATTATTATGAAGATAGACTGATGATCGCATCTCATGGATCATGGGATAAGGAGTTATCAAGTCTTGACATAGGTATAAGAAATATTAGGAGTAATATTTATACCGGATTGACCCGCTATGAGAGTACTACATGCAAAGTTATGCGAAGTGTCATAAGTTACTCTCATGGTGATAATGGTGTAAACCGCCCTTAGACCTGAAACCACTTTGTACCCTAGATGTGGAGTCAAGTACTTTGTTGCTGATCTAACGTTGTCCGTAACAGGATAACCATAAAGGCAGTTGATGGGTACTTCACAAAGCATGCTGAGGGACAGTAGTGACCTAGATGGAATTTGCCAATCCTACATAACAGGATAAATGTCATGGGCCCAATATTGAACTGGACAAAGATGACACCAAGTATGCTTTGTGTTCAATATAGACATAAAGGGCAAAGGGGTAATTGTACACGCATATATTATCGCTAAAGGTTATGTTTTGATCACATGTTAATTTCTCATAACTTGGGTAGCAATGATGTGTTGCTAGATACCGCTCATTGTTTATTATATTAAATAAAGGATTTAATATAATTGCCAACGTTACGGAAACCTATAGGGTCACACACATAAGAACAATCTAGTGAGATTGGAACACCGTAAGGTACGGTGCACCTTGGAGAAATAAGGAAATATGATAAGGGTATTATGGTAATTAAAATGAGCATTACATCATATGGTATGATGTATTAAGAAGGGGGTGCAAATATGTACTAGACATATTTACATGAGAATGGCGGATACTATAGTCCATTTAGTTAAAAGGGCTTTAGTGTAATTTTGCCATGGCAAGTGGTTCTATAAATAGAACCCTTGTGGTAAGGAGGATGTGTAACACACTTTTGTTACTCATTCTCATGAGCCTTTGTTCTCTCCTCTCTTGAGAAACCCTAATCACCTTTCTAGAGTTTTTGTGAAAAACCCTAATCCTTATTTTGTGCCTCCTTTCTCTTAACCCTTCAAACCATTGGAGCTAGCACTCCATTGAAGGTTGTTGTTCGTGTGGACTTGCTAGAGGCGTTATACCTTTAACGCTTGTGATCAAATTCGTTGGTGACTTGGTGGTGACCTTGTTCGTGACGGTTCGAGGTTCTTGTTCGTGACCTTGTTCGTGATTCGAAGTGTTCGATAGCCGTTCGTTATTTAAAGGGAGTTTTTGAATCAAAAAGGTAAAACTCTAAACACAATTCATGACCATTCGTAAGGATCGCAAAAGGAAAATTTTTGAATTCCGCTGCTTTTATCGTATCAATTTTCCTTCACAAGCTCCACATTGTGCTCCTCAGCCGATTCTTTTTCAGACTCACTGATGTGAGCTACATTACGCTCCCCATCGTACTCTGAGTCACTTGTAGGTGGCTCTTTTCTTTTCTGAGTCTTCTTCTTGGTAGGTGGAACCACAGCTTTACTAAATCCCTTCTTGGGACCATACATGACTTGCCTTTTGACAGGCTTCTTCTTCTCCTTGGTAGCAACAGGACAACTCTTAACCATAGCAGGACCCTTTCCACTTCTGGTCCTTCTAGCTATGCTATCTTCAGCAATTGTCTTCAAGGGGATGTCAGAATTGTAGCCTTCTACATCCACAACAACTGTATCTCCATCAGCATCCTTGTCAGAAGGATTGGAGTCTTCATGATCTGAACCTTCAACAGCTTCTTTACCCTTGTCAGACTGGGTATCATCTTCAGGTTCCTTAACCTCAGCAGGTTGGTCTTCTTCAACAACTTCCTGTTCTGGAGAATCAGGAATGACAGGTTGTTCAACAGCAGTAGTCTCTTCTTCAGCAGTAGGAGACTTTTCTTCACCTTATGGCAATGATGTGCCAACATCTGCCACAACATCAGGTTCTTGCAGGGCCTGAAGTACAAAATCAATGATCTTCTGAGTCAATGGATGTCTTTGACTATCAGGGTCTTCACAGCAGCCTTCTCAGGGTTAGGGTTTGAAGAACCTACACCCACAGATGCTTCAGCATCAGCATCACCAGATTTTGCAGGAAGAGGTTCAACATGCAGACTTTCCATGGTGTGAACCCTTTTTGGTGAGCCAATCTTTGGCTTCTTGCTTTTCTTCTTCTTCTTCTTGGATTTTTCTGTGGAAGGAGAATGAACAACAACTTCCTCTGCAGCAATGGGAGATGATTCCCTTCTTGATTTTTTGGACTTCTTCTTCTTTGATCCAGATGGCTTGATCATTGAGACAGGAGTGGCATTAACGATCATGTCACTTTGAATTTCTTCATGATGTGGGGAATGAGGTTTTGGTGATGATGGAGAAGCGATGATTTTGGTTGAAGGAGATGTTTTGGTTGCAGTAGACATGATGATGATGGTGATTTGGTATGAAGATTTTCAAAGAAAAATTGCAGAGAGATGAACAAAGGGTTTGAGAGAGATCAAGAAAATTTTTTGGTCGTGTGAGTGTTAGAGAGATGAATGTAGTGATCAATGTGGTAGGCAATGTGATAATAATCTTGAACAAACGGATTTCTTGGAGAAAATCACGAAAATAGCCGTTGGAAATTTTTGTAATGATTGCCTTTGGATTGCGTGCAACTATGGATGGAGGGAAAAAACAGGTAACCGTTGCACGCCTAAATAGCTATTATAGCTATTGATCCTCAAAGAGGCAAATACCAAGTTTGCCCCTTAACACCTCAAACCTATTTGCATCTAAAGCCTTTGTGAAAATATCTGCCAGTTGATTCTCAGTGGCAACATGCTCTAGAGTCACAATATTGTCTTCAACAAGATCTCTAATAAAATGGTGACGTATATCAATGTGCTTTGTCCTACTATGTTGGATAGGATTTTTGGAAATATTTATAGCACTTAGATTGTCACAGTATAATGTGAGCACATCTTGCTGCACATTGTACTCACCCAACATCTGCTTCATCCAAAGTAGCTGAGAGCAACTACTTGCTGCTGCAATATACTCAGCCTCAGCTGTAGAAAGAGAAACACAATTTTGTTTCTTGCTGAACCATGATATAAGGTTGCTTCCCAAAAAGAAACATCCACCAGAAGTGCTCTTCCTATCATCAGCACTACCTGCCCAGTCAGCATCACAATAATCCAATAATCTTGTGTCTTCACCATGAGAGTAGAGAATTCCATAATCACTTGTACCACTGACATACTTAAGAATCCTTTTGACTTGATTCAGATGACTCATCTTAGGCTCAGCTTGGTACCTTGCACACACACCAACAGCAAAGCTAATGTCAGGTCTACTTGCAGTGAGGTATAGTAGACTGCCAATCATGCTTCTGTATAAACTTTGATCAACACTGACACCATGCTCATCTTTAGAAAGTTTGAGATGGGTTACTGCAGGAGTTCTCTTGTGATTTGCATTCTCCATTCCAAATTTCTTCACAATGTTCTTGGCATACTTGCTTTGAGAGATGAAAATTGTATCTTCCATCTGTTTGACTTGCAGACCAAGAAAGTAGGTAAGTTCACCTACAAGGCTCATCTCAAATTCAGACTGCATCTGATTCACAAACATCTTGACCATTGAATCAGACATTCCTCCAAATACAATGTCATCTACATAGATTTGTGCAATCATGAACTTGCCCTTTTCTTCTCTGACAAACAAGGTTTTATCTGATTCTCCTTTTCTATAACCTTGCTGCACAAGAAATTTGGTTAGCCTCTCATACCATGCCCTAGGAGCTTGCTTTAATCCATACAATGCCTTCTTCAATCTGTAGACATGATCTGGATAATTTGGATCAACAAATCCCTTGGGCTGCTCCACATATACTTCCTCATTCAAGTAGCCATTGAGGAAAGCACTCTTCACATCCATCTGAAATAGCTTGAACTTCAAGATACATGCTACTCCCAAAAGTAACCTTATGGACTCAAGACGTGCCACAAGAGCAAATGTTTCATCAAAGTCTACCCCTTCAATCTGAGAGTAACCTTAAGCCACAAGCCTAGCCTTGTTTCTAGTTACAACACCACTTTCATCAGATTTATTCCTATAAACCCATTTAGTACCAATGATGTTAACTCCTTCAGGTCTAGGAACTAAATCCCACACTTCATTCCTCTTGAACTGGTTCAGCTCCTCTTGCATAGCTTCAATCCAAAACTCATCTGTTAAGGCTTCTTTCACATTCTTTGGTTCTACCTTTGACACAAAACAAGCATTGGATACAACCTCTCTTGACCTTGTCATAACCCCTGACTCAGGACTCCCTATTATGAGTTCTTTTGGATGATTCTTTTGAACTCTAACGAACCCTTGTTCACTGGAGTCACATCTTCTTGCTGATCAGTCTTCTCAGGAATCTCTATGACTTCAGAGTCTTCAGGCAAGGGGTGAGATGTGTCCACATCAGGATTAACATCGGGCGCATTGTCTGAACAGTCATCTATGACAACATTGATGGATTCCATCATAGCTCTTGTTCTGTTGTTGAAGACTCTATAGGCTCTGCTGGTTAGGGAATAGCCTAGAAAGATTCCTTCATCACTCTTGGGATCCATCTTCCTCCTTTGCTCTCTGTCACCTAGGATATAGCACTTGCTACCAAAGACATGGAAGTGCTTGACAGTTGGTTTTCTTCCTTTCCATATCTCATACAGTGTGGTTGAAGTACCTTTTCTCAGAGTCACCCTATTGTGTACACAGCATGCAGTATGTTGGAACAAAATTATGATTTTGTATCTCCTTAATTGATTTTGATGATAACAATGTATTTAAGGTTAAATTGGAATACTAATAATTTAATTCAGTGTGCAGGATTAAAAGTTAAAATTTGCGTACTAAAGAACCTTAGAATTTCTGAAGGAATTACTTCTAAGCTCACCAGATCTGAAGCAAGTGAAACTCTGAAGTTATTATCTGAACCTTAGAATTTCTGAAGGAATTACTTCTGAGCTCACCAGATCTGAAGCAAGTAATTCTGAGCCTGTGAAACTCTGAAGTTATTATCTGAACCTTAGAATTTCTGAAGGAATTACTTCTGAGCTCACCAGATCTGAAGCAAGTAATTCTGAGCCTGTGAAACTCTGAAGTTATTATCTGAACCTTAGAATTTCTGAAGGAATTACTTCTGAGCTCACCAGATCTGAAACAAGTAATTCTGAGCCTATCAAAATCTGAAGAACATCTGAGCTCACCAGATCTGAAACAAGTAATTCTGAGCCTATCAAAATCTGAAGAACATCTGAGCTCACCAGATCTGAAACAAGTAATTCTGAGCCTGTGAAACTCTGAAGTTATTATCTGAACCTTAGAATTTCTGAAGGAATTACTTCTGAGCTCACCAGATCTGAAACAAGTAATTCTGAGCCTATCAAAATCTGAAGAACATCTGAGCTCACCAGATCTGAAACAAGTAATTCTGAGCCTATCAAAATCTGAAGAACATCTGAGCTCACCAGATCTGAAACAAGTAATTCTGAGCCTATCAAAATCTGAAGAACTTCTAAGCTCACCAGATCTGAAACAAGTAATTCTGAGCCTATCAAAATCTGAAGAACATCTGAGCTCACCAGATCTGAAACAAGTAATTCTGAGCCTATCAAAATCTGAAGGCTCGTCAGATATAAGTGTTAAGCTACATTTGAGAGTACAATTTTATTGAAGACTGTGCCTGACTAAGTCCAAACGCAGAAACCAAGAATGAAAAGGTTTGACCATG
The DNA here is from genome assembly GCA_954870985.1 of Trifolium fragiferum. NCBI lineage: Eukaryota > Viridiplantae > Streptophyta > Magnoliopsida > Fabales > Fabaceae > Trifolium > Trifolium fragiferum. The sequence continues at coordinate 20,931,709 of OX940794.1, forward strand.
GAAAGGTCCTTTTCAAGTCAGGCTTCAGAAACGATTATTTCCTTATTTGGCTTTCACCAAGGTTCAAATATCAAAAGCCAAAAGGAATCTCTCATTTTGTAGTAAACGTTAAGCTCCTAAGCTACTGCAAATCAGAACAGCTAATAAGCTCACTGATCTATACAAAGGAGCGTCTCAATTCTTCAAACGGCTATAATCTTCAACGTTCATTTTATCATCTATAAAAGGAAGAAGATTTGTGAAGAAATGGAATCAAGACTTAAGCTTCTGAACGTGCTGAAACTCTGTAAAATTCTGAAGCTATCAAACACTTAGAAACTTTGTGATAATTTTCTAAGTTAGTCTTGTAACTGCATTGTATTTTGTAAACACCTCTGATTGTATATCAAGTGTTAATCTCTTATCTTTATTAACATTAAGACCAGTTTGAAGTCTCTTGCTTTGTGCTTGAGCATTGGAAGTCTCTTGCTTTGTGCTTGAGCATTGGAAGTCTCTTGCTTTGTGCTTGAGCATTGGAAGTCTCTTGCTTTGTGCTTGAGCATTGGAAGTCTCTTGCTTTGTGCTTGAGCAGTTAGAAGTCTCTTGCTTTGTGCTTGAGCAGTTTGAAGTCTCTTGCTTAGTGCTTGAGCATTTGTAATCTGAGTGATTATAGTGAAATCTCTTGTGAAGGACAAGAGGACTGGACTACTCCTGTTAGTGGGAGGAACCAGTATAAAAATTCTGAGCATCTCTCTCTAACCCTATCCTCATATATTGTGTGTGTTATACCTTATCCGCTGCAATTTGTTTTAACTTAGAAAAAGTCTCACACAATTCAACCCCCCCCCCCCCCCCTTCTTGTGTGTTTTTCAACCTTCAATTGGCATCAGAGCTCCGGTCTGTTGCTCTTCACTTAACAGTGAAACAGTAAAAGATCTAGGGGTACTTAGTTGAAAAACATGTCTGGTGTTACCTCTCCTTCTGCTTCCTCTGGACCTGATCACTCTGCTGTTCCACCTCCTCACAACTATGATAGGGAAAGGAACAGTGATAATCACAGAGACAAACCACCTTACTTCAACAGTGATCCTACTACTTTTCCTTTCTGGAAAACCAAGATGTATAGTTACATCATTGGGACCGATGATGAGTTATGGGATATCATTGAAGATGGTATACATTTTGAACACATGGATGATGAAGGTGTTGTAAGAAATACCTACAGAAAGTTCTTTGATGCTGAAAAGAAGAAACAGTATAAGAAGCATCATACTGTTAAGAATATGCTTATTGGTGCAATATCTCATGCTGAGTATTTAAAAATATCCAACAAGTCATGTGCCAAAACTATCTGGGACTCTCTATGTTCCACCTATGAAGGAAATAAGCAAGTCAAAGAAGCTAAGGCAAACTTATTAGTTCATCAATATGAGCTGTTCAGAATGAAGGAAGATGAAGATATTGAAACCATGTATTCAAGGTTTCAAACCCTTGTCTCTGGTCTTCAAGTTCTGAAGAAAAGCTACACTGCATCTGATCACGTGAAGAAAATTCTGAGGAGCTTACCTTCCAAATGGAGACCAAAAGTTACAGCTTTTCAGGAATCCAAGGATTTGGACAATGTGACTCTTGAAGATTTAATAAGCTCACTCAGAAGTCATGAGCTAGAACTTATGTCAGATGAACCTGTCAAGAAGATGAAGTCCTTGGCTCTAAGCTCTGTTCAGACTTCCTCAAAAGCTGCAAAGATCAAAGTGTCTGAACAAGAGGAAGAAACTTCTGATGATATGATGGATGAAAATTCTGAGAATGAAGAAATGGCACTAATGGTTAGAAGGTTTCAGAAATGGAACAAGAAATACAAAAGGTTTCCAAACAAAGGAAACAACTCAAGAAGTTCCTTTTCAAAGGACAAAAAGGAAGAACTGAACAACTGCTATAACTGCAAGAAATCTAGACACTTCATTGCGGACTGTCCAGAAATGTCATCCAAGGACAAAGGAAAGAATAAGAGCTTTGGGAAAGAAAAGTACAAAGAAAAGGTAAGGAAGAGTTTGTTAGCCACTTGGGAGACCATTGAGAATGACTCTGAAGGAGAAGATGATGAAGAAGGCAATCTGGCTTTAATGGCAAGAACTTCTGAAGGTAACAACTCTGATAGAGATTCTGAAGATGACTCAGATGATGAAAATGAGGTATACTCTAACATGACTAAATCTGAATTAATTGATTCTCTTAAGATTGCCGTGAAACATTACTCTCGTATAGTAAGTCAACACAAAATTCTGAAGAATGTTCATGAATCATTGAAAAAGGATGCCAAGATTCTTTATGATGAAAATGAATCGTTAAACATTCGTATTTGTCATGTTGAATCTAACTATGTCTTGGCAGACAAGCTCAATGATGATCATGAAGATGCTCTTCACGAATTTATTCGTTGTACCTTCAATAGGAGTAAAATGGCTTCCATGATTTATCATATGACTCGTAACTATGGTGAAGGCATTGGTTATTCTCGGTTTAAGAATTGGGATAAACCTCTGAAATCATATAGTGAGGATGATACTCCACCTGAATTATTCTCTACCTTTGTTAAAAGTGGTACACTTGATCTGAAGGCATCCAACTCTGAAGGAGGTTCTGAACCTGAACCCAAAGACTCAGAAGTTCCAAGTTCTTCTGAACCTAAAATTTCTGAGTCCAAAAGTTCTCAAGTTAAGGCTCAGAAGTCATCTGAACCTCTGAGAAATCAAGGTAAAGTTACTTCAGATCCTTGCTTGACCTTTGGAACTGTGATATACTCCAGATCAAAATCCAAGAATCAAATTAAGCCTAAACATTCTTGTCAAAGCTTAATTAATTCTAGATCTTGTGTTGATCATAGAAAACAAAGAAGGAATACTATTCAGAAGACTAACTCTAAAGGACCCATCAGAATATGGGTACCAAAATCTGAAATAATGTTTGCTTCAGATGCTCATGCAAGGAAAGGTAAAACAGCAGCCCTGGTACCTGGACAGTGGTTGCTCACGACATATGACGGGAGAAAAGCATATGTTCCAAACCCTAACTCTGAAAGAGGGAGGCTCTGTGGGATTTGGAGGAAAACAAAAAGGGAAGATCATTGGTACAGGTACAGTTGGTAATTCTTCTCTTTCCATTAAAGATGTTTGGTTAGTTGATGGACTTAAACACAATCTATTGAGCATTAGTCAATTTTGTGACAATGGGTGTGTTGTTACATTTAATAAGGAATCATGTACTGTATCAAAAGACTCTGACAAATCTGTAGTATTCAAGGGAATGAGAGTTGGCAATGTTTATAAAGTAAACTTTTCTGATTTGGTTGACCAAAAGATTATATGTCTTTTGTCTCTGAGTGATGAGAAATGGCTATGGCACAAGCGTCTTGGTCATGCTAACTGGAGGTTGATCTCTAAGCTTAGCAAACAAAAGCTTGTTAGTGGTTTGCCTGACATTGATTATCACTCAGATGCACTTTGTGGCTCATGTCAAAAAGGAAAATTTGCTAAGACTTCATTCAAGTCTAAAAACATTGTCTCTACTTCCAGACCCTTAGAATTGCTTCACATTGATCTGTTTGGTCCTGTTTCGACAGCCTCTATCAATGGTAAAAAATATGGATTGGTCATGGTTGATGATTTCAGTAGATGGACTTGGGTGAAATTCCTACGTTCTAAGAGTGAAGCACTTGTGGTGTTCAGTGACTTCTGCACACAAATACAAAGTGAAAAGGATCTTCGGATTCTGAAGGTTAGAAGCGACCATGGGGGAGAGTTCGAAAATGACTCTTTCGAATCTTTCTGCTCAGAGCATGGAGTAATCCATGAATTCTCTTCTCCTAGAACACCACAGCAGAATGGTGTTGTAGAAAGAAAGAATAGATCTTTGCAAGAAATGGCTCGTACCATGATGCTTGAGTCTAACCTAGCTAAGTTCTTGTGGGCAGAAGCCGTGAGTACTGCTTGCTATGTTCAGAATAGAATCTACATCAGACCTATTCTGAACAAAACTGCTTATGAACTGTTCAAAGGAAGAAAACCAAATATTTCTTATTTTCATCAGTTTGGATGTACTTGTTATATTCTAGACAACAAGGTCTATCGAAAGAAATTTGATGCTAGAGCTTATAAGGGTATCTTTATAGGCTACTCTGAACGCTCAAAAGCATACAGATTGTATAATTCTGAAACTCACACAGTTGAAGAATCTATACATGTTAGATTTGATGATAAAGAGCCTGACGATAAAATGTCAGAGCAAGCTGAGACTTTTGCAGAATTTCAAGTTTCCTCAAATTCTGAGTGTGAAGATCTCTCCATTGCTGTATATCCATCTGAGACTCAAAATGAAGATATCTCTGAAGGCCTTGAAACTGAAGACCCTTCAGAAACTGAACCCTCTCAGACACCTGCTCCACCTAAGAGTAAATTCAAGTATAGATCATCTCATCCTGAAGAGCTAATTGTTGGTAACAAGGATAGCCCAAGAAAGACCAGATCTGCTTTCAAAGAGGATGAATCCCTAGTTGGGTTAATTTCATTAATTGAACCCACAAACATAGAAGAAGCACTCTCAGATGATGGGTGGATTGTTGCAATGCAAGAAGAACTCAATCAATTTGAAAGAAATGATGTTTGGGATCTGGTACCAAAACCCAAACACAAGAACATTATTGGAACAAAATGGGTATTCAGAAACAAGTCAAATGAAAAGGGAGAAGTTGTCAGAAATAAAGCTAGACTGGTTGCACAAGGTTATAGTCAGCAAGAAGGCATAGATTTCACTGAAACCTTTGCACCAGTAGCAAGACTTGAGGCAATTAGACTTCTCTTGTCCTATGCAGTTAATCATGACATCACTCTATTTCAAATGGATGTTAAGAGTGCATTTCTGAATGGAGTAATTTATGAAGAAGTCTATGTTAAACAACCTCCTGGCTTTGAAGATATAAAGTGTCCTGATCATGTTTACAAATTGAAGAAATCTCTGTATGGTTTGAAACAAGCTCCAAGAGCTTGGTATGAAAGGTTAAGTATATTTCTTCTAGAAAATGGTTTTGAAAAAGGACATGTTGATAACACTCTCTTTAGAAAAACCTTAAAAACTGATATTTTGATTGTTCAGATTTATGTTGATGATATTATCTTTGGTTCAACTAATGCTTCTCTTTGCAAGAATTTCTCTAAGCTTATGCAGGATGAATTTGAAATGAGTATGATGGGAGAACTAACATTCTTCTTGGGAATTCAAATCAATCAAAGAAAAGAAGGAGTATATGTGCATCAAACCAAATACACAAAGGATTTACTGAAGAAATTTGGTCTTGAAGATTGTAAACCAATGTCAACTCCTATGCATCCCTCTAGCTGTCTTCTGAAGGAAGAATCTGAAGGCAAAGTAGATCAGAAATTATACAGAGGTATGATTGGTTCCCTCCTTTATCTCACTGCATCTAGACCAGATATCTTGTTCAGTGTATGCTTGTGTGCTAGATTTCAATCAGATCCTAGAGAGTCTCATCTAACTGCTGTTAAGAGAATCTTTAGATATCTGAAAGGAACCACTAATCTTGGATTACTTTATAAGAAATCCTTAGATTATCAGCTTATTGGATTCTGTGATGCTGACTATGCTGGTGATAAAATTGAAAGGAAGTCCACTAGTGGAAACTGTCAATTTCTAGGTGAAAACCTTATATCATGGGCTAGTAAGAGACAAGCAACTATTGCTCTATCTACAGCAGAAGCAGAGTACATCTCAGCTGCTAAGTGTTGCACGCAATTGCTCTGGATGAAACATCAGTTGGAGGACTATCAGATAAGGATAAGTAGTATACCACTTCTCTGTGATAATACTGCTGCTATCTGTTTGTCTAAGAATCCTATTTTGCATTCAAGAGCTAAACACATTGAGATCAAACATCACTTCATTAGAGACTATGTTCAGAAGGGAGTAATTAAGATTCAATTCATTGATACTGAGCATCAATGGGCTGATATCTTTACCAAACCTCTTGCTATTGATCGTTTCGATTTTATCAAGAAAAATCTGAACATGGTTTTTATTTCTGAATGATATCTCTGAATGCTGTTAACTCTGAATGAATAAACTGGTTCTGAAGGGCCTCAGAAGTTTGGACGGCTCAGAAACTATTATATAGGTTCTGAAGCACTCTCTCATCTGAAGCAATCAGAATTATTTATTATTAAATATGATTTCTTGTGACTCAGATACCTACTCTAAGTGTTAGTTGACCACTCAGTTTCTCTAACTGACAGCTGGCTTCTGAAAACACTACTTATCTGTGTAACTTCCCATCATGTCTAGTAACCGCTGGGTAATGAAGGAGAGCTAATGATGATTTTATTAAAAGTAACTGCCAAGCCCCCATTACGTCACTATCTTGTTTCCCCAATATTTTGAAACTTCCACTATAATCACTTAACTACACACTAGTCACTATCACTTCTCACGTTTTCAATATTTTGAAACTTCCACTATAACCATTTCTGACACTCCTAAATCCCCTCAGAAATCTCCTATTAAAGATTCTGAGTCTACCCCAATAGCAATGGACGTAGACCAATCTGAACCCTCAAATGTTCAAAATTCTGAAGTCCCTGCTGAATCCCAAACTGAACCCCTTCAGACTTCATCTCCTAAGCCAACCACTTCTGAACCAAACCCCTCATCCATTCAAACCACTCCACCTTTTCCTGGAACTGATTCAGATCTTGAAGAAACTCGTCTTCATTCTGAAACAATTCCCTGTTTCACCATGGTACTTAACAATTCCCTTTTACCGTTGAATGCATTTACTGCTGGTGGTTGTTTGCTGTGTGCATTTACTACCCTGTAACTTGTGCTTTGACTGACCCGTTTTTGATAATGACAAAGGGGGAGAAAATATTATTTCATTTCCTATGGCAGTGAAATTATTTCTGAAGCTCTAAAGATCACATTTTCTGAACTCTACTCTTGTTAAGTTATATTAAAGTCTTTTAAACTTTTAATGAGGGGGAGTAATAAATTTTGTCCAACATAAATTCATATAATATAAGATACGCTTGCAAACCATATCTTATATTTGTCAGTCTGAAGAAATAGAGCTTGCAAACCTCTAATTCTGAAGGTAGAATATATGAAATTATATTTGACATTAAATATTACTCTTAGACTGTTTTATATTTATCATTGATAAACTTTTGAAGCTTATCAGACTCAGGGGGAGCTTGCAAACCTCAGAACCTGAAGTCAAGATGTTAAATAAAAACAACAACAATTGATTTTAAATACATATAGTTGTCATCATCAAAAAGGGGGAGATTGTTGGAACAAAATTATGATTTTGTATCTCCTTAATTGATTTTGATGATAACAATGTATTTAAGGTTAAATTGGAATACTAATAATTTAATTCAGTGTGCAGGATTAAAAGTTAAAATTTGCGTACTAAAGAACCTTAGAATTTCTGAAGGAATTACTTCTAAGCTCACCAGATCTGAAGCAAGTGAAACTCTGAAGTTATTATCTGAACCTTAGAATTTCTGAAGGAATTACTTCTGAGCTCACCAGATCTGAAGCAAGTAATTCTGAGCCTGTGAAACTCTGAAGTTATTATCTGAACCTTAGAATTTCTGAAGGAATTACTTCTGAGCTCACCAGATCTGAAGCAAGTAATTCTGAGCCTGTGAAACTCTGAAGTTATTATCTGAACCTTAGAATTTCTGAAGGAATTACTTCTGAGCTCACCAGATCTGAAACAAGTAATTCTGAGCCTATCAAAATCTGAAGAACATCTGAGCTCACCAGATCTGAAACAAGTAATTCTGAGCCTATCAAAATCTGAAGAACATCTGAGCTCACCAGATCTGAAACAAGTAATTCTGAGCCTGTGAAACTCTGAAGTTATTATCTGAACCTTAGAATTTCTGAAGGAATTACTTCTGAGCTCACCAGATCTGAAACAAGTAATTCTGAGCCTATCAAAATCTGAAGAACATCTGAGCTCACCAGATCTGAAACAAGTAATTCTGAGCCTATCAAAATCTGAAGAACATCTGAGCTCACCAGATCTGAAACAAGTAATTCTGAGCCTATCAAAATCTGAAGAACATCTGAGCTCACCAGATCTGAAACAAGTAATTCTGAGCCTATCAAAATCTGAAGAACATCTGAGCTCACCAGATCTGAAACAAGTAATTCTGAGCCTATCAAAATCTGAAGAACATCTGAGCTCACCAGATCTGAAACAAGTAATTCTGAGCCTATCAAAATCTGAAGGCTCGTCAGATATAAGTGTTAAGCTACATTTGAGAGTACAATTTTATTGAAGACTGTGCCTGACTAAGTCCAAACGCAGAAACCAAGAATGAAAAGGTTTGACCATGGAAAGGTCCTTTTCAAGTCAGGCTTCAGAAACGATTATTTCCTTATTTGGCTTTCACCAAGGTTCAAATATCAAAAGCCAAAAGGAATCTCTCATTTTGTAGTAAACGTTAAGCTCCTAAGCTACTGCAAATCAGAACAGCTAATAAGCTCACTGATCTATACAAAGGAGCGTCTCAATTCTTCAAACGGCTATAATCTTCAACGTTCATTTTATCATCTATAAAAGGAAGAAGATTTGTGAAGAAATGGAATCAAGACTTAAGCTTCTGAACGTGCTGAAACTCTGTAAAATTCTGAAGCTATCAAACACTTAGAAACTTTGTGATAATTTTCTAAGTTAGTCTTGTAACTGCATTGTATTTTGTAAACACCTCTGATTGTATATCAAGTGTTAATCTCTTATCTTTATTAACATTAAGACCAGTTTGAAGTCTCTTGCTTTGTGCTTGAGCATTGGAAGTCTCTTGCTTTGTGCTTGAGCATTGGAAGTCTCTTGCTTTGTGCTTGAGCATTGGAAGTCTCTTGCTTTGTGCTTGAGCATTGGAAGTCTCTTGCTTTGTGCTTGAGCATTGGAAGTCTCTTGCTTTGTGCTTGAGCAGTTAGAAGTCTCTTGCTTTGTGCTTGAGCAGTTTGAAGTCTCTTGCTTAGTGCTTGAGCATTTGTAATCTGAGTGATTATAGTGAAATCTCTTGTGAAGGACAAGAGGACTGGACTACTCCTGTTAGTGGGAGGAACCAGTATAAAAATTCTGAGCATCTCTCTCTAACCCTATCCTCATATATTGTGTGTGTTATACCTTATCCGCTGCAATTTGTTTTAACTTAGAAAAAGTCTCACACAATTCAACCCCCCCCCCCCCCCCTTCTTGTGTGTTTTTCAACCTTCAGCAGTACTCATGGCCTCTGCCCAGAAATAGTAAGGTAGCTTCTTAGCATGTAGCATAACTCTTGCAGCTTCTTGCAAGGTTCTGTTCTTCCTTTCAACTACACCATTTTGTTGGGGTGTGATTGGTGAGGAGAACTCATGCCCAATTCCTTCATCAGCACAAAACTCAGAGAATCTTGAATTTTCAAATTCTTTCCCATGATCACTTCTGATTCTAACAATACCACTATCCTTCTCTCTTTGTAGTCTAAGGCATAGTTCTTTGAAAGCATCAAAAGTGTCAGACTTCTCTCTGATGAAGCTAACCCAAGTGAATCTTGAGAAATCATTTACAACCGCAAAGGCATATCTTTTGCCACCAATACTCTCTACCTGCATTGGTCCCATCAAGTCCATATGTAGCAGTTCAATAACTCTGGATGTCACCTGATGTTGCAACATTTGGTGTGACATCTGAACCTGCTTTCCGACTTGACATTCACCACAGATACTGCCTTCAACAATCTTAAGCTTTGGTAGACCTCTAATTGCTTCCTTGGACATAATCTTCTTCATTCTCTTTAGATTCAAATGGCCAAGTCTTTGGTGCCAAAGCTTAACTTCTTCTTCCTGACTAATAAGACATGTAGTAGAGTGTGCAGTTTCATCAGGAATCCATAGATAGCAGTTGTCTCTTGACCTAGATCCTCTCATCAACAATTCTCCTTTGTTAGAAGTAATGAGACACTCATTCTTTGTGAAGTTGACTTTAAGACCTTGATCACACAGTTGGCTTATGCTGATAAGATTAGCCTTCAAACCTTTGACAAGCAACACATCATCTAGGTCAGGTAAGCTCTTGCTGCTGAGTTTACCACTACCCTTGATTTCACCTTTTGCTCCATCACCAAAGGTTACAAAACTTGTTGTATGAGGCTTGATATTAGTGAGAAATTTCTCAACACCAGTCATATGCCTAGAACAACCACTATCAAAATACCAATCTTCACTGGAAGATGCTCTAAGAGAAGTGTGAGCAATATGACCAGTTTCAGAAACTTTAGGCTTCCACATCTTCTTAGGAGTGACCCTTGCTGATTTGGCTTACACCTGAGGCCTTTTCTTGGGATACCCATAGAGTTTGTAGCAGAAGGGCTTGATGTGACCATTCTTCCCACAGTAGTGGCATCTCCAAGCATTAAACTTTTCTTTGCCAGCAGGTCTCTGATGTGGGGTGTGATGTGTCCACATTCTGCCAGGGTCAGGTTTCTTCTGAGCAGGAACAAACTTAGTATTTATATTCTTGTTGTACTGTTTGTTCTTAAATCCTTTACCAGATGAGTCACCAGCATGCTTTCCCACTTTTAAAATCTCATCAAGCATGTTAGTTCCAGGGTTGAGCATCTTTACAGACTTGGTCATATTACTCAAGTTAGTTGATAGTAACTTGACTTCACTCTCAAGACTAACTACTTGGTTCTGTAGTTGGGCCTTCTCTGTCTCTAGTTGACTGATAATCACCTTCTGTTCTTCATTTATTCTGCATAGTTCCTCACTTTTGATAGATAGCTTTTTGTAGACTGAGGCTAGTTCATCAAAGGTGAGTTCTTCATCATCAGAATCAACATCAATACTGCACACACAAGTCATGGCACTCACATGATTTGCAGCAACATTCTCTGAGTCAGTGTCAGAGTCTTCATCAGACCATGATACAGTTAGGCCTTTCTTCTGCTTCTTCAGATATGTGCCACATTCAGCTCTTATATGACCAAAGCCTTCACATTCATGACATTGAACACCCTTGTTCTGAGTTGACTTATCATCAGTTTTGGTTTTTGTTGAAGTGTTACCTTGTTTACTGATGTCAGTCTGGATGTTCCTCACATTCCTCCTTGGTCTTCTGTCCACCCTTCTTTGAAGCTTGTTGAATTGTCTTCCTAACATAGCTATGTTATTTGAGAGATCATCATCTGACTCATCAGCTTCTTCCTCTTCACCAGCACAAGATACAAAGGCTATACCTTTTCCTTTCTTCTCAGTTGTCTCACCAAAGTTCATCTCAAAAGTTTGAAGAGAGCTCACAAGTTATTCAAGTTTCATACTTGGGATGTCTTGAGCTTCTTCAATAGCTGTGATTTTCATGTTAAATCTCTTGGGTAGAGACCTAAGCATCTTTCTCACAAACTTTTCTTCAGACAATTTCTCACCTAGAGCCTCAAAGGAATTGTCCACCTCAAGCAAATTCATGTGAAAGTCATGAATTGATTCTTCTTCTTTCATTCTGAGGTTTTCAAACTTAGTGTTGAGAAGTTGGATTCTTGAGCTTTTTACCTTGGCATTGCCTTCATGAGTGGTTCTGAGTATCTCCCAAGCATTCTTTGCAATAGTACACTGCTTGATCAATCTGAACATGTTCTTGTCCACTCCATTGAATAAAGCATTCAAAGCTTTGGAGTTTCCAAGTGATGCAGTGTCTTCTGCAGCTGACCAATCTTCCTCTGGCTTGAGTACACCAGTGTCAACACCATTAGCATCCAAAATTTTGGGATGCTCCCATCCTTTGAGCACAGCTTTCCAAGTCCTGCTGTCAAGTGACTTTAGGAAGGCAATCATCCTTGGCTTCCAATAGTCATAATTAGTTCCATCCATAAGGGGTGGTTTGTTGACCGTTGTTCCATCCTTGTCCATGTTTCCAGAAAGTAACTTCCTTGGAGCTCACCCTCAAACAGGCAGGGTGCCTGCTCTGATGCCAATTGAAATTCTGGTGGCAAGTGTCAGATGTGCAGCACGATGTATACACTTTAGGAATCGTACGATGTGTAGCCTAATGTGTCAACATCGTGGACATACTGAACTTGATGAACAAGTAAACAATATAAAGTGCAGGAAACAATAAAACACGATGAGTTTGTTAACCCAGTTCGGCACTTATAACAAGCCCTATTCTGGAGGATACCAATCCAGGGATGAATCCACTATGGTAGTATCAATTCAAAGTTAAACTCCCCCGTTTACAACTTCTCACTTAATCACTACCCGTGCTAATCCTACCTAGGAACTCCTAGATATGAGAACCTCTGCTCACTCCCCCTCAACCTTACCCAGTAAGGATTTAATAAACAAACTCAGATGGAGACACACTCCTAGACAAGCAAAGCACTCGTACCTAAAGGCTTAGAGTGTTGCACAATCCAACTCCTTGCTTCAAAGCTTTGGAGAAGGAAACCTAGAGATTACAACTCTATAAACTCAGTCCTTACTTGTATCAAAATTATGATTCAAGTGAAGGCTCACAATGAACAATAAACAGACTAAGACCTAAGACTCAATTTCTTTAACTCTTGGCTTCGTACTTCAAAGTGTCTTCAGTCTTCCTTTATATAGAACAAGTTTCATGGGCTTGGATCTTCAATGTTGACAGCTGGCATTTGTTAATTCTCCTTGAGATTTATTTGATCATAATCTTTTAATTGTTTGTTTCAAATCTTCTTGATCAAAGTCGGCCAATAAAATAAAACAGAACCATGAAAGATTATCTTGTTCCTTGGCGCGCAAGCTGGCACGATTTAATTTGAAAAACAAATCTTTTCAAAAGATCGCGTGAAAATAAATAAAAGCGCGTCCAGCTAGGGCGTCCAGATGTGAAACCTGATGTGCCACACATCATGCTCCACATCATGGAATTAGGCTTATTTTACCAAATGAAGCCAACACCCTAAAATCCTCAACATACACTTTCACCGGTCGGTATCTGGCCTGGTTGTCGCTATATGAATAGCTGAATGGGGTAAATTTAAGTGTTGATGTCAATAATCCAAAATTTTCTCTTCTGGGTTTTTCTCAATTCTGAACACTACAGCTCGTGACACGTCACACGTACCACTGTCCCATTCATGTCGTTTAAAATACTCCATGATAGATTAAAATATAAAACGAGTGAAGAACGCTTAGGCACTATAGATCCTTTCGCCAATGAGTTAGACTCATCTACAACCGAGTCCATAGTACTTCAGAATTTTCCACCTACTATTTCAATCCATCCTAGCACAACACTGTGGTTGAGTAGTACATTTAACATATCAAGAACTGAGGTTCGAGTTCTTCCTTCAATGATATGGTTAGGTTGGCTGGATAATTCGCTGATAGGTTGACATGAAAGAATTTGGCTAAAGTAATTGGATTTTAATGACGGCTGACTAGGTACAGAAGATTTGCACACTCGACACAGACAATGGCTTTAAATCCTTCATTCACCATAGTCAATATGTCAGCGTATGAATTGGATTCGCAATAAGGGAACTCTTATACTCTACACGAGGGATTTGGTTAATGATGATCTGAATATGTCGTTGATAATGTACAGAGAAACCGAATCAGTTAACAGAGAATGAAATGGTTCAACTCGAATTCAGAGAATAGATTTTGATGAGGTATCTAGATACTAATACTTCTATTAGCTCCTATTACTACGTAACTGGAAGATCTGAAACTTAACTGAAATTTAGTTGATAAGACTCTGAAGGTTTACTCAATGAAAGACCTATATGATTAACTGGTACTGACATTGAACAGAATAGTTCGGCGAATAATTGACTAATGATACTGATTAAAAGATCGATACAATGAGTGAAAGCTTAAATTGAATTTACACGTGTCATCTTCCAGATAAACTGGATTCCACGAATCATTTTTAGTTACTAATAACGTAACTGAAAAGGCTGAAAAGATTGAACATGGATGACTTATAAGTAAAGTCTCGCAATGTCAGTTTAACTGACCGATGTCGAAGAATTTGGAAAATTTACTTTTCAACTACTCCGAGTGATAACTACGACTAACAGATGACAGGGTACGAGAAGGAACTATCTGTTCGAGACGTAATCAGACAAGTTAGGGAGCGAATCCTTTCCACGTTTCTATGTCTAATGGATACCCAATCCAACATGGTTTGGTTCGAAGAACTTAGCTTATTAAAGATCCGAAGGAATGGTCATGAATTTCGAATTCGACTTCTATTGGTTTCGGCTCACATCGGGATATTGATAGGCACTCTTATTAGAAATCTGACTGACTATAACCGATTCCTCACTCGAAGGTCTGAATAAATGAGAATGCCAAGTGGCTGATAAGGAATAAATCCAACTTAGTGATTTCGTTTCGGGCAATTAACATAGATACTCAACGATTGATCTAGGTGGTTGAAGGTGCTAATGACAGCTCTTGAGTTGCTAATCTCGTTGAGGCTTGAATGCTAGTGTTACGGTACTAAGACTGATCTCAAGGAGGTAGGCTGCTCTATGGTAATGAGTTCTTATATACAGTGCACCATATGATACTATAGCGACCGGCGTCTATGGAAATTAATACTACTGGTGGTTCAACTTAATTCTCTCACAAGGTATCTGTCTAAGCTACAACACTAAGTTGTTAATGTAAGAAATATATGATAGTGTTAGGTAAGCTATCTGATAACTAAGTATGGTCAAGAAATATTCCTACTTGTCATTCCGGGTGAGGTTATTTCCCAAGTAATTTGTTGTGATCTCTAATGTAACGTGTTAGGCTGAGACTTATCTTATTTGGCATGTAGTAATATCCTACGTGATAAATTAACTGGCTGAAGTGTAAAAGAATGCTAAAGCTAAGGTGGCATACATCAACTATTTTTCCTATGTGAATGATCGGGTAATTTACTGATGCTAAGTTACTAGCTCAAGATGAGTGGACAACTACACCTAATAAGCCCGTATGGATTCTAAGTTAATAAGGTGAAATTCCTAATGGTACATCTAATATTGCTCAATCTCTAGTGGTAAGGTACATCTATTGGTTGTTCTTCGGTTAATTATTGTTTCTACTGCTCTCGAATGATGCCCTATAAATTAAGTCAGGTGTCTACATGGTATTGAAAAATAATTCCTACTTATTGCTCTAATCAAAGTTGGCCTCTAATAGTTTGCTGAGTTAACTGATCTAAGCTGGTATCGGAAAAAGAAATCATATTTGTTATGCTAAACGGAGTTAAGTTTCTAGCGGTAAGGTAGGTATACAGGTCATTAATCAATAAGCTGAATTATCTTAAGGGAGGCATTAAGAGTTGGTTTCCTATATGATAATCTATTGGGAAGTTCCCAGATAAAATTCCAACTTGGTTTCTCTAGTAGGGTACGAAACAGATTTTACAACATTGGTGTAACTCGTGTTTGATAGATAAGGCTAAGTATTCAGGAAGAGTTCTGATCTAGGTTGAATCTTACTTGGCTTACGTGTTTCTTGTAAACGTGTTCGCCAGAAGATATGGTTACTCTCAAATTCGGGGAATTTTTCTGACACACGATGTCAGTTGGATACTATAAGGGTCTACTCACCTACGCTCTTCCATGAACAATTCTACTTCGAGCGATTAGTATTTCCATCTTAACTCTTGGTATGCTCGTTAGCGTAGCACTACTACTCCTTCAGTTCTAACTATTTCAGCTCTAACATCTGGTTAGAGAGAATTCTCGCCAACGATTGCTTCTAAACTGCATCTCCACTACGATCTTCTTACTTAACCACCGTGGTCCACTTCAGTTCTCAACCGTAATACCCTGCCTACCATGCACAATACTTAGTTGATCAGACTCAGCACGTGATGGTTTCAACGTAAACAGTCCAGACTCCAAAGGGTCCGTACTACTAAGGAAGGGATTGTAATGACTCATGGCAAGGTCCGATACTAGATCGACCTGCTCTGATACCAATTGTAACGCCCTGTAACATCCCAGAACTCTAAATCACTTCGCCAATTTTTAATTAGAGATTTTCTATTAAAATTAGAATTAAGTGGAGGAGTTTAAATTAAATTAAATGTGGGAATTAAGTGAATTAGGTGTAAATTGGATTTTTAATTAAATCTAAACTACACCCACAAAAATCTTAATTTCACAAGAGATTCATTTTTCCCTCCAAACTTCCCTCTCCAACTCTCTTTCACTCATAACTCACAATTCCACCCACAACAAACTCTCACCAAGGATCAACACCTCATCTTAAGAGAATGAGTCACCCTTCCACCTTAGTTCTCAAAGCTTTCAATACATGCAAACCATTTCTTTTAGTTCTCATTTTCTCTCACACTTCAGAAACATAGAGCTCTCAATTGCTCTTCAAACTCTCTTCCTCTCTTGCTCACAACAATCACATACAAAATAAAATGCTTCACTTTCTCCTTCAATCTCACACATCCATGTTATCATTTCCTTCAACCATTCACTCTCACTCTATTCTGCAGAGAACTTCTGCATGCACTGCTAAATAGAAACTCAAGCCCTCCTTTCCATCTTCTCAATTCATCAATCTAGCAACAAAATTAAGTTCATAAACCTCCCCTTTTTCTAAATCAATCTCTCAAACCTTAGCCTCTTATTCGAAATCCTTCTCTGCATCTGTACCTACCTTCAAATACAAAACTTCTACAGCACTGGGTAGGCCAAAGTTGCTAAGGAAAAGTGGATATTGGGGAAAAATGGCAAAACTCGTGTGCCACACTGTCAAGCTCGCCTAGGCGAGCTAGAGTACTCGCCATGGCGAGTTCAGCAGCCCAGGCTGCGCGCGTTTTCTCCGTTCGTGCTGTTTCTTGGTTCGTGGGTTTGTCGTTGGTTTGTTGTAGCTGTGTAGAGCCCAAGGAGGATTAAAGCTTCTAATGTCAGGTGGGTTCTTTAGGCTAGTTTAGCTAGATTCCCCGAATTTATGAATGCATGCAAACTTAGGATTTTAGGGAAATAACTGTGTGAATGAATTTAATTCCCAAAATTCATTCCATTCTGTTCTATGTTGATCAATATATGTTTCTGCACTTTATTACACGAGGATTGTAGGTGTTATTTGTTAAAATTATTGATTTTCGCAAAACAGAGGCAATTCTGCACTCACTCGCCATAGCGAGTTGCTAGCGAGTCTTCATGGCGAGCTCCAGGTTCTGGGCTGAAGAACTTCGCCATGGCAAGCATCTGCTCGCCTAGCGAGTTGTTTAGGTCATTACCTGCAAGTTCGCCATGGCGAGCTTGTTAACTCGCCGTAGCGAGTAAGCCCAAAAATGGCTTATTTTCCTATTTTCAAACGATAAATGAAGCACTCGTTTTATATCCTCGTTAAATATTGTTATCTTGCAGAAACGTAAATTAATCGATGTAAACAGGAGGTCAATTACAGTTAAAAAAAACTCATAGGGCATTAACTTAAGGAATTTAGAATGTTGTATGCACCCCGGGTATGGGAATTATTGGTAGTATGTTAATAAATTAGTAATCAGTCGAATTAATTACATGAATATGCTATCAGATTGGACATCGTTTTAGATGATCCATTTAGAAAACTTATGTGAGCTTTATGCCGGAGTGCTTTCTGCTAGCGGACAAGGCGACCCCTGAGACGTGCTCACCTCAGAGGGTTTGCGGTTTAAAACGAACAAGATTAACTCTGTGATACACTTTATATTATTGCTTAAGTAAACTTATGATATGACTAGAATTATGATATGACTGATTAGGAGTCCCGGCTTAGTAGCCATTAGGTGGGTAGTAGGACCCACTGAGACTTAGTAGTCTCACCCAACTCCATTTATTTTTTTTAGGTAAGACAGGTTACTTCGGAGCAGGGACCGGGATTGGATCTGACGATTGGAGCCGAGCTTGGATTGTCAGCTTAGAAGACTTAGTCTTCTTCTCTGTTTTATTTAACTTGTTATTCTATTGTATAACTCTTTCCGCTGTTTGTATTCGAACACTCAATATTATCTTAATGATAATCGTATTATTCAGTTAATCCTCTTAATTTATTGTACTCAGATTCCAGTTATTAATGTTCCGACTAAATATTCTAGATAATTTAGTTGGGGCATATAACGCCCCAACTAAAAATATCTAGAATATTTAGTCGGAACATTAAAAACTGGAATCCGAGTACATTAATGAAAAGAAATATAACTGAATACTACAATATCATTAAAATAATATTATAATGTTCGATACAAACATCGGGAAGTGTTGATAACATAAATAACAAGCTAATCTAAACAAGGAAGAAGAATAAATCTTCTAAGCTGACAATCCAAGCACCGCTCCAATCGTCAGATCCATCATGGTCCTTGCTCCGAAATAACCTGTCTTACCTAAAAAAAAAAAAAATGGAGTGGGGTGAGACTACTAAGTCTCAGTGGGTCCTACTACCCTCCTAATGGCTACTAAGCCGGGACACCTAATCAGTCATATCATATTTTGATTCATAACATAATATCATAAGCATAACTAAATAAAAGTGTAACACACAATTAGTCTTGTTGATTTTAAACCGCAAGCACTCTGAGGTGAGCATGTCTCAGGGGCCTGCCTTGTCCGCGAACAGAAAGCGTTCCGGCATGCAGCTCACAAAGTTTTACTTTGTGGAACATCTAAAACGAAGTCCACACGTGATAATATAATCACATACATAATCGACTGATTCTAAATTAATTACATGCTACCATAATTTCCCAAAGCCCGGGGAGCATACATCATTTCTAAATTCCCTAAGTTACACCCTAATGATTATCTGCGATTAACATTCTGTTTAACATTATATTATTTAGATCACTGCAATTTATCTGAGACAATGAGGATATAAAACGAGTATGAGGTTTTTAGAAAATAACTGAAAAGATAGTGACTTTCTGCACTTAGCTCGCTACAGCGAGCAAGCCAGCTCGCCATGGCGAGATTATAGGTCCTGGCCTAAATCAACTTGCTAGGCGAGCAGGAGCTCGCCACGGCGAGTTTCATCAGCCCAGAAACCCAGCTCGCTATGCATGCTCGCTTGATACTCGCTATGGCGAGTTCGTGCAGAGAGACCCCTGTTTTAGGAAAATCAACAGTTTTAAAAGAAATACCTACAATCCTCATTTATAACAGTGCAGAAATGTAAAATATATAATATAGAACAGAACGGGGGGAAATTTGGGAGTTAATTCCCCTCACACAACAAGTCCCTAATTCCTAAGTTATCATGCATATTTCATAATTTTGGGAATCTAAACTACACTAGCCTAAGAACCCACCTGGAATTGAGATTAACTCAGAAGCTTTAAGGAAAACTACTCCACAGAAAACATTGACTCGAAAGCTACATCCAAAGAAAATTCTGCACTCTATCCCTGACTTCAAACGTGTCTCCAGAACTCGTTACTGTGTTATAATTCACGAAATTGGTCACCAAACGACCGGAATTGAGTTAGCTAACTAGAACAAAAAGAATCGACGCAAACAGAGTTGTGAGGAGTGAGCACTTACTGATTTAGTGCAGCCCTGTTCAGTACAATTCCTGATTCGAACCTCCAACTTCAAAAATTCACCAAAAATTCATTTCTCAACGAAATTGCGTGAAACCAACGCCAAACTGACCGTATTCAAGTTAGCTAACTACGAGAACAAGAATCGTTTGAATCCGACTTACAGAGAGGAAATGGTTGCAGTTTGAATGGAGCTTTGTCCAGAACACGGGTTTCATCAAACTTAACCCAATTCCTTGTTGTTTTCTTCAACAACTACCTTGATGATTTGTGCAAATCCATTTCATGAAACAAGTCAGAGTTTAAGCCCTTGGAATAATGAGAATGAAGCACGAATTTAAGAAAGGAATGGAGGATTGGTTCAATTATTACCTTGGTTTGAAGGTTAAACTAAGAGGACTCTAGAAATTCATTTGCATGTGAGGTTTGATTGAAGAAGTGATGATGGTGAGATGGGGTTGTTGCTGCAATTTGAGAGAAATGAGAGAGTTTGCTTCAGTTGTGTTGTTGAAATTATGAATGAGAGTTCTAGGCTTGGCTTGCATGTAGAGATTGGGACAAACCTTGAGTGGAATGATGAATCATATGGGAGAGAAGTGTTTTGAGTGGAGGGAAAATGGTTCAATTCCTCACATCTCTACACCTAAGACAAAAAGGTTATGTGACTCACTAATTGCATGTTAGTGAGGTGTTGATTTGGTGAAAGGATGAGTCACACGAGAGAGAGTGTAATTGGGAGGGAAAAATAAATCTCTTGTGTTAACTAATTTACAAATGTGAGATTAGTGTATTAGGGTGTAATTTAGACCCAAAAGGAATTTCTAATTTACACATTATACACTTAAATCCCATGACTTTCAATTAATTAATAACCCCTAATTAATTCTAATTTATTAGATAAAGCTCTAATAAAAATTAATTAGGTAATTGAAAAAGCGGGATGTTACAATAGCGTTGCTGTGCAACGAACCATTTCACATGGCGAACAAAATATTTCCTACTTGACAAGAAATCTGCTTGTCGAGTCCACCATATTGGCAAATTAAAACAACATTTCCCACTTGACAGGAATAATGATTGACAGGAATATCACTTGACATGAATTACACTTGACAGGAATTGTGCTTGACAGGAATTCTGCTTGACAGAAATTGTGTGTCAAACTCAACACATGTAATAATACCTGATCTTTTGTTTGACAAGTAGCACAAATTCAATCAAACATAAAATAGAATGTGTCGAACTCGACACTTATAGTAAGATGGATAAAATGGCTAATTCGCCAGGCGTCGAACTCGACATGTGCAATATAGTAAAACATGGCTGGTTCGCCAGGTGTCAAACTTGATATCTGCAATATTCTGAGGAATAATTTCAAGGGTTGACACCTAGAAAAATCTCAATTAATATCGTGGTCAATATTTCCTCATTTTGAGTCAAAGCAATAACTTCTTTCTATATTTACCCTACTCAAAAATATAGGCTAACAATACTATCTTGTTCTGTCATATATTGTTCTGTCTAGTATTTATTGTTTTGCAAATCAAACCCACCTAAAGAACTTTTCTTTCTTTTTTTATAAAAAAAAAAAGATAAACTTTTCTTTTGACTAAATTATAACAATTTCTTACAAAATTTACGGATATTAAGAAAAATTATTGGAGTAATAAATTTGTTTTGGCTTAATTGCAGTTTTGGTCCCCCTATTTTTATTTTTTTGCAGTTTTGGTCCCCCTATTTTAAAACTCGACAGTTTTGGTCCCCCTAACACATATTTTGTCTAAAATATGATGATGCAACATGTTTTAAATGAACTTTATGAATGACTTTTATTAAAATTTCATCGATGTTTGTATCTTTTAAATCGTAGAATCATATACTACATCGTTTAAATCATATCATATCATCAATTTATCGTTAAAAATTGTGATTGTGGGACCAAAACTGTCGAGTTTTAAAATAGGAGGACCAAAACTGCAAAAAGTTGAAAATAGGAGGACCAAAACTGCAATTAAGCCATTTGTTTTAAAAGTGTTTGAATGTGAATATTACTTTATTGTATAAATATATTTATTGTATAAATATAGTATTAATAAGGGATATGTTTGGTCCATAAATTCTAACCCAATTGGTAAAAATGTCAAACTATATTGTTAGTGTCAGATGTCATGTCTGTGGTTCGAACTTCCAATAACTTATCATTTCGTCTATATACAAAAAAATATATATTTAGGTACAAATTTATTTTGTATAAAGGTTAGGAACTTAGGGAGTAAAATATTCAAATAACCTTATATTCTTACTTTTGGAATATATAAGTTAAAAGTATGATTTTTCATTAAATTTGATACAAATTAAGATTAAAATACATCAATTTTATTGTTTGATGAGAAAATTTGAACGAACTTCTTTAAAATTGTTTGATGTAACTTCTGATGCGGTGCAATGCGGCTTCAGAGACTATCGCATTAACAATACTAGGATTGCAATTGCATATGAGAACCACAATTTAAAAGTTAAAACTTTAAATACATCAGTTATTCAATAAATTTAATAAATTAACATTTATTTATAATTAAAGATAGAAAAAATGTCTCCAATTGAAATTGACATGCCATCTATTAAGTTTGATTAAAAAATGCTTCATCTTCTCACAAGAAATTCTCATGGTTGAAAATATGTACTACAGTATTAATTAAGTACTGTGATTGATGTCTAGAGGTGGTTGTTGTAGCTACACTTAGTTGTAATAAAGAAAATTAAATATATGAAGTGAAAATTGAGTGGCTCGGTGAAATGACAATAGGGAAGAGTATTCAAATGCAATTCAGATGTTAGTCTTTGCGCTAGCTAGAGTTGAGATACGACCTTCGTCATTTGGTTACACGGTTACACCAACCAACTGGATTGTTATTTTCTATAAAGAGGAAGGTATGAGTTCTTACCAACAATTTGTTTGATAAAAATAGCAGAAAATTAGATAATTGATAAAGGGGTACATGTTAACATTATTTATTGATAAATTATGGATGATAATAGGTTATTCTTCGTTTCAAAATAATTGTCACTTTAGAAATAAGTTTACTTTTCAATATAATGTTTTTCAATTGTATTTTTAATTATTACTATTATTATCAAGAAAACGTAAATTATACGGTTAAGTATTTCAATTCGAGAAGGAATATATCTTCTAAGAAAGAAAGAAATGTTGGAATTGAGTTAATTGTTCCACTTCAAGAAGGAGCATGTCTCCATAGAAATGGAAAAAGACTAGAATTCTTTGATTAATTTTTTTCCTTCTTCTTTACATGTACAATACTAATATATATAGATAAATATCACAAAATTACCAATAACTACTAATAACTCCTTAAAACTACTGATAACTACATATATATAATTACCTAATTAATAATTTATATTATATATATATTACAAATAATATACATATATTAACTAATAATATTGGTTAATTTATATACGTAACAGATAATTTGGTAAAAATATTAATTATTTTGACAACATCATTGCATTTCTTAATATGTATGAAAAGACCTTAAACGACAATAATTTTAAGACAGAGGAAATTATTTATAACTGATAATTAATAACTAATAAGTTGATCGAAGTATTTTATAAAATTATAAAAAGTAAAATGACATAAAAAATCATTCTTAATTCATAATAAAATTTATAAAAAATTATACTAACTACCCCTAAGATTAATCCAAATATCGCTCACTCTTTTATTTTGACAAAATAACCAACATCCTCCAATAAACCATAACATCATTTCTAAAGTATACTCCAATTTTAATTTTTCACGAATATGAATTAACTAGAGCTAACATGGATAGGAATATAGGATGATTGTTTAGAAATCTCCCCAACTAGACACCAGCGAAAATCAACTTGCTTTTCTCCTTTATCTTCCATGTCGAATGTAAAGCTTTCTTGTGCGTAAACATTATTTCTCAAAAGAGAAGAAAGCAAATCATAGCATAGCATAGAGACTAGCCAAAATGACAAATAGTCAAATATTATTAGTTTAAACATTGTTAATGATGCGGTTGGTTTGATCATAATGGGTTTTTCTAAATTTTTAAGTTTCTTAAAAAGTTAACATTGCAAGTCCACTCTTAATCTTCTTCTTTTTTATAAGCTCAAAACATTAATGCTGCAGATGGGAATCGAACACACACAAGTGCACTCTTAACCTACAGAGTGCGCTTGAATGAAAATAAAAAAAATGTCTACAATTAATTTTGAAATTAACACGCGAACAACACACAAAAATGTGTCTACAAATAATTTTAAAAACGCGAACGATACAAGAAACAAAGGTGTATTGGCTAATGTTGCGGTGGACCACCTACACAAGTGATCCACCGTGGATAAATGATCAATATTATTATAACGAATATGAATTTTACAAAATTTACCATTAGATTGAAAATTTTTATCATATAGATAGTCTATAAAAAAAAATTAGAAAAATTGAAAATTATTTGAACCACGTAAAGAAGGGCTCCATATTAGAATTTGTCAAAGTGTTAACCATGATATTGTGCCTTGGAACTTACGGAACTTAAGAAAGAATTGCATGTTACTTGGACTTAATCTCATTCCTTCTCACATCTTTCGAGAAGAAAACTCTTGTGCCAATAAACTTGCTAATTTCAGTTGTGGACTTTACTTGGTGCAATACTTTGCCACAATTTCTCAAGGGGTATTCCTTCATGACAAACTAGGCTCCAATCTCTCATTCCAATTAAATAACCATAGCACACCACCACAACATTCCAATTAAATTCCATCTCCTGTATTATATAATACTATTGGTATTCAAAAAATTGCAGAAATTGGACCACAACTGTATACTGCTATGAAGCCTAAAACCTCATGGCTGAGTTAAACAAATTAAGGAAACGCGCAGCTCAGACAGAGGAAACACCAGTAACACAGCAAAGAATTAACCAAAGCTCACACAGCTTACACGAAAACCGAAGGGCTGTCATGTAGTGCACACGTATTGAATTCGACGCGCCAACTTAAAGGATTCACAACAGATATCCACTTCCAAACAACCAAAACAAAGAATATAGCTATTACGAAACATCAATCCTGTTCTTATAAACCTGCATAAACAAATTTAAAAGCCACTCATTTAACCCAAAACTAAACCTTTTAGATCGATATTTGAGGATCCTCCAAGATAGAAATTTTGTTTCCTCCACAACTTTTTCCCAATTGAAACCCACATGTTTGAAAATAATATCATTCCTAATTCTCCAAATTACATAAACAACAGTGAACCAAATCACTCCAACCCTCTCCCTAGTCTCTAATCTCCCGGGAATCGGACTTTTTCATAAGAAAAAATGAGCATAACCCCCCTCAGCAAGAATCGGAATCCCTAACCATCTCACAACCCACTACAAGAAATATCGTTTTTGGCAGCGACATTTGTCGCTGCCAAAAACGCAAAGTTGCTGCAAAAAGTATTTTTTGCAGCAAAAAAAATGTTGCTGCATGTCGCTGCCATAAGTGCCGTTGCGAAAAGTTTTGCAAGGACAATTAATGTCGCTGCCATAACTAGTGTTTTGCAGCAACAATTAATGTCGCTGATAAAACTAGTATTTTTAGCAACAATTAATGTCGCTGGCATAACTAGCGATTTTTTGCAACAACATTTATTGTCGTTGTCATTACTAATGTTTTTTGCAACAACAATTATTGTCGCTGGAAAAAAAAGTGTTTTTTGCAATGAAAAAATTTGTTTTTCAAGGACAATTAATGTCGCTGCTATAACTAGTGTTTTTCGCAACGAAATAGTTATTTTTTGTTAACGATATAAATTATTGTTATATCATTTTTACCTCAGCAATAAAAATTGTTGGAATATATTATATTTTCCAAAAATAAAAGATATACAACATAAACCAACAAATTAGATTCACAATAAAAGATATATAACATAAACCAACAAATTTATTTCCCAATATATTTTGTGAAATAGATCAATTTAAAGATAACAAACAAGTGTTTTAAAAATCATAATAATATAATTCCTAAAGATAACAATCTAATGATAACAAATCAATCTTTAAAATATAGTCGGATAAGCTCCCTACTCGGAACAAGCTTGTTACAGCATATTTCCTACTCGAAAAACTTGCAAAAACGGTCTCCATTCGTAAGCTCCCTTCTTTGTATCTCTTAATTAGTCATAAAAGCTTGTTATAACTCAACTTACAGGAACAACTGTTTAAAATCTTCATTTGTGAGACAAAGCTTAACAAACCTAAAAAGCACAACAAACTCAAAGAAAACTGAAAAAGAAAACCGCGACTTTTTCTTTTAGTAATGACTATTCAAAGGTAAGTTATTAATGCGATAAAAAAATAATCTATTATATTATGAATTAAAGTAACATATGAATTCTTGTACCAAAAAAAATAAAGAAAAAAAGTAACATATGAATTATTATAACAATAATTAGTAAGTAACTATCCATAATATTAGTTAACTTTACTAGTACAACTCCATTATACAAAAGTCACGAATTAATCAATAAAAACATATTATGAATCATAAACTCAAAGGAATCAAAATATTAAAAAGAAAAGGGAAACAAACAAGGGAAAAACGGAAGGAGGGCAAGGTCCCCTCGACTACTCTCATGGTCAACACTACCCCTATGCATGAACAATCTCCCCCCTTACCTAGAATTTGCAGAAACTTCCTCCAGCTAAATTGGATATCTACTGTGCCCTTGCTCCTACGGTCGTTCAGCAACAAACGGTATCGAATTCGGACTTCGGATGAGAAAGTTATGAGTATTTTAGTATTGCTCTCGAAATCCACTATTTGGTCATAAAGGATACACAATTTTTGTTTGTAAATTGTGGTAATCCTAATTCTAGGTTATTTTGCTCCATTTATAGAGGAAGTTTATGTTTTTCTTTTCGTAAAAACAAGCAAGATTCATAACGGATTTGTTTCTATTTTAATTCCCTAAAAACTCTCATCTTATTCCTCATGAAAATTCAAATCTTTTATTTTGATGATATATTCCTAAAATATAATGTATTTCAAAATTATATCTATGATTCTAAAATATATCTTAATTAATTCTATCTTTCAAATTATTCTCATATTCTCACTATATTAAAACACTTGTATCCCATAATGCATAAAAAAAAATAGATTTAGTAAACCGCATTATATATCCCAAATAAGATAGATTTTCAAATGCGGAGAGTTATCACAAAGCATCGGAACATCCCTTACAAGAATCCCATATTCAAAATTGAAGGCAGAAACATATATATATATATATATATATATATATATATATATATATATATATATATATAGACTGACTGCAGAGTTGAGTTTTTCAAATAGATTTGCACTTTCTCATATTCTCATATCCAATTAGTATAAAAAAAAATAGAATAAAAATCATGCATATCCCAAATAACATAATTTCTATTTAATTAATAGATTTAGTAAAAAAATAATTAATAGATGACAATTGAACGTTTTTAGGCGTCAGTTAAATGTTTATGTCTATCCAATTTGTCAAAACGTACAAATATTAATTTTCAATTAGAATTAAAAAAACAAAAAAAAAATCATTGTAAATACTAACAACTAACATTGCCTATAAAAAGAAAACAAAACAAAAAAAAAATCATGTGTATCTCAAATCCCAAATAACATGATTTCTTTTTAATTAAAAGATAACATAAAAAAAAAAATGAACCTTTTTCATTTAAATTAATTATTCTATTTAATAATTAACAATAAAAAATAAAGTAGTTAGAAATTAATAAATTAAATAATTAAAAAATAATTAAAGATAGTCATAGAAATATTATTATTAATAGCAATTGTAAAAATAGTAAGCATTCTCATTAGATGACAAATGAAAAATTTGTCAAAGTATCATCTTGCTTTATTATATTCAAATTAATATAATGTATTTCTATTCTATTAACAATATATTAAAAGGAACAAAAAAACCTTAATTTGTTCTCATCAAGTATGATAATATTTCAAATATTCAATCCTTAAATGTAATTATTAAAAAAAAGATGCAAAACATAAAAATAGTAACAAAAATAATAATTTTATGTTAAAAGAAATTTATGCATAAAAATAGGAACATAAACCACGATAAAAGATAATATAAAAAAATAATAATTGAGTGGTTTCCCAGCGACTTTACAAGGTTGATGCAAAAAAGTTATACTATTAGCGACAATAATAATTATTGTTGACATAATTAACTTTTCCTAGCGATAATGTAATTGTTGAGAAAAAGACTAACTTATAACAACAAGTTTAATTAGTTGTTACTATATGTATATTTCTATCAACAATTTGAATGTCGCTGCGAAAAAGTCGCTGTCAAAAATCTTATTTCTTGTAGTGAGACAAAGTCTTCCTCTGCCTGATCACATGCTCCAATCTTTGAGATCTTTGATAGAAAAAACCACAAATGAGCGTACATAGATTTTCTATGTGTGCGTGTGTGACGGCAAAGGGGACCTAGCCAATCTTATATATAAAAGATCTCAACCCTAGTACCACCCATCATGGACCCTAGAGTTGGGCCTACACTTTATTTTAGACAAATCCGAATCAGTGTCCAAAGCTCATTATTACTGATCACGTTTGTCGGGTTTAAACATCATCAATTGGATCACAACAACATCAACCCGTTTTTATTAAGACCAAAACCCACAATTGATTGCAGCCCACAAAATATTAGAAAATATTCTAACAGGAAACTCAACTCACACTTGAATAAGATCAAGTCTTAAGTTCAATGATGAAAGTACACTATTTGAGTGATTAAAATATTTGACAATAATAAATACATCACAAGGGGTAAAAGTACTTGGACTATAAGAGATAAAAGTGGTAGGATGAGATTTTTCTCTTAATAGACATATAACATATGTTTGATTGAATGCATAATTATGGGTGCATTTATGATAGAGCATTGCTATATGGAACGACAGTTCTCCGCACGACAAATGCACGACCACATTGAAACACTCTAAATTTCTTCTTTTTTATTTTTTTTAAGTGCAACCAAAAAAGAATGACCAAAATATTGTTAAAAAAAAAAAAAAAAAACTTCTCCTCTTCATAACGATTTGATGAGGCAGGGCAGGGGCCTCACAGTCACAATCATTGGGTATATCAATCATGTGTGTTGTTGTTGTTATGAATATTGGAGAGGAAGAAGAAATGTTCTGATCCAAAGTTGCAGTAGAAGAGAAAAGTTTTGTTTAGGAAGAGATTACTTCTTCTTGTTGTTGTTATGAATATTGAAACGGTGGAGTCGGTGGGTGTATTTCAAGATTTGGTCTTTATTACTATGAAGTAAGCGGTGACTATTGAATATTAGAATCGGTTTGTGAGTCATCGTGGAAATGTTTGTCGTACCATTAGGCATTTTCCTTTATGATATTGTCTACCTATATGAGAATGAAGTGGGGCCGCTTCATAGAGTTCAAGGGCTTGACTCTTAAATTCTCGTGAAAAGGATATGAGACACAATACCTTAACAAATGTGTCATTTTGATAATTCGATCAATGGTACCAATATTTCATGTGTGAGTTATGCACACTTGTTTTAATGAATAATTGGTTCAAAGCTTGTCTACCAATCTATTCGGGGATGAGTGAAAACTTAACTTACTAAGTAAGGTTCAAATCGTGAGATACCTTTATCTGAAACCATGAGATTTTCGGAACAATGAATTTAGATATATATTTTGAAAATGGTGGGGGATTGTTTGGGAATTTCCATAATATATTTGAAAGGTTGTAATGGTTAATTTGAAATTCAAATTTACTTTTTTGAAAACCTTTGAAGGGTTGTGTATCTTCACCATTGAATATAAGTTTCTTTATAAATAGAGACACTTACGAGGCAGAAAACACAATTAGTATATAACAAGAAAATCATGAGATTCATTAGTCAGAAATTCTGCATAAAATATCTAAATCATTTCTTCATTTCTCTAGTGCACGAGAGGAATCGAAGGAACTTTGCTCTGTAAACTATCGTTGATCATTATGCTTGATGTGTGTGTGTAATTCATGTCAAGGTTTCCAAAGTATTCTGAAGGGATTCACCGGTTAACCCTTTTGCATCCGGTTTGTATAAACTGGTGGGGGCGAATCGAACCTAAAGCTTAGTATGTCTACACACGCTTTGAAATTTATATGCAATGTTAACAATGCCGCTCATTATCTTCTTCTTGTTCAAGTATTTGCAGTAGACCCCTAATAAAAATTCTTACAAGGAAGAATTGGAGAAACTAGAAGCACTGAAATTTGATTCGAGAAGTTCCAAAGTGAGATTTGTTCTAAGCCTAGTATCAAGTGCAGTGAAAACGGAAAAGGTTCTTAACTTTTGTCACAACCTTGAACCACTAAGGTTTTTTATAGACTTATTTAAAAATTATTTTCAATGGCAAAATGGTAAAGAGATTCTGCCACTAACAGGTGAACTACAGTTTTTTGAAAGAGATAAAGTGATAGATAAATTTGAAGATCCTCGCGGCAGTTTGAAGATGCTTCTTGCTTCAATCAATGCTTGTGCTGGAGGGATTAGCTTAACATCAGCTTCTAGAGTGATTTTCGTGGACTCTGAGTGGAATCCTTCAAAAACAAAGAGTGGATCAGTTATTGACGACAGGGTCTATGGAGGAAGATAAAAATAGAAGAACTAATTGGAAAAAGTGGATTTCTTGCATGATTTTCAGTGAGGAGTTTGTTAAAGATCCTTCAAAATGGCAAGTAGAGAAGATTGAAGATAATATACTTAGGGAGATGGTTGAAGAGGATAAGTCTAAAGTTATTCATATGATTATGAAGAAAGAAAAGGATTCAACAAACTAATCAAAGATAATGAATAAATCTAATCTAAGTGTGGATGTTTGCTAATGTCAACAATGTGTTTTCCGTGTGCGTGCGTACTTGCCAAAACCGTCAAAGAAGACAAATCAATAAGATTGACTGACATTAATGTGGACAATATATGTTTGCTGGTGTTGAAAATTTAGGTTAATGGGATGGTGCCCCAGTTCAAGGCAGGGAAGATCTTAGGGCTCAAAGAGCACTTACAAAAATAATTACATTAACCTCCCTCCAAAGACACTAGCGGGGCTCGAACCCAGGACCTTTCGGATTCAAGACCTGTCTTTTTACCACTAGACCAAGCCTTTGGAGTTGAGTTGTGGACAATATATGTTTGGTTATATATGTGTTGTTTTTATTATTACGCAACTAGTTATATGCATTTAATGCATGTTCTGTTTTTGTTATTGGTGTAGTTTGCAACCTGGGTAGCGAACTATGGGGGGGTTCGCAGCTTAAGCAGCGAAATATATTGGAACAGACATAATTTTGTTTTATTTTACAAAATGAAATAAATTAATTGCTTTACACTATACATGCCAGATTCCAAAATTTCGATCATGACATGAATGTCCATTTGAAAGAAATGGTCAGACAATCCGTCTATCCGGAGACAACGTCGATGTGTCCACCTTCCAACCAAGTGAAATGTAAAGGTGCACCAAAGGATTGGTCGAAAAGACAAAGATATACTCGGGAAGAAATGTCTACAAAGCGTTCTCCTTCTTTTGTTGAGCATGTGGAGTCTCAATGTTTCGATGCAGCACAAAAAAGTGCAAGAAAAACAACCAAGTCTCTGAATCCGACATTGAAAGACTCTTGGCCCAACTTGAACGAGTTGCCTCTCTTCATGCACCAGTACTTTGATAATATCATCAGTGTGGCAAGTGACAAACACTGTGGATTTCGTGATGTTAATGGTCTACTCGAAGATTCCGTTGATTCTTACAATTTGGCCCGCCTTGATTCGTCCATTTAATTGAAGCATAAAAGAGAAAGATATTTACATGTTTTTGGTAGTGAAGAAAGATTCCAGCAAATTCAACACGCTTTGGTTCCTGGACCTGCCGGTGGGCCACCTAAGGATAAATGGATGATGATGTCAGACATGCCTTTTTTAGTGGCCCAAAAGTACAACACTAGAGTTGTCTTATTATCTCGTCGCGGATATTCGAAAACGTATTTTTCGTTAGAGGACGAGCCTCCGAATAAAGACAAACTAATATGCCTCGGGTGGGTGAACAAAGACCATTTCATGCAGATACACTTGAAGTTGGGCAGTCCAATACCCAGTGGCGGAACCAGGGAGTGGCTGGTGGTGGCCGCAGCCACCTCGAAAAAATAATAAATTACTAGAATATCCATAGTATTTTTAAAAAAAAAAAATACAAATATACATTATATATATCTGTTTGTGAAAAATACATCAAATATGAAGGTTAGGCCAAGTGGTTTGTGTGCGCGCCCCCAACCTTGAGGTTCCGAGTTCAATTCTTGTAGGGTGCGATTTTTATGGCTTAATTTTGCAATTAAAGGATATTTTAAAAATGCACAATTATTTTTTAATAATCAACTTTGTGGGATTGTTTGTCCAAACTCAATTATTGATTTTTCCTTAAAAAACTAATTTTCATGAATCATATGTATTTAATAATAAAAAAATGCACAATTTCTTTTTTTTTCTTTTAAAAAACACACAACTACTTCCTAATAATCAACTTTGTTAGAGTATTTATCAAAACTCAATTATTGATTATTTCAAACCTAGCACGCATATAAAAAATTAAAGTATTATTCTAAAGTATGTAATTTGTTTTATTAATAATCAATTTTTTTTATACACGATATAATTTTCTTATTTAAATTATATACTTGTTTTAGCGGTCCCCTCGAAAATAAAATCCTGGTTCCGCCACTGCCAATACCTCACACTAGTCAGATGTGGGGTCAATACCATTTGAAATGCGCTAAACATTAGCCCGATAGATATGCGTCTCAAATGGAAACTCTACAACAATTTACACCGTGCTCATGATGAAATTGTGGTTGAAGATGAAAAAAAATCTCAACGTCCCTAAGGTGGTTGTAGACGTTGAAGATAGTTTTATGGTTGAACCGGTGGATCTATCTAAGAATGATTAGATTAGTTTAGTTTAGAAGTGTGATGACTCTACATCAGTACTATGTTAACCACATTTTGAAGCTTATTTAGGTAGTATTTACTGTGTTTTCCGCAAGAAATAAAGAGAAAAAGAATCATTACAAGACTGTTTGGAGCACAAGAAACAAAAGAAAAAAGGATAAAAAATATATATTTAGCGCGCGGCCCAGGCCCGGTACCCTAGTTCTATAAATTTAGATTTTCTCCTCATTCTAAAACAGTTCGTGACGGCGAGAAAAAGGCGATTCTTGAGAGCAAGTCAGAGTCAAGTTTTCCTTATTTTGTAATGAATTCTTCTACTCTATTTATTGTTTATGCATTAATTATGAGTAACTAAACTTCATTGATTGGGTCCATGGGGATTCCAATTGCTATTGTTCTTGAACCATGTGATTTCATATGATGTTTTAATGAATTACGAAGTTAGTTTCAGTGAATTATTCTTTGTTCTTAATGCTTTACATTCTTTGGCCAATTGTGTGATGATTCTAATTGTTTGTTTGCTAAGAGATTAGAAATAAATTAATCGACCTAGGAATAATTATTCAATTAACCTTCGCTTAAGGCTTTGTTTGGATGATAAGAGAAAGTTAAAGGAAAGAAAGTAAGAGGAAAGATTGTTAAAGGAAAGAAAGTGAGAGGAAAATGAATAGAAAGTGAGAAGATTATTTGATTGTTTGGTTGAAGTGAAAATGGAAGGAAAGATAGAAACATATTTAAGTAAATGACTAAAATATCCTTATATATAAAATGATTTTTTTTTATTTGGTTTTTTTAGTACAAATATATTAAATAATCTTATTCAAAATATAAAATTATGCAGCAGTTATTTTGTTTATAAAAGCAATTAGTATAAGTTTTGATGCACTCTGTAGAGCAAAAGACCACCATCATTGTGTTTAATTTTTAATTATTTTTTCATGTCAGCGATGGAGGGTATTTATGTAATTTTGGCCAAAATGAGAGCATTCTCATGCTTTCCGTCCAATATAGGGTGGAAACATTTCCAATGTGGGTCCCAACAAAATTTATCCTTCCTCCCCTTTTTAAGATAGTACCAAACGATGGAAGGATTGCCAATCCTCTTACTTTCTCTCCTCCCTCAATCTTTCCTTCTACTTTCATGCAAAACAAACAGACCATAAGAGATTTTGGTTTGTTAATTGAGAATTCTTAGATTAACGTGCGAAAACCTCAATTGATCATAAGTTACCTAAGAGATTAGGGGTGTGTGATCAAGGGAGAGGGTTATGTACCAAGAGATTGTGCATAGCTATTTTGTTAATCGAATCGTGGAACTATACTTGTAATTCGTTAATGCGCGTGTACCACCAAGACATAGTAATTGGATGAACCGAACGACCCAATCGCTTTCTCATCTTTAAGTCAAAACCTAATTTCTTGCCGTTATATGTTTCTAAACCAAAGTCTGAAAAACTCCCCCCTTTATTTAATTGCAACTTTACTCTCGCGTGACTTCAATTGCTTGTGTTTGATTCCAAACAATCTCCGCGGAACGATACAAATTAATACTTACTTTGGCACTTCGTCAAAGTGTAAAACGTCAAAGTAAACACTCTAACCACTTTTGCTTTATTTTTTTATGAAAAATGGTTATAGTACATTTTGTAATTAATCACTCATATTATAATATATACGAAGTGATATTTTGCTATTATCTATTATTTGTTTTACATTAAATCAACTTCCTTAAAAAAAAAATTTAAAAAAAAAAAAAAAAATCAATTTCATTCATTTTTTTATTACAACCATAAACATAGATACATTAGATAGAAATAATACATTCGTAGCCTCCTAATCCCGGGGTAAAAAGAAATCAGAGAGGGAAAAATTAAATAAAAATAATAGAATATCAACCCCTAAATTGGGGAAAAAGTAAATTCGGGATGAGTGCAAAAGGAAACTAGGACGGGTAGGAAAAAATAATACATTCTGTAGCATCCGATTTAATTTTACCACCTACCTGTCTGGTAGCATGAGACAATTCCATTTGTGTATATGAGAGTCCCATTTGTGTGGTCCCAATTGCAAGCTAGGTAGAACTCATTTGGGTTAATCATATTGATCCTAATGGAGACACAAAAATCTCCGTGGATTAACATATTGATCTCAACCATTGTGAGTAAACATCCGGTAAGATTAATATGGTTAACCCACGAGGGACCATGCGACCAATAGAAACCAAAAAGTACCATAAATTAGATACAAAATAAATATTAAAAAAAACTAAAAAACTATAAAAAGAAAAAAATGAAAATTGTGTGAGAAAGAGGGAAAGAAGAGAATGGTAAAAAAATTGGCACAAATGTTGCCTATTTATAGAATTCTTGATGAACTCTAATTAGCTAGTGCATTGTCACTGCCAAACACGTGGCCAATCACATTTGGCCACGTGTCATCCACTTTTGATTGCCTGGGGACTGATTTTTTTGACTGCCGACTAGTTCGCTATGTAGACAGCGAACGTTTCGTCCAAATAGTCCGCTACATAGACGGCGAACGATGTTTTACCAATTTTATCAAATTCGCTGGCCAAGTAGTGAGAAGGGTAAAAGTGAAAACTCGGGAGGTTAAAAAGAGAGTTGGGGGTGCGAAAAAGTAAATCTCCTAAAATTAATATAACCTCTGTTGTCACATTTAAGATGTTTATGTATGTTTATTTCATAGCAACACCTTAAATGTTGCCATAGGAGTTGGAAATGAATCAATTCCAATAGGGCTTGATATTGTCTATTTCAAAGTGACATATCAGTTCATACCACCAAAATTAAATTACATTATTTACACCAAAAAGTTCCAAGAGGTATAATTAAACTCAAATTTCAAGTTTGTAATGAAAATTTCTAAAATAATTGGACTTCCATAAGCAAGCTGGCTTGTTAATAAGTACTTTTGTTCCTTTGCTGCAGTTCCTGCTGCTATTACAAGCTTTATATATGAAAACGTTCCTGTATAAGGTAGTATTATATATTATAGTACTTACAAGTACATTTTTATAAATCCACCCAAGAAAAAGAAACAGAATGAATATACCAATTTTACATGCATAGGGTAATGAAAAAATCTCACATTTAGTATGAACTTTTTTCTGCCTAACTTCTAACTTCATATAACAGAGCACATTAACCATATAATTGTGTATTATGACAAGTCAATTCATGTGAAACATTTGCATGTTCATGTCAATGCACATATTTTGTCACTAAATTTTAAAATAGCATATATGATAATTTCACTATTTTAAACCAAAACTGAATGAAGATATATATATATATATATATATATATATATATATTTCATTCATTACCTTTGATTAGCTTGTTGAATCCTTTTCTTTCTTCATAATCATATGAATAGCTTTAGACTTATCCTCTTCAACCATCTCCCTAAGTATATTATCTTCAATCTTCTCTGCTTGCCATTTTGAAGGATCTTCCACAAATTCCTCACTGAAAATCATGCAAGAAATCCACTCTTTCCAACTAGTTCTTCTATGCTTATCTTCCTCCATCGACCCCGTTGTCAATAACTGATACACATAAACCATTTTTTGCTGACCCGGACGAAAAGCGCGTGCAATAGCTTGCTTTGTTTTCGAAGGATTCCACTCAGAGTCCAAAAAAATCACTCTAGAAGCTGCTGTTAAACTAATCCCTTCAGCACATGCATTGATTGAAGCAAGAAGTATCTTTGAACTGCCGCGGAGATCTTCGAATTTATCTATCACTTTACCCCTTTCAAATAAATCTAGTTCACCAGTTAGTAACAGAATCTCTTTACCATTTTGCCACTGAAAATACTTTTCAAATAACTCTATAAAAAACCTCACTGGTGCAAGGTTGTGACAAAAGATAAGAACCTTTTCCTTGTTCACTACACGTGAGACTAGGCTCAGAACAAATCTCACTTTGGAACCTTTTCTCAAATCAAACTTCAACGCTTCTAGTTTCTCCAATTCTTCC
Organism: Trifolium fragiferum; assembly: GCA_954870985.1. Lineage (NCBI taxonomy): Eukaryota > Viridiplantae > Streptophyta > Magnoliopsida > Fabales > Fabaceae > Trifolium > Trifolium fragiferum. Next base: position 20,968,367 of record OX940794.1, read on the forward strand.
TCGGCGAAAAACTTAGTTGCACATGTTGCTGCTGTTTTGATCAACCATGGATGTATCGATGCGAGTGTTATCAAAAGATCAACCTCAAGAGGGTAACCTGTGCACTCAGCCATTTTGTTCTGAAGTTTCTGTACAATCTCATGTTGTTCATCGGACGTATTCATCAGCAATGTATAGATTTGTAACCCAGGAAGAGTATCAGAAGAATTTCCACTGTTATAAACATCGATAAAACTTGATGCAAGTTTTTTCAGCACAAATAGACCCTGCATCTTCTCCTCATCAATGTCTGAGTAAATTTTCTTTTCAATGTTGTTCAAGAAGAATTTCCGCGCGCGCGCCTCGAGCAAATGACGTGCTTTCTTGGATACTTTGCCTCTCCTTCGGTATTTAGAATCCAACTCTTGTAGAACTTCGTGGACAAATTTCGGTCTAGCTAAACAAAGTGTGTTGAAATATTCACAGAAATTGTTCTGGAACAATGTTCCAGAAAGTAATATTCTCAATTCTGTTGGAAGTTTCATCAAACATTTCCTCAACCTCGATTTAGTGCTTCTAGGATTGTGTCCTTCATCAAGTATCAAGATTCCGGGGCTTTCTTTCAATGCTTTAACCATGTATTTTCTGTGTGGAAATTTTGTATCTTCTGATCGCATTAATGTTAAAAATGAAGTATAACCCATGACAAGAACACTCGGGTGCGAATTCCATTTTTGTATCTTGCTAAGACAATCCAAAACATGTTTGACATCAGTAGAAGGTCTTGGTACTCCAGGAAGAACCAATGAATTTGGTGTCGTCGAACCTTTCCAAGTTTGACGGCCGTGGATAAGATACACCGGAACAGGAGACTTCCATTTTTTGAACTCTTTGCGCCACGTGTAGAGTGTGGTTTTCGGAGCAAGGACTAAAGGTCTCTTCCCTGGAAATAACTTCAAGTAACTTACAAGAAAAGAAATAATGAGAAAGGTTTTTCCAGCTCCAGGAGCATGTGATATAACACAACCACCATTTGTTTTCGATTTTTCTTTCATGAGTGATGGTTCCATAGTGCCAGCAATGTTTCGCCAAAGAAATTCAAAACCCTTTTTCTGGTGTGCATGCATTTTTTCTTTCAGTTCTGGAATCAATTCCCAAACATTATCAATTTCTTTAGATATTGGTTCATCAGGATCAGTAGCATGAGTTGAGAACAAATCATTATTAACAACTTCGTCAACTTTTTGCTCTGATTTATGTTCCTTATCTTCTTCAATGCATTGTTTCTCCTTTCTGTATCGTCTCGGACTTTCAATCTATCATCATATATATAAATTAAGTTATACATTTTGTACTATATAGCGTATCACAGAACATTATTAATTTATTCAAATTTTACTATGCTATAGCCGCTATATAACAACATTGTAGTAGAGAGAGCATATCATAACTAAATTTAAATGGACTTACAACATGTTCAGAAATATGTCGAATCTCGGTTTTTACAAATCCGCATCGAAGGCAGTATATTCCAATTTGTTCATCCAATTTATAATCATGTTCACAAATCTCCGTGGATTCTTTCTTGGAATCAGCTAAAACCTCAACATTCGAACCCTGCGATGATATAGAATAGTTGAACTGAATCAGCCTTAGAAAAGAAGAATATCATTTACTGTCAGTCAAAAAATTTGTACATGGTCAATCAATCATAATTGTCAAATCGTTAAAAATATTTGACTTCAACCGTAACTAACTACTTTTGCAGTCACACATATAATTAGTTAAAATTTATTGACAACGAAAAACTTTTTGCACCGATAGTATATCAACATTAAACTAAAAAACAAGCAATTGTCACATACCTCAGTTCCATCAAGAAGATTACATGATATCAAAGCTGTATCCATTTCGTCCCACAAGCCAGCTAAATCATCAGGATCTTCTTCATCATCCTCGATTTTCGATACATTTTCTTCAACCTTCTGCTCCAACTTGCTTGTTTCTTCATTAATAGTTGGCTCTTCTTCAGTTGGTAGACTATCAAAATTCTTCATGTAAGTATCTATCATTTCCTTGCAGGCGTCAACATTTAACGATCTACCGCCTTTATGATCTTGTTCGTCATGAACATGTTCTCTGCTTGTAAAAATGGAATGATATCTTTTTGTTTGAAATCCTTTGTTGAAATGTATCCCTTCCCATTTGCTTTCAAAATCCATATCATCTGAATCATGAAATCGCTTCCTCTTAAGCTTCTCTATGCCGAAAGTATAATAATCCCCCAAAGAAACTCTATCATCAATTTCTGCATCATTTGACATTGTAGTCTGAATACTGCAGGGGTCCAAATTCAACTCATCAGCACCATTAACCTTTACATCAATCTTACCATCATCCTCTTCTGAATCTGAAGAGTTTTCATCATCTATTACATAATTTGGTTTCTTATACGGCCACATTCGAAAATTTCCAACCTCCAACTTCTCAACATCATAGCCTACATAACGTTCGGGTTGTACAGTCCTACGTTTCGAACGTCGCAAGTCTTCCATTTCAACAGATGGAACTAATGACGCTTCATCTTCTTTACCATCATAATCATGAAACAAATCAAATTCAGAAACAATTGGAAATACTGATCCATCTTTTGATTTGAAATTCATAGCATCTATAAGAAAAGGACTAACAATATCAGTATCATTTCCCTTAACTTGATACACAATCTTGTTTTGAGCAGAACTTATCCGAAATGAAACCTTCTTTAAAAAAGATGCAGTAACGAACCACGAAAGATCGGATAAAAATTTCCCAAAGAGTAATCTAGATTGTGATAGTGATGAACAATCTTCTGATGAATCCCATCTATAAGGCTTAACTTCAATATTGTCATTCTTTTTCAACAAGTCATCACAAGTATTATGTTGAAGCCTTTGGAGAATGTAAATTTGACCTATTTCGATTGCATTAACCTCTTTATCAAGAGTTTTTAACTCTGTACCGAGTGAACCTTGATCATCATACAAGTTTACGTAAAATTGACACGAACATTGATCAGATTCATGAGGTTGTCTATGTATAGATTTTATTCTTGCATCCATAGACATCTACAATTTATCACCAAAAAAAATCAAGCCAAGTGATTGGTAAATCAACGTCAAGCAATTAAACATCTATCAACGATGATTAGTCTCGAGTGGTTAATCAGCTTCATTTAAGGACAAATTATTCAGGAGAAGCCTGAAATCTAAAAATCCTTGTCCAGATTACCAGGAACATTCTCCTAGGAACCGGACGGTTTAGAGTTCAGACCAAAAAACGTCATGAAATTAAAGATCGGTCAACGAAAAAATGCATACAGACACAAATTTTCTGCATAAACACATGTAAATTAGTTATATTAAAACAATGAACTTACTGGAATAGGACCAAATTGATCTGGATTATCTTTGTAGCAATAGCCCAATAGCATTGATATGTCAATTCCAGGTCTTAAAAAGTCGGAGCAATCAGATGAAGTAGCTTTTCTTGATTTTATACGAATATCTGATGATAAAGGGCTCTGAATTTGTTGAGTATCCATGAAATGTAAGGTAGTTTTTCCGGACTCGATTTTTATGAGTTCTACTGGTTGCCATGAGCCATTCAATACTGTTTCAAATGCTGTTTTGAAAGAAGAATAATAGGAAGTAAATATATACTATAGATAATAATTAATCAATGTGAACATGTAGTTATGGTAAGTTATAATGTGGGTAACTAGCTAGACAGTAAGCACAGCAGAAAATAAATAGCCATTCTATTTAATTACATTGATCAGAATGAAAGTAAACCTGAGAAATTCAATACATAATGATATTCAAAACTATAGTTAATGTGTTATTGGTTGATTTTGGTTACCAATAGATTATGAAGTACTCCCTCCGGCCTTAATTACAATCAAAAATCATTTTTTAAATACATTCAATAACTAATGTATCATGTAGACCAAATACATTAGTTATTGAATGTATCTAAAAAATGATTTTTGCTTATAATTAAGGCCGGAGGGAGTACTTATATCCTAACTATGTTTTTCTTTTGACAGAAACATCCTAACTTTTTTTTTATAGGCAAATGTTAGTTGTTTGTTAGTACATATTGTTAGAGGAAAGGGCGAAATGTTAGTTGTTTGTTAGTACATATTGTTAGAGGAAAGGGCAAAATGTTAGTAGTTAGGGATCGAGACCTAGACCTTTTTATTCTTAACTCTCCTTTTACGTCTCAAACTTTTACCACTGAGCTATACCCTAGCGGACAGTAATATCCTAACTATGTTTTTTTGAAGCAAATATCCTAACTATGTTAACACTCATTAAAAGTGCAAAGTCATCATTAATTCATTACAAATTGAAAAATGTTATTTGAACACCAACTTTCAAACAAAAATACGACAACCTACGTATTGTGCCATTTTTTTATTTTTTTAATACGTTTTACACGTTTTGACAATCATGCATAGAGAGAGGCATAATACAGATGTCATATTTTTGTCTATAGTAAGTTGTTCATTGTCGACATTTCGGCAAAAGAAACAATAATCCGCAATACTCCAAAAACATATTAAAAAAGAAAAAATCATGAAAATATGGAGATACATAAACACAACTCACAAGAGAAATCAACAAATGTTAGCAAAATCTAACATTGGATTAAATCGTGATAATGGATAATTCATTGATCATCATCTAATGAATGTATTAAATATGATGATTTTCAATGTATTATATTTTTGGTACAATGATGATTTTGAATATTATTATTGAGTTGAGAGACAATCTATTCAATATTACAAAATCAAAACTGTAATAAGAGAGAAGACTATACGATAATCATCATTGAATGGATGCTTCCACTGATGCAATTTTCTTTTTCTCGGCGCCATTGGATGGAATTCAATTTACAGGCTACTAATGGAACAGCAGATCAATCATGCAAAGTCTTCAGTAGTTGATTAGTCTGCAAAAATATAAAAATGAAAAACTTCAACTTAAAGATTTTTTATGAACAGCTAAATATAATAATCATCATCTATAACACACAGGAATCAAAAGGAAGGCAAAAACACAACTAAAGAACACAATACACAAACAACTAAGAGCTAGCAAAATACAACCAGAAAAAATCCCTTTAAGCATTCCTTAATTGTGGCCGCAGTATTCCTGATGCGGTAGCCTAGCTTCCACAACCGCATCGTAATTGCAGTGTGATTTTCTTCATAACCGCATCAGAAGCCACATCAAACAATTTTGGCCATGTTTTTTCAAATTTTCTCACAGGAAATAAAACTTATGAACTTCAAATCCTAATTTGCGTTGTGTTGCCTAGGTGCAGGGACTCTATCGGTACCCGATACGGATACCGGGACGGGGTACGACATTTTTTGAAAAACTAATGAACATATATGGTTATAAATTAAGGTATGGATATGTAACAAGTACTGATACGGGTACGTGCTCGGTACTCTCCCTCAAATGGAGTACCCGTGCATCATAAATCTAATGAAAAATCCAACTTTTAACAATATTTTGCAAACTATAAGACTGTAATGGTGAATAATAGTGTAATAATTTTATATAGTTTGTGAAATTTTAAAATGATTTTAAGTCACAATAGTTGTGTTGTGCACTCGCAACAATGCTAAACCCCTTCCTTTGCTCGATTTTGGTCTTAGCCGCAACTAGCAAAAATGAGTTAGAATTCCATCTCCCTATTAACATGTAAATAGTAAATACACTTTTTTTAGAATCCGTAATCCATGTTCATATATCGATGATCCTACCCTAGATGAAATTAAAAATAAAGAACAACTCGCACGTAATATCTCTAAAAAAAAAAAAACTTGACGACGACGTGAACATAAATAAAGGATTCTTTACCTAAGAGATCAAATAAGTGTCATTTTGCAGAAGTAAGACATATACTAATCTCATATATGAAGATCAGCAACAAAGCATATAATGAAGGGTGCAACACGGTGAAAGAGAAAAAGTTAGTGTGGAAAACAAAAAATGATGGCAAGTAAGGTTGATGACTACTGTATTTTATTTTACTAACGTTGTTGACTATGAAGTGAAGAAAACATGAGAAGGGTTTAAAAGTGTGTTAAATTCCTTGCGGAATCATAGGAGAGAGTTGAGAAAATTCATTTTAGAATGCATAAATGATGCAGGTTCGGATACTTCGGAATTCTCTGCCTTTTAGGCCGAAAAGGTAGGCTGCTTTCCAGTAATTTCGTCCATCGGATTAATCGGCTGAACCACAGTAGTGCCACGTTTCCAGTTCTATCTTATTCTGCAAGCAAAAAGATCCATATGAATATGATGATGACATAATCCACTAAATATAGCATTGAAAATCTTGTTACACAACATTAAGATATTCAAAGTGAGTACAATTTAAAAATACTAGAATTGTTGGAATACATGAACTTTTGAAGACTCTTTAATTTTGCTGGTGTAGAAGTATGCCCAACCGTTCACCTGAAGAAGTATCTCTTGTCAAAAAAACTACTTTATTATGATTCGCCTTTAATTATTTTGGTGGTTTTAATTTTATTTGGAAAGAGAAAGTGTGTGAAAAAATAGGAATTTATTGGTGGAATAAAATTAGGGTATAATATTTTTAATCTTTAATCTTTAATATAATAAAACGAGAGCAACTAGAGCACCCTAAACCCTAACCCTAATATGAATGATCTAGATTTTGACACGTTAAAAAATATATTATATCAACGGCTACGATAAAAACTTGAATACTATGTTGCCACATCAATTAATGAATGTGACACGTCATGTGTTTAAAAACACAATAAAGTGATCTTTATAATAATTCATTGTTAACTATTAAACATTATGGAACACATCTTTGTAAATCACATTTTCAGTTGTATTTGAATCTTCACCTTCATCGTCGTATTATTATCTTTAACTCTTTTCTTGGTATACCCCTTGATAATGCAACATATAATTCTCAAGCTTCAACCAGTAATTGTTAACAAAACAACTCGACAAAAAGATAAATTTGTGAAAATATTAGGTGAAATAAAATCAAAAAAATTATGGTCAATCAATGGTTTAAAAAAATAAATTTGTTTAAATACTGAAAAATTGAGTAAGAATAAAACATAAGTTGTTTCACACTCTTTATCTTATGGTTGGCTTCAACAAATTGAATAAAACATTCTATTTAACTTTAAAACTATCGAGGAATATTCTATATTGGTTTCAACCACCATGTTTAATGTCTGCAATCAACGAATTCATGAATTAACGAATTTATGGACAAAAATATATTAAGATTAAACTAATAAATAAGAACAAAACACAACAAATTATATTAGATACATTCAAACATTTTTCCTCTCAAATAAGAAGAAACGTGTTAACTTTTATATTCCTCAAGAAAAAAATATCCAAAATTTTTATGAATCTTAAATTTTGACCATGAAATTAAATTGAAAATATGAAAGCAACAATAGAAAAAAAAAATGAAATAATAACCAAATTGATACATAACACAAAAAACAAAAAAAATCAGAATTCAAACACCTAAAAATATTCACAGGAGTACATACCTTTAGAGAACCACAAAGCAAAACCTGCATCCAATATAAAATATATGAAACTTAAGAAAAATAAAATTTAATTTTTTTTTCTTAAATGGAAGAATATATACGAATTATTATGAAACACTACAAACAACAACAAAAAAGAGATGAAATCTATACCTATTGAAATAAAAATCAAATTAAAAAAGAATAGAGAATTAATATGGAACACTACAAACTATAATCAGAATTTAAATACCTAAAATATATATAGCAATCCATACCTTTATGGAACCCCAAAGTCAAATCTGCATCAAATAAAAAAATATAAATATGTGAGAAAAAGTAAAAATAGATGCATAATTTAAGGCTATACTTAATATGAAAGATACACTCTTGGGAGAAAGAAATAAAACGGTTTCTATTTATCGTAAAAGACGCGTAATTTAAGACTATAAATAAAATCGATTCCATAGAGTATATCCAATCATCAAATGAAAGCATATAATTAGGGATTAGTAGGTAACAAAATTAGGGAATGGTGTAAAATTATTTTATACACACATCCAATCATATATTGACACATCATGTATTGTGTTTTTAAACACATGACGTGTCACATTCATTAATTGATGTGACAACATATTATTCAAGTTTTATCGTAGTCGTTGATATAATATTTTTTTTCACGTGTCAAAATCTAGACCATTCATATTAGGGTTAGGGTTTACGGTGCCTCTAGTTACTCTCGTTTTATTATATTAATTAATTAATTAATTAATAAAGATTATAGCCTTAAATTATGTATCTATTTTCACTTTTTCTCACATATTTACTTTTTTTTTTATTTGATGCAGATTTGACTTTGGAGTTCTATAAAGGTATGGATTGCCATAAATATATTAGGTGTTTAAATTCTGATTATAGTTTGTAGTGTTCCATATTAATTATCTATTCTTTTTTAATTTGATTTTTATTTCAATAGGTATGGATTCCATTTTTTTTTGTTCGTAGTGTTTCATATTAATTCTGATTCTTCCATTTAAGAAAAAAATTGGGTTTTATTTTTCTTAAGTTTCATATATTTTCTATTGGATGCAGGTTTTGCTTTGGGGTTCTATAAAGGTATGTACTCCTATGAATATTTGTAGGTGTTTGAATTCTGATTTTTTTTTGGTTATATGTATCAATTTGATTATTATTCATGTTTTTTCTATTGTTGCTTTCATATTTTTAATTTAATTTCATGGTCAAAATTTAAGATTTATAAAAATTTTGCATATTTTTTTTCCTTAAGGAATATAAAAGTTAACATGTTTCTTCTTATTTGAGAGGAAAAAAGTTTGAATGTATCTAATATAATTTGTTGTGTTTTGTTCTTATTTATCAGTTTAATCTTAATATATTTTTGTCCATAAATTCGTTGATTCATCAATTCGTTGATTGCAGACATTAAGCATGATTGTTGAAACCAATATAGAATCCTCGATAGTTTTGAAGTTAAATAGAATGCTTTATTCAATTTGTTGAACCCAACCATAAGGTAGAGAGTGTGTTAAACAAATTTATCTTTTTAAACCATTGACTGACCATAATTTTATTGATTTTATTTCGTCTAATATTTTCAAAAATTTATCTTTTTGTCGAGATGTTTTGTCAACAATTACGGGTTGAAGCTTGAGAATTTTATGTTATATTATCAAGGGTTACACCAAGAAAAGAGTTAAAGGTAGTAATACCGACGATGAAGGCGAAGATTCAAATACAACAGAAAATGCGGTTTACAAAGATGTATTCCATAATGTTCAATAGTTAACGATGAATTATTATAAAGATCACTTTATTTGTTTTTAATGTAATTTTATCATTATTTTTATGATTTTAATTATTCATTGTTGTTTTATATGTACTGCATACTTTTAGTTCCAATTTATCTATATATTCATAAATTTTTTATTTCCAATTTTTTACTACAAAAAATTAAACTATACATATAATATTCTACAAAATTCGTGCATCGCACGGGTAGTAGTCTAGTATTTCAAAAAAGAAAAAGGTATAATAGGAAAATAAGAAATACACTTTCTTATGCTCGTACTGTTCAGGCGCCGACACCTCCTTTTCCGGCCGTTATTGTGCTCTTCGTCGGAGTTTCCGTCTTGAGCTTTGCCAGTTTCCTCCTCTTATGGTCGTTGTTTCTGCTTCGTCGGTTTCATCCTCTCATGTCTTTGTGCTCCGCCGGAATGGTCTGGTTCGTTTTCGTCTCTGGCACCGATTTTCGTGTTCGCCGGCGTGATTTTCTGGTCTTGTGTTGGGATCAAGTTGTGTTGGTCCTGTTTCGGGTTTTGACTGCTTTGGTTTGGGTGGAGGCGTGGGTGGAGCACTTGCTCTGTTTCGACTCCAGGTGCGGCTGTGTCACGGTTGGAGGAGGTGTGTTGAGGTGGTTGCGATGGGTGGGTGTCGGTGTTGTGTTGGGGTGGGGAGGTCGGAGGTGTTGTTGGTGAGGTTAGGGTGTTGTTGCGCCGGCGGCTTGGGTTGTCTGCGTCGGTGGTTGGGTTTTTGCAGTGGTGGCCGACACTTTGGTCTGGTCGTGGTGGTGGTTCTTGGTGGCCATGGTGGTTTGGTGCATTTTGTTTTGGCTTCAGCGGTGGCTTCTGTCACGGTGAAGGTGGTGAGGTGTTGTGGTACCGTTTGGGTTTGAGTTGGCTTTGGTGGTTCTGTCCTGTTGTGCTCGAAAGAGTTAGGCGCGTAAACACTCTGTGTTGACGGTAGTTGTTGTTTTATCGCACTTACAAGATATTTTGGGGTTGGTGAGGTGTTGTTTTAGTGACTTTTAGTGCATGGGTGTGTGGTTGATGATGTGTGTAAGGTTATCCTCTGTTACTTGATTCTCTCACCGTTTTCCAAGTCTGCTGAGATTTGTAGGATTCTATGAGTCTTTGATGGTGTCCAAATCTTTTGAGATTTGTAGGTTTCAAGCTATTTGGGCAACCTCTACCACACTTGTATTGACTATTTTAGAGGTGGTTTGCAAGCTGAGACGTATCCGCCTAAGCATTACTTCTACTGGTGTCCCTTCAACTTCTGACTTAAGGAGCTGCCTTTTAGATCACTGATGGGCCAGTTAATTTTGATTCGAGACTAGAAGTTAGTGTATAGAGGTTTCATTTTGGGTTCGAGTAGAGGGCCTCTGATAGTCGGGGAGTTTAGGCGTTGTTTGTTTTGGTGTTATCATTGGTGTTCTGCATATATACGACGCCTTTGTTTGTAGCCCTCCTTTTCTGGTCTCTGTTCATTTTGTACCGAGATCATATATATATATATATATTGTTAAAAAAAACTTAATAATATAATAAAGTTATTTTGGAGTTTGTACGTAGTCAATATTTTTAAAAGTATAAATCAAAATCTTTGATATATGAAAATCTTCTTAAGTTTAAAATAATTTTCAATAAACAAAGAGATCTCCCACTTTTTCTTTGTGCAAAGAAAATTTAGATGAATATGAACTAAAACACTAATAATGCTTACACGCCATTTGAATGAGCACAAGAACATATAAACAGACAACTATCCCAATAATTTATAATTTGCACGCATGCTGCATATTATCCAAAAACTTAAATATGTATAAAGCATGAACTATTGGCATGAAATTCAATCAAAACACCAAAATTAAAATTAGAAATTAGCAGACAAAAATCTTAAAGTATTAAATTTTTTTATTAACATGGATTAAAGTAACAGCACTGCTATATGCAGCGAAGGATTTATCTCGAAACATTCACGAGCGCCTTTTGTTTTTTGGAAGCATCCCGACCAATTTTCTTAATAACAAATTGTTAACAATTTTTATGCTGTAAATTGTAATACCTTAAAAATTAATAAAAAAAAATATAAGTTGCACCTACCCCATCACTTCATACATATATTTTTCAGCGCAACATGAATTGAAAATAGTACAATGAAGTAGCAACAAGAAGTTCCAGAAAAAACCAGAATATCTTGTCTAAACCTCTCACTAGAAAAAAAACACAAGCTTCCTTGTTGCTATCAATAATACACACATTCATAAACATTGCCAAATCACTTAATCTTGTATATGGTAGTTTCTAGAATTTTTTTTTTTTTTGTTTTTAATCAGGTATTTTTTGGAACTTAAACACAATATTTAGTGCTTAATAAGTTGAAAAAATATATTGACAATTGACAAAATAACCAACAAACAACAGCAAATCAGAGCAAATCAGAGAAAATCTCAATTCAATTTGCAATCGACAACTTGCAATCGACAACTTGCAATCGAGAACGGTGACGACGGACAACAACAAAGGAACGGCCATGACGAAGGACAAAAAACACACATAGTGGATGCAAAGCACGATCCAAAGCGAATGGAACGAAGTTGCAACGGCCACAAAACCATATCTGAGAGCGGTGGTGAACGGTTGTGATTTGTTTTGAGAAAGGTTTGGCACAGTGAGTTGGAATTTGGGAGAGATGAAGATAAAAGTAAAGAAAGAGATGCATAAAAAAAAAAAAGCGGTGCATAACAAAGATGAGGAAAGAGAGAGCATTAAAACTCTTTACACGTCATTCGCATATCTTTCGTGAGTTTTCTCTCGCGACATTCAGCATTTCCCTTAAAGTAAAGGTATTAATGTTCTTCTTTTGGTACCTAGTTTAAATGAAATGTAAAGAAGCTTAGTAATGCATCAAAACTAGATGGTAAAGTAACTTCTTGAAAAATATCTAACATCAAAGTCGTATGATTTTAAGCTTCATGTATTAAAACAAAAGTATCAGTTTGAATAAAAAAAATTGGCTAGTTTACACACAACACATGTACACTAAACTAATTAGAGACTATATATTACAAGTCCATAATCATATTAGATATCAATCGGGTTTGTCAAAAACAAATAATTTGGGTAATATTAATATATCCAAACATATAGTATAACAACATATAGAATTGACACGGTGAAACTCATTACAAATTAAGAAAAGGTTTTTGATGAAAAAGAAAACAATTAATTGTTAGAATTTCAGAGCTCTCAATCTTGTGAAACATTTTTCATTATTTCTGTTATTCATTTTTTTCACAGTTTGTTACAAAGGAGAAGGCTCTTCATATAGAGCTTCATGCTGACAGTTAGACTAGTGCCAGCTCAGCAGTGCCAGCTCAGCAATGCCAGCTCAGCAAGGCCTAGTATCTAATCTTGTTACATTTGATTGCTCCTAATTACAATATTAAGCTATCTTATCATATCTAATTATATACACTAATATTCCCCCCTCAAACACAAGCGGTTTCAAGGCTTGGAAACACCTTGAGTTTGGTTCTGATAGTAGCATAATTTGCAGGAGACAATGGTTTTGTGAGAGGGTCTACAAGCTGATCCAAGGCAGGAACATGAAGAATGTTGAGCTTCTTTGACAATACCTTTTCTCTTACAAAGTGTATATCCAGTTCAATGTGCTTTGTTCTTGAGTGCAGCACAAGATTGTGAGCTAGAGAGACTGCACTAAGATTGTCACAGAGTAGAGTGGGAGTGTGAAAGGGAACATGAAGCTCATGGAGAAGGGACTGAATCCATAACAGCTCTGCAATTGTGTTGGCCATGCTCCCATACTCTGCCTCTGTGCTGGATCTATCAACAAGAGGTTGCTTCTTAGAGCCCCAGGAGACTAAGTTTGTGCCAAAGTATATACATGATCCAAATGTTGATCTTCCGTCATCTTGTTCAGTAGCCCAATCAACATCACTATAAGCTCTGAGAGAGAAGGGGGGACTGGATGGAGAGAGATGAATTGACAGACTTTGTTGACACTGAAAGCTGTCTGGCCTGGTCAAGGTTGCATACTGAAGAGCCCCTACTATAGACCTGTAAAGAGATGGATCATTTATGGTGTCGGTACTAAATTTACTAAGTCTGCAGCTATGTACCATGGGAGAACCAATGGGCTTGCTATTTTCCATGTTGGTCCTGCAGAGTAAATCTCTGATGTATTTAGACTGATTTAGTAACAGACCACCAGAGGGCAGATGATGAACCTCAATTCCCAGAAAATAGTCAACTTCACCCAATTGTTTGAGGGCAAATTGATTAGAGAGTTTGTGAATGAGATCATTGACTAGGTGAGGTGCAGATCCTGTAATCAATATATCATCAACATATATTAAAACATAGGTGCAGACCAAAGATTTGTCACCTGTTTCAAACCCAACAGGTTGTGACATGTAAACTTCTTCTTGCAAAACACCATTGAGAAAGGCATTGTTTATATCAATTTGCTTAACACACCAGTTGTAGGTAACAACAAGAGTGAGAATTATTCTTATTGTAACAGGTCTGATAACGGGGGAGAAGGTTTCAGTGAAGTCAAAGGCAGGAGTTTGGAGGAACCCCTTTGCCACCAGCCTAGCCTTGTATTTGTTGATAGTTCCATCAGGGTTTTCTTTGACCCTGAAAATCCATTTACACCCTATTGCTTTCCTGTGAGGAGGAAGAGGTACCAAGGACCAGGTATTATTGTTGATAAGAGCTTGATATTCATCTTGCATTGCTTTGGACCATTTTGAATCAGCCAGTGCATTTTATCAAGATGAATATGGAAATTTGGACTCATGAAACACTATATCTTTAGACACATAAATCCTGCCATTTTCATCAAGACATTTATGACCTTTGTGTTATGGTGAAACTCCCAAGTATACACATGGACTAGACCTGTATTCTAACTTGTGTTTATTGTATGGTCTAAGGTGAGGAAAGGAAAGACAGCCAAACACTTTTAATTGAGAGTAGTCAGGTTGAGTTTTGAATAAAGCAAGGTGTGGTGATTTGAACTCTGGTAAACCATTAGTGGGTAGCTTATTGATTAAGTGCACAGACTGTGTAAAGCTATGATCCCAGAATTTGATAGGTAAAGATGCTTGAGACAGTAGTGTGAGACCCGTTTCTACTACCTGCCTATTCTTCCTTTCTACTGTTCCATTTTGATGAGAAGTGTGTGGACAAGTTAGTCTATGTTGGATGCCTAGAGAGTTGAGTAGTGAAGTAAAAGGTCTAAATTCACCACCCCAATCAGATTGTAAAGCTTTGATGTTGGCTTGAAACTGGTTTTTAACATAGGCTAGAAATAGAGTAAAGGCCCTCAGAGTATCAGATTTTTTCTTTAGGAAGTAAATCCATGTGTACTATGTGTAAGTATCAACAAAGGTAACATAGTAATTATAACCATAATGTGAGGTGACTGGGGCAGGGCCCCACAGATCACAGTGAATGACATTAAAGGGGTTAGTGTAAACAGTATGAGATGAGGGACCATAAAGCTTGTGAGATTTACCAATGCAGCAAGAAGTACAAGAGTCAAAGCTATTTTTATTAGAGAAAGGTATTTTACATAGCTTGAGGACAATTTGAACAGCTTTATTGTGAGCATGGCCTAATCTTAGATGCCATTTGTGTAGCTCATCATCTAATTGTCAAGTGGACAAAGTGTTATTACACTGAACATTATTATTACAGGCAGAAAAATTAAAAGAGCTAGTACTAGGTGACTTTTTGGAAGTAGAGGCATTAGTTGAAGCAAGATGAGAGTTGGCATCAGTGTTGGTGACAAAGTTGAATGGCTTGAACTTGTATAAGCCATCAGGTCCAACAGTGCCTTCAAGGAAAGTTTCCCTAGAACCCTGGGATTTAACATAACAGTTATAAGGATGAAACTCAAACATAACATGATTATCCTATGCAAATTTGCTAACAGACAATAAATTCTTAGAGATATTTGGAACATGCAGCAATTCATTCAATTTTAGGTGCACACTTGGATTATTAGATGAGTGAATTTGTGAGTGACCTAGAGAATGAATAGACACACCTTGGCCATTGCCCATCATGACTTGATCATGCCCAGGGTAAGGAGTGCGATAAGCCAAGTTATTAGGGTTGAAGCTGAGGTGATGTGAGGCACCAGAATCTGGGTACCAAGAGGCAGAAGACATAGTTTCCATATCTGATGATGGAGCATAGTAATGTGGAAATGCAAAATGTGCACTAGGGCGTGGGTACGGATTGTAGTGTGGTGGTCGAGATTGAGGTCCTGCATTGTAATTGCGACCATTGGGTTTACCAGATGGAGGTTCATACATGTACCAGCAATCCATAGCATTGTGATTAGGCTTGGAGCAGATTTGACATTGAACCTTTTCACCATTGGAGTTAGATGATGCTCTCCCACGTCCCCTGTTCCGATCTTTTCCACGTCCTCATCCTTTAGACGCATAAGCGTTGTAGTGTTCTGTGCCTGATTCTTGATCCTGACTCTCCTCATTTGGAGTGTTTGATTTCACATCAGTGTGAGCAATGTTGGCAGATACACTTGGATTCGTTAATTCTTGCCTAAATTTGTCGAATTGTGCTTCTTGAAGTAGTAGTAGTGCTTCAACATCTTCAACCCTTGGAGTTTCAAATCTACTATACACCATCATAACGAAATAATTGAAATCTTCTGGTAGGCCTTCAAGAATTGCATCAACTTGTTCTTGTTCAGATACAATGTCACCTACAGCGATTAGAGAATTGACGATCGATTTGATCCTGAGCAAATATTCATTGACGGATCTGGCAAGCTTTTTGGTGTTCTTTAGCTCCGATCGTAACTGACGAGCTCTTGATTTGAGAACTGAGTTAAAGTAGGTATGAATTTTATCCCAAACCTCATGCGAATGTTTGCAGTTCAACACGCGTGGAAGAACGCTATCAGAGATGGTAGAAAGAAGCCATGTGAACAGTGTTTGGTCTTTGAACAGCCATTTCTGATAGTCATCAGAGTTCTTTCCTTCAAGACGATCTGCAATTGAGGCGAATTGCAGTGGAATCTCTGGATTGACGACGAACAGGTGAAGGTTATGCGCCGTGATAACATCGTTGATTTGTTGACTCCATAGTAGGAAATTCTTTTCATCTAACTTGATTGTGATAGAATGAGTAAGACCTGATTTGGACGATTCTTTACCGGTGTTAGGAAGATTGGTTGCGCCAGTGAAATTCTCATCGTTGATTTGTTCGATTGATAACGTAGCCGCCATTCTTTACGGCGAGGAAGCTTTGAGATCGGTGCAGAAGCGATCGAATTGAACCCTAAAGGCTCATTGATACCATGTTAGAATTTCAGAGCTCTCAATCTTGTGAAACATTTTTCATTATTTCTGTTATTCATTTTTTTCACAGTTTGTTACAAAGGAGAAGGCTCTTCATATAGAGCTTTATGCTGACAGTTAGACTAGTTCCAGCTCAGCAATGCCAGCTCAGCAGTGCCAGCTCAGCAAGGCCTAGTATCTAATCTTGTTTACATTTGATTGCTCCTAATTACAATATTAAGCTATCTTATCATATCTAATTATATACACTAATATTCCCCCCTCAAACACAAGGGGTTTCAAGGCTTGGAAACACCTTCGAGTTTGGTTTTGATAGTAGCATAATTTGCAGGAGACAATGGTTTTGTGAGAGGGTCTGCAAGCTGATCCAAGGTAGGAACATGAAGAATGTTGAGCTTCTTTGACAGAACCTTCTCTCTTACAAAGTGTATATCCAGTTCAATGTGCTTTGTTCTTGAGTGCAGCACATGTTTGTGAGCTAGAGAGACTGCACTAAGATTGTCACAGAGTAGAGTGGGAGTGTGAAAGGGAACATGAAGCTCATGGAGAAGGGACTAAATCCATAACAGCTCTGCAGTTTTGTTGGCCATGCTCTCATACTCTGCCTCTGTGCTGGATCTAGCAACAAGAGGTTGCTTTTTAGAGCCCCAGGAGACTAAGTTTGTGCCAAAGTATATACATGATCCAGATGTTGATCTTCTGTCATCTTGGTCAGTAGCCCAATCAACATCACTATAAGCTCTGAGAGAGAAGGGAGGACTGGATGGAGAGGGATGCAACAAGAGGCCATGAGTAACAGTACCTTCCAATTATCTAAGAATTCTCTTGACATCTTTCCAGTGTGAGTCAAGAGGCTTGGCCATGAATTGACAGACTTTGTTGACACTGAAAGCTATGTCTGGCCTGGTCAAGGTTGCATACTGAAGAGCCCCTACTATAGACCTGTAAAGAGATGGATCATTGATGGTATCGGTACCAAATTTACTAAGTCTGCAGCTATGTACCATGGGAGAACCAATGGGCTTGCTATTTTCCATGTTGGTCCTGCAGAGTAAATCTCTGATGTATTTAAACTAAGATTGCTAGAGAATAGAGATAGAGAAGATAAGAACTTTGTGTTTAGTTTAATAATTTCAATACATTTTAATTATGGTGTAAATCGCAACCACCGAATCGTTTCTAACCGCGTTGGTTTGGTTTGGATGTCTTTTTAAAAACCAACCGAATCAAACCGTATGCAATTTTATCTCGCAGTTATGATGATTTTTAGGCTCAAAACCGAACCTAACCGCACCGCGAACACCCCTACATTTATAGGACACAAACAAGTAAGTAAATGGACAAAGATAATGAATATCCACTCACTAGTAGAAATTATAGAAAAAGAAAGGAATATGGTGAACATCCACTAGCACTTATACTAATTATTCATAACAAAAACAAATTTTTTTTTAGGGATGAAAGCATATAAATTTATAGGGATGGAAATCAAAATTCACCGATGAATAAAATATATTTAATCCAATAATTTTTTATGTAGCTCTTAGTTCTACTATCTATGAAGCTCGGAAACGTGACACGATACCGATACATGAAATTTTTTAAAATTCCCGATACGATATGGCCGCGATACGTTGTTTTAAAAATAAATTTAAAATTAAATATACAAATACACAATACATAAATATAACAAAAATCGAGAAAGATAATAAATTAACATTCAAATTTCTCAAACTGAGCAAACAAATGACGATTACATATCTCAAGTTAATTAAGTACTACCCAAAAAAGATAATTATTATTATAAAAAAGAAATCATCGGTACCATCCAAAAAACACATGGTTGTCAATCCAAAAATAACATCATACTCTAACATTACTATTTAAAAGGAAACACAAATTATATCCCTATCATCTCCTTCATTTCTATCATAAAAAAAATATTATTTTCCCAATACTTCTCTAATATATGTATCAAAGAAGTATTCGATACGTATCGGTAATTATTTTTTTTAAAATAATTTTAATTGTCTGATACTCTTCGATACGAGTATCGGAAAGTATTAGACGAGTATCAGCATCAGACACGATACTTCGCCATGGGTTGAGTTATTATGCATAAGGAATATCCTTATGTATGGTGCATAAATAAATCTCCATCATGCATATTTTAGTGCATTTAATTGATTAAAAAATCCAATTAATCAAAAAAGCATTGGATGGTGAAGATTTGTTTATGCACCATGCATAAGGATATTCCTTATGCATAATAACTCTTACCCTTCGCCATTTTTATTGATATCGTACACGATACTTCGCCATTTTTAAAGAATCGGACTTCATAAATTACTACTCTTGCTTTGAATGCCAGCATTTCCTAGAGACTTTTATTAATAGTTTTTTATTTTTTTATTTTCACACAAAAAAGAAAATATTCAACATTTCTATTTTACAAGAACTATTTTTATAGTTGTTAAAAAAAAAAAGAATAATTTTTTATAAAGTTAAATACTACTACAAATTACATTAATTGTCTCTTTTCAATTTTCTCAATAAACAATGACCAATACAAATTATTTATACATCTTTCATGATAAAAATATATTCGAAAGTCCAAATTATCATGTTTCCATTTTTCATGATATATTAGACATTGATGAAGTCGTTTAGTCAAAATAAATTCTTTCCCAATAATACTAAAGTCATACTAATTTCGAAGTAAAGTCGCAAAGACAAAAACACCCTCAACACCACTATTAAACCCACTGTCAAGAGTCTGAAGACCATAGTCAATTTGAAAAATCTTTCGTCTTCAACTTTTCCTTCACTTTCCCGGGAAAATGCCTAGAAAAAGAAAACAACAACAACAAGCTCCAGGTGTACTATGGCGTCTCTTCCATGACCGAGCAAGAAACTTATCAGAAACCATCATTTCACTGATTCCTTCTCCACCTCGTTCTCCTCAAACTTGCTACTGCGATGGCCGGCGTTGTCTCGGATGTATCTCCAACGCTAGGTCATTTCTTCTTAGACCAGATGATCCTTCCGATTACCGCGAACTTCTTCAAAACTGTTACGTAGTTGTTTCGAAAGATGCTCAACCTATTCGCCATTTCATTCCGGGCTCACATTGCCCTCAAAAAGAGGTTTTGTTACAAATAAAGTACTTTTTTATTTTTATTTTTTTATCTTTCGTTTTTAATTATTAGAATCAGTGTTTAGGTTTACATTGATTGATTTTTATTAGCGTTATATTTAAATGAGTTTGTTTAAGAAATTAGATTTATTTGTATAGTTTATTACTGTAAATGTTTGAATGGTTTTGGTCCATGTTTGAGTATGCTGCATTGCTTTTAGTAGGTAATATGCAATTTTGTATTTAAGGGAAAGAGAGTAAGGTAAAAAGTCCTTATAAGCTATCTGAAAACTAAAAGTGAAAATAAGAGCTTTTAGAATAAAGTTAAAGCTGTTTGGTAATTGTTGTTTTTTTAGCTTCAAAATTCTTTTATCTATGTATTTTACTCATAAAAATGTAAACAACTTTTTTTTTTTATCAATAACTTATTGAATTGAGTAAAAAAGTTTGAAATAAGCTAGGTCAAATGGTACCTAAGACTGTGTTTTTAATTGATTTATTTGAGCTTATCTACTGACTTAAGTTTATGTAAGACTGTTTGACAAAACTTATGAAAACAAATTATGAAGTTTATTTTTATAAGATCTCTCATGTAACTTATGAAAACAACTTATAGCTTGTACGAAAACAATTTGACTATTTTATCTTTTCTTTTAGAAAAACTTATACATAACTGCTGATCATGATAAGCGCTTATGTTATAAGCTACAATTAAATTGTTTATCGAAACAATGCTAAGTGTTTATAAACTATCAATAGCATTGATTCTCAAACAAGGTACGATATTTTGGTGAATCTGAACATAGCCCTCGCTCGAGGCTAAGGGTCTAAAAGGACTGCCTTGTGTGTGTGCGACTTGGGCCTTCTTTTTAGTTTCAATGCTCAGACCTCAAGTCCTTTGCACCACTTTCCTGAGGTATTATCAACTTGAGGCATTATGCGAGCCCTCACAATTTTGTTCTTAAAAGGTGTCTCAACTCTCAAGGTGAAGGAGAGTAGGTGTTTATAAATTATCTTGTCTTGATTTTAAGCAATGTAAGATTTCTTGGTCTATCAGAACAATTTTAAAGATTGAACACCGATAGTCTTAATTCGGTTATTTACTCAAATGTTCATTAAATAGTCGCTTTAAAGCACCTATGATTTAATAATCATTTTTAAAAAAATATCTCATGGAAGACAAAAGGCTTTCCTAGCTTTCAGCAACATTATGATCATATGCATTTTTCACTCTTCTTTTCGCATGTAATTGTTTTTTACTTTAAATGGTTATGTTAGTAGCTAAGATTTGAACCCTGACACCGTTGTTGCTTAATTTGTGTTTTAAGTTCTTTGATTGTGAAAATATATATGTTTTCCCTTGTTCTATTGAGGACTGGTTTTATAAATTGAAACATGGAGCTTGAGCGGATGCTTTAAGAATTTATGTTTTTGACTTTCAGATTGTGAAGAGCACTATTGAACTGATGTTGTATAAAGGGGAAACAGCATCTTCCAATGTGTTATGCGCCGGTTATGATAGGGTGATAAGCTTCTTCTCTTCTTTAGTTCTATACAATTTTGTAGTTCATACTTTTTAATTTGGGTCTTTTATTTAGTTTTTTTTGTAACGATTGCTGTTTTTTTGCCATCATGAGAGTATTCTTAAGTTAGATTAGATATTTTAATAGGTTATATAATGCAGTGACTTTTCATTTGGTTCTACACACACTGATTTGTTTTACTCTTTTCGGAGTTGTTTGTTCTGAAAATTTCAACTATGGTTATATGATTCATACCTTATGAACCGTGAGATGATTGGCTTTTGTGCCATTACTTGCCATAAGCTTACAAAACTTTTTGATGGTTTTTGTTATCCTGTCTTTTAATAACTGATGGCAAGTATGTAACAATGATATAATCTCCACCTTCTCCTTACTATATGATAAGACACCCTAATATGTTATATAGATATTCTAAGATATATTTCTTATAGTTCTCTTCTCTGATTTTTAGTTAACTGTTGGTTGTTGAAATAATGTAACCCGGAAAGTGGAAGGTTCCTTGTAGTGCATTGGTGATCAAAATGTGAAATGTCGTTGGAGTTGTAATTATTTTATTAAGACTAGTGTGATATATTCCTTTGGTTGCTGGTTTTACATATGTTTATTTCACAAATAACAACTTTGTTAATCTGTGACAGAATTGGTTCACCAGATTGAACGAGAAACATCTATAAACAGAATAGAGGAAAAATCAGTGTTGTCAATTGTGGAAAGTAGCGGTTTGCTCAAATTCCGCAAGACTATAGTGTTACTATGTCTGCTATTTGACAATACTTTGTTCTAAATAGTGTATTGTGGAATAACGATTTGTTCAAAATTTTCTATGCAACAGCGCTAGCTGTTAATAGCCGCTATTTGACAACAAAGGGAAACATAATTTTTTCAGTGCTCCCAATTCCATAGGCGATAATTTTTTTTCCTTCTTTTTTCAGTAGCTCCCAGGGATTTCAAGAGTCCTGGCCTCTCCTCACCACACTTTCTAACTCGAAAAATTGTTTCTTTCTGTCACCGAGATGATACCTATATGACTGCAGCCTAACTAACTACTAATAGCTACTAATCATTCAGTTGCATTGTGTTAGCCATTCCCTCTTTCTTCCTAATACAGACTCTCTTAACTACTGGCATGCTATCAATATGCAGAGTAACCGGTCAAGCCCTAATGTGGATCTTTTATCCTGTGATTCTTGGTGTCATCTGCTGAGTAGGGTATGTAATTAGATCAAGATTTTTTTACAAATATTTTGTTTTTCTCATTCTTTTTCTTATCAAAATTTGGTAAAAATTTGTATCCATGCAGGTTGGAGATGATCTTATGGTTTACCTACTAAAGAATACATCAATATTCTTACAAGTGCCCCATGGAAAACACTACCAGGTGGCAGGTCCTCAAATAATTTCCTTATGCTTTGAAAAGATAAAGAAGTGTTCCTCAAAGTTGGACAATCAGCATCCTTCACTTAATAAAAGCGGTAATAAGAACCGGTCATCTATCATTTTGTGCTCTCAGTGAGCATATTAATTGAAGCAATATACACTTTCTCTCTGAAGATGGTTTCTTTATTGCAAGAAAGGATGTGTATATGGCATTATTGGCGTATTTAATTTCCTCTGGTTTTTTTAAGCTGTGACTTTTTTGTTTTTAATCACATGGACTTCTGAATTCGAATCCTATATTCATTTTGCTATACTATACTGCCAAACTGTAGATTACTACTATAATCACCAATTAAAATTACATGTCCAATCAGTATTGTTTTATAAGTTTGATCGCAGCTTTTCTCTTTACAAGTTACCACATCCAAGAAATCATTAACTGTTACAATATCTAAAATGTACCAGTAACTTGATAAATTCATGAATTGGTCCATATTGTTTTGCTTTTCTGATAAACGTTATGGCATACTTTTGGCTTCTTTTTTGGACAATCATTTATGTCATGAGTATTTGAGCAACATTACATATTAAGAATATCCTTTTGCCTCTTGTTGCAATAACGGGTTATTTTTGCAACAGTATCACAAAAGAGAAAAAGAGCCGCTGACATTGATGACGCAACAGTAAAAAAACAAAAGTGTCATATTTCTTGCAATACCGATGCTTCTGTTGGCTATGCAAGCAATCTAGGTTTGACAACTACGACTAGGAAGCGATCTAGGCCTTGTCGTTGGAAGAGGCTTAGATGCAAAAGGCAGAAGCCAACAGAAGAAAATAAAAATGACAACACCAACTTAAACTGTCAAGAAAAGGTGACAAATTGTTCAATGCCAATTTTCTTTCAATCTTCATCAATTTTCATTTTTATTTTTATTTGAATTCAGTGGAATAAATTGTCTTGTAGATATAATTTTATGCCATGTTATCACATCATATTTATATGTTGTTTAGCTGCAGATGTTGCACAAATGTCATTGCTGTTCAATCCTACATTCTCTTCCAACTGTTCCTAAGGGGACTAATATCAGTAGGAAGTACATATTTTATAGTATGGAGTCTTCACCCTCAATTCTTCCGAAGAAACGTATCCACCAATGAGTTTTATCATTCCCATTTTTGATTATTTTTACAAACACAAGAGTACATTGTTTTAGATCTTCAGAATCAATTTCCCTTGTTCATTACTACGAGACAATATTTTGTCTGTGTTATAATTCATAAATCTGTATTGCTCCTCCCTCTAAGTAAAGAGAATATTCATTTCCTTCACAAATTTTCTTCAGATATTTTACATTCCAAGAAGCCAAATTTGGCTTATTCGAAAGAACTCATTGATAATATTTTTGGATTCATAAATGTCGGTGCTCAGCCAATGCCATGTTCCCACAGCAGTGGTTCATGTCTCAACGACTCTACATGCCTGTAAGTTCAAGCAGGCCCATTTGATTATAGAGCAATACACAAAATGTTATAGTACTTCTAAGTAAACTATGTATATACATGTTCCCCGGTTCTGTCTGGTTTGAAGTTTGGACTTCTTGATACTGCATGACTGATTTATAACCTTTCTATGATTGTTAGAACTTAGAAGATGCCTTGATCTTAATCTTTTTGCTGTGTTTTATGTTAAAGGGGATCTTAGAACGAGTTCATTGAAACAAGAACCTAGAAACTGCAAATGTAATATTCTTTTGTCCTAAGGTTGCTATGAAATGAAGTTTAAGAGGGGTTCTTTATTGGTGTTTACTTAATTCCTGAAAGATATTTAGACAGAAGAAATGAGAAAGAAAAAGCTTATGGCACACTATTCTCTGAATGTTTATATTTCTACCAATAATTTCTGAATATGCTTCCTTGTGCATAAAATGAAATGTGTATTGAATTGGTGTAGAAGAAGGCGAGGAATTAAGAAACAGTATCAAAATCATTCGACTTATTGTAGTTGAATTCACGATAAAACTCAATATGATCAGACAGATAATAACCCTTTTATAAGCATTAACATTCAACATTTCAAATTCAATAAAGAAGCTCACATTTCTTTGAAATTGTAATAGTTACAATGGTTTTACAGGTGTCACTCACTTGTTAAGTGGTTTAATTATTTGACATGTTGGATAAAGTGATTTGGGCATGCAAAGCTCTTGGATAAGCACTGTGTTGTTCCATTATTGGTTGGGTCAACATACAAATTGAACATCTAGACTTGTCACATATCTGTCTTTTTAAACACATAATTTTCAATGAAGTCACATATCTGTCTTTTTGAACACATAAATTTCAATAAATAATCTTCGTTATGGTTCCTCGTACATAAACTGAAATGAGTAGGACAATGTCGAAAGAGGTGGAGTGGAATGAAGAAACAAATCAAAATTGTTCATATTCTTATTAATTAAATATGTGATAAAGCAAAATATCCTAAAAAGATATTGTTAATATTCAAATTTAATGATTAGACCCATTCTTCCAAATTGTAATAATCGCAGTGCTTATGTAGGTATCACTCTCTTGTTAAATGGTTTAAGATTATCATTCGTAGGGCACGCTGTTGCCAGTCTGCAAAGTTCTTGGATAAGCATTGTGCTGTTCCATCGTTGAATCAGCATACGGATGAAAGATCTAGCTCCAGACTTGAGGTATTAGTTTTCTCCTAAATTTTATTATTTTGGTTGGGTCAAGAAGTTTTAGAACGTCATTGAGGTTATAAGAATTTTTTTTACCTTTTTTGTACTACTTTTGTAGCAATTATATTTTAACCATCAAAGTAATATGTGGTACTAATCTTAAGTTTTTTACTACAGGACTATGTAGCAGAGACAAATGTAAATAAGAAATCTAGATCAATGGAGTTTGATACTGAATATTGCACAGATACCGTGAAAGCAATAGAATCACAGAGGGAGGCAGTTAAGTCATACTGCTCAAAAAGTCAAGTTGTATCTTTCATATGGGCTGTTTCTCGGAGTTTACTTCCTTATGAATTACTTGGTACTCCTTCTAATTGGAGAATAATGAGGAGAAATATTTATAAGTTCATACAGTTACGAAGATTTGAAAAGTTCCCTTTAAAGCTATGTTTGCATGAGCTGAAGACATCAAGGTTCCCATTCCTGTCAGATAAATATTTCTTTAGTAGTGAAAATGATTCGATTCTTAAGTATACAGAAAAACATGATAAAGTCCTTCATAACGAAGTCAAGAATTGGAAAAATGATGTACAAAGTGTCAAACGTAAGCTTCTGGAAAAGTGGATCTTCTGGTATTATTCATTTCTGGTTGTCCCTTTGGTGCAAGCAAACTTCTATGTTACTGAAAGTGCGCAAGGAAAACAAGATATTTACTATTATAAGAAACCAGTTTGGGAGAAGTTGACTAAAAGCACTATTGCTTGCCTCAAAGACTCGGAATATCATCACTTGGATGATACGGTCTTGCATGATATTCTTAAAGTTAATCATAAATTTTTTAGAGATAGACCATTTGGGTTTTCAAAGCTCAGACTTCAACCTAAAGAAAATGGAGTAAGGATGGTGGCAAATCTTAAAAGTTCTTCAAGATTGCCATTGGTTGAGTCCACTGTGAGAGCTCCATATTGCAAAAGTAGAAGGCAAGAAAATCATCAGAAAACACAGTTTAAATCTTTCCAATCTGTGAATAATGTTCTTCGTGATGCACATACTATTCTTAAAGGAATTCAGTTCAAGGATCCTAAGAGGCTAGGTTCTTCAGTATTTGATTACAATGATATTTATAAAAAACTCTGCCCATTTTTGGTTAACCAGAAGAAGGGATTGACACCTATGTCTTCTTT
Organism: Trifolium fragiferum; assembly: GCA_954870985.1. Lineage (NCBI taxonomy): Eukaryota > Viridiplantae > Streptophyta > Magnoliopsida > Fabales > Fabaceae > Trifolium > Trifolium fragiferum. The sequence goes on from OX940794.1 coordinate 20,995,034, forward strand.
ATACATTGTTACGTCTGATGTTTCGAAAGCATTTGACTCTGTTGATCAGGACAAGCTGCTTACCATAATGAAAGATGTTCTTTGGGAAAATGATTATTTTATCAAAGAGTATGATCGAGTTATTTGCACAAAGAATTCTCTGTGGGTTCAAAAGCAATCTACTCTGCTGAAGGAAACGAGCAACACTGGCCATACAGAGTTCAGATCATTTGCGTCATCCCGGCATGCTGTTTTTGTTAATCAGGTTTCATTTTTCATTTTTCTTAATAGGTGTGGAAGAAAGTCATATGCGTCAGTTTATTTGCATCATCTGTTCTGTTTTGTTGTATGTCATAAATTATACAACTATTCAGTTTATGATTTTGTAAACGTTTCCGGGTATCGGGTATGCATCTCAATGGAGTTTTAGACGATCAAACCCGTTCACCCATATTTAAGCTGACAATAACCTTAAAACTACACTTTTAAACTGATTTTATTTGAACTTAATTCAATTTATGCAAGATTATGTGGTCCCAAATCAATGTTGTCATCTTGAGATCCTATCTGTGAGATCTTTCAGTACCTCCTTTTCAAGGTATTGATTTTACAAAAGAATAGAAATAATAAGAACGTCGAATATGATTGAAATTAACTTGATATTGTTTTGATATAAAAGGCTAAACACTGATAAGTCTCCTACTCCTAAATAAATAGGGAAATTAGGAAACGAATCACGAGAGTAGGTACATAATATGGAAATTATTCCTAGGAGATATTGTAAAATACTGATTAGAAGTTGATCGAAAGAAATAATAAGATATTTTAACAAAATGTCAATGATATGAAATATTTCATGTATTCCCTGTCAAACTAAAGTTTACTAAGCTTCAAGCTTGTTATTTGAAAATAATGAATTACACCATTACCCAACAAATATAAAAATAAATATAAATAGATAACCAAATAAAAGTTTAGTTTCACCTAAAACAGTGGTTCTGGAATGCTGGAGAAGATGGAGATAATTGCTAGATAGCTTGAATGATCACCAGCATGAGATAAATGTGTCAGGTAATCAAGTGTAGCGAGTTCCGTCATTCTCAAAATCACATTTGTAAGGCTCAAACTGATAACATCAGAGGCACAAGATATTTAAACTTGAAACAAATTACTTTTAGGACAAAGACGACTAGACGAGGCTAGTGCTTTTGGGATGAAGTAGGCGAGTGCATCTGGGACAGAGGTTGAGGCCCGAGCATTTGCCATTTGGACAAAGATGGGGCCAGACCGGTGCATTTGGGATGATGACAGACAGCTGCTTATGACAGAAGTTTTTCGGGATAACATGGCAAGAAAGTGGTCCGGCACAACAACAGAGCTATTGAAAACATGCCAAAGAAAATGGGCGACATGGTGGCAGAAGGTGAAAGTTGATTGAAACAGAAGAAAAAAGATAGAAGAGGGTTTGTAAAAATAAATTTTTAATGCAAGTACCATTTATTACGTTTCAAACCTTTTGGGAACTCGGCAAGGAATAGTGGTAGGATAGAGGAGAGAAATAATAAGATCTTTGAATATGAATGATATTAATTTGATATGACTTATGATTATATAAAAGACTAAACACTAACCTTTACATATAGGGGAAATCTGGAAGCAAATAACAATAATAACAATGTAATATGGAAACTCATCCCAGGAGATAATCTAAGATATTCTAAGAGATAATATAATAGAATATTTTTACATAATATACCAAAGATACTAATCAGATATTTCATATTATCTTTAGATGCACAGCCGTCGATACCACCACTGCCACCAGCATCTTCCCATCTTCAACTAATATGTCTTCATCTAGAAATATTTCTCAAGCTTGAACATGTTAATATTTCTTTACTTTTGAAGAAGATATTATAGTAAATTCCCTAGGACAATACAAAGTTTTATGGAAAAAGCTCCTATTCTATGCTCACTTTTACCTATTTTATAATATGATAGGTGTTGCCGAAGAATGTGAAAAAGACATTGCTATTTTCACATCTAACAGAGCATGTGAAGCGCAATGTGTTGCAATTTGATGGCAAATTTTACAAGCAAGGTGTTGGTATTTCCCAGGGAGGGATTTTGTCATCTTTGCTTTGCTCCTTATATTACGGGCATTTGGAGAGGCAAGTGATATATCCCTTCATTAAAAAAACACTTGAATCTGAAAGTTGCAAGGAGAATAATTCTGTCCAAACCAACAGCTGCGACTCATCAGAAAGTTACCTTCTAATGCGATTTATTGATGACTTCTTTTTCATATCAAACTCAAAGAAGCAGGCTGCCAGCGTTTTCTCTAGAATGAACAGAGGATTTCGTGCTTACAACTGCTACATGAATGAGAAAAAGTTTGGTGCAAACTTTGATGTAGAACAGACACCAGATTCCTCATTGAACAGGGTTTATGTGGGCAAAGACGGTGCTATTTCATTCGTTCGATGGAGTGGTCTTCTTATCAATTGCACCACTAAGGAAATTCAAGCTGATTATACAAAGTTCATATCTATTTAAAGCTTTATAATTGATCTCATGAGCATATAATGTGTATACTTGTTGCTAGCATGTTTGATAGATATTTATTTGGCTTAAATATGCTTTTGGTCCCTGCAATATACACTTGTTTTGAAAAGAGCCCCTGTAAAAAAAAAATAATTGATTTTAGTCCCTGCAATTTCTAAACATTTTGAAAAGAGCCCCTGAAATGAAATTTTGGATGCCATGTCACTTAAATTTGCACGTGGCACACGCTGACAAGGACAATTAACTGACGTGGCACTATTTTTGACACAATGTTCAAATTTATAAAAAACAATTCAATGAAAACAAAAATCTAAAAAACAAGTTTTATAATTGGAAAAAAGGTAAAAAAAATTTAAAAAAATGATATGTAATATCCACGTGTCAAAAATAGTGCCACGTCAATTAATTGTCCTTGTCAGCGTGTGCCACGTGCAAATTTAAGTGAAATGGCATCCAGAATTTCATTTCAGGGGCTCTTTTCAAAGTGTTTAGAAATTGCAGGGACTAAAATCAAATTTTTTTTTAACAGGGGCTCTTTTCAAAACAAGTGTATATTGCAGGGACCAAAAACATATTTAAGCTTATTTATTTTCTTCTTTATTTAAGACCGTCAAAGACTGACTGCAGAGTTGAGTTTTTCAAAAAGATTTGCACTATCTTATTATGAACATATGTGTATATATATATATATATATATATACACATATGTTCATAATAAGATAGTGCAAATCTTTTTGAAAAACTCAACTCTGCAGTCAGTCTTTATATATATATATGTTTCTGCCTTCAATTTTGAATATGGGATTCTTGTAAGGGATGTTCCGATGCTTTGTGATAACTTATTTTCGTAAGAACTTTACAGGTTATGAATTGTGTATGATTGAGCTGCAGTTGGTATCCTATTGATTTGTTCTTGTCAGATTTTTTATTTTTTTTGCGAGGAGGGTTTTATTAGATTCAAATATGCAATATGATGAATGTAACAGGACGTTCTAACATGGATTAATCCATGTAGTCAATTTCAGTTAGTTGGAAAAGTCTTTGGCTGTTATTGTTGAAAGCTTTTTAGTGTTAAGTATTATTCATAATGTGATTTTATTTGGTTTCTTTTTGTCAGAATAACTAATTCTGTATTCCAAACAGGTACTTGAATAACCATTTAAGCTCGACACTCACTGTTTGCTGGCAAGGCAAACCAGGCACTCGTCTGAACGAGAAGCTGCGTCTCTTTCTAAGACCTAAATGCCATCCTTTATTCTTCGATTCAAATATCAATTCAGCAGAAGTTGTCAGGCTAAATATTTATCAAATGTTTCTGATATCTGCAATGAAGTTTCATTGTTACATCCGTGACCTATCATTTGTTTGCAAACTTGACCAAAGATATTGTTCATCAATTATTCAGAAATCTTTGAGGTACAAATGTATTATCATACTGTTGAATTGGTGTTAGTTACTTACCACCTTAGTTGCTAACTGTTGATTTGATTGACTTATCTCATTAAACCAATACTATACAAAGAGTTCCAATCAATTGATTACGTTTTTCTCTCTGAATACCTAAATCGTAGAATCATAACCATTATTCTGTTATGTTTTGCTTTCATTGTCCACTTTCAGATACATGCACGTGCTGATAAAGAGAAGGATGCATTCCATTCGTCCGAGTTCTAGTATTCGGCCAATTCTCAAGTTGAAGAAGGGAGAGGTTGAATGGCTTGGGCTTCATGCTTTTATTCAAGTGTTGAAGAGAAAAGAATCACGTCATAGGAAGTTGCTTGCAATTTTGAAGTCAAAATTCTTGTCACATAGAATTTCTGGTAGTGTGTCTCCTGAACTAAAGTTTGCTGTTGATGCCGAAAATTCTTCATTCCTCTGGAAAATCAAGTATTAACTCCTATAGGTAAGTTGTTATAATTGAACTTATTCTTTCTTTTTATTAAAATTATAATAGGCAATGTGTGCCACACACATAGTTGATACTTGGTGGAATATTGCAATACTTTACACATGGTGCCATTTTTTAAAAATATCTTTGACCACTGATTGTGTAAACAACTTTTCTTGGATAAGCAACTTTTTTGCAAAACTTCCAACATTTTAGGAAAAACAAAAACTTTTAACCTGTTTCATTCTATTCTTTTAGTTAGGCATAGGTCAACGTCTTTGCCACAAATATTAAGCAAAATTAGTGAATAAATTCATATAGAATCTTGCACATGAAGCAGATTGGCTTGCTTTATTTTTCCTTTTTATCGTTTAGTAATCAATTAATCTTGCTAAAGCTCGTTGTTTCAATTGTTATTCTGTAGGGATACGGTTATGTGGAATGCTGCATGGTAAAACTGATGGTCATATTTTGTCAATGAGGAAGACATGTCTGAGTGGAATGGTACACAACTAACATTGTTTTTGTTTCATATTAATCTTTTTTGAATGCCTGGTTTTGTATCAGTTACGAGTGAATGTTATATCAAGTGTAACTGTGGAAGAAAGAACTTAAAAGAACAAAAGAGATTTGAAGTTGGTATATGGTCTAGTGAATGTTGAAAATTTGCATGTTTTACCTTTTGGTTTGAATTTGAAGTACACTCTAAATGCAAATACTTCTACCATTTTCTTATATGTATAATAGTCTAAACCATGAGTGTGAATGAAAATTGGTGCAAAAATAGGTACAAATTTTAAAATGTTCAGATCTTGCCTGCACTGGTGAAAAGACGAAAACTCAGTATAATAAGTAAAGATGTTTGCCCAAGAGGTCTAAAAGTGAATCAAACCTCTTGATTTTTACTCCCTCCGACCTTATTTATAAGCCAAAGTTACTTTTTAGGTTCATTGAACAAGTGATGTACCTAGCCTTATTTATAGGTTAGATACATCACTTGTTTAATGAACCTAAAAAGTAACTTTTGCTTATAAATAAGGTTGGGGGGAGTACCTAATAATTTTTTTTCCCTTTCAATATATTATAATTGTTAATAGGTTAACAAATTGTTTTGCTTTTAAAATGATATATTTATATAAAATGTATATAGTGAGTGAAATTCTAAAGGTCCACTATAGCCAGCTGAAACAATTTAACTAACCTCCAATTATGATTCTTTCATTGTTTGCCACATTCAACCTCTTTGCTTCATATCTATCCCAATGTTATACCCAAACACTAGCTGCAAAATCCCCTAGTTATCTCTGTAAATATGTTGTACTAAGATACTAAGGATCAATTTATGTGACCAACAATAAATGTATTGCATGTCAAATTCAATACTCACTCCGTCCCAAAATATAAGCAAATGAGTCAAAGAAACTTGATGTATGTGGTTCAAAATTAGTTCAAATACATTCACTTTTGTTGACTAAATTTTACTTATTATTGGGATGTAGGGAGTACCTTGGAATTCATGTATGCATACCAATATAATTTAAACTGTATAAGTATGTTAAATTTAACATGTTTTGACTTTTGATTGTTGGAAATCTTTAATTAGTTAATTACTTGCTACTGTTATCTTTGTACATTTGAGATTAATTTAATGTATGCTATTTTTAGGTAGGATTTCTCTATGTTATAGCAATTTTCTAAATTTAGGTTGAATCAATTTATTCAATAATAATAGTAAGAAGAGCAAACACTAGCTAACAATTGTTTCTTCTTTAAAATTATTTAATTAAAAAAAGTATAAGACAAGTAGAAGTTCTAATTAATTAATTAATTAATCAATTCCCTATTACGCGTTCCTTTGATCATATCTATTTCCTGCTATTGTATGATGATGAGTACTTTAAACCTATAACAACTCATGTCTTTGACAAAAATACCAAAAGCTTATTTATTATAGCTTAGTGTCCCTATTTTCAACCTTCACATTTATAGGTTTTTATATAAAACCCTCTCATCCTTCTCCTGCATTTTTTTCCCTTTCTCCTAGGATTTGATTTTTTGTTCCCCGTGTTTGTGTTGCGGCAAACGAAAATGCAACACAAACACAGGAGTGAACCACATTAGTTATTCACATTCATCATTTAAGGTGTTTGAAAATACGGTGGTATATTGACCAACGTGCGGAACTCTAATTCGTAATTTCAACAAATTGCGATGAGATTTGCATAGGGATATAAGATTATTCATCTGGTGTAAAAATCAAAAAACATGATTGATTAATTAATTGGTTTGATATTATCAATCAATTAATGGCGACAACACCAAGAGGCAACGGAACCATCTCAGTTTCTTATGATTCGCTGGGGAGGTGGGAAATTTGTGTTAAAAATGATAGAAATGTTGGTTCTTATGGAATTTTCTTAGGAGACGATCCATTTGATTTTGCGCTTCCTACAACATTGTTCCAACTCATCATCATTATCACAATCTCTCAAGTGCTTTACTTTCTTCTCAGGCCATTACGAACACCAAAATTCATCTGCTGCGTTATCGTAAGTTCCTCCTCCATCCATCCATCCATATCATCAATGCACCACAATCATTACATTTTTCTTTTCCATTATCTGATTTCTATTTTCTACCTTCTCCTAATTTTTGACTCATGTATATCACAATATTAATCATGTGTTAATTATAACTATAGGACCAAAATCATGCGATTCCCTTAAATAAACGAATCGGACCAACATTACCACACTGACAGAATTATATTACACTATGACAGAATGAATTACATACATTAGGGGTACAAAAAATTAATATAACAAATGAGAATAACAGCTAATGTAACTTTTATATCTCATAATAGTTTTTTTTTTTTTTTTTTTGACAAAATCTCATAATAGTTGTTAAATTTATGTTTTAGTGTAAAATATGTTCTTGCAGGGTGGAATTATTTTAGGGCCATCAGGTCTAGGGAGGAATGAGTTTTACTGGAAGGCACTATTTCCACCAAGACAAGCTGATGTTTTATTTGTAATAGCATTAGTCGGAGCTATATACTTTTTATTCTTTATTTCATTGAAAATGGATATAATAATGACTATAAGAGCAGCAAAAAGTACTTGGAGACTTGGAATAATACCCTTCATGGCTTCTTTTATGGTTATATCAACACTCCTAAATGTTTTCTATTTACCACAACATTTCTCTCATCTCCAAACAGACTCATCGCGTTCATCATTAAGTGCTACAATAGCATTCAGTAATTTCCCTGTTGTGTCTGATGCTTTAACAGAACTTAACCTCATAGCCACTGAACTAGGACAGATTGCTTTGTCTTCAGCTACATTGAATGATTGTATACAATTTTTTATCATAATATCACACCATCTTTTGGACACTGAGAAAATAGAATACACAATCTATGGTTTCATTTGTTGGGTATTGTTCATGCTTTTTTCTTTGTTTGTTTTACGACCGATCATGAAGATTATTGCGCGCAACACACCGTCCGGGAAGCCAGTGAAACAAATTTATGTTGTGTTTATTCTACTTGGCGTGTTGATTATGGCAGGTATTACTGACCTTATTGGTGTAACGTTTCTTATCGGACCGTTGATTTATGGTTTGGTTATACCGAGTGGACCGCCTTTGGGGACAACATTGGTTGAAAAATGTGAAGTTATTATCTCTGAAATTTTGTTACCTTTCTTCTTTGTTACTGTTGGCATGAGCACAAATGTTAGTGTCCTTAACAATTGGCGAGAGTTTTTAACTTTGCAACTTATCTTAATTGCGGGAGACATAGCAAAGGTGGTTGCTTGTGTGTTGGTTTCTCTGACATATAACATTAAGGCCACACATGGCACAGTGCTTGGCCTCATGTTGAACATCAAGGGCATCACTCACCTTATAGCTTTCAGTAAATTGAAGAAAATCAAGGTACATAATAGTTTATTTTTATATTTTATTTCAATACTATTCTATGGACACTAACTTTTTTATACACCCGCAACATCTTAATTAACCAGGTTTGAAAATGATTAACCAAGTGTGTCGTGCAGGTGTACAAAAAGTGGATGTCCATTATATCATTCTTGATTTTTATTTGAATAATAGTTTGATACAACAAATTAACAAATTAAATTTTATGTTTGCAGCTATTGGATGATGAAACATACAGTCACTTGGTGATGTGTGTGGTGGTAACAACCGCAGTCATGACACCTTTTGTTAAAATATTATACAAGCATCGTCCTCGAGTACTAAATTCAGCAAGTATTTATTATGAACAAAGGAGAACAATCCAAAACTCTCCACGAAATGCAGAGTTTCGCATTGTTACTTGTTTACATAGTGAAGGAAATGTGCGCGGTATCACTACCCTATTAGAAGCTTGCAACCCAGCTCCAGAAAGTCCCTTATGTGTCTTTGTGATACACCTAATCGAGCTTTTAGGTAAAAGTGCACCAATTTTGCTTCCCATAAATTATAAGAAAAACAGAAAATTTTTGTCCGTTAATTACCCTGACACAAACTACATCGTGCGAGCATTTGAGAATTACGCTAAAAACTCTTATGGTCCGGTTATTGTTTTACCCTATGTCAATGTAGCCCCTTATAAGAGCATGCTTGATGCTGTGTGCAACTTATCACAAGACAAAATGGTTCCTCTTATTGTTATTCCTTTTCATGAAAATGACAATATTGAACTCGGAGGACATGCGTCAACCTCAATTCGAAAATTGAATACTAGGTTTCAAGCACGCGTGCCTTGCACATTGGGGATATTGGTTGACCGTTACTCACAGCTTGGTGCAAGTCACGATCACACCAAGCATTTTTTTCATGTGGGGATATTTTTTATTGGTGGGCAGGATGACCGAGAAGCATTGGCTTTAGGGATACGAATGTCACAACGAGCAAATATGAAGGTGTCTTTGTTTCAGTTCATTGTGATGAATAGAAAAGAATTTCGAAGTCAAAAACAATCAAATGGGGAAGATTCAATGGGAGAGGAAGACCAAGAGGAAATGTTGGATGAAGGTTTAATTGATGAGTTTAAGAGTATGAAATTTGGGATTGGGAATGTTTCTTGGTATGAGATTATGGTGGAGGATGGAGTAGAGGTAATGGATGCAATTCGTGGTTTGGAAGGAAACTATGACCTTGTGATGGTAGGGAAGAGGCATAATGTTGGTTCTTTGAAAGATGAAGAAATGGGAAATTTCATTGAAAATGTCCAAATTTTAGGAATATTTGGAGATTTGTTGTCTTCAAGTGAATTTTGTATTGGAACTGTTCCTGTTTTGGTAACACAATGTGGTGGTGACAAAAGGGTAATTAACAAGCTTGATAGAGTAGGTTCAGTTAATGTCTCTCAGAAAAGTTTAATGTCAAATAAATAATTTTTTTCTCTCCACATTTTGGATTTGTATGTACATAGGGTCCCCTTAGCATGGTCCTCTAATTCTTTTGGACTATAGTGGTCTAATTAATAACAACTATAGGATTAAATAGATTCATAATATTATTATGATCATCTATGAATTAGCTCTGCAAGGAGAAACAACATTTCCAAAAGCAAGTGTTTTCAAGATTTATCAACTCAAATCAACTTCTACAAATGTTTTGGCTATGTAGTTGCTGTAAAGCTTTGTTGTAGTCAGAGTTGGTATATGATTTATTATATAGGTGTGTAGCAAGCAATTTCTATGGTCCATATGGTTGTTTGAGCTTATTATGGATCCATTTTTGCTTCTACCTGGTGTTGTATGTTGTAGACATTTTGCTATTAATATAATTTATCATTTTGCCTTTCAATGTTTTTCTATTTTTGCAAAACATTTAAACGGCATTCACTAAAGATCAATGAAACAATGTGTTTGGTAAGTCTAATAAATTAGGTTATAACTTATTGGACTAGCTTATAAGCTTATTTGAAAAAAATAGATGTTAATGTGAATTCGATATAATTCACACTAATAAGAAACTGATGTGTGGGGCAAGCGTAACAAGCAACCAAATAATAAGGACATGATAGAGACGATGATGCAATAATTCTAACAATAAACACGGCAAGAAGATAAAGAATACACGATCAATTTGGTTACCCAGTTCGGTGTTAATGAACCTAATCAGGGGGAGGGAGCAACCCTTCCGTTCTACTATGATCAATGAAAAATTTACACAAGAAATCCCAAATTGGGTTACAAGAATTAATCCTAATTCTACCCTAATCCCGAATCTCTTCCCGTGACCAAGAGACTCAATTGACCTAGTCTACCCAAATGTCCCACAAGATGATCCCAAGAATAGTTTGCCCTAGGATTCAAAACCCTAGCCTTTTGTGGTGGCAAACCTCGACTCTCTACTTGTCGCTCTCTCAATTTTTCTATGAATAAGACAATCCCTATTTATAGAAAAATATATGCCTACTTATTTTAAAAGACAATCTTCTAAAATAAAACCAAATCTCTCGATATTGTTTTTAAATATATCCAATTTAAAACCAAACATAATCCAAGTCAAATATTCTCCAAAAATATATTTTTTCACAAAATCTGAAATATTCTGACTTCGAATCTTGAGATTTCAAGGCATATCCAACAATTCTCCACCTTGCCTTTAAATCGATGGTGATCCAATCAACCACCGTGTGCTCTCTCCATCTTGAATCTTCATCCAAGATCACCGGCCAAGTCCATGACCTAGGCGTTAGCCTCCACTTGCTTCCCACAAGCATTACCTCCTTCCCTTCATCCCTCGGAATGCCTTCAGCTCTCATGAAGATCTTGCATCCCACTACCATAGGATTTTTGGTAGCCACAAGATTCACAACCTCCCTCTTCGACCCCCGAAGTGTTCAGTTCCGTACTCTCGAAGAGACGCTTGTGCCCCGCTATCACCGATTTTTTTGGATAGCTCAACAAGCTCCACCGTACCCCTTCAACCCCCGGATTGAACTTGTCCGTCCTCCTGAAGTATTGCTTGCCTCCGACTATCCACGGATTTTAAGACAGCCCTACAAGCCTCACTACCCTTCGACCCCCGGAATGCCTTTCGTCCTCTCGAAGTATTGCTTGGCTCTGAACCCACCTTGGAATTTTAGGCGGTTCCACAAGCCGCAACATCAAACTCCCCTTGCACCCGACTACCTCCAGCAGTCCTACAAGTTCCACAGTTTGATCAAGGTTGCTTTCAATTGCCTCCATGAAGATCCTCTCAAGGACTTGCACTTCTTCAGTGACAATTGAAAAATATCCCACAAGGTCTCCATGGTTCCCCTTTGGTTCAACATAACCACCCTCCTCCCTATCTCCAATTAGATACCAGAGAGTCAATGTTGACTATCTTCCACTATTGGAAGACTCCATCTCAAACTGAGATTCCACCAAAGTACACCAACCATCCCCTTGTAATAAGCAAGACCTCTCCAATCGTGCTTTTCCCTTCAACGCCTCAACCCTTATTATGAATTATAACCGCCCTCATCTTCACCTTCCACAACCCGCAGTCGTTACTCCTGGTGAACCTCTCAATATCCTCCTTCAAACCCCATGGTACTTGAATCGAATGATCCCCTTGCCCCAAGGTGGGCGCCAATGAAGGTGTGAAAACACAAGAAGGGGGGGTTGAATTGTGTTTTGGTAGTTTTAAAAACTTCTTGTAAGTTTTGCAACTTATTAGAATCAGCAGCGGAATAAATCAAACACAAACAACTTCTAGACGAGTGGAAATGAAAAACAGAGAAGAGAAAGGAGAGATGAACACACAAGATTTATACTGGTTCCTCTCACAAACCGAGAGTAGTCTAGTCCCCTTGCACTTCCAAGGGATTTCACTATAATCACACAAGATTACAATTGCTCAAGCACACTGCAAGAGACTTCCTATGCTCAAGTAACACAATACAAGAGACTTCCAATGCTCAAGCTCACAAGCAAGAGACTTCAAATGCTCAAGCACAAAAGCAAGAGACTTCTAAAACAAAGTTACAAAGACAATGTTTGAACTTCTGATAAACAATATCAGAGTTCTTGAACAAAATAATATAACTCTAAAAACAAGACTTATCTTAGAATTCTTATAAAAGAAAACTAAGGTTCAACAACTGACTAGACTATACAGAAGTTGAAAACTATTTGTCTTGAATTTTGATATAAGCTCAAGTTGTATCTAAGTTAAAATGCTCTTAAGAATTCAACAGTATAACAGCGCTTTTGTTCGTTGGTGTAATTCTCTCTTTTTGTCTTCAAATTCTTCCTCCTTTTATAGGTGATAGTGGAGCATCTTGAATTTGAGCGGACAAAGATGAAAACACTGCATAGTATTGTACTATTACTTTCGTTTGAAATGTGCTTATCCAAATCAAGTAAAGAATGAAATCTTGATCATTGATTTCGAATATTCGCCCATATCAGGAAAAGAGATATAGTACAATAGTACAAACGTCATTATCATGAGGATAAAGGTCTTGTACGATGTTTCTTCTGCCTTTATGAATTTGCCAAATAGATGATAGTCGTTATGGGGAATAGAATGTTCTTCTGGCAAATTCTGCTGTTTCATCGTCATCAGAATCTTGAGTAGTAAACTCTGCTTCTGACGAATGTAGCTTCTGGTTAACTTTGACTCGCAAATTCTGGTGACATTAGCTTCTGGTGTCTTTCTCCAGAACTTGCTTTTCCCAGCTTCTGGGAGCGCTTCTTACATAGTAACCAGAACTTTCCTTTCTAGTGTATATAAAATTTTAATTATATTCCTGCACTCTAGAGTAAATTATCAGTACTCCCTATTGTATATTAATACTATTGTTATCATCAAAACTACTTGGGTTATATTAGAACCAACTTTGTTCCAACAATCTCCCCCTTTTTGATTGATGACAAACCAAATATTAATTTACAATGGTTGTTATTTTAATCATAGAATGCATCCTTCAGGTTTATAAGTTTTGCAAGCTCCCCCTGATTTCAGTAATGAACGATTAAAATAGTTTTAAAATTTTAACATTGAATCCAAAACTTCATTATACACTTGACTTCCAGAAGATAGGTTTGCAAGCTTTCTTCCTTGGTCAGATCTACTTAAGAGAAAAGTGCAATCTTCTCTTACGTGTATCATGTATAGAGAGTTCTAATCTCAATAGAAAAATTTTCCTTTCATAATCATAACTGATAATATTCAATAAATTGAATTAAATGAATAAATTTTAATTTGACTTCAGTTAGTGTTCTTAAATTAATTTACTCTTACTCCCCCTTTTGTCATTAAACAAAAAGAATAAAAAGAAGGAAAGAGTAAAAAAAAAAAAAAACACGTGACTAAAGAATTAGTCAGGTCAAAAATTCAAAGATGATAAAAACCACAAAGAATTTGATGCAAAAACGAAAAACGAGGTAACTTCTAACCACCAGATTGATTATAAAAACGCACCATACTCTTTGTCATTTCACTCAACATTTCCATGATATTTCTTCAACAAAATAAAAGAAAATATTGATGAGGATAGAAGAGTGATTGAAAGAAATGGGTTTAAAATTTTTTTAGAGGAGTAACAGGGTAGAATCTCTTTACAGTCAAGAACACGAGATGCAACAAGATGGAATATGATTTCTAAGAATCATATGAAGATGGTAAAGAGTTTGGAATCAAAATCAGATGCAAGTTCCTCAACCATCTTCTGTTCTTAAAAGAACAAAGATCTCTCCTGATATAGAAAGATGAACAGGACGAACTGAAGGGATGCTCCAAGTTTCCAAAACAGGAAATTTCTAGCTTGAGAGGTTTAGAAGACTCATCAGATTAGCTAATAGTTTCAGACTCCAAGGTTGAAGTTTGGATCAACACCCACTTTGGTTCAGTTCTTCTATTATCTTTTTGTAAAATTTCTTAGGTTTTCATATGTATCTGGATTTTTCATATGCAAAAACTTGATTTTAGAACAAAGTTACTGTAATGCAAAAATCTAGAAAAAATGCAAAGTTATTGTAATGCAAATTTTATATGAATAAAACAAAATTCATTTGAATGTAATGATGTGTATGCAGCAATTATATAACTTCTGAACAAAATAAATTGAAACAGAACAATTAATCACATAATATCCATAACATTCAAACAAAATATAAAAACAAATAACAATTAACTAATAGTGCCAGAAGCCTAGGGTTGAGATAGATTAGAGGGGTTAAGCAGTTTCTCTTGAAGTTGCTTCAGAACATTTGCAGAGATCTGTTCCAAACGCTTGATGACAACCTCTGAACCAACTTTTCTGACACGATATGCTGACTCAGTTTCTACTTGAAGAATCTTCTTCATCTCTTGTGCATAGATAGTAGACAACTGGTCTTCTGCTTCTGCCATAACCACTTGCATCTTCTCATCATACAACCTCTGAGCTTCTTGTCTTCCAGCATCAATCTTGGCTTGAACAAACTTCCAATTAGCAATGTTTACAACATAGTCCTTCTCATATTGAGAGATATAGTCAATAAGCATTTGCTTGCACATTTCAGATAGAGCATGAAATTCTGTTCTCTGGCAGGACAGATGTCTTACACAATATCTAGGACAATGTGTCAGCAGTCCAGATGTCCTAGACAACTGGTTATGAGGATCACGGTTTATTGCAGTACTGAAGTAAATAAAAGCAATAAATAACACCAGTGATTTGTTAACCCAGTTCGGCGCTAAACAGCCCTACACTGGAGGATACCAATCCAGGAAGTGAACACTACTACTCCGAATCAATACTTAGTCTTACAACACTACCAAACACCTTTTGGCATGTATGCCTTTTCTTAATCCTAGTAATCTTCTACTCAAGGGCTAACTCCCCCTGAATATGAGAACCTACCCAACTCCCTCTAATCACTAATCCCAAGTGACGAAACTACTTTAAACTTCTCAGTTTAAAAGACAAGGTTGAATGGCAACATTCAACGACACAAAGCTTCAAAGTATCAAGAACAATACTAAGAGCCACTAGATGTTTTGCACAGTGGGTACAAAACTTTGGACTCACAATCTTCAGTTATTGTGGGTTGAGTTTTAAGCTCTATGTTGAGTCCTTTATATAGGCGTGCAATTCTTCAGATAATCTTCAGTATTTCAGATGCACTCAAATAAGAATTAGTTTTTAAAACCAACTTGTTTTAAAACAAACTCAACAAAGATAAAGAATTAATCTCTATCTACTAATTAAATACGAATCCAATCGTATCTAACACATAGGATTAATAACAAACTTTATCATTAATCCTAATCTCAGCTTGTTACTAAAAGATTCGTGTTTTATTCAAATTAAAATAAACACGCGCTCTTAATGGATAAGCGTTATCTTTTAAGCTGAACTGGGTCAAGATGTCCTACCCACATGTCTTGGGACATCTTGTTCGACATGCTGCCTATGCATGCTCTGAACTCAGTGACAAGATGTCTAGGACATCTTGTTCAACATGTTGCATCTGCACATCTTCAATATGCACAAGTGGTTTAGACTTAATTATTTCAGCATTGGTGCTTCAGTTTAGTCACTCTGACCAAGTTGTTTTAGCCTTATGATGCAGCCAATCTCAGAAGAACTACAATCTCCCCCTTTGGCAAATTATGGCTAAAACAACCACAAACCACTTTGTTGAATGTGCACTCTTCAGTCTTCAATCTTCAAATTGATCTCTGTTGATGCAATCTTCAATTCTGAAATCTTCAGGTCTTCAATGTCTTTGATCTTCAGAATCTTGTGTGTCTTCAATATTCAGGACTTCTTCAATCTTGAATGTGTGATGAACCTTTTCTAGTATGAAACAGTCTTAGTCTTGTCTTCATATGATCCATTACAATGAATTTTCTAAGTCCAAGGATGAGATACCTAGTGACTTAGTGAACCAAAATCTTGAGTTGCAGCGGAAAGTACTTAATTAGAGTGATCAAGACTCACTAGACTTCTTAGAGGTTCATATTGGACACACTTGTTTTAGCATAGCTTTTTAGTTTTTAATTTTTTTTAAAGCTTGCTATTTTCATCCGTAAAGCAAGAGAATGATTCTACTTGCCAAAGAGCTTATCTTATCATCAATTATTTCTCCCCCTTTTTACCATAATTTGTCAAAGGTTAAAGGAAAATATTTCATTGATTAAAGAAAACATACAAAAGTGCACTATCTTAGTGCCGGATGTCAAAGTCTCCAATGTCTAGAACATTTGGTAGACCACAAAACTTACATAAGATGAACAGAAAAAAAAGGAAAAATACATAAGTACTTATTTTCCTATTACCCAAGGTCTGTTCTTCAAGCTTCTTGCTCAGCCTCAGCCTGAGCATCTCCTTCATTCTCAGCTATTTTCTTTGTCAGCTGCTTGATCAGATGGTCTACATAGACTTTCCTTACTGTGCTTGTCTTGATTGTTTCCTCTAACTCCTTAGAAACTAGAATTAGCTCAGCTAATACTTTATTTTGTGAGCTTCTATCCAGTGGAGCAGAGGTCTCAGCTGCTTCTTTTTCTTTGACCACAATGTCTGGGACATGTGGTTCAGCAAACAACTTGCGGTTGAAGGATATTGGAGGAGGTCTTTTACTCACATGCTCTTCTGGAAGCAGGATGCTTGGGTGTTGGCTGAGAATTAACTCAGTAATCAAGCTGGGGAATGCTATTGGCAACTTTGCTGCATTGGTTTCCACATGCTTCATTGTTTGCTCAAAAAAATGTTGCCCAAAGTCTACCTTCTCCCCTTTTCCTATGAGGTATATGAGTTTTGCCAGATTTGGGGTTATACCTGAGCAGTGATTTGTTGGGGCCCAATTTGCTGTGCCAATCCTGTTGAGTATTGCGTACTTGACAGTCAGCTTGGACGTTGGAAGTAGTCCCTTTTTGGGCCAATGTTCAGCTTGCCCTAAGGTAATTTCTTCAGCAACCTTGTACATTGATAGGATCTTCTTGTTCTCAGCTTCAGTATTCCTACCCAGAAATTGGTTGATCACAGTTGGAGAGAATTCAATGGTCTTTCCTCTTAACTCTACGTTGTGATAGTCATCACTTCCTTCATCAATGCATTCTCCTCTGAGGTTGGTGATGAACTCTCTCACAAGCCTTTCATAGCACCTTCCAACCCCTAATACTGTCTTCATGAGTCTTGCTTCTTCAAGAAGAGTGATAATCTCCTTGTAGGAAAGGGCTTCAGTGCTTAACTCCCTTTCAGTAGCAATCTTCCTTTGACTTACTATCCTCCACCTTTGTTCATTCTCCTCAGTGTGGAATGATGTTGAGGATGCAGCTTTTCTTTTCTTTGACATGATGTCTGGGACATCGTCTTCGACATCAGGTTCAAACTCACTTGAGGACTCTGGCTTCCTCTTCATCTTCCTCTTATGAGAGCTTTCTTCCAAGAATGACTTGGGAATCTCCACCTTCTTCCCTCTGCTTCTTTTCATTCTATCAGCCATTGATTGAGTTCTTCTTGGAGCAACTTCTTCGCTCTCTGTTTCTTCATCAATCTCTATGACTTCAAGAGATTGTGAACCTTCTTCTTCATCTTCTGAGAGAGCTGTCTCCAATACATCCTTTGTATCTTCTTCCATTTGATGCTCTTCAGATGTAATGTCTCTTGATGTTGAGACATTTGTTTCGACATCCTTGATGTTAGGGTCGGATGTCATGACATCTTCTTCACCATTCTTCTCTTTCTCTGTTTGAGGCTCAAGGTTCTAGTTTTGAGTAGCCTCTTTCAGAGATAATTCCTCAGGATTTTGTTCTTCAGCCCTCTTTGGTGACGATTGAGCTTTTAGCGGAGATGCTTCTTTGGTTTCTTCACTGAATGTTGGATTAGTGAAGGGCCCGACCAATGTGTTGCTTCTCCTTTTCGTTGTTGTCGTTCTTCTTCCTCTGGGAATAACCAACTTGTCAAGATCAACCTCTTGTTGATTGACAGTTGAGCCTGAAACCCTAGCTGGATCACTAGGTCCTTCGCCTTTGTTGATTTCTTGGTTGTTGGTGCTCATTGTGATTTCTTGACTCATGTTGTTCAGAGTTTTGTTGAAGAAAATTTCTTTTGAGAGATTTTTGAAGGATGTCGTACTGGATGTTGAAGCGTGTGTGATGGCACAAGTGATGATCTAGGTGGCTTTTTATAGACGAAACTAGGTAGTATGTTATCTCGTTTATTGTGCAGAAGTAATGATGATTAACGTTATAATTTTCTGCACGTTACCCCGTCACTTAATGTTCTACACCCTTTTGGACGTGTGGAACTCTAGAGTTCCTTTCCCACGTTCAGGTTGAAGTGATTCAACTTCCTGACGAGTGTACAGATGTTGGGACATCTGGTAGTACATCTGGTCATTCTCTTTCTTGACTGTCAAGCAAGCTATTTTTGGACTATTGTTGGGAGGAGTCCACTTATAGCATTTGTCCTTTGCCTTGACACCTTTCATCACTACCTTCTGATTATTAGCAATAATGCACTCAGAGTTGTTGAAGTACACATCTAGTCCTTGTTCACATAGTTGACTAATGCTTATCAAGTTTGTAGTGAGTCCTTCAACTAGTAGAACCTTATCTAGATATGGTGAGCTGGGATCTCTTAGCTTGCCTACACCTTTGATTCTACCTTTAGCACCATCACCAAAAGTAACACTTTCTTTGGAGCAAGGTCTTAATTCCTTAAGATATTTCCTATCTCCAGTCATGTGTTTGGAGCATCCACTGTCAAAGTACCAGTCTTCATATGAGGATAGCCTGATACAAGTATGAGCCTTTAGTGTTGAATCTTCTTTAGGCCTCCATACTTTCTTGACTTGAGTCTCCTGGCACTTTACTTGTTGAGCAAGAATCTTCTTTTCATCCTTCCTTGGTGATCTTGATCTTTGAGGATAGCCATGAATTTTGAAGCATTCTTTCATAACATGTCCAGACCTACCACATTGATCACATCTATTGAAAGCTCTTCTATTTTGGGAGTATAGCTTTTTAAGATGTGGTCTTGGTATGTGCTTCTTCTGCTGCTTGTGAAGCTGACCTATGTTCCCATTCTTCTTGTGTTGAACAGGATGTTGAGACATGTGGCTTGACATCTTCCTTTTTGTTTGGACAGGCTGTTGAGACTTGGAGTCTATGATCCTGTTTTTGTGCTTAACAAGATGTTGAGACTTTTGACTTGACATCTCCTTCTTGGTCTGAGCATAGTACTGAGATGTGTGGTCTATGATCCTGTTTATGTGATGAACAGGATGTTGAGACATTTGGCTTGACATCTCTTTCTTGGTCTGAATACAATGCTGAGATGTGTGGTCTATGATCCTGTCAGAATGTTAAGCAGGATGTTGAGACATTCGGTGTGACATGTCCTTTTTGGTCTGAACATAGTGCTGAGATATGTTGTCTATGACCCTGTCGTTGTGTTGAGCAGGATGTTGAGACATTTGGCTTGACATCTGGTCCTTAGGTTTCTGTAGAGGAGGAGTTACCTTTTCTGGAGCACATTCAGCTTTTCTGAAAGGATGATCGAATCCTAATCCAATCATGTCTTCAGCTATTTTCTCAGATTCAGGGAGCTCATTTTCTGAGTCAGAATCATAGTCTAGACACCTCAAAGATTCAGTCATGCTTATGAGTTTAGACTTTAAGGAATTGCATATTTTCTTCAGAGCTGCTCGTTCCTTATGCTCCCTGATAAGCCTTTCCATGATTTCATCTTGCTCTAATATTTTAGCAGTGTATCTTGAATGGTGGAGAGGTTCTTCATTGTTATCACTGCCTTCAGTGTTTGTGAAGCTTTTGAAGCTACCATTGCTGCTTGTTTCTCATATCCCCGAGAATGCATTGTTTATGTCTTCATCTTCACTTTCATCCTCAGAGTCAGAGAGAATTGAAGCCAGCCCCTTTTTCTGTTTTCTAAGAAAGTTAGGACATTGTATTCTGATATGCCCAATTCCTTCACATTCGTAGCACCGTATCTCTGTTTCTTCTTCAGAGTTTGTATCTTCTTTTGAGATGCCTTGTGTCTTGTTGTTGGACATCTTGTCTGGGACATTTGTCCTCCATGTAGCTTGGACCCTGTTCACAGAATTGTTGAACTTCTTGGTCAATAGAGCTACTGCTTCTGATAGACAGTCTTCACTTTGGCTTTCCTCAGATTTGAATGCCAAATTCTTCATATTCTTTTCAGGTCTATCTTCAAAAGTCATCTCAAAAGTTTGTAATGAGCCAATGAGTTCATCAACCTTCATCGTGCTCAAGTCTTGTGATTCTTCAATAGCAGTTACATTCATAGAAAATCTCTTAGGAAGTGATCTAAGAATTTTTCTGGCTAGTTTCTCCTCAGGTATCTTTTCTCCTAGAGCAAAACATGAGTTTGCTATGTCTCGAACTCTAGTGTTGAATTCTGATATTGTTTCATCATCCTCCATCTTTAGAATTTCGAATTTGGAAGTGAGGAGTTGTAGCTTTGACATTCTAACCGTTGAAGTTCCTTCATGTGCCGTTTGTAGAATCTCCCAGGCTTGCTTGGCTTCTGTACATGTGTTGATCAGTTTGAATATGTTTTCATCAACACCATTGAAGATAGCATTGAGTGCCTTGGAGTTGCTATTGGACTCAATCTCCTCTTCTAGGGTCCAATCTCCTTCACCTTTTAGTATTGAAGAACCATCTTCTGCAGAGACTATTGGGTGATTCCAACCTGTAATAATTGCTCTCCATGCCTTTTGATCCATGGCCTTGATGAAGGCAATCATTCTTGCTTTCTAATAGTCATAGTTTGATCCATCCAGAACTAGTGGTCTGTTTATTGATCCTCCATTCCTGTCCATCTTGAACAAGATTTTGTCTCCCTAGAGCTCACCCAGCAGGTAAGGGTGCCTGCTCTGATGCCAATTGAAATTCTGTTCTTTGGCAGGACAGATGTCTTACACAATGTCTAGGACAATGTGTCAGCAGTCCAGATGTCCTAGACAACTGGTTATGAGGATCACGGTTTATTGCAGTACTGAAGTAAATAAAAGCAATAAATAACACCAGTGATTTGTTAACCCAATTCGGCGCTAAACAGCCCTACTCTGGAGGATACCATTCCAGGAAGTGAACACTACTACTCCGAATCAATACTTAGTCTTACAACACTACCAAACACCTTTTGGCATGTATGCCTTTTCTTAATCCTAGTAATCTTCTACTCAAGGGCTAACTCCCCCTGAATATGAGAACCTACCCAACTCCCTCTAATCACTAATCCCAAGTGACGAAACTACTTTAAACTTCTCAGTTTAAAAGACAAGGTTGAATGACAACATTCAACGACACAAAGCTTCAAAGTATCAAGAACAATACTAAGAGCCACTAGATGTTTTGCACAGTGGGTACAAAACTTTGGACTCACAATCTTCAGTTATTGTGGGTTGAGTTTTAAGCTCTATGTTGAGTCCTTTATATAGGAGTGCAATTCTTCAGATACTCTTCAGTCTTTCAGATGCACTCAAATAAAAATTAGTTTTTAAAACAAACTTGTTTTAAAACAAACTCCACAAAGATAAAGAATTAATCTCTATCCACTAATTAAATACGAATCCATTTGTATCTAACACATAAGATTAATAACAAACTTCATCATTAATCATAATCTTAGCTTGTTACTAAAAGATTCACGTTTTATTCAAATTAAAACAAACATGCGCGCTTAATGGATAAGCGTTATCTTTTAAGCTGAACTGGGTCAAAATGTCCTACCCACATGTCTTGGGACATCTTGTTCAACATGCTGCCTATGCATGCTCTGAACCCAGTGACAAGATGTCTAGGACATCTTGTTCAACATGTTGCATCTGCACATCTTCAATATGCACAAGTGGTTTAGACTTAATTACTTCAGCATTGGTGCTTCAGTTAAGTCACTCTGACCAAGTTGTTTTAGCCTTATGATGCAGCCAATCTCAGAAGAACTACAGAGCATTGCACTCATCAGATACTTGGCTTGGTGCAAGAGAAAGTGTAGGCAAATCCTGATGAAATCTCTTGATTTTATCATTAATGCCCAAAAGCACATGCTCAACATCTTCTCGGGTGATGGCTTTTTGAGAAGTTTGAGTAGACAACGATGATGGAATATCTAGGTGTGTTGGAATGATAGCAATTTAAAGGTCTGTTTGTGGTGTAATAACTTGCTCAATAGATTTGATAAAGTTATTTTGGTCAGGGGTGAGTTGTTGTTATTTCTGAGGGGAGAGATTTTCTAAGTCCAAGGCTAGCTTCTGTAGTTTGGCTTTTTTTAGTTCTGGAATACTGGATACAACAATATCAGAAGATGACTGATGAACACTAGTTTCAACAACAGTTTCAACTACAGGAGGACTAGAATGGATGTGATCAGAAACAGTCTTTTCTGAATCAGCAGATTTTGGAGTAGCAGGGTTGACAGACTCATGCATTGGGGATAAAACAAAGATTTCCTCATGAGAAATATTTTGAGGAAGAGCATCAGAAGTTGCAAACTCTGCATTAACTTCTTGAACTTCCCGTTCAATATTTATCACTTGGGCAGGAGTAGCAACACCTGTTTCTGCAATCAATGTCATAACATGTTTAGAAAATCTCCTCATAGACTCAGGGGATGGTACAAAGCTAACTACTGGTGTTTCATCAAGAGATCTATCAGAAGCACTAACAGCAACTTCTACTATACAGTTGGTTTTTGGTTCAAAATCAGAAAGGATTTTAGAAAAAGTATTTTTGATAGGAACTGTATAGGGGATGTTTCTAGCATGCTTTGGACCATTAATTACATAATTAGGAATATTTTCAAGATTAACCTTTTTATAAATACCTTGATTAGCCAGTTTGTTCACCAACTCATCCTTTGGAAGGGCAGAGTCCAGAAATGCATTAGGCTCAACTTCCACACCACTCTCCCAACTATTTTCTTCTATAGCAATGCTTTCTTCCACCAACCTTATAGCTTCATCTTTTTCAATTTGTTCTTGATCCTCAGCAGTAAGTTTCATTTGCCTTTTCCTTTTGTTTGAACCTTTCTTCTTAGATACTTCTGGGTTAGCAGCAGCAGTGCCAGAAGTTCTAGTTGGCCTTTTTGAAACATTACTTGCCTTCTTTTCTTGAACAATATCAGCAGACACAGGGTTCACAGCAGTTTCTTCCACAGCATTCTTACCAGCTTCTGATGTATCCTTCACACCAGAAGTACTCACAGACTTCTTAGGAGTGGATCCTCTTGCTCTCTTGGATCCAAATCCTGTTGCCTCTTGCTTATCAGAAGCCTTTCTCTTCCTTTCTTGAAGAGGCAACAATTTCTTGGTAGCAAGTCTGTCATCTAACTTTTGAGAATCTCCTTCCAGAAGTTTCTTGTGCATTGCAGCAATAACTCCAATTTCTTGCTTTGAAACAGTAGTAAGAAAGAAATAACAATTTTCTTCAAATTTCCTTGGCTTGAAAGTTTCTTGAGGGGTAACAACAGGACCAGATGTCTTCAACACTCTCTTTAATGTAGCACCGTCTATCTTAGATGGATTAGCATTAATATAAGAACCATATCCTGGGAAGACATGTCTTAATGATTGCAACAGATAACTTCTATAAAACATAAAAGACAAGAATCTGCTATAATGCACATTCTTGATGCCTTTATTTTTACTATCTGAGATAGCTTGACACAGATGATCAAAGATCACTCTAGCAAAATTCACAGGAGCCCTTCTTCCCACATAGTATAAGATAGTCTTATAATATGGAGAGACTTGGTCAGAACTCATGAAGAATCTTGTAGATAATCTTGTAGAGAGGTTTCATGTCCTGATTACTCTTGGAAGTAGAGCCCTTACAATAAATCTCTTCCTGCATCAAATGATTTGAATCCTTTTCATTTGCATGAGGAAGTACTCCAGACAAAGGTAACTTCACAGCTTGCCTTATGTGTTCGGCTCTAATCCTTACACAGACAACGCCAACTTCTGATCTAATTTCCTTTCCCAAAAACTCTACCGTCTTGCCCTTTTCTGCATTCTCTTCACCAACCTAAGCAGTTTCTTCACTTGCCCTTTTTGACGTTCCTTTAGTAATCACTTCTGCCTTCATCCAGAAGTCCTTTACCAATTCTGGATAGACAGGCCCATTAAGAATGTCCAAGAAGATAAGTAACCCTTGATTCTCAAAGATTTCCTTGATATCCTTTATTCCATTCGCCCTATGTGTAGACTCTAGGGGTTGAAGCTTCTATATCAGCAATAGGAGGGACAACAAGCATTTGTTGTTGTTGGCCAGAAGAAGAAGTCATGATTCTGAGGTTAGGGTTAGGGTTTGCTAAGTTTAGAGAAGAAAGAAATTTTCTGAGTTTCAGAAGAATGAAAGTGTGGGTAGTGAGTGTGCAAAAGTGTGAATGTGAATAGTTAGTGAGTTTAAAAGGAAATAAACGCGCAAAAGCGTACTAACTGAAAGGACAGGGGTAATAGAGTAACTTAACAATTCACAAATGAATTAGAACACAATCATCACTAACCAACTTCTTTCTCTAATAGCAGAAAGACACGTGTATTAGACGTTTAATTAAATAACTGATACATCAGCAACAACAGTTGAAGAGGTTATTCAACAAGTGCTGTCACGTCACGTACCAGAACCACTCTTGTGCAACTTCTGATGAAGATGCCAGAAGATGGTTTGTCTAAACTTCTGATACAGAGGTTCTGAGTCCCCCTAACTTCTGATAGTCTTCCAGAACTTCCATAAAATAATATTTTTCACCAGAGTTTCAGCTTATTCACAGATTTCCATCATATTAAGATTCTTTTTGATAAAATCAAATCTTTCAACAGCTAGGGGTTTTGTAAAGATATCAGCCCATTGATTTTCTGTATCAATAAACTTGAGATCAATAACACCCTTCTGTACATAATCTCTTATAAAATGATGTTTAATCTCAATATGCTTAACTCTTGAGTGCAAAATAGGATTTTTGGAAAGATGAATGGCAGCAGTGTTATCACAATATAAAGGAATACTGTGACTGCTTATTTGATAATCTTCCAATTGATACTTCATCAAAAGCAGTTGTGTACAACACTTAGCTGCTGAAATGTATTCTGCTTCTGCAGTTGACATAACTATGGTGGTTTGCCTTTTACTGGCCTAAGAAATCAAATTTTCACCAATGAACTGACAATTGCCACTAGTGGATTTTCTTTCAAGTTTATCACCAGCATAGTCAGCATCACATGTTGAGGATTTTAGGGTGTTGGCTTCATTTGGTAAAATAAGCCTGATTCCATGATGTGGAGCATGATGTGTGGCACATCAGATTTCACATCTGGACGCCCTAGCTGGACGCGCCTTTATTTATTTACACGCGATCTTTTGAAAAAGATTTGTTTTTCAAATTAAATCGTGCCAGCTTGCGCGCCAAGGAACAAGATAATCTTTCATGGTTCTGTTTTATTTTATTGGCCTACTTTGATCAAAAAGATTTGAAACAAACAATTAAAAGATTACGATCAAATAAATCTGAAGGAGAATTAACAAAGGCCAGCTGTCAACTTTGAAGATCCAAGCCCATGAAACTTGTTCTATATAAAGGAAGACTGAAGACACTTTGAAGTACGAAGCCAAGAGTTGAAGAAATCGAGTCTTAGGTCTTAGTCTGTTTATTGTTATTTGTGAGCCTTCACTTGAATCATAATTTTGATACAAGTAAGGACTGAGTTTGATAGAGTTGTAATCTCTAGTGTTCTTTCTCCAAAGCTTTGAAGCAAGGAGTTAGATTGTGCAACACTCAAAGCCTTTAGGTACGAGTGCATAGGTTTCTAGGAGTGTGTCTCCAAACTGAGTTTGTTATTAAATCCTTACTGGGTAAGGTTGAGGGGGAGTGAGCAGAGGTTCTCATATCTAGGAGTTCCTAGGTAGAATTAGCACGGGGGAGTTTAGCTTTGAATTGATACTACCATAGTGGATTCATCCCTGGATTGGTATCCTCCAGATTAGGGCTTGTTTAAGCGCCGAACTGGGTTAACAAACTCACTGTGTTTTATTGTTTCCTGCACTTTAAATTGTTTACTTGTTCATCAAGTTCAGCATGTTCACGATGTTGACACATTAGGCTACACATCGTACGATTCCTAAAGTGTACACATCGTGCTAC
Source organism: Trifolium fragiferum (assembly GCA_954870985.1). Classification (NCBI taxonomy): domain Eukaryota; kingdom Viridiplantae; phylum Streptophyta; class Magnoliopsida; order Fabales; family Fabaceae; genus Trifolium; species Trifolium fragiferum. Next base: position 21,021,601 of record OX940794.1, read on the forward strand.
ACATCTGACACTTGCCACCAGAATTTCAATTGGCATCAGAGCAGGCACCCTGCCTGTTTGAGGGTGAGCTCCAGGGAAGTTACTTTCTGGAAACATGGACAAGGATGGAACAACGGTCAACAAACCACCCCTCCTGGATGGAACTAATTATGACTACTGGAAGCCAAGGATGATTGCCTTCCTAAAGTCACTTGACAGCAGGACTTGGAAAGCTGTGCTCAAAGGCTGGGAGCATCCCAAAATTTTGGATGCTAATGGTGTTGACACTGGTGCACTCAAGCCAGAGGAAGATTGGTCAGCTGCAGAAGACACTGCATCACTTGGAAACTCCAAAGCTTTGAATGCTTTATTCAATGGAGTGGACAAGAACATGTTCAGATTGATCAAGCAGTGTACTGTTGCAAAGAATGCTAGGGAGATACTCAGAACCACTCATGAAGGTAATGCCAAGGTAAAAAGCTCAAGAATTCAACTTCTCAACACTAAGTTTGAAAACCTCAGAATGAAAGAAGAAGAATCAATTCATGACTTTCACATGAATTTGCTTGAGGTAGACAATTCCTTTGAGGCTCTAGGTGAAAAATTGTCTGAAGAAAAGCTTGTGAGAAAGATGCTTAGGTCTCTACCCAAGAGATTTAACATGAAAATCACTGCTATTGAAGAAGCTCAAGACATCCCAAGTATGAAACTTGAAGAACTTGTGAGCTCTCTTCAAACTTTTGAGATGAACTTAGGTGAGCAAACTGAGAAGAAAGGAAAAGGCATAGCCTTTGTATCTTGTGCTGGTGAAGAGGAAGAAGCTGATGAATCAGATGATGATCTCTCAAATGACATAGCTATGTTAGGAAGACAATTCAACAAGCTTCAAAGAAGGGTGGACAGAAGACCAAGGAGGAATGTGAGGAACATCCAGACTGACATCAGTAAACTAGGTAACACTTCAACAAAAACCAAAACTGATGATAAGTCAACTCAGAACAAGGGTGTTCAATGTCATGAATGTGAAGGCTTTGGTCATATAAGAACTGAATGCGGCACATATCTGAAGAAGCAGAAGAAAGGCCTAACTGTATCATGGTCTGATGAAGACTCTGACACTGACTCAGAGAATGTTGCTGCTAATCATGTGAGTGCCATGACTGGTGTGTGTAGTACTGATGTTGATTCTGATGATGAAGAACTCACCTTTAATGAACTAGCCTCAGTCTACAAAAAGCTATCCATCAAAGGTGAGGAACTGTGCAGAATCAATGAAGAACAGAAGGTGGTTATCAGTCAACTAGAGACAGAGAAGGCTCAACTACAGAACCAAGTAGTTAGTCTTGAGAGTGAAGTTAAGTTACTGTCAACTAACTTGAATAATATGACCAAGTCTGTAAAGATGCTCAACCCTGGAACTAACATGCTTGATGAGATTTTGAAAGTGGGAAAGCATGCTGGTGACTCATCTGGTGTAGGATTTAAGAACAAACATTACAACAAGAATATAAATATTAAGTTTGTTCCTGCTCAGAAGAAACCTGACCCTGGCAAAATGTGGACACATCACACCCCACATCAGAGACCTACTGGCAAAGAGAAGTTTAATGCTTGGAGATGCCACTACTGTGGGAAGAATGGTCACATCAAGCCCTTCTACTACAAACTCTATGGGTATCCCAAGAAAAGGCCTCAGGTCCAAGCCAAATCAGCAAGGGTCACTCCTAAGAAGATGTGGAAGCCAAAAGTTTCTGAAACTGCTCATATTGCTCACACTTCTCTCAGAGCATCTTCCAGTGAAGATTGGTATTTTGATAGTGGTTGTTCTAGGCATATGACTGGTGTTGAAAAATTTCTCACTAATATCAAGTCTCATACAACAAGCTTTGTAACCTTTGGTGATGGAGCAAAAGGTGAAATCAAGGGCAGTGGTAAACTCGGCAGCAAAAGCTTACTTGACCTAGATGATGTGTTACTCGTTAAAGGCTTGAAGGCTAATCTTATCAGCATAAGCCAATTGTGTGATCAAGGTCTCAAAGTCAACTTCACAAAGAATGAATGTCTTATTACTTCTGACAAAGGAGAATTGTTGATGAGAGGATCTAGGTCAAGAGACAACTGCTATTTATGGATTCCTGATGAAACTGCTCACTCTACTACATGTCTTATTAGTCAGGAAGAAGAAGTTAAGCTTTGGCACCAAAGACTTGGTCATTTGAATCTAAAAGGAACGAAGAAGATTATATCCAAGGAAGCTATTAGAGGACTACCAAAGCTTAAGATTGTTGATGGCAGTATCTGTGGTGAATGTCAAGTTGGAAAGCAGGCTCAGATGTCACACCCAATGTTGCAACATCAGGTGACATCCAGAGTTGTTGAACTGCTACATATGGACTTGATGGGACCAATGCAGGTAGAGAGTATTGGTGGCAAAAGATATGCCTTTGTGGTTGTAAATGATTTCTCAAGATTCACTTAGGTTAGCTTCATCAGAGAGAAGTCTGACACTTTTGATGCTTTCAAAGAACTATGCCTTAGACTACAAAGAGAGAAGGATAGTGGTATTGTTAGAATCAGAAGTGATCATGGGAAAGAATTTGAAAATTCAAGATTCTCTGAGTTTTGTGCTGATGAAGGAATTGGGCATGAGATCTCCTCACCAATCACACCCCAACAAAATGGTGTAGTTGAAAGGAAGAACAGAACTTTGCAAGAGGCTGCAAGAGTTATGCTACATGCCAAGAAGCTACCTTACTATTTCTGGGCAGAGGCCATGAGTACTGCATGCTATGTACACAACAGGGTGACTCTGAGAAAAGGTACTTCAACCACACTGTATGAGATATGGAAAGGAAGAAAACCAACTGTCAAACATTTCCATGTCTTTGGTAGCAAGTGCTATATCTTAGCTGACAGAGAGCAAAGGAGGAAGATGGATCCCAAGAGTGATGAAGGAATCTTTCTAGGCTATTCCATAACCAGCAGAGCCTATAGAGTCTTCAACAACAGAACAAGAGCTATGATGGAATCCATCAATGTTGTCATAGATGACTGTTCAGACAATGTGCCTGATGTTGATCCTAATGTGGACACATCTCACCCCCTGCCTGAAGACTCTGAAGTTATAGAGATTCATGAGAAGACTGATCAGCAAGAAGATGTGACTCCAGTGAACAAGGGTCCCTCTATTAGAGTTCAAAAGAATCATCCAAAAGAACTCATAATAGGGAATCCTGAGTCAGGGGTTATGACAAGGTCAAGAGAGGTTGTATCCAATGCTTGTTTTGTGTCAAAGGTAGAACCAAAGAATGTGAAAGAAGCCTTGACAGATGAGTTTTGGATTGAAGCTATGCAAGAGGAGCTGAACCAGTTCAAGAGGAATGAAGTGTGGGATTTAGTTCCTAGACCTGAAGGAGTCAACATCATTGGTACTAAATGGGTTTATAGGAATAAATCTGATGAAAGTGGTGTTGTGACTAGAAACAAGGCTAGGCTTGTGGCTCAAGGTTACTCTCAAATTGAAGGAGTAGACTTTGATGAAACATTTGCTCCTGTGGCACGTCTTGAGTCCATAAGGTTACTTTTGGGAGTAGCATGTATCCTGAAATTCAAGCTATTCCAGATGGATGTGAAGAGTGCTTTCCTTAATGGCTACTTGAATGAGGAAGTGTATGTGGAGCAGCCCAAGGGATTTGTTGATCCAAATTATCCAGATCATGTCTACAGATTGAAGAAGGCATTATATGGATTAAAACAAGCTCCTAGGGCATGGTATGAGAGGCTTACCAAATTTCTTGTGCAGCAAGGTTATAGAAAAGGAGAATCAGATAAAACCTTGTTTGTTAGAGAAGAAAAAGGCAAGTTCATGATTGCACAAATCTATGTAGATGACATTGTGTTTGGAGGAATGTCTGATCCAATGGTCAAGATGTCTGTGAATCAGATGCAGTCTAAATTTGAGATGAGCCTTGTAGGTGAACTTACCTACTTTCTTGGTCTGCAAGTCAAACAGATGGAAGATACAATTTTCATCTCTCAAAGCAAGTATGCCAAGAACATTGTGAAGAAATTTGGAATGGAGAATGCAAATCACAAGAGAACTCCTGCAGCAACCCATCTCAAACTCTCTAAAGATGAGCATGGTGTCAGTGTTGATCAAAGTTTATACAGAAGCATGATTGGCAGTCTACTCTACCTCACTGCAAGTAGACCTGACATTAGCTTTGCTGTTGGTGTATGTGCAAGGTACCAAGCTGAGCCTAAGATGAGTCATCTGAATCAAGTCAAAAGGATTCTCAAGTATGTCAGTGGTACAAGTGATTATGGAATTCTTTACTCTCATGGTGAAGACACAAGATTGTTGGGTTATTGTGATGCTGACTGGGCAGGTAGTGCTGATGATAAGAAGAGCACTTCTGGTGGATGTTTCTTTTTGGGAAGCAACCTTATATCATGGTTCAGCAAGAAACAAAATTGTGTTTCTCTTTCTACAGCTGAGGCTGAGTATATTGCAGCAGGAAGTAGTTGCTCTCAGCTACTTTGGATGAAGCAGATGTTGGGTGAGTACAATGTGCAGCAAGATATGCTCACATTATACTGTGACAATCTAAGTGCTATAAATATTTCCAAAAATCCTATCCAACATAGTAGGACAAAGCACATTGATATACGTCACCATTTTATTAGAGATCTTGTTGAAGATAACATTGTGACTCTAGAGCATGTTGCCACAGAGAATCAACTGGCAGATATATTCACAAAGGCTTTAGATGCAAATAGGTTTGAGGTGTTAAGGGGCAAACTTGGTATTTGCCTCTTTGAGGATCAATAACCTTAATAGCTATTTCGGCGTGCAACGGTTACCTGTCTTTCCCTCCATCCATAGTTGCACGCAATCCAAAGGCAATCATTACAAAAATATTTCCAACGGCTATTTCGCGATCAAAACTCCAAGAAATCCGTTTATTCAAGATTTTCTCTTATTGCCTACCACATTGATCACTACATTCATCTCTCTAACACTCAAACGACCAAGAACTTGTCTTGATCTCTCTCTCAAAACCTCTGTTCATCTTTCTGCAATTTTCTTTGAAATCTTCATACCAAATCATCATCATCATCATGTCTACTGCAACCAAAACATCTCCTTCCACAAAAACAAACACTCCTCCATCATTACCAAAACCTAATTCCCCACATCAAGAAGATATTCAAGGTGACATGATCGTCGATGCCACTCCTGTTTCAATGATCAAACCATCTGGATCAAAGAAGACGAAGTCTAAACGATCAAGAAGGGAATCAACCCCCATTGCTGCAGAGGAAGATGTTGTTCCTTCTCCTTCCACAGAAAAACCAAAGAAGAAGAAGAAGAAAAGCAAGAAGCCAAAGACTGGCTCACCCAAGAGGGTTCACACCATGGAAAGCCTGCACATTGATCCCCTTCCTGCTAAATCTGGTGATGCTGATGCTGAAGCATCTGTGGGTATAGGTTCTTCAAACCCTAACCCTGAGAAGGCTGCTGTAAAGATCTCTGAGGGTCAAAGACACCCCTTGACTCAGAAGATCATTGATTCTGTGCTCCAGGCCCTGAAAGAGCCTGATGTTGTGGCAGATGTTGGCACATCATTGCCACAAGGTGAAGAAGAGTCTCCTGCTGATGAAGAAGAGACTGTTGCTGCTGAAGAACAACCTGTCATTCCTGATTCTCCAGAACAGGAAGTTGTTGAAGAAGATCAACCTGCTGAGGTTGAAGAACCTGAAGATGATGCCCAGTCTGACAAGGGTAAAGAAGTTGTTGAAGGTTCAGATCATGAAGACTCCAATCCTTCTGACAAGGATGTTGATGGAGATACAATTGTTGTGGATGTAGAAGGCTACAATTCTGACATTCCCTTGAAGAAACTTGCTGAGGATAGCATTGCTAGAAGGACAAGAAGTGGTAAAGGTCCTGCTATTACTGAAAGTTCTCCTGTTGCTGCTAAGGAGAAGAAGAAGCCTGTCAAGAGGCAAGTTCTGTATGGTCCCAAGAAGGGATTTAGTAAAGCTGTGGTTCCACCTGCAAAGAAGAAGACTCAGAAAAGAAAAGAGCCACCTACAAGTGATTCAAAATACGATGTGGAGCAGGATGTAGCTCACATCAGTGAGTCTGAGGAAGAATCTGCTGAGGAGCAGAATGTGGAGCTTGATGTAGTTCACATTGAGTCTGCTGTAAAGAAGAGCTATGGGAAGAAGAAAATTCCTCAGGGAATTCCTGATATCCCTGTCGATTTAGTTTCCTTCCACAACCCTGCACATGCTGGTAAATGGAAGTATATTGCTCACAGAAGGTTAGCTCTGGAGAGAGAGCTAAGTGCTGAAGCCTTGCAGTGCAAGGAGGTTATGAGGTTGATCAAGCGTGCTGGCTTGATGAAGACTGTTACTGGGCTGAGTGACTGCTATGAGAAAGTAGTCAAGGAGTTTTTGGTAAACATTCCTGCTGGCTGTGATAATCCTTTGGACAAGGAGTATCAAACAGTCTTTGTGAGAGGCAAAGAAATTCACTTCTCTCCTACTGTGATCAACAAATTTCTGGGCAGAAGTGAGGAGCCCTTTGCTGAGATGGAGGCCAATGACAACTACATAATCAAGGTCATGACAGCTGAAAAGGTCAAGACTTGGCCTAAGAAGGGAAAGTTGCAAGCAAGCAAGCTCACTTCAATCTACAACATCCTGAATAGGATTGCTGCTGCTAACTGGGTACCTACCACACACAACTGTGATGTGGCTATAGGTTTGGCTAGGTTCATCTATATTGTAGGTAACAAAATTAATTTTGATTTTGGTACTTATATTTTTGATCAGACTATCAAACATGCCAAAACCCTAGCTGTCAAACTACCCATTGCATTTCCTTCCCTGCTGTGTGGAATCATATTGAGCCAGAGACCTGATGTTCTGGGCAAAGATGATTTGTCTTGCAGAAGAGAGTCTGCTATTTCTTTTAGTCTCAAGCAGTCTGATGTGATTCATGATGTGGGCACATCCGGCTCAAACAATGCTATGTCTAGGACAGACATGATTGCTGCTTTAAAGGAGACTTGCAAGGCTCTGGATGAGAAGAAGGCCAAGCTGGAAGCAGTCATTGCTGGACTGGAGCTTGAGGATGAGCAAACAATGGCTGAGGATGAGGAATTGGAGGAAGAGGAGCCCAATGGCTCTGAAGCTGAGGAAACTGATGGGAGCCAGGATATTTGAATCTTTGTAATTCATTATTTCCCTGTACTCAGTATTTCCTGTTGTTTTGCTTGTATGTTGTGGGCTATGCCCTGGATTTCTGATGCACCTTTGTGTGCCTGTCCTGTACTTGCTGCACTATTAATGGCCTGAGTGCCTCTTTATGTTCATGCACCATCATCTCTACATCTCATGATATCTGCATTCTATGGTGTTTTACTTACTCCCTATGTGTTTGACTATATTTGTCAAAATTCTGGCTAAAAAGGGGGAGTAAAATTTAAAATGAACAATTCTTTGAAGTCTTAGCTGCAGCAAATTGTGATGTGTGGCACATCTGACTACACATCTGGCATACATGCTTATTTTTCTTCAAATGTCTTCTCAACAACTTTTTGAAGAATTAGTTTTCTAAAGCATGTTTTTCTGAAGACTTAATCTGTACGTTTTCAACTGGGTGATGCATTCTTAAGAAGTCCAATTGAAGATATTAATTTGTGTAATGGTTGATCCATTTGTATGATTTCTACATGGTGATGCATTCTTAAGAAGCCTGTAGAAGTTGCTATTTTGTTTGATGTTTGACACATCTGTGAGTTTTAACTTGGTCATGCATTCTTAAGAAGCCAAGTTTAAAACTTCTCTATATCTCTCTAGGTCATGCATTCTGAAGAAGCCTATAGGGAATATGAGATTTAGGGGGAGTACTTGGAAAGTGCTCTAGTTCAAGGGAAGTAAACTACTACTGGGTTTGCTACCCTCCCTTATGTGTGCATGGAATCTCATGCTTGTATGTGTCTGAGAATTTATTTTTCTCAGTCTTTGGGAATTTATTTTCCTATCTTGTGAGAGTTTAATTCTCTCTTCATTTGTGAGGCTCTGATCCGCTGCTGCATGCCTCTGATGTGCCTACACATCTCTCCAAGTTTTGTTGGGTGACTCAAAGATTATTTTAGCCCAAAATTTGCCAAAGGGGGAGATTGTTGAGGATTTTAGGGTGTTGGCTTCATTTGGTAAAATAAGCCTGATTCCATGATGTGGAGCATGATGTGTGGCACATCAGATTTCACATCTGGACGCCCTAGCTGGACGCGCCTTTATTTATTTACACGCGATCTTTTGAAAAAGATTTGTTTTTCAAATTAAATCGTGCCAACTTGCGCGCCAAGGAACAAGATAATCTTTCATGGTTCTGTTTTATTTTATTGGCCGACTTTGATCAAAAAGATTTGAAACAAACAATTAAAAGATTACGATCAAATAAATCTCAAGGAGAATTAACAAAGGCCAGCTGTCAACTTTGAAGATCCAAGCCCATGAAACTTGTTCTATATAAAGGAAGACTGAAGACACTTTGAAGTACGAAGCCAAGAGTTGAAGAAATCGAGTCTTAGGTCTTAGTCTGTTTATTGTTATTTGTGAGCCTTCACTTGAATCATAATTTTGATACAAGTAAGGACTGAGTTTGATAGAGTTGTAATCTCTAGTGTTCTTTCTCCAAAGCTTTGAAGCAAGGAGTTAGATTGTGCAACACTCAAAGCCTTTAGGTACGAGTGCATAGGTTTCTAGGAGTGTGTCTCCAAACTGAGTTTGTTATTAAATCCTTACTGGGTAAGGTTGAGGGGGAGTGAGCAGAGGTTCTCATATCTAGGAGTTCCTAGGTAGAATTAGCACGGGTAGTGATTAAGTGAGAAGTTGTAAACGGGGGAGTTTAGCTTTGAATTGATACTACCATAGTGGATTCATCCCTGGATTGGTATCCTCCAGATTAGGGCTTGTTTAAGCGCCGAACTGGGTTAACAAACTCACTGTGTTTTATTGTTTCCTGCACTTTAAATTGTTTACTTGTTCATTAAGTTCAGCATGTTCACGATGTTGACACATTAGGCTACACATCGTACGATTCCTAAAGTGTACACATCGTGCTACACATCTGACACTTGCCACCAGAATTTCATCACAGAATCCAATCAGTTTGTAATCATCAGATTTCTGATACAGTAATCCAATGTTACAAGTAGCCTTTAGATATCTAAAGATTCTCTTTACAGCTGTAAAATGAGATTCTCTAGGATCTGACTGAAATCTTGCACACAGACATACACTAAATAAATATCAGGTCTTGAAGCTGTTAGATAGAGAAGAGATCCAATCATACCTTTATATAACTTCTGATTTACCTTACCTTTAGACTCACCTTTGCTAAGACTTGATGTAGGATGCATTGGAGTGTTCATGGGTTTGCAGTCTTCCAAATTATATTTCTTCAGAAGGTCTTTGATATACTTTGACTGATGAATGAAGTTTCCTTTCTTTGTTTGATTGATCTGAATTCCCATAAAGTACTTCAATTCTCCCATCATGCTCATCTCAAATTCATCTTGCATCATCTTAGAAAAGTTCTTGCAAAGTGTAGCATTAGTTGATCCAAATATGATGTCATCAACATAAATTTGAATGATCAGAATGTCTTTCTTCAAAGTCTTTCTGAATAATGTATTATCAACTTGACCTTTTTCAAAACCATTGTCAACCAAGAAGTTACTTAGTCTCTCATACCAAGCTCTGGGAGCTTGTTTGAGTCTATAAAATGACTTCTTTAGTCTAAACACATGATCTGGATTTGAAATGTCTTCAAATCCTGGAGGTTGTTTGACATATACTTCTTCAGAAATTACTCCATTAAGAAATGCACTCTTTACATCCATTTGATAAAGTGTGATGTTGTTGTTGACAACATAAGAAAGAAGTAATCTTATTGCTTCCAATCTTGCAACTGGAGCATTAGTCTCTGTATAATCAATGCCTTCTTGTTGACTGTATCCTTGTGCAACAAGTATAGCTTTGTTCCTTGTTACTTCTCCTTATTCATTCAGCTTATTTCTGTATACCCACTTTGTTCCAATAATGTTCTTGTCTTTAGGCTTGGGTACCAGATCCCATACATCATTTCTTTGAAATTGATTCAGTTCTTCTTCCATTGCAACTATCCAAGCATCATCAGATAAGGTTTCATCAGTGGTTTTAGGTTCAATCAAGGAAACTATACTAAATAAGGATTCTTCATCCCTAAAACTTGATCTTGTCTTCCTAGGACTGTTTTTATTCCCAATGATAAGCTCTTCTGGATGTGATGACTTGTACTTGAAGGTATTTCTTGGAATAGCTGTTTCTTCTAGATCAGGATCTTCAGTTGGTGTTGTTTGATGATCATCAGATTCTGGAACTTGGTTGTTCTTTGGAGCATCCAGAAGTTCAGGAGTGGAATCAAATCCAGAACCTTCATCTTCTGAGTCTTGAGAATCTGAAATTTCTATAACAGGCTCTGACTTTTCATGGTCAGGCACTTTGTCATCAAACTTTACATGCATAGATTCTTCAACTGTTTGAGTTTCAGAATTATACACTCTGTATGACTTGGAGCGCTCAGAATATCTAATGAAGATACCCTTACTAGCTTTAGAGTCAAATTTCTTAAGATGAACTTTAGTATTCAGAATGTAACATGTACAACCAAATTGGTGAAAATAAGAGATATTGGGTTTTCTTCCTCTAAAGAGTTCATATGTTGTTTTATTCAGAATAGGTCTAATATAGATTCTGTTCTGAATATAACAAGCAGTGCTTACAGCTTCTGCCCAGAAAATTTTTGCCAAAGAATGTTCATGCATCATGGTTCTAGCCATTTCTTGCAAAGATCTGTTCTTTCTTTCTACAACTCCATTTTACTGTTGAGTTCTAGGAGAAGAGAACTCATGGAAGATTCTATGTTCTTCACAGAAATTTTCAAAAGGTTCATTTTCAAATTCTCCACCATGATCACTTCTAACTTTCAAAATCTTTAAATCTTTTTCATTCTGAATTTGGGCACATAAGACACTAAACTCTTCATATGTATCACTTTTAGATTTCAGAGATCTAACCCAAGTCCATCTACTATAATCATCAACAATGACTAATCCATACTTCTTTCCATTGAGTGAAGCAGTGCTAACTGGTCCAAACAAATCAATGTGCAAAAGTTCTAAAGGTCTAGAGGTAGAAACAATGTTTTTAACTTTAAACGAGCTTTTGACAATTTTCCCTTTCTGACAAGAGCCACAAAGAGAATCTGAGTGATAAGTCAATTTAGGAAGGCCTCTCACAAGATTGTCTTTTCTAAGCTTGGAAATTAATCTCCAGTTAGCATGACCTAATCTCTTATGCCAAACCCATTTCTCATCACTTAGAGTCAATAAACAAAGCACATTCTGATCTTCCAGATCAGAGAGATTAACTTTATAAACATTGCCCTTTCTACAACCTTTAAACAAAATGGATTTATCATAATTGTTAATTATAGTACATGAATTCTTATTAAACACAACATCATAATTACTGTCACATAATTGACTTATGCTAAGTAGATTATGTTGTAGTCCATCAACCAACCAAACATCAGAAATAGTAAGAGAAGAATTACCTACTTTACCTATACCAATGATTTTGCCTTTTTGGTTCCCACCAAATCCTACAGTTCCTCCCTCTCTCAGATTCAGGGCGTGGAACAAGTGCTTGTCTCCTGTCATGTGTCGTGAACATCCACTGTCCAGATACCAGGAGCTTTGTTTTCTTCTTGGGATGCATACCTGCAGTAAACATTATCTCAGACTTTGGTACCCATATTCTGATGGGTCCTCTAAAGTTAGTTCTTTTATCCTTCTTCTGTTTCTTGTAGCTTCCAGAGGATCCAAGGTGAGGTGAGCCTTGAAAAATAGGTTTAGGCTTAACCTTTCCTTTGGACCTTGATCCAGAATGTGTCAGCAAACCAGCTTTCAAGTTTGTACAGTCCGATCTCATGCCTCGAGTACTCTTAGGCTTGAAGATCTTCTGTACTCCTTTACTAGTGAAATTATGTTCTTTGGCAGGATATATGTCTTACACAATGTCTAGTACAATGTGTCAGTATTCCAGATGTCCTAGACAATTGGTTCGACAACTGGTTATGAGGATCACACGTTATTGCAGCACTGAAGATAAACGAAAGCAATAAACAACACCAGTGATTTATTATCCCAGTTCGACACTTATAACAAGCCCTACTCTCGAGGATACCAATCCAGGAAGTGAACACTACTAATCCGAAGTATTACTTAGCCTTACAACACTACCAAACACCTTTTGGCATGTACGCCTTTTCTTAATCCTAGTAATCTTCTACTCAAGGGCTAACTCCCCCTGAATATGAGAACCTACCCAACTCCCTCTAATCACTAATCCCAAGTGACGAAACAACTTTAAACTTAACAGTCTAAAAGACACAGTTGAATGGCAACATTCAACGACACAAGCATCAAAGTACCAAGAACGATACTAAGAGCTACTAAGTGTTTTGCACAGTGGGTACAAAACTTTAGACTCACAATCTTCAGTTATTGTGGGTTAAGTTTTAAGCTCTATGTTGAGTCCTTTATATAGGCGTGCAATTCTTCAGATAATTCTTCAGTCTTTCAGATGCACTCAAATAAGAGTTAGTTTTAAAACAAACTTGTTTCAAAAACAAACTCCACAAAGATAAAGATTTAATCTCTATCCACCAATTGAATACGAATCCAATCGTATCTAACACATAGGATTAATAACAAACTTTATCATTAATCCTAATATCAGCTTGTTACTAAAAGATTCGCGTTTTATCCAAATTAAAACAAACACGCGTGCTTAATGGATAAGCATTATCTTTTAAGCTGAACTGGGTACAGATGTTCTACCCACATGTCTTGGGACATCTTGTTCAACATGCTGCCTATGCATGCTCTGAACCCAGTGACAAGATGTCTAGGACATCTTGTTCAACATGTTGCATCTGCACATCTTCAATATGCACAAGTGGTTTAGACTTAATTACTTCAACAATGGTGCTTCAGTTAAGTCACTCTGACCAAGTTGTTTTAGCCTTATGATGCAGCCAATCTCAGAAGAACTACAACTAGACTTGGATACTGAAGCAATGGGAGCAGAGGTTTTCAAAAGCTCCACGCTTATTTGAGCATCTGACACTTTTGGATTTTCTGTACCATTACTAGAAACAAAGTTAGAATAAAGATCAGAAGGTGTTTTGCTTATGCACACAGACTGATTTGAGTTTCCTTTGACAGTACTTCCCAAACCCTGTCCTATGTATTTGTCAGCACCATAAATCATAGAAGCTAGTCTATGCTTATCAATATTATGATGAACAAACTCTTGAAGAGCAATTTCTTGCTTATCATAGGGTTTGTTACATGATCTGCAACCATTTTCAAGAACTTGAATAGTCTTTAAGGACTTCTTGTAGTCTTCTTGAATATGATTAACTTTATCATTGAGCATGTTAAACTTTTGTTTAAAAAGTTCTAGCTCTTTTGATCTTTCCATGTATTTCATCATAGTATCTTGCAAAGCCTTAGAGAGTTGAGTATTAGATAGTTGAGAAATAACCTGCTCAATATCTTCTGAATCTGACTCAACATCACTTTCAACATCTGACTCAGCTGTGGCCATGAGTGCCAAGTTAGCTTCTGTATCTTCAGCTTCATCATCAGACAGTTTGTCAAGATCTTACCATGTAGCCAGAAGACTCTTCTTAGCTTTGTTCTTGAAAGTGCTCTTTCTTCCTTTTCCCTTGGTGCTCAGTTCAGGACAATCAGCAATGAAGTATCCAGGCTTGTTGCAATTAAAGCAGTTCTTTGAATCATCCTTCTTATCTTTGTTACCAGAACTTCTGTAACCAGAACCTTTAGATCCAGAACTTCTACCAGAATATCTTGGCTTTCTTTTTGTCCACTTCTGGAACTTCCTGGTCAGAAGTGCAATGACATCATCATCTGATCCTTCTTCTTGATCATCTGCAGAAGATTCTTCTGTTTCAAATTCAACAACCTTAGCCTTTAGAGCCTTAGAAGATCCTGAAGTAGCTGGCAGAGCCAATGATTTCACTCTCTTCTGAGGTTCATCAGAAGCTAGCTCAATCTCATGACTCATGAGTGAACTAATTAAACCTTCCAGGCTTAGGGTGTCTAAATCCTTTGCGTCCTGAATAGCAGTGACCTTAGGTCTCCACTTAGCAGGTAAGCTTCTGAGAATCTTCTTCACATGATCAGGAGTAGTATAACTTTTCTTCAGAACTTGAAGACCATATACCAGAACTTTGAATCTAGAATACATAGATTCAATGTTCTCATCTTCTTTCATTCTAAAAAGTTCATACTGTTGGATCAAAAGTGTTGCCTTTGCCTCCTGTACCTGTTTGTTTCCATCATAAGATGAACACAAAGAATCATAGATACTTTTGGAAGTAGATTTATCTGAGATCTTAAGGTATCTTCATGAGATATGCAACCAATCAGAATATCCTTGACCTTGTGGTGCTTTTTGTATGCTTTCTTGTCTTTATCAGTGAAAGCTTGTCTTGCGTCATAATCTAATCTTCCTCTTTCATCCAAACCTTGAAATGATACTCCTCTTTCAACTAAGTCCCAAAGTTCATCATCAATACCAACCAGATGACTATAAATTCTATCCTTTGCTAGTGTTGTTTTTATCATCAGCATCATAGTTGAAAGGAATATTTACACCTTTAGAAGGTTCACCAGGTCCAGACATAATGTTTTTACACAGCAACAACTGTCTCACTGTAAGGTGATATAACAGAACCAAGGCTCTAGATGCCAATTGAAGGTGTGAAAACACAAGAAGGGGGGGGGGGGGGGGGGGGGGGTTGAATTGTGTTTTGGTAGTTTTAAAAACTTCTTCTAAGTTTTGCAACTTATCAGAATCAGCAGCGTAATATATTAAACACAAACAACTACTGGACGAGTGGAAATGAAAAACAGAGAAGAGAAAGGAGAGATGAACACACAAGATTTATACTGGTTCCTCTCACAAATCGAGAGTAGTCCAGTCCCCTTGCACTTCCAAGGGATTTCACTATAATCACACAAGATTACAATTGCTCAAGCACACTGCAAGAGACTTCCTATGCTCAAGTAACACAATACAAGAGACTTCCAATGCTCAAGCTCACAAGCAAGAGACTTCAAATGCTCAAACAAAAAAGCAAGAGACTTCTAAAACAAAGTTACAAAGACAATGTTTGAACTTCTGATAAACAATATCAGAGTTCTTGAACAAAATAATACAACTCTAAAAACAAGACTTATCTTAGAATTCTTATAAAAGAAAACTAAGGTTCAATAACTGACTAGACTAGACAGAAGTTGAAAACTATTTGTCCTGAATTTTGATATAAGCTCAAGTTGTATCTAAGTTAAAATGCTCTTAAGAATTCAGCAGTATAACAGCGCTTTTGTTCGTTGGTGTAGTTCTCTCTTTTTGTCTTCAAATTCTTCCTCCTTTTATAGGTGATAGTGGAGCGTCTTGAATTTGAGTGGGCAAAGATGAAAACAACTGCATAGTATTGTACTATTACTTTCGTTTGAAATGTGCTTATCCAAATCAAGTAAAGAATGAAATCTTGATCCTTGATTTCGAATATTCACCCATATCAGGAAAAGAGATATAGTACAATAGTACAACCGTCATTATCATGAGGATAATGGTCTTGTACGATGTTTCTTCTGCCTTTCTGAATTTGCCAAATAGATGATAGTCGTTATGGGGAATAAAATGTTCTTCTGGCAAATTCTGCTGTTTCATCGTCATCAGAATCTTGAGTAGTAAACTCTGCTTCTGACGAATGTAGCTTCGGGTTGACTTTGACTCGCAACTTCTGGTGACATTAGCTTCTGGTGTCATTCTCCAGAACTTGATTTTCCCAGCTTCTGGGAGCGCTTCTTACATAGTAACCAGAACTTCACTTTCTAGTGTATATAAAATTTTAACTTATATTCCTGCACACTAGAGTAAATTATCAGTACTCCCTATTGTATATTAATACTATTGTTATCATCACAACTACTTGGGTTATATTAGAACCAACTTTGTTCCAACAGCCAATTGTTGTGAATTCGACATAACTCACACCAATAAGAAACTGATGTGTGGGGCAAGCGTTACAAGCAATCAAATAATAAGGACATGATAGAGACGATGATGCAATAATTCTAACAATAAACACGACAAGAAGATAAAGAACACACGATCAATTTGTTTACCCAGTTCGGTGTTAATGAACCTAATCTGGGGGGGGGGAGCAACCCTTCCGTTCTACTATGATCAATGAGAAACTTACACAAGAAATCCCAAATTGGGTTACAAGAATTAATCCTAATTCTACTCTAATCTTGAATCTCTTTCCGTGACCAAGAGACTCAATTGACCTAGTCTACCCAAAGTGTCCCACAAGATGATCCCAAGAATAGTTTGCCCTAGGATTCAAAACCCTAGCCTTTTGTGGTGGCAAACCCTGACTCTCTACATTTTGTCGCCCTCTCAATTTTTTTGGTGGTGTTACAAAGTAACAAAGGAAAAGAGAAAAAAACAAAAACTAAATTCCAAGTTTATCTCTCATAATGCGAGATTCTGAGCCGGGTGGTGGACAACTCCAGTGTATTGAGCACCTCGAATGTGACCCTTCCTTGCCATAAAATCTGCACATATATTTTGTTCCCTAAGAACATGCACAAGCGCAGTGCTATCAATCTCATGCAGGAGATCAATAATATGAAAGATTTCTGTAGCATAAATGTGCAAGGCATTGTTTCGTTCAGCATTAACCAATTCAACAGCTTCCAAGCAATCACTTTCACAAACAATGTTATTATAACCTTTGTTTCGGCAAAATTCCAGTCCCAATTGAATAGCACGCAGCTCGGCTAGCAGCGCATCATCTCCGACTTCATAGTGGGAAAACCCAGCCACACAATCACCTTCATGGTTGCGAACAACTCCACCGGCTCCCAATTTTTCTATGAATAAGATAATCCCAATTTATAGAAAAATATATGCCTAATATTTTAAAAGACAATCTTCTAAAATAAAACTAAATCTCTCGATATTGTTTTTAAATATATCCAATTTAAAACCAAACACAATCCAAGTCAAATATTCTTCAAAAATATATTTTTTCACAAAATCTGAAATATTCTGACTTCCAATCTTGAGATTTCAAGGCATATCCAACATATGTGTTTGGTAAAATGCTTTTCTCACTAGCTTATAACTTTTTTTGAGATGCTATTTTAAGTATCGTTTGAGCTTATAACTTATAGTTTTTTACAATTTTTATTTTTTATTTTTAACCTTTAAATTATTTTTTATTTATTTTTAAATAAAAAACTACCCACTAACACATAATGTCATTTTTAGTCATTTTATATTTATCAATCACTTTAAAAACTAGTTTTACCAAACACTTTTATTTTCAATCAGTTAGATTTTCAGTTATCAACTATAAACTTACTTTTC
This sequence comes from Trifolium fragiferum, assembly GCA_954870985.1. Classification (NCBI taxonomy): domain Eukaryota; kingdom Viridiplantae; phylum Streptophyta; class Magnoliopsida; order Fabales; family Fabaceae; genus Trifolium; species Trifolium fragiferum. The sequence goes on from OX940794.1 coordinate 21,039,181, forward strand.
AACTATAAACTATAAACTAACTTATAGCTTAATTTTATCAAACATAGTCGATATATATAAAAAGTGGACCAAAGTCAAATAAAACTAAATAAAAAAGAACACACTAAATCCCCTATTATGTACCAGAAACAATGAAAACAAGGGTAGGGAATGAGGAGAGATAGAGTCATAGAGAGAAATGGTGTTGAATTTAGTACGGACTAAGTATAAATTTGTTCATGATAGACCACCTTTGATGTTAGATTTTGCGGGTGTATTAAATTTAGAGTTAAATACGTTTTTACTTTCTATGTTTTGTAAAATTGTCACGAAATGTCCATATGTTTTTAAAATGGTAAAAAAAAATTCCATAAGTTTTTCGGTTATCAAGAATGGTCCATTCCATCTGTTTTTTAAAGATCAGCCAACATAATGTTTATTAGTGAACCCCACAATTTTAATTTTAGTCCCTATATTTTAAAAAATTATGGAATTTTTCTTGACCTTTTTTAAAATATAGAGAACATTCTTGCCTCTTTCGCAAAACGTAGGGACTAAAATTTAAATAGTGGAGTCCACTAATAATTATTTCGTTAGCTGATGTGGAATGAATCATACTTGATAAGTAAAAAACTTATGGGATCTTTTTAAACCTTTTATAAAATATAGGGACCATTATTGACAATTTCGTAAAATGTAAGAACTAAAAACATATTTTACCTTTAAATTTATCATACGACATATCCATATAACAAAAAATTGATTTAACCTATTAACTAATATAACCATAAATTTGTTTAAATTAATAATTTCTTTAAAAAGGTACTACAATGTGATTTATACAAACAAATACAGCACATGATTACCGTATAAAATTAACACGAGACATATATTTATAATTGATAATTACAAACAAACACATCTTTTTTAATAATACTCATGAATAGGATACATATTTGACATTGATACATAAAAAAAATGACAAAACTATATTAATCTTGATAATTATAAACAATTCATTGATATATAAAATAAACCACTAAATAAATATTTGTTATTTGGTGAATATGAAGAACAAAACAGGACAAACAATTGTTGTTGTTACATAAATAAATACTGGACAAATATTTATTATTGATAAATACAAAATATTCAACAAATATTTGCCATCAAAATATAAATAATACGGGACATATTTATCAGTGACGCCTAAAATAACTGCAAGTTTACACGATGTAGTAAAAACTCGCATTACTATTTTATCCATTTTAAAATGATAGAAAAATAGTATTCAACCATATTATCAGCGGTAATCTTATTCCACTCCAGGTAGATTTAATGAGCGACAATTCTATGAACTCCTTAGTTTATTTTTTTTTCTTTCTGGGGCTTTTTCCCTTTATTCCACGAAAAAAATAATAATTAAATTTTTACTTTTGTTTTGTAGGGCACATATATGAAAAATTGCTACTATTAAAATGAGAAATATCATCCCAACAAATTCAATATTATTCATATATGAATTAATTGTTACATATAAATATTACAATAACTATCATACACGTGACAACAATCTTGCATCAGCGAGTAATTTTATAACTGCACTAATTTTGTACTATACAATATTCGACCTATTATAACTCTATTAATATTGTCCCATAAGTCCTAGCTCAACTGGCAAAATTTGCCGAAATTGCAAGGCATGGACGTCATGACCAGGGTTCGAACCCCGGCTCTCTCACTTGTGTGAGAATTTCTTATATTTACTTTGTCAATTCTTCTATGTACTAAAAAAAAAAATAACTCTATTAATATTTTTTTTGCATTATCTTAATAGAAAAATTGTAAATCAAATTAAATTATGTAATGTAATCTTTCTTAAATCTAATTTCTCTAATTTGCATCCACTTAACCCTAATATGCTACTAACAAGGGCGGGAAATCACTAATAAAAAGTGTAGTTAATACTAGCCAACCACTTCTTGATGTATAACCAAATGAAATTAGCATAGTGTGTATTTCCAACAAAAAATCAATTAATTTTGTTTCTTGAAAAAAAACATCACATTGAGCCACGAAAATTGTATTTATTTTGTTGTTTTTTTTCCTCTGATGCTTTAATTACGAAGTATTTTAATTGACTTGCATTGGTATCAAAAAATAAAATAAATGATTTGCATTGGTATCTCAAAACATAGCCCATCACATAAACTTTTCTTCTCCATCATACCTTCCCAATAATATTCAATCATCACACCATCTCTATCTCATCCTTTAATTGACATTATTCTTTCTCTCACATGTTTACAGATTCTGAATTTGAGTTCTTTAAAGCAATTGGGAATTGGAAAGCTCTTTCATGTACCTTCTGTTGCTGGCTCAGATTGTGCAAAATCAAAACACCACCGCCCGCAGTCTTGATCGAGCATCCGTTCGACCTATAGATCACGATTCCGGCGTCATGTCATGACCTTTATGGTTCGGCATTGCCCACCCTGATCGGTGCAACCTCCGCATGTCGGTTACAGTGTACCTTGCACTGGTTTTTCACCGCTATAGCTCAACATTTCATGTTCAAACCTATGTCGGGTCCGGTTGTCCTCTCTCCTGGCGAAATCTGTTTGCTACCTTTTTGTAATGTCTGTGTCTGCTGCTCCTAAGTTGAAGGTGATGATGGATAAAAGAAATTGTAGTTGTTTGGTTTTACTTTGGTTTATAAGTTTTTGAGACTAGCTTATATTATCACTCTCATTTTTTTTCTTTCATGTATAGGTATGATATAATATCACTAAAACTTTATGCATTACTCCAAACAGGTTATGACTGATTGACTGCAACTTCAAGTTTTCCTTCTAATAACAACATCTTGCTTGACTGATTGTTGGTGTCTCTACTATTCTAATACCCCTCATCAATCTATTGCAAAGAATTTTTGTGAATTCTTTGTTTTATTCAACATTTTCATTGTGCTTTATGTTATGTTCTTCTTTATATGGGTTAACATAGTTTTTATTTTATGCTCTGACAAGTTTAGATTAAAATAGATAATTTTTTAGTTTAATAAATTGATTTCTTAAGCTTTCTAATGGAACAAATTGGCTATGTAAATATTCTTTACATATGCTCAATGTTATACTGATGGATACCATATAAGAGGAGCATGAGCAAATAATTATCCTTGCTATGTACTTTAATTAGATCCCTTTGTCACCTATGTTTTTGTGCTTTTTTTATATGCTGGAATTGTGAATCACCGTTCAAATTTTGGGAGAAGAAGTGAAAAATAAGAACCTCTTGATTTTTTGGATCCATATATATTATTATTTTGGTTTTTATTTCCATTGGTTCTTTTAAATGATTTATTTATTTTACACTTAATTTCATTTTGCTTTCTTTTTGTTACATGGATTATTGAATTAATAGTTTGGAGGATGAATTAATAGCTTGAACTTAAAGTGCAGTACTATTATGGTTCTTGAAGCCTTCTAATGTTGCCATTAAAATATAATGTAAATTTTCCACTTTGCTGAAAGACCATATAAAATAAAAATGGCATTATAAGCTGGAAGATTAGTACTTCCTTTTGTAAGAGTATCATATTGTTTTGTTAGAAGTATAATACTAATTAGTACACCAAAAAAAAGTATAATACTAATTAAATAAATTATTATAGAAAATTGTAAGATTATATAATATCAATCTTTTTTAAATTTGCGAAATGTACTTGACATCATCAACTATTTAATATCATATTTTGAATGATTTATTGCATTATATTCTATTTTTTGCCATCTTATACAATTTCTTTATTTATATAGCACGTTGATTTATATATATATAGTGTTAATATTGTGTTATTATTATTATTGACCGTGCGAACGCACGGGTATGGAATCTAGTATTAATTAGCATCTCTACTTACAATAATAACGTGCTATCATAAAGAAAATTGTAGCAACACCGCGAACTATACATACTCATAGGTATTATACTATACAATACTATAGTAACTTACTAATAAAAAATACAATAAAAAATGTTTTTAGTTTTGATATATTAAAACACTGTAATAATTAAGATTCACACATCCAAAATAGTATCCCCTCTAATTCTATATATAACAAACATTTCACATTTTAAATTCATTATACAATGAATATATTTAGACTATATATTATTACATAAATACATTAATTTTATAATAAATTTAAAAAGTCAGCTTTTTCTAATATATAAAACCGGAGGGCATAACTGTTTATAAACTACAACAAAATTGCCATTTACCAACGGCAAAATTCTGTGGGTAAAGATCCCAAAACCGTGGATATAGGCCTTAAAACCTATACCGACGGACATTTCGTTTCGTGTGCTTTATTTCGCTATACCCACGGATGTTTTCCGCCACAATAGGCTATAGCTACAACATTTTTTGGCATTGGAGAAAATCTTAGAGCTATACCCATGGACATTAACAACCATTGTAAATCAATTTACCCACAAATGTGTCTGTTGGTATAGGTTTGAGATTTTTTTCTTTGCATTTATTTTGACCGTACATTTTTTAGAATAATAATAATTTTTCAATATGCATATTTTGCACACACAAAATCAACTATAAAATATAAAAGATAATTTCAATTATATTAAGAAACTAATAAGTCTTACAAACATCTCAAACTAACGGAATACATTAAAACATCAAAACAATATCATCTTGCTAACAAAGTACATTTAAAACACCAAAACAATGTCACCTAGCTAAATCTTCCAAAATTAAATTGCACCAAATAACTTAGAGAACTACTGTTTACTTCTAAGCCATCTCTCTCTTCAATCTTGGTTAGTGTATGGATTTGTAGAATCCGTTTGTTTGGGAGCATTAGAAGCATCTGTAACCTATAGAAAATAAAAGAGACCAAGTTATAAACTCAATTTAATTGATGTTTTCATAATATTTGAAATATGAACTCGAAAAGTAAAATAAAATATACTTATCTTGCGGCTAGTAAAATGTCATTCGCATCTTCTCCAGCAAACAACCCTTTAATTATAACTTTTGCAATCTCATGTAGATAACATCGTCATATTAATAATGGAAGCTACTTGACACCAAAATTGGTTAGGATAGTCATGTAGGTAATATCATCATATTAATAATACAATCTCATACTGATAATGAAATTTATAAGTAACTGTATTTGCTTAAGTGTGATAAGATGAACTCCACACATGAAACAAAGTGGAAGGATAGTTGGGAGTGCTCAACTATGATAAGATCTACTAGTGCAAAAAACAGTTATTAAATCAAAGATTTTAAATCAGCTGCAATCCACCTGATTTAAATTGTTAAAATCATGGGACACGCTAGTAATTTTTAAAATTGAAGTCATATTAAGTCAGGCCACCTGACTTAAAAACATTTCACAATTAAATAAAAATATAATAAATAAAATAGTAAACGAAAGATGTTTTCACAAACGCGACCTTCTCCCTTAGCACTGACGAAATCGAACCCTAAACACCTCTCCGCCGCAAACTTCTCCCTCTTTGCAACGATCCCCTAAACGCCTCTCCACGATTCCCCTCTCTGCGATGCCTCTCGGCGAACCCTACCTCCTTTGCGATGAAATCCGTTCTGCTACCATCGGTGACTTTGTTCCACCGCCTCGTTGTTCAGAGTTTTCAAGGTTAGTTCAACTCTCCTTTCGATTCTAGTCTTCTCATTATTCAATGAATTCTGATTCTAATTTTCCTTTTGTCTTGCTTCATTGTGTGCTCAGAGTTTTCGAGGGTTATTCAAAAGTTCTCTGAAATAGCTGAAATCCCTAATTTTATCTCTACTATTCTAATTGTTGGAAACTCTCCAGTGTATGTACATGTTTTGGATATAGAGATTGGGAACGTGTAGGAAAGCATTCTAAATGTGAATTACCACTTTTGATGGTTAGGTAAGTTTATATTATATTTGTGTTGGATTACATACTCTTTGTTTGATAGTTCTTGAAAGTTGTTGTGCTTGTTGCTAACTATGAGTTGTTGGGTGATTTCTTAGTTCCCCTGTGATTTAAGAATTTTTACCAATTCACATGTCCTAATTGCATGTAGAATTTTTTGTTGTGCTTTTTCTCTTTAAATTTGGTAATTTAGAAGAAGTGATGGTTCTTATGGACGATTGTACGTTTTAGCAATATAATGATTAGAATTTTGTATTCTATGCATGGTTATACATTTATGGACATGGTTATACTCTTCAATGACCAACTGATTGAAATGATACACTATTCTCAAGTTCTATCAATAGATAGACATTGGTTATTATCATGACTTTCAGGATATATGTACATACACAATGGGACTAAGGATCAGTTGCTTTAATCAGAGGAATTTTTCTATTTGTAATGTGAGAAATTAAAGTTTGAAATCATATGATTGGTTGCTTTAACCCCTAAGTTAGCACGTGGAAAATTTAAATTGAAGGTAATGTATTGTCAGACATCATTGCTTGTGAGTATTTATGTTTTGTTTGTCTTTAGCTGCCTAAGAGCATACCCTTTTACTGCCCATGACTTGAGTATGAGCTGTTTAAAATTAATGTTAAGTGCTTCTTAATCCTTTTTTTGTAATTTGTCTTTAATCCAAATGATAGGTAGCTTCAATTGTGTTGTTTTCTCTTGTAGGATCATTTTCTGTGTGTGCAATAGCACTTAGAATTTAATTCTAACTGGTTATCTATTCCTTTTTACATGAGTGAGTTGGATGAGGATTTTATGTGATTTTGGTTGGTTTTCTTTAGGCACTGCTTGCAAACTTGGCTTGATATCCAGAAAATGTTAAAAAATTCAGGTGACATGTTATGTAGCATCGCTGGATTTGACTTCTCTTGATAGGTATGTCTAAACTGCCAATCATTGTAATGTTAAAATATTTGCACATATCAAACATATTCATAAATATGAAATGGATTTTGAAAACAAGAAGATTAGAGAGGTTAAACTATATAAAGTTTAATGTAAATCTCCTACTCTATGTTAGAAGTATAAGTAGTACTTGAACACAATAGTTTGTGTTGCTTAATAATGACTTATGTACTATGATTGGGTTTCAAATCTCGTTGATCTCTTCTTTTCTTCCTAATTGTTTGTGCATTGTATAGGTCATTGTGAGATTGAGTTTGTTGTGCCATGACAAGGTTGACGAAGATATAAGTCATAAAATCTTGGGTTGCTCCTAAATGATTAATGGCTGTATTTTCATATTCACTTTTATCGTATAAGGTGGGTTCTAACCATTTCAAATTTCTATTATTTTGCCTAAACCGATTCAAAAAAATTTAATTTTTAGTATGTTTTATAAATGCATTTTTTTATCCTGTTTTGTTGACCATATATTGGGTGCCTTTGGTGGAGAATAGCTTGGCTGACTTCAATAGTTCAATGTTTACTTATGGATAGTTTTCCTTGTTGTTACCATCAATATTTTTGCATTAAAATTTGTAGTGATGTTGTTGTAGTGCTCATGGATTTTTTGCAATTTTTTTCCAAACTTGTTGTTATATTTATATGGTTCAAGGACTAAATTGGAGTGCGTGATAATTTAGGGACCAAATTGATAGTTTATTTGATGATAAATTATCGCTTTTCATATATCTAGTGGATGATGTGATAAGTTATTAGATGTCCAATGATTGTGAATTGGTCACTTTTATTGTGCAATGGTTAATGCAGCAATTGTGATTGGGTTTGATGATTTTATTGAAGATGCATTTGTGTGGTAAGACTTTCCCATGTCAAAATGTTGAACAAACCACTTAAGATCACCATTTAGTATTGAAAGGCTAAAACTAAAGTATAGATGCAATGACCATATATATAGTGCTAATCAGTGTTCATAAGTACCACAACTATTTGATGACTTTTAAGATTGAATAGTAGTGCATATGTTTCTAGGATGAAATTATATTCTTCCTTTTTTTTTGTTTTGTGCGCAGATGTCATCTTTTTGCGCGTGGTTGTTACAGGAGGATTTTCCCCATAATATTCATCAAATGATGGTTGCAATCTTTGTGAGAAATTATACATTAAAGCATGGATATACATGATTGATCATTGTTGGTGGAAGGATAGAATTGCTACCACATGTATGGATGGCACTCCTTGTTTCTTGGTTTGTTGTTCTCTTTTGACAAGTTATCCATATGCTAATTGAAAACTTAAGTGGTTATCATTTGACTAGTTTGGATTCTACAATATCTTAATCTTTTGAATATGGATGGTCATGAGAACTAAATTTATTGAAAACATTGTTGTGCCCCTATTGATGTTTCTGTTTGGTAGCTTCAGAATTTTAGAAGTATGTTTAATACATCAATAATATTTCTCTATGGAAGGAAATGTTGCAGAATTTTACAAGTATGTTTAATACATCAATTATATTTGTTGTGTTTGTGATTGTGTGCAGGTGTGGTTTCCGAGATCACTGCGTTGAGGGGCTGATGCTATTTGGTTTTATGCTTCTGTTTGTAGGTCTCAGTTTGTTTAGCTTTGGTTAGGCTAGTTTTTGGTATAAGGCTAGTTTTTGGTATAATAGCATTCTTTAGATTGTTTAGCTTTGGTTAGCTGGTGTTTTGGTAGTAGTATTCTTTAGTTTTATTAAGAGTTATTTAATTCCATGATATTTTTGGTAACCTTGTTTCATGAATATTTTGTAATTGAATTTATTTATAATTTGCAATGAAATTTGATTCTTTGGATATATACAATTTGAAGGATTCCAAAAAAAAATTATATATATATATATATATATATATATATATATATATATATATATATATGTGTGTGTGTGTGTACATTATTGTAAGAGAATCAGGGATTCCCAAAAAAAATTGTATATGCTTTTAAATCGGTTTAACTGACTTAAAATAATCTATTAAATCAGTTGGCCCGATTTAAAATGGAGATTTTAAATCGGGTCATTACGATTTAAAAAGTTAAAAGACTTTTTGATTTTTTTTTAAATTGGTTCACCCGATTTAAATTAAACCAAATAAATCGGGCCACCCGATTTAAAAAAAGGGATCTATAACTGATTTAAAACAAAAAACTTACTAAATCGGCTGTTATTAAATCGGACCCAGAACCGATTTAAAAAGCCTCCAGGAACCAATTTAAAAAGTGTTTTTTCCACTGGTGATTGACAAAAGTAGTAGGTTGCTGGAGCAAGGGATTGGAGAACAGATTAACTTGTCTATGTTCATTGTTGTACATGATCAACTAGTCAACTTCAATTTACTAAAAATCAACCAACAAGCCTTTACACAAACTAAACTTTACAAATAACCAAACTTCATGACTATGCATAGAAATCAACTAAAAAGCCTTTACATAGAATTCATTGTTCAATGTAAAATTGAAATTCTCAACTAGTAAAAAGAATTATGCGAACAGAAGTAATGGTTCTTCTTCAATCAAGTGGAGTACTTGGAACAACCTGCAACATATTAAAACAAGTGCTTGATTGAGAAGTCACAAATACGGCAGACTTGTGATGGTTCTTCAGAGTATCAAGACAGAGAACTATTTGCACAAAACTATTAAGTAAAGCAATGTAAAGGAAGGTATCCAATCAAATCAAAATCTAGAGATATGTGATGATCTTAATCAATGAAATAAACCAGTTTCAGTATTCTCACCTCGGAATGTCATCACGAGTACGCTACAAAATGAGAGCATGAGTAAAAAACGAATTTATACAAAATCAGCCCAACAAATTACTTTGAGTACCTTATTTGTTTGCTGAAGTACATTATTTACGGGGGATCATTGGCTATCACACGTGGAACATCACCACCATCACTATATATATGCATCAAGAAGACCATCTCCAAAAGTAGATGTTTTAGGGGGGATCATTAGCTATCGCAAGTGGATCACCGACGATGAATACCTTCATTCGCAAAATATTCATCCCATGTGTAGAGAAAGATTGATCTCAATAGATCAAAACTTTGAATGGTGGATCGGTGGTGACTAGCATAAGAAGTCCTTGCAATCTTCTACAAATTTATCGCATATAAGGGAAAGCACATCTATTTGTGAACCTTTGTAAGAATTAATGCTTGAATCAATTTTTTTTTTTTGACTCAACAAACCCGAACCAGGAGTGTATATGTATATGAGAACTTGAATCATATAAGTCTCTAATATATATATCTCCATAAAACCATGATACATGGCGTCAACACGGCTTGGCATAATCAAAACGATTCTTTCAACAGAATTTTGATTCAATCAAAATCGGTTAATCCATTAAGAATTTCATCCAATAAAAATTAGGGGATTTGACAAATTCTCTCAATTCAAACATGGCTATATATGATTCATGATAAACAATTAGGGTTCTAAATCATATAATTAGGCTCTGTGAATCTTTAAAGGGAAAGCACATCTATTTGTGAAATTTTTTTTTTTTTAAATCTATTTGTGATGTGAATCTATTTGATTTTTTTTTTTTTTATCTCATTCCAATTTATTTATTTTTTCAATTTTTTTTTTAATTTTTAAAATGAAGCAGATCTATACCCACACTTAATAATTTTTCCATAGATATAGATCTCCTTCTATACCTACGACATATGCGGCTGTCACTAAAAACGTCCATTGTTATTTTGTTGTAGTTAATTACCCCTCACTTAAATATGATACAGCCTTATAATACTTTGAATACAAGTTCATTATTTCCTATTTGCCTTAGTTCAGAAATAGCATCAACTACCGTGTCATCTATTTCTTTTCTTTCCAAATTTAACTAAAAGCTAACTCAGATTTATTTTACAAAAAATGCTATAATTAAATTTTGACCTTGCTCCAATAACTAACATAAGTAAACATCACATGATCCAACTCATACTTGTTTAAAAAGAATAGGCCAGAATATAGTTAAGCTGTCTTATTTACCAATTTAGAGTCAATGAAAATTGTCATTGTACTTTTTATATATAAAAATATATAAATATGATTTTTATCTTCTTCACTCAATTTGTTTTTCTCAAGTGCTTGTGGTTGCATCTTCTGCATCCACAAACACAAAAAAGAGACATTTTCTTTTATATCCCCTCAATTGGTTGAGTACAAATTAAAAAAAAAAATACACACATATAATGCCTCATAACGAATCCTTTCCCTCTAATTTTTTTGATAAAAGTAAACCCGTTTTCTCTATCTCTAATCATTCTCATAATGATGCATTCCAAGTTTGTTTCAAGAATAATAGAACTGTGGGTTCTTTAGGTTTGTGGATTGGAGATAATCCATTGGACTTTGTGCTCCCTATCACATTGTGCCAAATTATTTTATCCTTTATGTTTTCTAGAGGACTTTATTTTCTCCTAAGGCCTCTTCAAACACCAAGATTCATATGTTGTGTCCTTGTAAGTTTTAATTTTCCATTATTCATAAATTAAACCTTCTAGTTAGTTTCTTCTCCTCTATTTAATGGGATTTTATTGTTCAATAATAAATAATAAAACTATGAATAAATGTTACAAAAATGTACAAGATTTTTAATTAATATGCAAAATTTACATTATTAACATGAATACAAACCAGTGACGTAATAATATAAGAGAACCAATATATAATACTTTTTCTGGTCCTAAATATAAGAGTCAACTGAGTCAATAAAAACAGATGTATTTAGTCTAAATTTTTAAATCAGATACACCAATTTTTGTTGACCCATCTTTCTAATATCTTTAGGACTAGAGGATGTATTTTTTATTTGGGTGACAAAATATTAAGTATTTAGTTTACATTTTTCAATTTTTTTTGATTATTATCTAATTTTTAATGCACAGGGTGGTGTTCTATTAGGGCCAACATTTTTAGGGCGCAACACAGCATTAATGCAGATTTATTTTCCTCTAAAACAAGCTTCATTCTTAGCTACATCGTCAAAAATAGGAGCTGCATATTTTGTGTTCATCTATGCATTGAAATTAGACATAACAACATCCTTAAAAGCAGCTAAACGTAGTTGGAGGTTTGGTGTAATTCCCTTCTTCTCTTCATATTTTGTTACAGCAATTCTCTTGTCTTTGTATAAACCAAATGGTGAAAAACCAGAAGCAGTTTCAGGATCAGTATATTCCATTCCAAATGTATTCACTACTACAGCTTTTGCTGTTGTTTCTGAAGCCTTAACTGAACTTAATCTTATAAGCACTGAGCTAGGGCAAATTGCTTTATCTTCAGCAATGATCACTGAAATAATGCAATGGATTACTATAACACTACGTTTCAATTCACAAGATAGTTTTGTCCTTTCAGTTGGATTTCTTACTTGTTCGGTTTTGTTCGTTTTATCGTTCTTTTTTATCGTAAGACCGATGGCCAAGTTTATTATTCGAGGAACACCAGTTGGGAAACCAGTGAATGAAATGTATGTTGTCATGATACTTTTAGGTGTTCTGGTTATGTGTGCCCTTAGTGATGCACTTGGGTTATATTTCATGATAGGACCTATTCTTTTTGGTTTGGTAATGCCTAATGGACATCCATTGGCAACAACAATTATAGAGAAAATTGAACTAATCAACAAAGAATTTCTTATGCCATTCTTTTTTCTATATATTGGTCTACACACAAATTTTGGTGATATTAGAAAAAATTGGAAGGTGGCTGTTGCATTTCAAGGTATCTTATTTGTTGGATTCATTACAAAGGTTCTTGCATGTGTCTTTATTTCTCCAACATATAATATGAAGCGTAAACATGGCTTGGTGCTTGGCCTTATATTGAGCATCAAGGGCATCATTGAATTGATCTTTTTTGCTAGACTCAGGGAACTCAAGGTACTTATAGCATTCTTCTCTCTTCTATTTGATTTTCATCATTTCTATAGTTTATAGGGAATCAAATTTCATGCAGTTACTGTGTGACGTAGTATTATGAAATGAATATAGGCCCAATAGAATATAATAGGCCCAAATTGCATTAGGTCATTTTTAGGTTACGAGTCATGCTTTTTAGAAGGTTCTAGTAGGATATCAATCCTATAAATAAAGACATTGTGGAATGTAATCAGAAAGCAAAATCAAATGAAGAAATTAATTTGTTAGTTTAGTGTAGTTTTTAGTATAGTTTAGCAATTATCTCTTCCATTCATGAACAATAACAAAATTGTTCATAACAATCTCCTCCCTCTCAATGAAAGCACCAATTGTTATGAACAATTTTGTTACTAAACTAACAAACTAATTTCTTTCATTCATTTTGCTTTCTGATTACATTCCACAATGTCTTTATTTATAGGATTGATATCCTATAGAACCTTCTAAAAAGCATGACTCATAACCTAAAAATGACCTAATGCAATTTGGGCCTATTATATTCTATTGGGCCTATATTCATTACAAAATACATCTAAACCGTCCAATCAGGATCTGATTAATTAAATTTTTCTATGTTAAAATTATAGATTAATGCGACCATGACCATTAATTAATATATTTACGTGATTTAAAACCTTTCATGCATTATAATTTTTATTAATGTCGCATGATATGCATGTAAAACTTAAATTTACCTTAATTGTTAATTGATTGTTTCTATGCAGGTTATTAATGATGAAGTATACAGCCAAATGGTTTTGTATGTGGTGTTGATGACCGGTATATGCATACCCTTGATCAAAATTTTATATAAGCATCGATCTCGTGTGTTAATAGAAAAAAGCATACACAATGATCGAGTGAGAACGATCCAGAACAGTCCTGATAATTCAAAGTTCAACGTTATTTCTTGCGTACACAATGATGCAAATGTGCATAGCATGATTGGTTTGTTAGAGGCTTGTAACCCATCAAAAGCTAGTCCCTTATGTGTCCATGTCATTCATCTAATTGATTTATTAGGAAAAAGCACACCAATTCTTCTTCCTATAAATATGCGAAATAGAAAAGCCTTGTCCATCAATAGTAACCATATCTTACGCGCTTTTGACAATTATTCCCAAAATTCTAAAGGTCCGGTCACAATTAACTCATATGTTAATGTTTCCCCATACATTAACATGCATGAAGCAATTTGTAACCTCGCCCAAGACAAATTAGTTCATTTTCTCATCATTCCATTTCACGAAAATGATCAAAGTTTGTGTAGCGGTACTATTGGATCTTCAATTCGTGACCTCAATGCTAATTTTCAAGCGAACGCACAATGTACTGTCGGGGTATTGGTTGATAGATATTCGCGAATGAGTATGAGTTCTACCAAATTGTTGTTTAATGTTGCTGTGTTCTTCGTCGGTGGACCAGATGATAGGGAAGCATTGGCGTTGGCCATTCGAATGTTGGATCGTCCTAACACAAGTGTCACATTATTTTCTTTCGTCATTAATAATTCAGGCATTGTCGATTTTAAAGTTAATGAAGAAGAAGATGAAGTATTAGAGAATATGTTAGATGAGAGTTTAATAGATGAGTTTAAGGCTAAAAAAATTAATGTTGATAATGTTGTTTGCCATGAGATAGTGGTGGATGATTGTATACAAGTTTTAGAAGCCATTAGGGGTTTAGAGAATGAAGACTATGATCTAGTGATGGTGGGCAAGAGACACAGTATTGGGGATTTAACTGATGAAGAAATGTCAAATTTTATGGATAATGCAAATTTGTTGGGGATATTTGGAGATATGTTAGTATCTACTGAATTTTGTAATGGAGGAGTTCCTGTATTGGTGTTGCAATGTGGTGAGAAGAGGGTAAAACAGTGTGATAAGTTATCCCACTTTAGTTCATTAGTATCTAAGGTTTTTTAGAGTATGGTTTGGTTTATTTTTTTACTTTAGTTTATGAATTTTTGTTTTTCATTCATAACTTTGTTGAGAAAAAAAGGTTGGATGCTTTTAGACTCGTATGGATTTGGATTGCTAAAGTTATAAATCACACAGTTTTCAAACTGTTTTATATTTAAGTTATTACACATGTGTTAAAATCTACATATAACCTTTTGTCAAAAAAACAAACCTACATATAATCTATTTCCCATATTTATCCCCTCTCTCATGCATTTGGATCATATTTGATTATAATATAGGTGACATACACATTATCCATTGACAGTGGCGGAATCAGAAAAAATTATTAAAAGGGGACATAAAATTTTTTAATATTTATTAATGTATAAGTTAAGTAAAAAAGTATTATATATAAAAATATAAGTCGTAAAAAATACAAATATACTATTTAGCAATTTCAAATTTTAAACTTATAAACATATTTTTTTATGTCATTTCATATTTATACATACTAGTTTAATTGGTAATTGTATCCAATATTTACATAATACTCTACATAATCATCAATAATATAAAGAGTAAAATATGTTATCAGTCCTTACTTTTATAGCGAGTTTTAGTTTTTATCCCTCTAAATAAATAAAATCAATGGTTTTCATCACTACAAAAAAAAATTAATTTATTTTTAGTCCTTAATGAGCAAAATTTTGACATGTTAATGCCAAAATTACTACGTCGTTATGTTCAAAAAATCTATACTATGTTTATATATCATGGTATACTTATATAAATCCATATTGTCAAAATTTTGCCTATTAACTAGGACTAAAAACAAACGAACAAATTTTTTAGGAATGAAAATGAGCGATTTTATTTTACAGAGACGAAAACCAAACCTCGCTATTAAAGTAGGGACAGAAAACATATTACCCTAATATAAACTAATATTTGTACTAATACTTGTTCCTTATGGTCATTAAAAAATAATCTCTAAATTAATATTTACATTAATATTTGTATTAATATTTGTACAAATATATATACAGAATTACTTAAAATTATTACTAATATATTTATATTAATATTATACATATAAAAAAATAATTTTTTTGAGGTGGGGAAGGGCCGTGGCCACCACCAGCCCTCCCTAGTACTGCCTCTGCCCATTTAAGAATTAGATGCAATATTGTTTACTCCCTTAGGAGTTTGTACCACAATATAAGTCGTTTTAATCATATTATACAAATTAAAAAATGTAATTAATATTGTACCAAAAAAAAAAAAAGAAATATAATTAATATTGTGTGGAAAAGAGAAATTATAAATTAGTTTACAAAATTGTTTTTTATTAATAGTATGAAAAAAATAAATTGAATATTTGAAAGAATATACTATAAAAATTTAATTTTCCCTTCTTTGAAATTTTATTATTTAGAATATATTCATTGTTACATTTGTTTTTAAATTGATCTTATCTACTTTCTATCACCATAAAGATATTACTAAGTAATTGAACTCAAGTAATTAAAATCTTTTGGGAGGAGAGTATAAGTTGAATCATGCCTAGGTAAAACAATTTTTACCATAGTTTATTTACAACATGACCAAATTCTATATTATGAGAATCTCTTCTCCAAGAACAAAAGGCTTAAGACCCAAAAAAATTGTCTTTTCACAAAATAGAAAAAGTGTTAATTAATTATAAGATGGACAATTAATAATTGATACAAATTCAAGAAAAATGTGCATATTTTTCTTATGATAATCATTCTTTTTTTAACATGACATTAGCAATGATAAACATTTTTTTTTTAAATGAATTAAATGAGCATAAAAAATATTTTATACTTGAAAAGCTAAAATATATTTAATATTTGAGTTTATGGTAAGAAAAAATATTTAATAGTATCTAATAGATGTTTTATGCTTTTTTTGAGCAAAAATATTTTATATAATTTTTCTTTACTAAACAAATTTTATATATTTGACCTAAAATGTTTTATATATACATTTTTTGAAGTGTCATTTATCTTTTTTTATTTTTAGTTTTTTTTTTGACTAAATTTATTTTTAGGTTATCTACGGTACTTTACTTTTTACTAGTTTTTTTTAATTGTATTATATATAATACATACATTCATGTGCTTTAACAAATACTCCTCTCTCTCTCTCTCTCTCTCTCTCTCTCTCTCTCTCTCTCTCTCTCTCTCATACACACATGAATTTGCACGGAATTTAAGTCTTTTTGGATGATTATTATTCTTTTCTTCACGAGAGTGACTCCAAAGCTTGTCAAGTATATTTTTTTTTTCGAATCTGCGTTTATAATTTCACAAATAGTCCTCTCTCTCTCTCTCTCTCTCTCTCTCTCATACACGTATGAATTTGCATGGAATTTAAGGCTTTTGAACTCTTGTCAATCTTTTCTTCACGGCATTGACTCCAAAGCTTGTCAAGTATTTATTTTCTGCATCTGTGTTTATAATTTCTGCAGTCTAAATCAACTACTAAAGAATACTTTGGAGATTGTTTGATCGATATATTGTTCTATTAGGCTGATAAATTCAATCTTAATGGCTCCAAAACGTCAAGAACGCCAATCAAATCAATCAATTATCCTATTTGATGATGCTCGTAAGACCTCTCATCTCTACCTTAATCTATATATGAAAACTAAGTATGAAAGTTTACAAATGGATTACAAGCTTTTATTATATGATATATTGAATAGATTGTGTATTATTACAATTACCACTACAACATATATATCCCCAGTTAGATTAAATAAAAGATGCAACTAAGTACTGCATCATAAAGTTCATTGTAGATCTGATCAATTTTTTACTAGTACATCTAACAATTTCTTTGATTTTGTTCATCATTAACCTTATTGTGTGTTAACAAAACTTGTTGAATTGTTAATGAGTTATTTAATTTTAATTAATGTAATTCAAAATCATAGTCAATATATATAATTCATTAGATTTTTTATTTTCTTTAGGAACTTGATACTTCTGGTGCTCTATCTATTGTACTCTTTGATGTATCATTTTTTCTCTTCTTATATATAATTATATTTGCCATTAAAAAAAAAAATTTGCAAAGATTTTCACTTGTGGGTTTGGTTTATGTCCCATCACAATTTTTTTCTTATTTATTTTTTTGGTTAATTTGGAATTTCACTAAGTTTGAGAAAATCACAATAGTACCGTTAATTTTTAAAACTTTGAAGTAACCATAATTTTTTAGGCTTAATTACACATTTGGTCCCTTATGTTTATTTTAGGTTTCAAATTAGTCTCTTATGTTTTAAAAGTTTCAAGTTGGTCCCTTATGTTTATTTTAGGTTTCAAGTTGGTCCTTCATGTTTTAAAATTTTCAAGTTGGTCCCTTATGTTTTTAAAAGTTTCAATTTGGTCCCTTATGTTTTTAAAAGTTTTAAACCTGAAAATTTTAAAAACATAAGGGACCAAATTGAAACCTAAAATAAACATGAGGGACCAACTTGAAACTTTTAAAACATGAAGGACCAACTTGAAACCTAAAATAAACATAAGGGACCAACTTGAAACTTTTAAAATATAAGGGACCAATTTAAAACCTAAAATAAACATAAAGGACCAAATATGCAATTAAGCCAATTTTTTATGTACTAGTTAGCCACAATTTTCCAGAACTCCATGATCAAATTCTAATATATGATGCTTTATTTGCATACACTAATTGTTGTTTGAAAAAATAAAAAACAGCATTTGAAGCAGTATTGAATGGCACATGGGATCCAGTTAAACTCATAAAAATAGAGTCTGGGCAAATTACTCTACACCTGACTGATGATCAACAAATTCAAAGCAATTTGTCATCAGAAATTCGGATCAAATCTAGGAAAGCTAATTCATCTGATTGCAACAACTTCTTAAGACCTGGAATGGACATATCATTGTTATTCGGCTACCGAGACAATGATTCAAATCGTATTCCATCGGTAAGTTCAATTTTATTTTATTTTTGGTCTTAGATGAAGTGTTAATCCACTGAAATTAAACTCAGTTCAATTGTTTTAATTATATATAGTTTTTGATATATGATTTATCTGTTGATCTTTAATTTCTTGATATTTATTTTAATTGTAGTCATGGATTGATGCAAGGATACATTCCATTCAACATAAAAGTCACAAATTAAATAAATGTTCATGTAACTTTTATTTAAACTGCTATGATCGTAATGGTACACTTGATACAGAGACAAACACTCTTGAAAAAGAGGCTTATGCATTTGGAATTGAACAAATTTACATCCTCCAAAGGCTTCCACGAAATACTTGTGAAGGGTTGTTGGAAAAAAATAATAGCTCTGAAGTTAAGCCTTATAATAGGTGGGGTTCAGCTGAGGATTGTTCTACAATATCACAATCTAGATTAATGTTTGGCAAATTTTTTTCTGACCTTTCGTGGTTTGTTACCACCACGTCTCTTTCAAAGGAAATTTCATTTATTATAAGATCTGTTCAAAACAAGATTGTGTATCAAGTTAGTAGAAATGATGATATTGTTAGTCAAATTATCGCGGAGAATCAGACTTTGGGTCTCGAGGTTCCGGGGTACTGCACTGGAATTGTTAGCAGCTCCCAACATGATGATGATGCTGTTTCCTGCTTTGCTGACATTCTTCACTTGTTGGATTCTGCACCATCGGCGAAATCTGGTGCCTCGTCATCGATGGTTGAAATTGTGGCCCCTGACAGTCAAGGGGTGATGACCCTTTTTAGAGAGTTGAAGGAAATCTTCTCCAAGTCTGCTGGTGTGGATTCTTTCGATGAAGCAACCATTACCAAGGCGCAATCTCTTGTAGAAGAACTTCGACCCCTTCTTCTTCAACTTCCCAAGTCCAGCCGTGAAGCTTTCAATGTGTTCGATACGTTTATCACTTCTTTGGCAGCCAATAAGCCTTTGCTTGCCGCGGTTGCTACTCATGAGCAAGCTATAGTCTCCATGAATGAAATTCGACAGGAAGCACTGGCGTTGAAAGCAGAGGCGGAGGCTGTATATCGGGAAAGGGCTCAAAAGAGGCAAAAGATGTCGAAAAGGTTAGCCAAGATCGAGCAACTCAGACGCCAATTGGCAAAACTTGAGCAAGAACATCTCAATGATGAGGCTGAGGAGAATCAGATGACCAGCAAGCTAACCCATGGGAAGCAACAAAGCAACCCAGTTTTGGCAAGGGCGATAGATGTCAAGGACACCCTTTCATTCCTTTCCGACGCCAACTGTTAAGAGAAATTATAGGGATACTTCTTGATAATAGATTAATTATAGGAGATATCAGTTTTATTGTATCTTTATTATAGCTTTATTATAGGAGATTTACATGCCCAAATTAACAAGTGCTGAGTTGTATATATATTACTCCATATTGTATTCTTGTAAAGACAAGCAGAATAGAAACACAATGAATATACCGTATTTTCCAAATTCCACTTCTGCTAATATGGTATACAGAGCATAGGTATCGATCCCTAAATTTTTTCTTTTCTTCCGCAACATCTGCATATCTGCTTGCCCATCTGTCATCTTGCTCTGTCTGTTTTTTTTTTTTTTTTTTTTTTTTTTTTTTTTGTCTGTTTTCTCTGTGCGGATCTGCATCTGTACAAACTCAGTTCTCCATTATCTTGTTCATCTTTGCATCATGGAGAAAAGTGATATTGTTAAACCCATTACAACCACCTTGACCGGATCGACGAACTACAGTCTTTGGGTTCAAGGAATTAAGAGTTTTCTGATCGGACGCAAGCTTTGGCGCATAGTCACCGGAGATGTCGTTAAGCCAACTAAAGAAAAAGATGAATCTGCTGCCAAATTTGCTGAACGCCTTGAGGATTGGGATAGCAAAAATCACCAGATCATCACGTGGCTGCGCAACACGTCTGTACCGTCGATTCACATTCAGTTTAATAACTATGATACTGCAAAAGAAATTTGGGATTTCTTGAAAAACCGCTATCAAACCACTGGACTTGCACACTACTATCAGTTATGGACCACACTTCACAATGCCAAGCAAGAACCTGGTCAATCAGTGAATGATTTTCTTGCTCAAGTCCAGCCAATTTGGCATCAAATGTCTCTGGCCAAAATCAGTGAAGACCATCTTCATCTCATTCAAGTCCTTATGGCGCTTCGGCCCGAATATGAAGCCGTACGAGCCTCTTTGCTGCATCGTAATCCGCTTCCATCATTGGACACTGCTATTCAAGAAATCATTTTTGAAGAAACACGTCTGAATCTAGACAAAACTCCTCAACTAGATGCTGCTCTTGCAACTACTCGATTCTCACACCAGAAATCGAATCATCATCCATGTAAGAATTGTAATCGCACCGGTCATGTATTTGCTAATTGTCCTACTATAGAGTGTAGGTACTGCCATGCTATTGGTCACATTCTTGAAAATTGTCCCACACGACCTCCAAAACAAAATCGTGGCTTCACCAAATCAAAGAATGTTCCGAAGTCTGGATCCTCCTCCATCTCTGCTGCTGCCACCGAGGGTTCGACTGCCATTACTATGAGTGATATTGAAGCTTTAATCAAACAGGTTATGTCTTCCAATACCTCTGCTGCCATGTCTGCTACTCACGGTAATTCGCGTTGGTTTTTTGATTCTGCATGTAGTAATCATATGACCACTGATATTAAATCATTGCCTTCTGCGACACTTGTTTCTTCTCTGCCACCAATCCACACAGCCAGTGGTAATACAATGAACATCACTCATACTGGTCATGTATCCACCTCAAATCTCACCCTTCCTGACACATATTACATTCCTAATTTGAAACTTAATCTTATTTCTATTGGTCAATTGTGTGAACAAGGACTGAATGTTTATTTTTCACCCTCTGGTGTTCAGGTACAGGATCCACAGACGAAGCAGATCATTGGGACGGGTCGCAGGGTGGGTCGGTTATTTGAGCTACAATCTCTTCACCTTCCTAAAGATCATATCTCTGCTGCTACTCTAAATTCTCCAATTTATCAATGGCATCTTCGACTTGGTCACGCCTCAACAAGCAAAATTCAACCTCTAATATCTCGTGGGTTATTAGGATCCACAAAGTTTGAGTCTTTTGATTGTTTACATTGTAAACTTGCAAAACAGCCTGCTTTATCCTTTAATCGTAGTTTTTCTACTTCAAATAGTCCTTTCGATTTGATTCATTCAGATATTTGGGGGCCTTCTCCTATTTCTTCAATAAATGGTTTTCGTTATTTTGTATTGTTTATTGACGATTTTTCTCGTTTTACATGGATATATTTTTTGAAAAATCGCTCTGAATTACCTAATATTTATATTTCTTTTGCTCGTATGGTTAAAACACAATTTTCTTGTGCTATTAAGATTCTTCGCACAGACAATGCGATGGAATATCGTGAATCTTCTTTGCTTCAGTTTCTCGGTCAGCAAGGCACTGTGGTTCAACGTTCATGTCCTCACACCTCCCAACAAAATGGTCGGGCTGAACGAAAACATCGTCACATCCTTGACTCAGTTCGTGCTCTTCTCGTCTCAGCTTCGTGTTCAGAAAGGTTTTGGGGGGAAGCAACTCTTAATGTTGTCTATACAATTAATCGACTTCCCACCATAAATCTTCAAAACTTATCTCCTTTTGAAAAATTGTTCGGTAAGTCTCCTGAATATTCCATTCTTAAACCTTTTGGATGTGCTTGTTTTGTTCTCTTGCAGCCTCATGAGCGCACAAAATTACAACCGCGTGCTCGCTTGTGTTGCTTTGTTGGTTATGGCACAGAACACAAAGGATATCGCTGTTGGGATCCAATCTCCAACAGATTACGCATCTCACGTCATGTTACCTTTTGGGAAAACACCATGTTCTCCTCTCTTTCTACATTTCATCATTCTCTTAGCACTGACTCATTTTATTTTACTGATCCCTCAATCGAGTTGTTTCCAAGTACCAATGCAGATAACTCTAATGAACTCAATACTCGTCCGCCCTCACCTGCTCCTACTGAACTTGTTCCAGATGTTGAGCTCAATACTCGTCCGCCCTCACCTGCTCCTGCTGAACCTGTTCCGGATGTTGATATTGTACCTGCATCTCGTCATTCCACCCGAGTAAGTAAGCCACCTACTCGTTATAATGATTACCTTTGTAATTCTGCTATTAAAACTCTTCATGAGCCTTGTTCTTATCGAGAAGCAAGTACTGACCCCATTTGGCAGCAAGCTATGGCTGAAGAAATTCAAGCTTTAGAAAAGACACATACTTGGGAATTAGTTGATCTTCCTCCAAACAAGATTCCTATTGGATGCAAATGGATCTACAAAATTAAAACCCGCTCTGATGGAACTATAGAACGTTATAAAGCTCGCCTAGTAGCCAAAGGGTACACTCAAGAGTATGGGATAGACTATGAAGAGACATTTGCTCCGGTAGCCCGAATAACATCTGTTCGTAGTCTCTTGGCCATTGCTGCAGTTCGTAAATGGAAGCTTTTTCAGATGGATGTCAAAAATGCCTTTCTTCACGGTGATTTGACAGAGGAAGTATATATGCACCCTCCTCCAGGTTATCATTCTCCTCATAAGGTCTGTAAGCTTCAGAAAGCCTTATATGGTTTGAAACAAGCTCCTAGAGCCTGGTTTGCCAAGTTCAATTCTACTCTAACGCAGTTTGGTTTTCTCTCTAGTCCACATGATTCTGCTTTATTCACTAGAAGAAGTGATAGTGGTATTGTAATTCTGCTTCTTTATGTAGATGATATGATCATAACCGGAGATGACAAGACCGGAATCTCAGCCTTACAACAATATCTCAGTCAACATTTTGAAATGAAAGACCTTGGTTCCCTTAGTTATTTTTTGGGGCTTGAAGTTTCCCAAGACTCAGAAGGCTATTATCTTTCTCAGGCCAAGTATGCCTCTGACTTGCTTTCTCGAGCAGGCATCACAGACTGCAAGACCGAATTGACACCATTGGAAGTCAACTGCAAACTCACACCTCTTGACGGCAGTCCTCTTGAAGATGCCACCCTGTATCGACAACTTGTTGGTAGTCTTGTTTACCTAACTGTCACTCGTCCTGATATTGCATATGCTGTTCATAAAGTCAGTCAATTTATGGCTGCTCCTCGGTCATCTCATTTCTCTGCAGTTCTTCGTATTATTCGCTATGTTAAAGGTACTCTTTTTCATGGTTTACGCTTCTCTGCTAATTCATCCTTGGTCCTATCTGGATACTCTGATGCGGATTGGGCAGGTGATCCAACAGATCGTCGCTCAACAACAGGGTATTGTTTTTTCTTGGGAAGTTCTCTTCTTTCTTGGCGTAGCAAAAAGCAAACAGTTGTTGCCCGATCAAGCACAGAATCTGAATATCGTGCTCTTGCTGATGCTACTTCTGAGTTACTTTGGTTGCGATGGTTGTTAAATGATATGGGTGTTACACAATCTTCTGCTACTATGCTTCATTGTGATAATAGAAGTGCTATCCAGATTTCCCATAATGATGTTTTTCATGAGCGCACAAAACACATTGAAATTGACTGTCACCTTGTACGCCATCATGTTACTAATGGCACCATTCGTTTGATTTCTATTCCTTCTGTCGACCAAGCGGCTGATATCTTCACGAAAACACATCATCCGACACGCTTCAAAGATTTATCAAGCAAACTCCAGTTGGCATCCACAGTACCAACTAGAGTTTGAGGGAGGGTGTTAAGAGAAATTATAGGGATACTTCTTGATAATAGATTAATTATAGGAGATATCAGTTTTATTGTATCTTTATTATAGCTTTATTATAGGAGATTTACATGCCCAAATTAACAAGTGCTGAGTTGTATATATATTACTCCATATTGTATTCTTGTAAAGACAAGCAGAATAGAAACACAATGAATATACCGTATTTTCCAAATTCCACTTCTGCTAATACCAACTATAACAATGGCGTCCTAATTCGGCAAGAACTAGAGGCTCTATTGACGGATGCCGTTCCTCTTGCTTCGACATAGATTAATTGTATCGTGATATTATGTTTTTTATTTTCTTTTTATTTTGGGATGTAAGAATGAAAACACTTTTGTTGCAATTGAATGCGTGAACAAATAGTTTTTAAGGTATGCTATTTTTCATCTCATTCTACCTATGAATTCAAAGTTCAAACAATTATTCTAGTTTTGCTTTGGCATTATTGTAGCTTTCTTTTTTAGGCCTTTGCACCTTCTTTTGCTTGTAGTTGTAGTGTAGATAGTGCTGATCAGGTCGGTTTGAATTAATTTATTTTTAAATTTATGCAAACAATTTATGTAATTTTTATGTATTATTATAAATTTGTTTATGATAAAATAACTTATAAAAATATAATTTTCACTAATTTATATTGCATAAGTTGTTTATATAAGCTCAAAAATAAACTAATCCAAACATACTCTCAATATAACCTATCAACTCATTGTTCTCTTTTAAATATTTTGAAAATTTTAACACAATTTTTATATTTATTTCAGTCAAGATCGATGCTGCAATATTGTGCTTATTTCGTCCACTAATGCAAGCGGATCATTTGGTGATAACAATGATTTTTTTTTTTTTTCTGGTTATTTAATATAAGATTATTTTGACTATTATGAATTTTAAAAATTGATTTTAGCTGTATTACTTACTACGTTTTAATGAGAGATTGAGAATTCTAATATTGTATTATCTTTATTTTATAGAGATTGAGAATTTAGAGGCTTTCAAGTTAATTTAGAATATTAATATGTGTGTATATAAATGGATAGTAGTTAATTTAAAAATATAACTGATCTTGTGCGTTTATTAGCGTGGTCACTAAGTAATGTCATCGTACTGCGTTGAGGTCTATCGCACCATGATGCTAAGATTTTCTTCAAAAATATAATTTTTGATGTCTTGGCGAACAAGCAGCTCTCATCGTGCCACGATGAGTGCCATCGTGACACGATGATCTGTTTTTCTTCATTTTTTGGCTTTTTCTTGTCTTTTGCGTGTCTTCACTTTGTCTTGAAGGTTTTTCTCGATTCTTCGGGTTGTTCTTGATATTTGGGCATGTTTTGGTCATTTTACTACTAATAATACTACCTAAAATACTACAGAAATTCATGTCATCACAACCCCAAACTTAAACTGTTGCTTGTCCTCAAGTAACATGCTGTCAGACAAGATTGTTAACGAGTTAAGAAATAAATAAAGATGATAGGAATTTCACACCCTTACTTGTTCAGCAATGGAACCGCTGATTCTTACCGCCGCGTGCAATGCTCAGTCCTGCTTGGTTCAGGAGACGTTGATAGTAGCGAGTCGGACAAGTGTCTACAAAAGTCTGTGTTTAACCTTTTCTCTCTCTCTCACATTTTCACTCGAAATTTAAAGGGATACTCTCAATCATCGCACAACCTGCCATTTTACCATAGACTTGCAAAAATTCTAAGCAACCAGTCAAAATTTAATAAACATGCATTTTTGGAGGTCTTTAAGGGTTATAACGTGTCTAGGGTCAAGGTAGAACATTTTTGGGATAAATAGGCTAACATTGGAGTTAAGTTCTACTTTGTTTCCTTTTTGTGTACGCAACCTTATTCCATAGGGTACCTTTTGATTTTTGGTATCAGAGAATAGAACCTAAGGCTATTTTTATCTTTTTGTGTACTTGGTTCTTTTTCTATCACTATTTTTGAAGACACTTATTATTTTTTTAGGAATTTTTTATGTTCTCCCGTCTCTTTTTATTTTATTATTTTTTTTAATAGACTATTTTTTTAGGGATTTTTCCCGTCTCTCTTTCTATTTTTTTATTTTTTTTGTTGTGACAATTCTTTGTATACCCACTCCAAACTTGAATTGTTGCTAGTTCCATGAACAACCCCAAACTTAGATTGTTGTCATGATCAGAGAACCATTACCTAACTCCAAAAGAGGGTAATTTTTGTTTTTCTGATCTATAGGCTTGTATCGTGGTTAGTCACCGAAAGAAAAGGAATATTTATTTTTTTTACGGCTCAAAGTTGGCTAGCAAAGGATATAATAATAATATAAAGGGTGGCTTGAAAATGCTCTGGGTTATAACAAAAAATTGCCTCAATGCATAATTTAATAAATCAACTAGTTACAGAGAATTAGAGCAAGTTCTGAAAAACAAACAGGAGTACGAAACTCTCATAGATCGATAGAAATTGGTAATACTTGTTGGAAATATTTGGCTCAAATCTCACTTGGCTTAGGTATATGAAGGTTTAAACATTTATCTGCAGACACCGCTTCTTCACTTGTCTCATTGTCTCCTGAACTTCCGCTTTTCGAAGCATTCACCTTTGGTATTTGGTGTGAAAGCGTGAAATTCGGATCATCAAAATTCATAACTCACTTCGCTGCAATGTAACCTATAACAGTTTGTCATGCACAAGATAATAAACAACAACAATTATTTAATAATTTTTTTTTGTAAGTCTGGCAGGGGTTATATGGATGAAAATGACGTATGGAATTCTGAAGTACATACCATGAATTGAAAATACAAAATTGAAATACTGAAAATAAAATACTGAAATATAAATACTTATCCTTGGGTTGCCTCCCAAGCAGCGCTTGTTTAACGTCTCATTAGCTTGACACATTTCCTCCATAACAGAGGATATGTTCGCATGTCTCTTGTTGTGCTCTCCTTGTTCCGTCTTTGAGCACTTATCATCTTCCATATTTGATTTTTGTAGTTCTGGCAGGACCAGTTCAGTTTCACCACTCCCTCAACTATCCCTGTTGGCGGCTTATTTTCAGGTTAGCTTCATAGAGCGTAGTGTTTTCACCCTAAACTTGCATGACTGTTCTCTAGGTGACTTCATGATTGGCTCTCCTGTTTGCAAGTGTTCATTCCTGATGGTTTTTCCTTCTCGTGTCATCTTCCCGAATGGTTCCCTTGGTACCGAAATCATTTTCTGTTACAGTCCCTTATTTGCTTCCAGAAATTTTCTTTGGTTACTGTTCTTCCGGAAGCCTTTTAGTCCAATGATCCTCCTGATCATTGACCGTTCTTTTGCAGCCTTCTCTTTTATAATTTGCTCTGGTTCCCCTCCTTGGGAGTTTTAGTGAGAATGCTGTCTTTAATCAGCTGTTTACAGCTCTTTAAATCTATCTTCCCCTGGGGTACCTGTATATATGCACTCAACAAATACCTTAGTAGCACCGGAAGAGATATAAATATTTTTGGTTTTTATTTTAGGCAAATGCTAAATAGTGCACCCGGTGCACTAGTTAAGGAACCAAAAGTCGTAAAACTATCTTGGAAATTGTGTAATCAACTTTTTAAAAGTATAAGTTATGTTTTTTGAATATAAAATTTACTACTTTTGGATTCTTTAACTAGTGCACCGGGTACACTAGTTAGAAAGACCCTTTATTTTATGTGTCTTTGTCACCATGAAAATTCTCAGGTAAGTGAGATGGATCACTAGGATCGCTTAAATACCTTGACTTTGCCTTAGCCAGAATTTCACATATCAAAATTCACAATCAATAATAAAATTTTTTGATTTTTTGATTTTTTAATTTTTTTGTATTTTAATTTTTTTTGACAAACGAGAATAATTCTAACAAAGTTTTGTGAACACAATCCCCGGCAGCGACGCCACAGGGATCGTGTCAAACCTTCGCTAGTGCTATTCTAGTTCGTGAATTTTTGCATTCGCTTTGGTTTTTGGAAAAAAAAGGTTTTAGTTTATAAAAAGAGCGATATGCTTTGCGGAAAAATAAAAGTTTTGATTCAGAAACATAGAGGATCGCTTAAATACCTTGACTTTGCCTTAGCCAGAATTTCACATATCAAAATTCACAATCATTAATAAAAATTTTTGATTTTTTAATTTTTTTGTATTTTAATTTTTTTTGACAAACGAGAATAATTCTAACAAAGTTTTGTGAACACAATCCCCGGCAGCGACGCCACAGGGATCGTGTCAAACCTTCGCTAGTGCTATTCTAGTTCGTGAATTTTTGCATTCGCTTTGGTTTTTGGAAAAAAAAGGTTTTAGTTTATAAAAAGAGCGATATGCTTTACGGAAAAATAAAAGTTTTGATTCAGAAACATAGAGGATAGTTATGGTAGTTGAACTTACTACCTTCTTCATACTTGGCATAATCAGTGTATAACATAGTCATTCGTATTATTATTGGGCGTTGATTTTATCCTTGTTTTAGTAGTACCTTACTGCTACACTATGTAAGCAAAGTCTCCCTATTTTTGCAACTAAGGCACCTACGAGAGCTTAATCTCGCTGTGTCACATACTCTAATTACTAGATAGAGTTATTTACATACATGCATTATGACCATCAACCATTCAATGCCCCTAGATCTTAGTTTCGGGCTATTCAGCTTCTAATTACTATGTCGTAATTAACTAGTGTCTGATTCCTCCTCTAATTGTTAAGTCACAACTAGTTCAGGATGTTTATCGTTTCTACACATCTAGTGTTATTTATTACTAGTTCCGAACAAATAATAGTGAGAACTCTAATATGCTACTATTAAAGTAAACCCTAATTATTTATTCTAAAGGCGTTGTCGTCTATCCGGTCAGATTCCGAGCAACGTTGTTAAAGCGAGAAAACAAATAACAATAATAGTTTATAAATTTCATTTATTATAACTTTGACTCAATTACATGACCCAGGTATTCATCGAGGAGTTCATCTTCTCCACCACAACCTAAGGAATTATTACACAAGACTACATAATTAAATTACAAGAATTCAACTATAAAAGCCTAAAGAAATCATACCTTGCTGAGTTAGTTTTCCCGTAAGGGGAGAAAACTATGCCCTTAGAGCTCCTCCGAACTTCTCTCCAAAAGGAATAGAAAGTTCTTCTATTTCTAAATGAAAAATAATGAATTATGGAGGCTCTATTTATACTTTTCGTAATGAGCCTCAGCAAGCCATCGTGCCACGCTAGGTCCATCGTGGCACGATGGGAAGATTCAGTTTAAAAATATAACTTATCCTGTGCGTTTCATCAGCGTGGTCACCAAGTAATGTCATCCTACTGCGTTGAGGTCCATCGCACCACGATGCTAAGATTTTCTTCAAAAATATAATTTCTGATGTCTTGGCGAACAAGCGGCTCTCATCGTGTCACATTGAGTGCCAACATGACAAGATGAACTATTTTTCTTCATTTTTTGGTTTTTTCTTGTCTTTTGCGTGTCTTCACTTTGTCTTGAAGCTTTTTCTCGATTCTTCGGGTTGTTCTTGATATTTGGGCATGTTTTGGTCATTTTACTACTAATAATACTACCTAAAATATTTACTACAGAAATTCCTGTCATCACAACCCTAAAAAATAGTATCTTCTGATTTCTAGATGGTGAGATGGGATCAATGCAATGGAACAACAATATCATTGTGTGTATATATAATTTTTATGCAATTTGACTACGTTTTCCTTTTTTTTTTTAATAATAATTTTGAATTAAACTCTTTTATCGTTTTATGTTTTTTTTACGTATGTTATCTTTTTATGTTAAAACATACATTTTAGTAATTTTAATATTTATAAATATATTTTTATTAACAATTAATTTTAAACCACTATTTTGTGTTAAAAAACTTAGTTATTTTCTAAAAAAATAATTTTCCTTTCTTTGAAATTTTATTGTTTTAGAATATACTATATTCATTGTTACATTTGTTTTTAAATTGATCTTATCTAATTCTCTTACCATAGAGATATTCACTAAAACTGAATCATGCATGAAACAATTTTTACCATACTTTATTCACAACATGAACAAATTCTATATTATACACTACAAGAAATATGGTTTTTGGCAGCGACAAATGTCGCTGCGAAAAATACAAAGTTGCTGCAAAATGTATTTTTCGCAACTAAAAAATTGTCGTTGCATGTCGTTGGCATACGTGTCGTTGCGAAAAGTCTTGCAAAGACAATTAATGTCGCTGCCATATCTAGTATTTTGCAGCAATAATTAATGTCACTGGCATAACTAATATTTTTCTACAACAATTAATGTCGCTGATATAACTAATGTTTTTTGTAACAAAAATTATTGTCGCTGGCAAAAAAAGTGTTTTTTCCAACGGAAAAATTGTTGTTGCATGCCGTTGCAAAAAGTTTTGGTCGCTGACATAACTAGTGTTTGTCAATAATTCAAATATTAATTTAATCTCCCATGAAATAAGATATTAGAAATTAACGTTCAATATCAACAATTGATTGCTAAATTTTATTTATAAGTTATGTTTTTCGTTTAATCTTTTTTTTTTTTAATCGGCGAATTTTATTTCTACAAAAATTCAAATACAAAGAACCAAAATACAAATTACAAGTCATTTAGATCGTAACAAAACCAAGTGGCCATTCACATAATATTAAAACATTAAATTAGAAAACACAAAAGAACAACACTATTTTGAATGTTTATCACTTAATCCTATAAGAACACCACATAAATTTCTAAGACCCCGATGACTTGATTGATTGCCTCTTGTTTTCCATTGTTCATCATCTTCTTTCATAGTCTTCACATTTTTTTGAATTGCGTCAATATTCTTCAAAGCTTTTTAATATTAGATACCTTCTCGTCGTAGCTTTTTTTATTGAAATTCTACTCAACTTTTAATGAGGTTATGTGTGGAACAAAGTGAGAAAAGTGATTTTGAAGAGAACTTGATCGATTAAATTTTGGAGAGATTGAGTGATTAAATTTTGACCATTGAACAAAAGAGAAAGAGGAGCGTTGGATGAATAATAATCCACCGTATAGAAAGTTTGCAATATATGATCCAAGTGTGTGAATTTATAGCTATTAATAAATAGATTTGATTAATTATAACAAATATTCCAAAATACATGGGAAATAAAATAATTAATGGATTAACTTTACTCAATTAACCGCCACACTACATGATTATCTCAATAGTGATAATGGGTATGTATGAAGTGCTACCGTTGAATTTTGAAAAAAAATAAAACAAACTACTATTTTTTTAATATAAATAAACTTAATTTAATTAATCTACTTCTAATAATATATTAAAATTGATAACTAATTACTAATTTGTCTTTATCAATTTTAATAATTTTTTAAAGTTTGTATCCTTCATTGTAATTTTACTCTATTAATAATATATGTATAAAAATAGGAAGATAAAAAATAGAGGAAGTTTAGTAAAACAATTATAGAAAAAAAACAAACAATAAAAGATTATATATAAATCTATGCATAAAAGTAGGAATAAAACACTAAAAATTTGGTTTTTTTTTTATGCATAAAAAAAATTATGTATATTAAAATTGCTCAAAAATAAATTTAATTCTTTAATATATTCATTGACAAGTTATGTTGTTGGTATAATTATAAGATTTACTAACAACGTTATAATGTTGTTGTCAAAAAGAAGATACAAAACATAAAAATAGAGGAAAAAATATTTAGTTAAAAGAAATTTACGCAAAAAAATAGAAACAAAAACTACAGTAAAAGATATGCATCAATAAAATAGTAATTGTGTGGTTTCTCATTGACTTTACAAAGTTGTTGCAAATAATCTATAGTATTAAAAATATAAAAATAGAAAAAAATAAAAAAGATAATAATTTTAAGTTAAAACAAATCTACGCATAAATATAGGAAGAAAAACCATGATAAAAGATACGTATAAAAAAATAATAATTGTTGATTTCTCAGCGACTTTGCAAGGTTTGTTGCAAAAAAACTATAATATTAGCGACAACAATAATTATTGTTGGGATAAGTAATTTTTCTCAGCGATAATATAATTGTTGAGAAAAAAACTAACTTACAACAACAACTTAAATGACTTGGTGCTATATATATATTTTTGTCAACAATTTGAATGTCGCTGCAAAAAAGTCGCTGCGGAAAATCTTATTTCCTGTAGTGTATGAGAATCTCTTTTCCAAGAATCAAAGGCTTAAGACCAAAAAAGTTGTCATTTCACAAAATAGAAAAAAAGTTAATTAATTCTAAGATGGAGAATTAGTAATTCTTACAAATTCAAGAAAAATATGAATATTTTTCTTATGATAATAATTCTTTTTTAACACACAAATGGCAATGATATATATAAACAAATTTTTAAACGAATTAAATGAGCATAAATTTTTTTTATAGAGATAAAAAATATTTTATATTTGAAAAGCTAAAAAATATTTAACATTTGAGGTTATGGTAAGAAAACCCTTACATAGTTATATAATAAATAATTTATGCCTTTTTTGACCAAAAATATTTTATATTTTTTTTTTCTCTAATAAACAACTTTTTATATCTTTGACCTAAAATGTTTATGTATGTACTACCTCCTGGCCCAAAATCAAATTTAGGCCCCGTTTGGATTAGCTTATTTTTGAGTTTATGCAAACAGCTTATGCAATATAAATTAGGTTTTATACTATTTTATAAGTTTAAACTAGTGAAAATTGTATTTTTATAAGCTATTTTATCATAAACTATCTTGAAAAACTTATAATAATACATAAAAATTGCATAAGCTATTTACATAAGCTTAAAAATAAGTTAATCCAAACGGAGCCTTAACCCATTTATAAATGACCAAATGTTAACTTTTGAAACCCTAATTTTCTCTTTCTCACACTCAATGAGAAATACGGCCGTCGCTCTCATTCTTTCCTCACCGGCCGTTTCTTCATCACTCAGTTCTACCACCAAATGAAAAGAGATATTTGATGATGGTTGTGGTAAGCCTTATGTCTTATTTGCCTTTATATAATATCAAATGGATTTTTTTTTTTTTTGGTTACAATATCAAATGGATTACAAGTCATTGATTACAAGATATATTTAATAGATATTGTGTGGTATTTTAATTACCAACACAACATATTTGTATAGGGATTTGAATCCGTTTGACTTAAATAACTGAGTATTGCATCATAAAGTTGATTGTAGATCTGATCAATTTTTTACCTGTACACCTAACAATTTTGTTAATTTTGTTCAATATTAACTATATTGTGAATAACAAATATTGTCGAATAGTTTTTTTTTTAAGCAAAATCTTGTTGAATTTTTAATGAGTTATTTAATCTTAATTAATGGAATTCAAAATCATAATTATTTATAGTTCATTATATTTTGCTAAGATTTGTTTGTTTCACTTGTGGGTTTGTTTATGTTCCTTCACGTTTTTTTCTTCTTACATATCTTCTTTGGTTAATTTGAAATTACAGCTAGGTTGAAAAAAATCACAATATAGTACAATGATTTTTTAAAACTCTAAACTGACCATAATTCAAAATATGCACTAATTATTTTATGTTGTGGATACCAGTTAATTAGCCACAATTTTCTCTAACTCCATGATCACATTTCTAGTATCTATATTATGCTAAAGGAACCAGAGCAGGATGTGAGGGACTTCTTTGTAAGTTTTACAATATTTTTCTTTTATCAAAACCATCAATAAGGGATCAGGTACATATTTTAAACTTTAAATGTCGCAAGTATATTGATTTTTATGTTGAACTTATGATTATGTTGGATGTGTCTAAAAATATAATGATTATACTGTGTAATTTATATTAATTCTACTCATCAAGGCATTAGTTAATCATGAAAATATAGAGATGCTTAATTTAAACGAGAATCTTGGATAAAATATTTCATGTAATATTGATTTGAGCTATTTTCCTGTTTATAGTGGTTTCTTGTGGTATATAATTAATATGCATATTGAGAATTTATTTTGATCATGAGACCTAATCTTACTAACCTATTTAATTTGAATCAAGGTTGAATGTTTTGTTGGCCAGTGTTCTAATACTTGGAATCATGTGAGCAATAGATGTCAAATTGGCAGTGAAATTTCATAGCAATTTGAAAATGTCATGGCACAACATTCCATGGTGCTGAAAATAAGGTTAGAAGGAAATTTATTTTATTATTATATTTTAGTCAAAGAGATATATCATATACTTTTTTTTATAGAAGTTATGATAATAGTTGGAATTAAATGATCTTTAGGCATACCAACTAGGTTTGCACGCTGAGACTCTTATTGTTTATCATATTCTCATAACAGTATAGTATATTAAAAAAAATATAAGAGAAATAAAAGTTGGCCGGGGGACATAAAACATAACCTAGTAAATTCACACAAAGTGTAAGTCAACCCAAACGGATACTGCAAACATTTGAGCAACAATTGTCCATCCTCAAAAGTTAAGTCTAACATTAATCAGTGGTATAAAAACTGGTGAATGAAATGACCGCCTACATAAAACGAGTCCAATAATCAACAACTGCCTGCAACAACAACAACAATTAAAGATTCTTTTAAGACATTCAGTACAGTGTCAATAGATAACGATCTGACGAGGATAATAAAAACAGTCTGAATCAATGACGATACAAACCCACTTGGGTTGGCCTAGTGGGGTTGGCTTGGATTGTGTGAGCTTGCTCCTCTCGAGGTCTCGGGTTTGATTCTCCCTTATATTAATTTCAGTGGGCCAGTCCATACAGTGTAAAAAAAACTCTTTCTTTAAACGGGGCACCGCAAGTGAACGGTGGGATTGGTCCCTTCAGATTAGTTGGTTATTGGGTCGGATACCGAGTTAAAAAAAATATGATACAGATATTAAACAGCACCTAAAACAAACTCAAAACCTGTAGATTTTATCAAATTTAGAAAATTATCAGTGAGTCTCGGAACGAGAAAGCCAATCAGACACCACAACAACCAATTAGAGAATTCGGCGATGGAGGAACAAACGACCCGACAACATAACAAAACCAATGGGAACCGCAACACTGTATGCAAACTACATTAACTTTGCCAATGTGGTGGAGATCGACAGCGGAGAGGATTATAGCAACTGCAATATTAATTTAATAATGAAATTGACTGAGACATAAATATTAATTTAAAAACGAAATTTACTGAAACATAATTAGGTTGATGATTTCAAAAAATAGGGTAAATAGCCATTTACCCTCCCGCAAAATACACCGGTTTTGATTTACCCCCTGCCTAATTTATTTTTTTAAAACAAACCTCGCAATATGAAGATTCTGTCACTTACCCCCCTGACCTGACAACACATCATTTGATTGTACCAAAATGCTGACGTGGAATCGACACGTGTATATAAATTAATTTATACTTAAATCTCTAAGTCCATGTCACTTAATAACATTTTAATTATTATTTTTAATTAAAAATTACTTTACTCAATTAAATAAAAAAAGGAAAACGTGTGGTTTGTTTCACCCTGGTTTTGTTTCATCGTGCCCTAGAAATAGCAACAACGTTATCACGTTTTTATAATACGATTCCGAATTGAAGCTTTCAAAATTCCTGCCGGCGGTAACATCGATTACGACGACGGCGTGTCTGATTCCGTCGACGACTGCGTGTGTGATTCCGGCGACGGCTGTGTGTGATTCCGACGTCGGCGCGTGTAAATGATGAAGAAAAAAGAGGTTAAACCGAAAACGAAGATGACGAATAAAGAAGACATCACTTTGGAATCAGTGAGGTAACTTGAATTACAAATTCATAAATCATCTAGTTCTTTTATCTGATTATGCCACTTTTAATTGGAGTAATAGAATTAGAACATATGATATGATTTTATGCAAATCCACCTGTAGTAGGCAATTCAATTTATTAAAACCAGCTTGATGAATTTATTGGTCTTTTATGTAATTAACACCTTGATTCATGAAGTTCTAGACTAGAGTTGACGGCAAATAGTTTTTCACTTTTGTTTGGTGTCTGCTCCTTTCAAATCTCAATGCTTGATATTATTGTGTAATTAATAGGTTTTTTGTGTAACAATGATGTAAATTGAACGAGTTATTGATCTAGAAGAAGTTTGCATATTAAAACTAGACCTGACTTGAGCATTTCAATCACTAGAAAATCTGTCGACCATTACCAAAATTTTCTAACTGAGAAAACTTCAGGATTTTCTTATTGTTTATGGATTTTCTTATTGTATTTTTTGTTTGTATGTGTGAGGTTTAAAAAGGTGTTAATAACACGTGTCTAACCAATAAAAATTGATTTTTTTTCACAGAAAAAATGGGTTGTTTAATGTTGTTTTTTATCATGGAGGCGAATTTATAAGGGATAACAAAGTGTTTTACCGAGGAGGGGTTCAAAATATAGTATCTGGTCTTAAGTTAGATGATTGGGCTATGGTTCATATTATGAACATGTTAACAAATTGGGGTTATGCAGAATCTAGTGTTAGGGTCTGGTCAAGAATTGGAGGGATACCTGAATTAGCTGATACATTCTTTAGATTGCGTACTGATTATGATGCATATGATGTAGCTGCTTATGCTAGTGGGACTGAATTCGATGCTGAAATATATGTGGAAAATAATGTAAGTGATGTAAAAAAAAACGTTAGTGAGCCTAAGTGTAAAGGTGATGATAGTGATGACAGTGGCGATGATGGTCATGGAGTAAATTTTGATGACAGTGAGGATGAGAGAGGCATTGCACTTAATGATGGATTTGATCCACTGCCATCAGATAACAAACTGAAAAAGGTTGTTAGTCATGCTCCTATTGTGTAACACCCCGATTTTTCAAATGTTAAACTACACGCAGGCACAATCTCAACAAAATTCTATTATCGCGACAATACTCACAAAACCAGTTAACCAAAAACCCTAATATTCTTAGCCATTACTTACTTTCCTCACACAAAAGGTACCGTGGAATTACGGATCTTACATATTGGACATAATGACCTTGAAACTAAAGTTGAGGATCGTGAATATTTTAGTGATGAACTAGATAGCTCAGATCCAGATGATTCAGATGAAGATATTGGTCCTAAAAATCTCAAGTTCAGGAGAAGTCAACTAAACAAAGACTTTAAGTTTGAGAAGGGTATGGAATTTAACACTCTTAATGACTTTAGAGAGGCCATACGTCACTGGCATGTACTTAATGGATTTGCACTTAATTGGGTGAAAAACGAAAGTTACAGACAGGGTAAGGATAGAGTGTAAAGAGAGTGTGGTTATTATATGCTTTGCTCTAAAGTGGGGCACAAGCACACTTATGCCATAAAGACAGAGGTGGTGACCCACAAATGTGCTAGAGTTAGATAATCCATCAGCAAACTCAAAGTGGGTCGCAAATGCTATTGTTAACAAAATGCAAACAACTCAAAAAGTGAGGGTTATTGATATCATACAAGACATTAGGAGAAATTATGCCGTGGGGATTACAGTAGGAAGAGCATGGAGGGCAAAAAAGATAGCTTCAAGGATTATTGAAGGAGATGCAGATAAACAGTATACTATGATAAGAAGGTATGCAGCTGAGTTAAGAAGGGTTTCAAGTATTTACAAGTATTTATATTCATCAAACTAATTGCACTATCATGCCATTTAAAGAGCAGAAAATCCAGAATGGATAAATAATTAGCTCCCTCTTTGTTTTTTTACTAGTACTATTTTTTTTGAAGAAGTTTTACTAGTACTATTATAAGCCTTTTTGAATAGTGGCCGAAAAAGTCATTGGAATATATGTTCATAGCTCTAAAAGAGAACTGAGATCATTATATCAAGCATGTTGTTACAAGAAGAAAGAAAAACGCAACTTTTTTAAATGAATAAAATCCCTTTTTATTTTATAATTCTGCAATTTTTATTTAAAAATTAATAATAAGTTAAGTTATTAAGTGATGTGGAATAAATATTTAAATATAAATTAATTTATATACACGTGTCGATTCCACGTCAGCATTTTAATACAGTCAGATGATGTGTTGTCAGGTCGGGGGGTAAGTGACGGAATCTTCATATTGCGAGGTTTGTTTTAAAAAAATAAATTAGGCAGGGGGGTAAATCAAAACCGGTGTATTTTGCGGCGGGGGGTAAATGGCTATTTATCCCAAAATATATGATACTTTAATTCACAACGAAGATCACTTGTTTTTAGGAATCAACTTTATGACTATTTAGTTTAGAATTTGAAGTTAAATTGTTAATCATTTTTTATGTTGGTAAATTATAAGACAATCAAGTGTGATTTGTGTTATAAGATTGTGTGAAATTAAAATATTATTAAAAGTATATTATGTTTTTTTTTACAGAAAAAGTATATTATGTTGAGAAGCTTAGGAAGTTTAAATACTTAAATTATTTGTTGAGTACCATTTATGATCCTAATATCACTTAATTGAGAAAAATAAATAAAATCAGAGTGGCGTAACAGAAGCTCGGACGCAGGCCCGACCTCCATAGTGGTATAGGGTGAGTGATGGTATCTGACCTCAAAATTTTGGAGGCCTCAATTAAAAATTTTAAGGTCATATAATAATAGTTATATATTGTTAATTTTTATAAAATATTAGATGTACTCAATAGATTAATTTGAGACCCTATAATAATGGTTAAATATTACCAATGTTCATAAAATATCATATATTTGGTGAAAAAAAATCTCAATCAAGTAAAAAATAATGATTTAAACAGAGGACGATTCTTTTTAATTATTAAGGGTCCATTTTTAATATATATAAATCGGACCTCCAAATAGTCAGGACCGACTCTACGTGGACGCCCCACAAACCACAAGTCCCAAAATTTAAACCCGACTCTAATAAAAACTTCTTACACTGCTGTTGTGGATTGGTGAAAAAAATGGAAGTGTGTTTGTCACAGTGAACTAACGAATTACCCCCATTAATAATCTGCAACTCCCCCACCGAAAGTGGTTTGGGGATGGAGGCGATATTTTATCCCTCGATCCGCGGAGACTCGGTCCCTGAAAACTTTATTAAAATACATTTGTTTGTGTATGTTTATTATCGTCACAAGACTCATTATAATAATTTAATTTTTTTATTTATTAGATATGTATATATAGAAATATTATTATGATTAATAGAATGAAAAGATGGATGACAAGACATGACCTAAATTATCTTACATGGTATCAAAGCTTATAGAATACCAAAACTTACATATGCATTTGAACGTATAAGAGATTTCACCAGTAATCTTAATATATTTGAATGACCAATTCATGAGAAAGATACGGTAATTCATGATGGTTACCCGAAGAAAACAACAGTTGCAGAGGAGAAACAACCATGGAGACGTACGAAGAATGAACTGTCGTATCTTCCTCATAAATTGGTCATTCAAATCCCGTTGATGTAATTACCGGTCAAATCTCTTATACGTTTCAAATATATTTGTAAGTCTTGGTTTTCTATAAGTTTTGATACCATGTAATTAAGATAATTTAGGTCATGCCATTTTATTCATGTGATAATCATATATATACACAATATAAATATGTTGTTATGATTCTATTAATCAATTACGATCAACGCTCATATATATATATATATATATATATATATATATATATATATATATATATATATATATATATATATATATATAAACTAATGTATACATATATTGTGTGAAAATATAATTAAAAATAATTTATAAAGTACTTAAATATACATTTATAAATGTTATTTGAATAAAATTTTCGGTGAGTGATCGAGTCTCCGTAGAGCGGTGGATAAAATATCATCCCCATCCCAAAACCTTTTTCGGGGGAACTTTCTCCTCCATCGTCATCCCCACGGGGAAAAATTCCCCATCTTCCGGTCAACCCTCGTGGGGATCCCAATTTATGGATGTAATTGACATCCATTGTGGAATTTGCAGAATCACGAGCAGTGACAGAAGCAGATTCAACAACATAAACAGTTGTGTTAGAAGAGGAGGCAAGAACGAAAAATTGCAAACTTTTAAATGCAACGGGGATAAAAATTTGGAGGTGAGGTATATATGCAATCAGGAGACAGAAACATATTCAACAACTTAGGCAGTTGTGGTAAAAGAGGAGGCATGAACGAAAAATTGCAAACCAAACTATACCCTAGTTTGGTGTGCAATTTGCCGTTCCTGCTTCCTCTTTTACGACAACTGCTTATGTTGTTAAATCTGCTTTTGATTCTGCATATACAACACCTCCAAATTTTCATGTAAATGTTGCACTGAAAAGTGCCCGAATTATCACCTAGTTTTCAATTTATTGTTCTGAATAATTGGTTATCCTACAGGGGAATTGCACAATATTGAGAATAATTCTTAGTTCAATCTGACAACACTGCTCCAGTTTTATTTTCCAACCATCCGCAATAACAATATTCACTTCCTTTAATTCTTTTTTATAAAAAAAATAATTACAAAAAAAAATTTGAAGTAGTATTGAATGGCACATGAGAACTTGTGAAACTCATACTGAAGTAGCAAAGTTTAACACAAGAAAGGGGGGTTTGAATTGTGTTCCTTTTTTAAATTTTCTATTTCAATAAGATCTAAAAAATTAATCAGTTAGAATTTCAAGATCATTCTGAGAATGATCTTGAAAGCATATATAAACTTTAAACTAAAGAATAGAGTTAGAGAGTGAGAGAATCAAGCATAAAGAGTTATACTTGTTCACCCTTAATTCTTTGGGTTACGTCCAGTCCCCACTTCCACTGAGTTTATCCACTATAATCTTCTTGACCTTACAACATTAAGATTACAATACTTCCTTGATATAGACCTAAGATCAAAATGCAAGCACTAACAACTTAACTGTAGTCACAACAGACCACTCACACACACTCAATCAATAACCAAGTATTGACTTGAGCTAACTTGTTTATAAGAAGGTTTTGATTCAAAGCTTGTTTTCAAAACTCGGCCTAGTGAGACAAGCTAAGAAAAACACTACTCTTAGAATAGAATAGATCTAAGTTAAATCAGATACAGAGAGTAGTTTAAAAGAATTCTGATAGGATGATTTTTTTGATTGCTTGATGGTATCTCAGAATTCGTGTCTTTGAACATCACAGATGAAGCCCTTTTATAGATGCATGTTTGAACCAAGAATATATCCGTTGGAGAGCAATTCTATCCGTTGCAAATGGTTTAGAAATAGCTTTGTAGCTTCTGCATATCAGTCATAAAACTCTGCATGTTCTTCATTCATTCTTTTACTGATTTAGCTATGAAAACTTGGTTTGAAACTTCAATCCAGCTTGAGATGAGTTGTTGCTTAGCTGTATATTACTTGTCCCTTAAGTTTATGTACAGATCATAGATGTTTTGTAGCTCTTAGATAGGTTAGTATGACAGTTGGAGTAGTTTACTAAGAGCTGTAGACTTTTTGCCCAGATTTCATTCTTGAACTGTTCTTGAATCATTCTGGATGATGTAGGCAGTCGTGTGACTCATCCATTCTTATCCGCAAGCTACATTTAAATATTAGTAGCTACATTTGGGAGTTGTTATGTTGCAATAAACCAGCTGGAAGTGTCCTTTAGGGAATAACCCTACTTGTACTTCCCTAGTTTCCTATAACAAGGCTTTTTATCTTTTGTACTTGCTTAAGTACAATCCAACTA
Source organism: Trifolium fragiferum (assembly GCA_954870985.1). Classification (NCBI taxonomy): domain Eukaryota; kingdom Viridiplantae; phylum Streptophyta; class Magnoliopsida; order Fabales; family Fabaceae; genus Trifolium; species Trifolium fragiferum. The sequence goes on from OX940794.1 coordinate 21,081,454, forward strand.
TGAGTTACAGCTGGTTGTTTTCTTTTAATTGGTCTAGGAAGTATGTTTTCAAGTTGCCATCTCAGTTGTTGTAAGGTTTTGGTATATCATGTGCTTTGGCTTTTTCCCAAAAGCTCAAAGTGGTGCCTCACTTGATACGAGAATGATTCTATCACATTTAACTTCCTTAAATGGTCTTTTATACCTGTAGAGATTTTATTCTCTGATCTTTAAAAGTGTTCACTTGTTCTTTTGTCTTGATTCATTCAACCATAATAAATTTTCCAAAGTGAATTAATCAAAACTGTCTGTCAGACAAGAACGTTCTAAGATTGATCTTGTTTTACCATTTTCTGTCAAAACTTGCTAGACTTCTTTTAATGAATCTGTTTTATCTTATAAACACTCAAATACACTTGTTAGATAACAAAATGATCAGAATCTCTTTTAAATATAATTAAAGATATTTATAATCTTTAAAACATCAAAAGAGGTTTTTCTTCAACACATACAAATTGGGTCAGAAAAATTAAAAAGCAATTTATCAAATCAAGGAAAGCCATTTCATCTAGGGTCTATTTGGCAAGACAAAAAAAAGCTAGCTTATAGCTTATATCTTATATCTTATAAGTTAAAAGACTTGTTTGGTAACGGTCTTTTCAAAAAGAGCTTATATAGCTTTTTTTACCGACTTATAGCTTATTTTTCATAAACTATTTCAAGTAGCTTATGAACTTATAGCTTATAATTTATTAATTTTTTCCACTTTTGCCCTTATTATTTTAATCAAAATCCAATTTTACTCTTTAAATATAAACCATCTTTGCGTAAAAAAAATTAAATTAAACCATCTTAAACCAATACAATACAGTGTGGTTCATAATCATATGTATATATATGAATCAGTTAAAGCTGAAATTTCTCGTTTGTGTATCGAATTATTTTCTTTTGAAAAACCATCATATATCCTAACTAAGGTTGCGATGATGCAGCCAGGAGGATGGCGGTAAGTAGTTGAATCAGAGTGCACAGCAGGGGATCAGTTGAAAATGCAATAAGTAGATAGGCTTTTAGGCCAACAACTCTTTGAGGGAGGAAAATTTTATTCCAAGGAATTGAATTTGGATGACATTGAGATGATTAGTAACCGCACAAACTGCGAACCATGACCGGTGAAGCGGTTAAGTCTAGAAGTTGAAGGTTTATATAAACAAGTTAGCCTTGTGATGAAGGAATAAGTTGCGAATTTCAAGGACGAAATTCTTTTAAGGGAGGTAGATTGTAACAACCCACACTAATTATTATAAGTGATAATAGTTAGCATCATATAGGAGAATAAATTAGATAAATTCATATAAAAGATAGAGTATGTTAATTTTGGAATTATATGAATATTTGACCCTCCTTTCTATATTGAGTGGGACCCACACCCTTTATAAGGAATTGGAAGCAAGAAACAAATCCATTTTTCCATTATACAACAAAAAGAACTCCCCATCCTTCTATTTCTCTCTCTCTCTCTCTCTCTCTCACTCACAACAACAACACCCCCATGTCTTCCTTATCTCTTAAACCCACAGATTCTAAAGCACCATTCAAGCACCCCTATCCCACATGCAATGAAAGATTCAAGCTTCTTAAAGATTAAGCTTCAAGGTGAAGTGTTGAGATCCAATTTCTCCAGCTCCTAACCCCTCTCACCCGTGTTAACCCCCTCTCTAAATGAAGAAACCATTTCCATCTCATTCTAACCAAACTCTAATTTAACCAATTCCCATGGAAGTCTTGCAATTTATGGATTTCAATCAAAGAACAGTTTATGGAATTTTAAGAAATTAAGGTAGGAACAATTGATGTACCCTTCCTTTCCTCCTCTGTGCAATCGTTTCACTCCCTTTTATGCTAAGAAACTTACAAGTTCTTCTATTCCTAAATTGGTATTTGCATGTGATTTAAAATGAATGGAGAGACTCTGAAATATCAGAACACTGAAGGATAGAGCAGAATTAAGAGCTTAAAGAAAAGATTGAAGTGGGATTAGTGAAAATGGAGTGAAGAGTTGGTGAAACCCGTGTTCCAGGATAGGGCTTTACTAAAACGGTATTTTCTCACTCCTCGTAACTCTGATTACGATTCTGATTGTTTCTATTGTTAGCTAACTTAATTTCGGTCGTTTTGGTGTAAGTTTCATAATTATTGCACGAGAATTGAGGTAAGTAGGTATTTTTGAAGTTGGGCATCTGATGCAGTAGTTATGCAGAAATCATTTTGGGACTGACCCTCAATCAAATGGTAATTTATCCCTCCTTATAACTCCGATGGAATTGATTCCAGTGGCTATAACATCCCCAAATTCTAAATTGCCTAATTAATTTTAATTAGAGATTTTCTACCAAGACTAGAATTAATTAAGAGTGATTAATTAATTAATTCATGGGAATTAAGGGTTTTATGTGTAAGACCTAGGAATTTAATTAAACCTAAATTATACACTAAAACACTTATCTCATGAGTTTAAATTAAGTAACACAAATAATCTTTCCCTCCCTCTTTCCTATGACTCACTAATCCACTCTCAATCTTAGGCTTACACCTCCCCTAAACCATGAGTCAAGTTCCCACTCAACTCTAATCACTTCCACTACATGCAATTAACATCATTTCTCTCATTACTCACATCAGCAAGAAACTGAACCTAATACTCTCATTTCTCTCCTCTCACACGAGCAACAACAACAACTAACATACTTCCAACTCTTCCATCTCACTTAACACAAAAGTTTGGAAGCTTATACCCCAATGAACCTTGTTGTTATCTTCACATGCACACCTTAACATCAGAGATTCCCTAAGCTGTAAAACAAACATCACACCAGTTCTGATTTACTGATTACTCCACCTTTCCAAAGTTCACATGCAACAACACAACAACCTTTTACATTTCACCTCATTTCTAACCAATGGAGTTGCATGCAAAGCAAACACCTGAGCCAACTCAATACTGTAACTCCTCAGAAATTCAGCTATAAGTACCCCTCAGCCTCAGTGTTCCAAAGCATCAAACCAAGCTTCAAATTCGTAGAGCATTTAGAAGGGTTTTCAAGTGTCAAAGTTTCAAATTCCCAAAGTTATGTTCGTGGGTCTTGCTAGGAGGCTTCAGTAGCTGTTAGTAGAGCTTAGAGAAAGGTTAAAGCTCCATTTACAGGTGGGTTCTTAGGCTAGTTTAGTTAGAATTCCCTAAATTATGAAATTGCATGTTAACTTAGGAAAATTAGGAATTAATTGTGTGAGGAGAATTAGCTCCCAAATTCTCTTCTATTCTGTTCTATATTGATTATATTATATTTCTGCACTTTCTCAGAGGACGATTGTAGGTGAAACCTTTGAAAATGATGATTTTCGTAAAACAGAGCCATTTCTGCATGAACTCGCCATAGCGAGTTGCTAGCGAGCCTTCATGGCGAGCTGAAGGTTCTGGGCTGAAGAACTTCGCCATGGCGAGCTCTAGCTTGCCTAGCGAGTTGTTTAGGTCAGGACCTGTAAGTTCGCCATGGCGAGCTTGGTAACTCGCCGTTGCGAGCTAACCCAGAAATTACTCACTTTTTCTGTTTTAAAAGTAAATGATCACTCGTTTTATATCCTCACCTGAGATAGATAACTTGCAGTTATATAATGTATTTAATGTTAAACAGAAAGTGAGGCACAATTCTGAATTTAGGAATAACTTAGAATTAAGTTTGTATGTTCCCCGGGTTTTTGGGATAAATATGGTAGAATGCAATTCACTTCAGAATCAGTCAATTATGTGCGGTTTAGTATGCTGCTTATGGGCTTCTAATGGAATAACCCATTAGGAAAATGATTGTGAGCTTAATGTCGTGGTCGAATCGATCAGCGGATATAGCGGGCCCTCGAGACATGCTCACCTCGAACTGTCTTAGCGGAATAAAATCGATAAGATATTCTTGTGTGTTACACTTTATTTATAATTATGATTATGATAATGTTATGTTAGTTATTACTTATGGACTGATTAGGAGTCCCGACTTTATAGCCTATGAGGGTAGTAGAATTCACTGGGACGAAGTGACTGTCTCACCCCACTCCCTATTTGAAACAGGAAAACAGGTTGAATAGGTAAGCTTTGGTGTTGGAGTCGCTGCTGCTGTTGGAGGATTGCATTTTAGTTTTCTTGCTTCCTTATTATCTTGTCATGTTGACTTTGTTTCCGCTATATTTTGTTAACTCGTTTGTACTCCTGCACCTGCGCGTGCATATTTGAATAATGTAATTGTAATGAACTCAGTACTATTTATAATATTCTGCATTATATTCTAGATAATAATGTGGGGTATTACAGTGGCTATGGAAAGATAACTTATTTCCGGTCGTTTGGACGCCATTTTCATGAATTATAGAGCAGTTATGAATTTGGGAGACCAGTTTAAATTTGGAGGTCAAAAGCAGATTGCTTCAGAATCGTAATTGGATAGGTTTGCACTAAATATGTTAGTAGTCTCTCTCTGTAACTCTGTTTGAAATTCTGTTTGTTGCTAGGGAAAGCTAACTCGTTTACGGTCGTTGTGGTATCAGTTTAGTGATTTTTGGGTAGGAATTAAGGTCTGGAGACGTTTTTGAAGTTGGAAGTTAGTTGCAGGAATTGTGCAGAAAAATCTGTCATGGCTTTGCGTAATCGAGCGACATAACAGATGGTTTTAAGCGTGTGGATCAGCTCGGAATTTCTGTCAAACTCAGGTGGGTTCCTTTAGGTATTAGCAATACCGTATTTAACAAGCCATTAAGTAGAGCCATTAGTGATTAAATTATAGATATACTTACTTGGAGTATTACCTTGTGTTTATTAATAATGATTGATGAACATAGTTATATATAGATAAGCTTAACCCTTTCCCTTGCTTACTATGTAAATTAGATTACTAGGTGTGTGATGATGTTTAAATCCCAAAGTATCATTAATACGTTAAAATTATGTTCAAGAGTTGCAAATTATGTCTATGATAAATTGGGACTATAGGTGTTGATTTTAAAATTGTTTGGATCCTTTCACAAGTTTGTTTTCGAGCATGATTTGGGAATTAATCCTTACTCCTTTTATTACCAAAAGAAAACACTCATTTTAAGTTCCAATTGGTCATCGAATTATTTTACATAATACTTGTGACTCTTAAATGTAATTTAGATTGATCAAAACACCTAGAAATTATTGAACCGATATCTAATCACTACAAGAAATAAGATTTTTCGCAACGACTTTTTTGCAGCAACATTTAAATTGTTGACAAAAATATACATATAGCAGCAACTAATTTAAGTTGTTGTTGTAAGTTAGTTTTTTTCTCAACAATTATGTTATCGCTGGGAAAAATTACTTATCCCAACAATAATTATTGTTGTCGCAAATCGTATAGTTTTTTTTGCAACAAACCTTGTAAAGTCGCTGAGAAACCAACATTATTATTTTTTATACGTATCTTTTATTATGGTTTTTGTTGCTATATTTATGCGTAGATTTGTTTTAACTTAAATTTTTTTTTTTTGTTTTTTTTCCTATTTTTATATTTTTAATACTATAGATTATTTGCAACAACTTTGTAAAGTCACTGAGAAACCACACAATTACTATTTTTTGATGCATATCTTTTATTGTAGTTTCTATTTTTGTGCGTAAACTTCTTTTAACTGAATATTTTTTCTCTATTTTTATGTTTTGTATCTCCTTTTTGACAACAACATTATAACGTTGTTGGAAAATCTTATAATTATACCAACAACATAATTTTTTGAGCAATTTTAGTATACATAATTTTTTTTATGCATAAGAAAAACTACCAAATTTTTATTATTTTATTCATACTTATATGCATAGATTCATATATAATCTTTTATTGTTTGTTTTTTTCTATAATTGTTTTACTAAACTTCTTCTAATCCTTTTTTCCACGCCCAATCCGATACTTCTTCATTTTCCACGCTTCCGTGGGAGCATCATCACCGTCTGCGACGTATCGAACCAACTCATTAAATTTCATTGTGTACTCAGCTACAGTCAAACTGCCCTGCTTTAACTCTGTCAATTCCCTTTCCATCTGAAATTGATAACTTTCGGGAATATAGTGGCCAATGAAAAGACGCCTGAAGTTCTGCTAGTTCACTTCCATCTGACTGGCTTCCATGTAATTCTTGGTTCCTCCCCACCAGTTACAAGCGTCACCCCTAAAGAAGCGGGAGACGAATGTTACTTTATCTGCTTCTGTGCAAGTCATCGAATCCAAAATTCCACTCATCCTTTGCAACCATTCCCTGGCTTTAGCGGGATTATACTCGCCGTAGAACTCTGGAGGACTCATTCTACAGAATTCTCGAAAGGCAGCGCTCGACCCAAGATTCTGGGGAGGAGGGGCATTCATGTGCTGCTAAAATATTGCCATAAATTTCTGGTGCTGTTGCGCCTGCTGCGACTGGAATTGTTGATGCTGATGCATCATCTCCGCCCACATGTTGGCGTTGGCATCACCGTACACTTCTGGTTCCTCATCTTCATCATGCCTCCTTGGTGGCCTTCCAGGTCCTCGTCTCGCTCCTGACATGTTGCTCTAACTGCCAATATCAAGTCAAGTTAGCTAGGCTTAAAGTGACATGACACCTAGAACATATGTAGGGAACCTAGACAACTACTGGGATTGGATTAGTAATTCTAATGACCTCACGCTAGATCTGAATCGACCTGCTCTGATACCAATTGTAACACCCCACATTATTATCTAGAATATAATGCAAGATATTATAAAAGGTACTGAGTTCATTACAATTACATTATTGAACAAATCATGCACACACAGGTGCAGAGATACGAAAGTAGTAGAATAACATAGCGGAATACATAACAACACAACTAGATAATGAGAAAAGCAAGAAATCTAATAATGCAGTCCTCCAACAGCAGCAGCTAATCCAAAGCATGCTTACCTACTCAACCTGTTTGCCTGAAGAAAAAAAATTTGGATTGGGGTGAGACTACTAAGTCTCAGTAGGTCCTACTACCCTCCTAATAGCTACTAAGCCGGGGCACCTAATCAGTCATAACATATCTTTAATTCATAACATAATATCATAAGCATAATTAAATAAAGGTGTATCACAAAATTAGTCTTGTTGATTTTAACCGCAAGACACTCTGAGGTGAGCATATCTCAGAGGCCTGCCTTGTCCGCGAACAGAAAGCATTCCAGCATACAGCTCACAAAGTATTTTTGGTGGGGTATCTACACGAATTCCACAAGTGATATTTTAATCACACATAAGTGACTGATTCTAAATTAATTTCATGCTACCATAATTATCCCAATTTTACACATAATATATTTATTCCCCAAGCTTAATTTTTAATTATTCACCTCTAATTAATTTCAATTTTAATAGATATAATCTAATTAAAATTAATTAGGCAATTTAGAATTTGGGGATGTTACAAAATAATTATCTATCAACCTCAAAACCTGATGGCAATGTTTTATTTTTCATTGTTGTTTCATCAAAAAAATAAAAATAATTATGCACCACTATCTAATCTTTGACATATTCCAATCAAATTCAGCATTTCTATTATTTAAAGGATTGGTTTATTTGAAATCCTTTCACCTACCCTATTGGATTGCTGAAGGCGTTGCCTTTATAAATATTTGGGATTCACATGAATGCTATGAGCTGGGCGTTGAGACTGAGAGTCACTTCTAAGGGTAGCAGATGCAGAAGCTGAACCATTGACTGCGGGAGTGAAGTCGAGTTCCTTCTCAATTATCTGAAGGGTCTGAGGAGGAAACACTCCTCTCGAAGTCCCAAAAAGATGCCTCATACTTGAATGGACAGGAGGATCAACCTGTCTGTATGTATTGCAGCATACCTAAAATGTAACGGAGTAATTGGCAAGTACCAAGTTAATAATAGGTGTATAAAATTAGAAAATACTTGCGGTCGCAAAAGAATGCAAATTGAAAAACTCCATTATACATGTATAACTATACATATAAGTTGTAACCAAATCACATTTAAACAGTTTCTGTAAATTTTCATGATCTCATTTCACAATCAGAATTATTCATGATAGATGACAATAAGTATATTACAATATAAAAATAAAGAGACGAAGGTCAATGAAAGAAAAATTTATAGATATCAGACCTCGCGTAGTCTGGCAGCAAAGTATTTTATGTAATCCTGCCCAATATTCTTAACAATACTGTCTAAGAGATAAAGAGATGGCAGCTTTTGGTCACTTGGTACCTGGAAAGTTATTAAACGTGTTCAATTAAACACGCCCTTTCTTATGACAAATGCACAAACAAGCAACGTGCTAGAAGTAAAATTGTCTTAACAAATGTAAACAAGGAAACCAATAAAATATCCCAATATTAGAACTTAGCATCAAATATCACCAAAATTTTACTTCAGTCCTATTTGAGAAAGGAAACTGACATTTACTTCCCCATGTCAGACACAAAAACAAATGTTTCCAAATTTTCTTAACCCCTTTCCCTTTGCATGCAAAGTCAACAAAAGACCAAGAGAATCGCAAAGCACCACGTCCCAATGATGTTGCTTGACAGTTGCATTTGGACTCAATTAGGCTATGGAGTTAGTTCCCAAAAACTGATATTATAACAATATCATCTATTATTACAATATCATACTTGTCATTGACCTACCTGACATCAACTCATCATCTATTGAAAGTAATTTTTTTCCATTTTTGTAACATTGACAGAAACCAAAGGAGATACAATACAAACACAACAAAAACAATTACTCAATGATTCACCTCTAGAATGTTGCACAAACAGCTCCAGCAATTGATTTTGCAGCAAAAAGAATATCTCCAACAGTTATAGTCAAGTTGAAAGTATAATCAGCAAGAGCAGCCGTATATTGAGTCACAAGTTCTTGATGCGGCGGTGGTTGTGGATGATATAACCACCATCACTACTATCGGAGTTTCTATCGTTCCTTTGAAACCTACCAGATGACAACATCGAAGCAACACCAGAACCACCTTGTCGTTGAGAAAACGGTCGTGCAGTTGGATTCGAACCTTGTTGAAGCTCATCGATCAATCGAGGCTTCTTAGCACCTGGTTCTATCGATCTATCCAACGATATACGCGTGCTCTCCATATCCATCAAAATCAATGAACACAACGAATCTAAATATAAAAACCCTAATTCTAACCCTAATCCACTAGATTTACAACAAAAAAAATAGCATCACGCTTAATGATAATAATAATTATTATTATTATTATTGTAAATAAAACGAATTGGAAAATAACATAGATGAATCAAAATTATACAATAGAGAGAGAGAGAGAGAGAGAGAGAGAGAGAGAGAGAGAGAGAGAGAGAGATTCAAATTTTAACAATTGTGTCAACTATGATCATTGGCTTTAAATTGAAAACAAAAAACAACTTCTAAAATCAAATTGAAGACAAATTGAAATCCTTAATACCACAAAAAAAAAACCTAAAATAAAATTGTAGAAGAATCCAAGAAATTAACAGACTACATAACAATCATAATCAAACCCTGCTCAAAATCATCATAATCAAATAAACCACGAATTAAGAAGAGAGAGACATAGAGAAACTGGTGAAACCTGTGTCGAGGATGACGTATGGCGGCGGCGACGAAAACTATGGTGGCTACGATTGATGATGAGCTACACGGCTGGGCTACTACGTACGATTGAGACCTGAGAGAGTGAAGAGAAAGTGGTTTGTGCAAAGAAAGTGAGATAGTGTTTCAAATATATTTGACTACGTGAGGGAAACTAAAAACTGAAAAGAAATTTCACTGGGAGCATACCGCGGCTGTTTGAACCGCCGGTAATAACCGCCGCTAATTTGGAAGCGGGGGCGGTTGCTGTACAACTGTTGCTAGTGGATTGTCACTATTTGCTCTTTTTCTTGTAGTGTACTATGAAACTGCTCAATTCAGGGTATTCGTAAAATGAACTCAAATAATTGTGTGATACACTTTACTGCATTTATTCATTATATATATATATATAATGAAAACAAATGATCTGGATTATACATCAGGATTAATACAGGAATAAAAACTGTTAGCTTCAGTTGTCCCGGTGTAGTCACCAGTAGTTGGGTAGTAGGAGCTCGCTGAGGCTTAGTAGTCTCATCCCACTCCATTTAATTTTTTCAAATAGACAGGTTGATATAAGCAACGACCAAGTGGGAATTGATGATCGAGGCTGAGCTTGGATTATCAAATTAGAGGATTATCGTCTTCTTCCTTGTTTTATTTTAGTCTGTTTTAGTTTCTTTAAGCTTATTTCCGCTGTATTGTACTAGTTTGTTATGTAATAAACATAACTTATTCTGTAATTTAATGTACTCAGATTCAATTATGTATATTCCGATTAAATATTCTAGACAATTTAGTTGGGTGTTATATATATGTTGCGTGTCTGTGACTTCCGTAGTACTAGTATTCCAAGGATTATAAAATGAAAGATAATTAAGGTCCTTTTCATAAATTTAGCATAAATAGAAAAATAAAATAAATATAAAATAAAATTTTAGCATATATAAATTAATTTAATAATAAAATACAAGAGATATATTAATTAATAAATTTAAATTATCAGCTTAATTACGAATGTCTTTTTATGTCTTTTTACATTTATCAACTAGTTGAACCATTAATTTTACCACACATTTCAATTAACTTATCAGCTATAAGTTATAAGCTATCGACCATCAGCCATAAGTCGAGCTCAGACAAGTTCGACTTGACTCAACTTATTTTCAGCCCTACTGACTACGTTATGGCAAGTGGATCAGTTTGTCATCGAGCAATAACTCACTCTAGGTGTCTAGAATGAGTTCGTATCTACAAGGATCGTGTCAAACCTTCTCTAGTGCTATTCTAGTTCGTGTGTTTTTGCATTCGGTTTGGTTTTAGGAAAAAAGTTTTTAACTTATAAAAAAGAGCAATATGCGTTGCAAGAAAATAAAGATTTGATTCAGAAACATAGAGGATATGTATGGTGGTTAAACTTACTCCCTCCCTCATACTTGGCATAATCGGTGTATAACATAGTCATTCGTACTATTATCAGGCGTCGATTCTATCCTTGTTTTAGTAGCACCTTACTGCTACCCTATGTAGGCAAAGTCGCACTACTTTTGCAACTAAGGTACCTACGAGAGCCTAACCTCGCTTTGTCACATACCATAAATTACTAGGTAGAGTTATTTACAAACATGCATTATGACCATCGACCATCCAATACCCATAGATCTTAGTTACGGTTATTCATTTCTAATTGTTATTACAACTAGTTCCTGATTCTTCCTCTAATTATTAAGTCATAACTAGTTCAAGAGTGTTGTGCCGTTCCTTTAACCTAGTGTTATTTATTACTAGTTCCGGACAAATAATAGAGAGAACTCTAATGTGCTACGATTGAAGTAAACCCTAATTATTTATTCTAAGACGTCGCCGTTTATCCGGCCAAGATTCCGACTAACGATATTAAAGCAAGAAAACAAATAACAAATAATAATTTATAAAGACGATTTATTATAACTTTGACTCAATTACATGACCCAAGTATTCATCAGGGAGTTCATCTTCTCCACCACAACCTAAGGAATTATTACAAAAGACTACATAATTAAATTACAATAATCTAACTATAAAAAGCCTAAAGAATCATACCTTGCTGGGTTAGTTTTCCCGTAAGGGGAGAAAACTATGCCCTTAGAGCTCCTCCGAACTTCTCTCCAAAAGGAATAGAAAGTTCTTCTATTTCTGAATGAATAATAATGAATTTTGGAGGCTTTATTTATACTTTTCGTAATGGGCCTCAGCAAGCTATCGTGACACGCTAGGTCCATCGTGTCACGATGGGAAGATTCAGTTTAAAATTATAACTGATCCTGTGCGTTTGATCTGCGTGATCACCATGCAATTCCATCGTACTGCGTTGAGCTTCATCATGGTACGATACTAAGATTCTTTCCAAAAATATAATTGATCTTGTCTTGGCGAGCAAGGAGCTTCCATCGTGTCACATTGGGTGTCATCGTGACACGATGGGCTGATATTCTTCATTTTTTGTCTTTTTCTTGTCTTTTGCGATTCTTCACCTTGTCTTGAAGCTTTTTCTCGATTCTTCAGGTTTTTGGTGATATTTGGGCCTGTCTTGGTCATTTTAATACTAATAATACTACCTAAAATACTGCAGAAATTCCTGTCATCACCTACCAAGCAGACTTAGGTGATCTATTAGAAGAGTGTAATTTCAAGTTATGAAGAATTAAATTAAGCACATGGAAAATGTAATGGACCATAATCTTAGGCCCACATCGTAATTATATTTATAAAATGTTTAATTAAAATATTCAAAGAGATCATATACCAACAAATATATTCAAAGAGATCATAAATAACAGAAGAGGATAATATCTTACAACGTTAAGAACTAAATCAAGCCCGTATTTTGAATTTATCATAATATGAATTATGAAGGGTTATTAATATATATATATATATATATATATATATATATATATATATATATATATATATATATATATATATATATATATGGAGTGTTATTGAAAAATATATTTTGAAGTGTTATATATTTAACCGAGTCAACTCGTGAACCAAACAAGTCATGCTATATATAGTTCAAGTTTAATTCATTTAATTAACAAATTTAATTTTTAGCTCAAGTTCGGCTCACTTGGTTCATGAATCAAGTTTAACGAATTATTTATCGATTCAAATGTCAAACTTTTTTCGAGTTGGTTTGTTCCATTATCAGCCCTACACCTTGGTGGAAAAAAAGAAGAAGAGGATAACCCTTGTGCAACAACAAAAAATCATATAACTCATGTATGGTGAGAGACCTGTGAAGGTCATGCACCCGAGACTTCGCCGAAGCAATATCAGTTTTTGGTGCAGATAGTTAGCCAACAGCTAAAGGAAAACTAAGGTACTTAGTTTGCTTTTCATAAAATATAGAAGTCCCCCCCGAAATATGGTATATTTTTTATATAGAAATTTTTTTATAGAGTTTAATGATAAAATACTATTACTAAAATAAAAATTCACCTTTTTATGTAAAATGTCGCATTTTTTATAACAACACGCATGTTTTGATATCAAAATCACAATAAATGTGAAAATAAAAGGGCCAAAAAGTTTAACTTAAAAAAAGTTGCACATAAAAAATGCAAAATCATAATATTAACTTTAGATTTATCTTATAATTTCTTCTATGTGTTGTGTTTTTATTAAAATTTAGTATTTTCTCTACTAAATTATATTTTAAAATTCGATCCTAAAATTGAATTCCGCATAATTGGCTTTCACTCATCAGGTTCAACCTTGACACATTTGATTTTTGGTGGTTTTGTAGTGGAAGCTTCACAATTCTCAACATTAACCATTAGAGCATATCCCAAGTTATCAGAGCTCTTTTTTTCTGTTGATTTGATGTTTGGTGTTAATTCTACATTTTTCTGCAAAGCATCGGTTTTTGACAAATCACCACACTCAAACTCAATTAATGGATTATGTCATAAATAACTCTCAAAACTCGCCTGACTAATCTCACTATATGACTCTAGTCATATAGTGAGATTAGTCAGGCGAGTTTTGAGAGTTTTAATTTAAGAACAAAGAAGCTGAAAACTTAAAGGTATAATTAATTCAAAGATGTCTCGATTACTGAATAGGGCTTGGAGTAGTGTTAGTGGTAGAAGTAGTAGATCCAATAGAACTTTAGTTCCACCTACTTCCTCCGATACTGAAACAACATTAAACCAAGATACTTTTCAAAATCAAGAATTAGAAGTTCAAGAAATGGAAAATAAATTAATTAATTGGAATATGCCTGAGATTAAGTTAAATGAAATTTATAAGATAAGTACTTTTGATTTTAAAAGTCAAAAAATTATACACACTTTAGAACAAGCTAGAAATGTAAAAAATAAACAAGAAACTTTTACGTTACTAGATAAAAAATTATTAGATCAACATTATAAAGATGGATTCAGATATATCCACTTGGGTCTAGTTCAAGTAGCAGTAAAACCTTTACATAAATTAGGATTAAATTCACCGATATTACTAATTTTAAGGGATTCTAGGATTAGAGATTTTCATGACTCTGTTATAGCCATGTTAGAATCTAATCTTAATGATGGTCCTGTTTATTTTAACTGTTACCCAAATTACTCAATGAGTTTAAATGATGAGGTTACAAGTTCATCGTTAGTTATATGTGTACAACATCAAAATGATAACTTTACAGAAGGAATATCTAATGTAGATATTATTACTAGGATAACTTATAAGGTTACTAATGTTAATTATAATTACAAATCTTTAAGATCTACACCAAGAAATGAAACCTGTATCATAGAAGCTAATTTAAAGAAATCTAGTATAATTACCCCGAAAATATTAACTATTTCAGAATTAAAAGAAAAGATCCCAGAAGAATGGATAATAGAAAATACTACGCAACCAGAAAAATTAGAATCAAGATCTATTAGAGATATTATTACTGATCAAGATGGAAACATTCGAATTAGAATGAATAGAAGTCAATCATTTAGATATAATCAGTCGCCTAGTATAGGATCTTCCTCTTCTAGACGATCTATGGATTCGACAATAAGGTTGAACTTAGCGGGAGTAAATTTTGCTCCAACAATACCACAACCGATTTACCAAGAAAGAATCAGTAGATCTCCTTCACCTACTGAATCTCAAATATTAGGAATGATTAAATCAGAAGAACCTTTTGAAATTGACAAAACCTGGATTAGAGAAGAATTCTTATTAGGTTATAATAAAGAAAAACGTAAATGGTATTTTGATACCTTTACTAAAGATGAAAGAGATTCATATCTTAAATTATTTTATCAATTTTTAGAACATCATGAAATTAATATTTACTTTTTTATTTGGTTTGAATTATATTGTTTAGAAAATAATATATTAAACCCTTACGCTAAAAAATTATTTTTAAACGCCAAAACTAGAATGAGTATCAAATGGAAAACTTCTAGAAAGGAAATAGTTGAATCTATTCATCCTCCCTTAGAAGCTTTAAAAATTACACCTCCTAAAGAAAATATTGAAATAGAAGCCTCACCGTTTAAAGCTATAAGTAACCCGTCGGAACAGAAAAAAGATGTAAATAATATTCATAGTCAATTAAATTACACTAATCAAATATTACACACCATGTCACAACAATTAGAAAGAGTTAAACAATTTTTACCGGAATCTTTAGAAACTAAAGCAGCTGACCCTACTAGGCCAGTCTATCATTATAATATACCCACAGAAAAAGAAATTAAAGATTTAACCTTAGGATTTAATCCATAACAAAAACTAGATGAATTAGTAGATAGATTAAAAATATTAAATATAGGATCAACCTCAGAAGTAAAAATTAACACGCTATCATTTGGAGATGAAGAAGAAAGCAGTATTTCGCGATTAGACAAGGTACCTAGACCTAAAACGCGAAATTATTACCCTAGACCTTCCTTTGCTGATGTTCAGTTTGAGGAAAGAAATAGTTTTATTGGAGATAGTTATTTAGGAGATTGTATTATAGAATGGAACATAGATGGTGCGTCTGAACAACATATATTAAATATTATTCAAAATATGACTATGGCAGCTACTGCCTTCAAAATTAAAAAGAATTCAGATAGAAAAACCAAAGATATGCTTGTAATGGGATTTACAGGACAATTAAAAGGATGGTGGGATAATATACTTAGTGAAGAAGATAAGTTAAAAATAGATTCGGCAGTTAAAATAGAAACGAATGAAGAAATTTGTGTTACAACCTTATTATATGCTATAACTAAGTTTTTTATAGGAGAACCTTTAAAACTACAACAAAGAGCGTCCGATCAATTATTAAACTTATATTGCCCAACCATGTCTGATTACCGTTGGTATAAGGACATGTTTCTTTCTAAACTATGTCTGCGTCCTGATGGGGCAGCCATTTATTGGAAAGAAAGATTCATTAGTGGTTTACCTAGATTATTTGCAGAGAAAGTTAAAAGTAATATTAAACAAAATTACAATGGAGAAATACCTTTTAACTCATTAACAATGGGAGAAATATCTAATTACATAGTAGAAACTGGTTTACAGATCTGTACAGATTATAAAATACAAAATAAAATTAAAAATGAAAAAGCAAACAATAAAAGAGAAATGGGATCTTTCTGTGAGCAGTATGGGGCTACTCCAATACGTGCTCCTAGCAATCCTAAAAGTAAAAAGAAATCTTTTAATAGAAATAAAAAAAATCTTAAAAAATATTATAAAAAAGACAATTACCAAAAAGATAAATATCAAGAGAACAGAAAGTTTTATAAGAACCCTAGAAAAAAGAATAAAAAGTACTCTAACCAAAAACCTAATACTAAAACTAAAGATATTAAATGTTATAAATGTGGTCGCTTCGGACACTATGCTAATGACTGCAAAGTCAAAGAGAAAATTCAACAAATTAGTGACCTAGACATATCAGAAGAATTAAAACAAAACTTAATTCGTACATTAGAAAATATAATGTTATTATCAGATGAAGATTCCTCTTCATCTTATGAATCTGAAATTGAAGATATTAACAATATAATTGAAAGTAGTGCTTCTAGCGAAGAAGAGTCAGAAGAATGCTTAGGTATAGATTTTTGTAACTGTAATAATTGTAATAAAAGCATTAACGTTTTAACCAATCATCAAGCTAATACGTTAATAGGAATATTAGACAAAATGGAAGAGTCTGAAAGTAAGCAAGCTTTTATGAGACAAATTAAAGATATTATTGATGATAATGAAATAGAAAAGAAAGAATTACATAAAGTAGAATTTAAAGATGTTATGGAACTCTTTAAAAAACCCTCTCAAAGTTCTATAACCCTAAAAGACTTACAAGAAGAAATTAAAATTCTTAAAAAAGAAATTCAATCTTTAAAAACTAGAGATGATGAATTGGAAGTTAAACTGCTAGAATTACAGGGAACTATGATCATTCAAGAACAAAATAGGTCAAGAAAAATGGTTTCTTTTCCTTCTACAAGCGCACAAAGTGATGAAGAAATATATATTAATAAAATAGAAAAATTAATATCTCATAAATGGTATACAAAGATTAAATTAGTAATAAAAAATACGACATTTGAATTTACTGCGCTAGTTGATTCTGGTGCTGACTTAAATTGTGTACAAGAAGGATTAATTCCTACGCAATACTATGAGAAAACTAAAGAATCCTTACGTGGAGCAAATGGTAGCAGATTACAAGTTTCGTATAAATTATCTAACGCTAAAGTTTGTAAAGATAAAATTTGTTACGTAACCTCCTTCCTATTAGTTAAAAACATTACAGAAGAAATTATTCTAGGAACACCTTTCCTAACTTTACTTTACCCTTTTACGGTTAACGAAAACGGTATAACTACAACTGCTTTATCTAGAGAAATTAATTTTGAATTTTTAGATAAACCAAAAATTAGAGATTTAAACTCTGTTCAAGGAAGAGCAGTGTCTCGAATTAACCTAATAAATAAAAAGAAGAAACAAATTAATTTTATTAATAAAGAAATACATTCTAGAAGAATAGAAGAACAATTAGAAACTCCAACCATTAAAGAAAAGATTAATAATGTTTTAGATAAGTTTAAAACAGATCTTTGCTCAGAACAACCTAATGCGTTCTGGAAAAGAAAAATACACACTGTGTCTTTACCCTATGAGCCAGACTTCAAAGAACTTAATATACCAACTAAGGCTCGTCCAATACAAATGAATCAAGAACATCTGAATTACTGTAAGAAAGAAATACAAGATTATCTTGATAAAGGATTAATCAGGCCAAGCAAATCTCCTTGGAGCTGCTCGGCTTTTTATGTTATTAATGCTTCCGAACTTGAACGAGGAAGTCCTCGACTAGTTATAAATTATAAACCCTTAAACAGAGCATTAAAATGGATTAGGTATCCAATACCTAATAAGAAAGACTTGATTAATAGATTACATAATAAAAGCATTTTTTCTAAATTTGATTTAAAATCTGGATATTATCAAATTCAAATAGAAGAAAAAGACAAGTACAAAACAGCGTTTGTTGTGCCTTTTGGCCATTATGAATGGAATGTTATGCCTTTAGGTTTAAAAAACGCTCCCTCAGAATTTCAAAACATTATGAACACTATCTTTAATAAGTACTCAGACTTTACTATTGTATATTTAGACGATATATTAGTCTTTTCAGACTCTATTAATCAGCATTTTCACCATATGGAACTATTCTACCAAATTATTAGAAATAATGGATTAGTCTTATCTGAAAGAAAATTAAAAATATTTCAGTCAAAAATTAGATTTTTAGGTTTTGATATAACACAAGGAATGTACACCCCAATTAGTAGATCTTTAGAATTTGTTAGCAAATTTCCTAACGAATTAAAGGATAAGACTCAATTACAAAGGTTTTTAGGATGTGTCAATTATGTGTCGGATTTTATCCCTAACCTAAGAACCATATGTATTCCATTATTCAAAAGACTTAAGAAAAGTCCACCTCCTTGGGATGATACTATGACCCAGAGTATATTACGCCTTAAGGCCATAGTTAAGAAATTACCCTGTTTAGGAATACCTGATCCTACAGCCAAATTAATTGTGGAAACGGATGCCTCTGATCTTGGATTTGGAGGAATTTTAAAACAAAGATTACCGGGCATGGATAAGGAACAAGTGGTCAGATATTATTCTGGAACTTGGAACCCAGCTTAATTAAAGTACAGTACTATTAAAAAAGAAATTTTATCAATTGTTTTATGTATTACCAAATTTCAAGATGACTTGTTTTCGAAAACTTTTTTATTAAAAACTGATTGTAAAGCTGCAACCAGTGTTTTACAAAAGGATGTTAAAAACTTAGTTTCAAAACATATTTTTGCAAGATGGCAAGCATTACTCTCCTGTTTTGATTTTGAGATTGAGCATATACAAGGAATCAAAAATTCATTACCCGATTTCTTAACAAGAGAATTTCTGCAGGGCAAACATGAGTAAAGCTCCTGCCGACCCTCGCGACAATTATGGTCCTCCGAAGAAAATTACAGATACCACATTAGCATTAAGCCCAGCCAGATCATCAAAAATTACATTAGGATCACCTAGTTACTTAAACAAAATTATGGCTAGTCCTCAGCCTATTACTAAAATTAGTCCCCTTTCCGGAATTAGACCTGCTCTTATTACACCTTTACAATTTACCTCTAAGCCTTCCAGCTCTTCATCATCAACCTCTCGCCAAGCTAAATTATCCTATTACTCGCCACCAGAAACTGCACCTAAAGCCTCTTTTATTACCAAAAACCAGATTATACCTATTGTACCATTAGAAAACCATTATTGTCCTCAAAACACTTCATTAGCACAAATAATAGCAAAGGTACTACCTCCTGGATTTTACTACCTGCCGGAAGACACTAACTTATTCAAAACCAGAAAATTTTACGAGTTCATTCTAGTTGATACAGATTCTATAGTCCTTACTCACAATTATGATACTAAAGATCCCTCAAAAATTACTTTTTCCAAGTTTAAAATTAACAAAGTATTATCACCAGCAGATTGGGGTCAACCCCCTTTTAAAGAAAAATCTCTTAGTAGAACCTTTGTTCCTCAGTGTTACAATTACTTTGATTACATGAAAGCATGGTACCATTTTTTAGATGTTGAACCATTTAGTCACACCTGGTTTATTTGGTTTAACAAAAACATATCAATTAATTTTCCAATTTGGTTCGTTGAATGGTTTCATTCAGTTGGACCAGTTTTAGATTCTTTACCAGATTACGCTTTTGAAGCTTACAAAACTTTTAGAGAAAAAACTACTTGCCCTCAGCATAAGGCTTTGCTAGGATTCTGTGCCGTTTTTGGAATTACCTGGATTACCTCTTGGACATTGTCCACGGAGCCCATTTGGGAGGATGCTCCTCCTTTGCAATTAATTAAAAAGTACTCTGTTAAATGGTGGAGTAAATTTAATCCATTATTACTATCAGCAGAAAGATTAGAAGCTTGGTTTAAAGCCAATCCTAATCTTTGCAAGACAACGAAGCTACCTCCTCCATCAGAAATAAAAGACTTTTCTTCATTACATCCAAAGTTATTAGAATCGTTGAAAAATATTACGGATCCTCAAGAATTTCTTGAAAAGGTCAAAGATGCTATGTCAGTTCTGTCCGACTCAGAGAGTACTAGTATTACAAGTGCAGCTGAAGCTGAAAACGAAGACGACTGTTACGGCATTCAAGACCTCTAGATGTGACATCACTAGGTCTTCATCAGTATTATTACATGGATTAATTATGTAACTTTTACTTTTGACTTTACTTTTAGTTTTGTCGGAATTATTAGGATGCTTTACAGCTGCCTTACTTTATTAGTTTTGTCGCTTGTGACAAATTATTAAGCTACTTTAGTTAGTGGGAAATTATTAAGTTACTTTACGGCTGTTAGAAATTATAGGTTGAAATGTATTAGATTTTGAAATCCGGAGCGATTCCTTATCTCTATAAAAGGATCCTTCGATTGTATGAGAGAGCATGCAAAAATTTTCAGATCATAACTGAAGAGACTTGCCTTGCTACAACTTATTGTAAGTATTACATTATTCAATAAAATGTTTTATTATAATTATTTTTTCCTTATCTTTACTTATCAAATTATTTTATATTTAACAACTACTTTGGATTTGTTCCTTGATGATCTACCTGCTTTTACTCATAGCTTTTTATGGATTATGTTTTGTTTTTACGAATTAGTCACCGGTCCAGTATTATTGGTATCAGAGCCTCGAAAGAGGTCTCGTAAAAATTAAAGTTTATTATTCAGTATTTTGAGAATTCTTGAATTAATTAAATCTTAAAGTTTTCAGCTTCTTTGTTCTTAAATTAAAACTCTCAAAACTCGCCTGACTAATCTCACTATAAATATATATATATATATATATATATATATATATATATATATATATATAAAATTCCAAGATTACACATACCTCTGATAGTTCATCATCAATAAGGTTTGCAACAAAATTCCAAAAATCATTATCCTTTTATTCGTTGCCAAGCTATCGAACATATTCAGTAAGTTGTGTTCCAAAGGGGAACGAAGTAGTTTGAAAAGTTGAAAAGTATGAGAGAGAAAGAAGAGAGGGAGGGAGTGGGCATGAGGAATGCAGGGGAAGGAAGTAGCCGCCCAAGAGGCTACAACCACCGTTTAGATAAGGTGGCTACATCCTTCTTCTTCTCAAATTTTCCAGAAAACGTCAAGGAGTCAGATTTGTGGCATCGTTTCGGCCGGTTTGGACGGGTGGGGGATGTTTATATCCCTAAAAAAGTTGACAAGCAAGGGCGACGTTTTGGCTTTGTGAAATATAGAGATGTTCAAGATGCAACGGAACTGCTTCGTAGTATCTCAGATATTTGGTTTGGCACGTTCAAGCTCCGGGTCAACCGTGCTAAGTTCAACAAAGGCCCACCAGCGGATTCGAAGGAACCCCAAGACAAAGTGCAGAAAACAGATGTGAAGACCACTCGGAGCGATATGTCATTCAAAGGCGCTCTAGTGAATGAACATGGCGAGGAAGGAAGGAGGGTCAAGGCTGCAGAACCTCAACGCCCTCATGAGGTTGTTTAGGAGGTGGAGGTGGAAGACGAGGTCCTGGCGAAGCTATGAGGAGCTTATGTGGGCTATCTTGCTGAAGATAAAGATGCTATTACCATCCAAAACCATTTCAGAATGGATGGATTCTTGAAGCTGCAGGTCTGTTCCTTGGGGTTCAGAAAGATACTTCTCTGGAGTGAAAATGTAGGTGAAGTGAAAGGAGTGGTGGAATCAGTGGGGTGGTGGTGTTCATTGTTTGAAAGAGTAATCCCTTGGTCTCCGGTGGTGACTACCAACCAAAGGGGTACTTGGTTAAGGTGTTACGGGGTTCCGCTCCATGCTTGGGGAGTTGACCTCTTTAGGGCCTTGGCTTTTAAGTTTGGGAGGTACATTGATGTGGATGATACAACAAAGAATATGGAGAATTGTGAGTTTGCTAGGGTAAAAATTTTAACCGGTGAACACAAGCTTATTGATTCTATAATGGCGGTAAAGGTGAAGGGGACTCGTTTCGATATCCGAGTCATTGAGGAGATGGGAAGTTGGGAGATAGGTGGGAGTGGAGGTGAAATGAGGGGTGGAAGAACGGAAGACCTGTCGTCCAGAGCTTCCTCCGATGGGGGTAACTCAGGGGCTGCAGTGGTTGAAGTTTTCTCTGAGTCCGGTAGCGAGGCGGATGTGGCATAAAGTTGTCAGGTTCTGCTGGCGGTGGAGAAGTGTGCACAAAGTAGAGCTCAACGTGTCAATGGAAAGGGGGAGAAGAGATACGATGAACGAGTGATGTCAGAGACAATCCCCAACAAATTGGGATCTCCTGGAAATTTGGTGGGAGCTTTAGTCAACTATGATGGTGACAAGTGGGAGACACCTATAGCTGTAGAGTCAGCTTCTGCAGGTGAGGTATTGGGGAATGTTGCTGAGGGGTTTAATTCAAATCTACTTGTGCAGAAAGGTGATGTGGTGGGGCCCTCAGTAGGAAGGGAGAATGTGGATGGAGTAACGGGTGGGGATCCAAATGCTCGTTCTGGACCGGTTAATGGTGCGGGTTATGGGTTTGAAAGCCCAAGTGAAAATTTTAGGTGTGAGGAGGAAAAGAGGGGGGATGAGGTGGATAAGGAAGTTGGGGGACCATGTGTTTTACGCACTAGGAAGGGGGATCTGCCTATTCTTGGGCTCCCATCTAGCCCATCTTTCTATGCGGTGCTGGATGTTAACCCAGAAGATGAAATTGTAACCAATCATGCCCACTCAGAGGACCCAATAGACTCTGACGAAGACATTCGTTCGGTGGATGACGAAGATGTGTTTTCTACCAGTAAAATGACAGACCTGCATTCTCAAAAACGTTCAACAAAAGGAAAGAAAAAGCATGCAGCTAAGAAGAAATCTGAAAATTTTCCTGCCCATATGTTAAGGAAATTACCAGGACAACTTCAAGGTACAAAGAGAAAGAAGAATAAGAAGAAAATTCGTAATGACTCGGAGCATCGTGGTGGTATTGGGGATGAATGTAGCTCTGACCCTATCTCAAATTCATCGATCGAGGTGTGATCAGTGCATTTAGATGCACATTCTTCTACTATTGTACTTAGACATTTCTCTAGTTTGTGTTAATATTTTTACTATTTTATTATGTTTTTAGATTTAAGTTTATTTTAGCCTTTATTTTATTTTCGTATTTTATTTTTCAGCATTAGCACTCTGCACGAATAAATTCATAACTGGAGCTTCGAGTATCCTATTGCGGCGCGGTCAGTTGCGTTGGAAAGCTAAGAGACAAAGCTACAACATTTATGTTCAGTGGAGAAGCTGTTTCTGAGTTCAAGAGTCTCTAATTTTCGTGGAGATTCCAAACTTAAATAATTAGTCTAATGGAAATTTAATTGTTGGCCTTTAGTTTCTTTGGCCTTGGCCTTTGGATGTCACTCTTTTCTCCTATATATAAATAACAAAAACCAGAAATAAGGTGTGTAAAATTTTGGATCACTATTCACAACAAAAACTTGGAGAAATGTTGCTTGCTATGGAGAACTAATCACCAAGGATTAATCTGCTGTAATCGGTTTCCACTTTGAGGTTCTATAATTTTCAATAAAATTGCTTTTCCCTTTTCAATATTTATGCTATATGTCTTGTTTGCTTTATTCAAGTTCTATAGAATAAGTGTTGATTAATTTCGATTGCTATATGTTCTTGTACCTTAATCGCGTTTGCTTAATTCGCGTTTGATCATGTTTGCTTAATTCATGATTACTTTAATCCGTTTGCTTAATTCGGAAATCAGGAACATATGTCTCGTAGTGACAATTGCGCTTGTTAATTGGTACTATAATCGAAAGGGGATTAGAATCTGCTTAGGGCTTGGAAATTGTATGAATCAATGATAAGTTAGGAACCAAAAACAGTAGATTAATCGTTTTAAGTTTATTTGATAATCACTTATTTTAATTTCTTCTTTGCAACTCGAACACTTATTTTAATTTCTTCTTTGCAGCTCGAATTCAAAAACCCCCATATTTTACTGATTCTAATATTTCGTAATTGATCAAGAGAATCCTTGTGATACGACACTTTTGTCGCTTCCCTAAACTACATTTCTTTTAAAAACATTTTTGACCCGTGTGCGACAGCGGATCAAATTGGCGCCGCTGCCGGGGATTCTCTGTCAAATTATAGACAATATTAGATTCTTAGTTTGTGCTTTCTTACGTTCTAGCCTTGCTTGCAGTTTGTTCGTCCATTAACCATCCTAAAAGCTAGTTTTCGTAAAAAACCGGTTTTCTGAAAATTGAGTCTGTTTCAAATTTGGTCCGAGTCGTTTTGATTGAAAAAAATTCAAGGATTAAAACTCACTTGTTTACAAAGTAAACAGTGACTTCACCCTTAAAACGTCAAATTCATCATTTTTCTATTTTTTATGATTTATTTACTGTTTTCATAGTTTCAGAAAATTCCAAAAAAATTCTCAAAATTCTTATTTGTCTTAATTAGGTTAAATTTCGTGTTCTTGTATTTTTCTGAATTTATTTTAATCACCTTCCTTCTTTCATTTTGTTTCTGTCTAATAGGGACATTGTCGGCATTTTCGCAGTTCTGGCTACTACTAGGTCTAGTCATTCTAATCTTTTTGATCTTAATCCTGAGATAGAGAGAACTTTTCACACACGCCGTAGAGCAAATCAGGCTAGCACTAGTTCACCACCTGTTATCGATCCTATTTCTTTGTGCAAATTATTTGATTGTGATTCTGAAGTTGTTTTTAATAACATGGCTGCTGAACAAAGAACACTAAGGCAGCTTGTTGCTCCTGATGTGAATTACAATGGTCTATGTATCGAATATGGTGATGTTGCTATTCCATTTGAATTGAAATCTGGTTTAATTCACTTGCTTCCAAAGTTTAGTGGTCTTGCAGGTGAAGATCCGCACAAGCATTTGAAAGAATTCCAGGTTGTTTGTTCTACACCATTGAGGCCTGAAGGAATAACAGAAGATCATATCAAACTCAGAGCCTTTCCTTTTTCGCTCCAGGGTGCTGCAAAAGATTGGCTATACTATCTTGAACCAAATTCTGTCACAACTTGGAATGATTTGAAGAAAGTTTTTCTAGAGAGATATTTTCCCGCCTCTAGAGCTGCATCAATCAGAAAAGAAATCTGTGGCATTAGACAGGGAAATGAATCATTGACTGAATATTGGGAGAGGTTCAAACATTTGATCTCCAGCTGCCCTCAACACCAGATTACCGAACAGTTGCTTATTCAGTATTTCTATGAGGGATTGCTACCAATGGATAGAAACATTTTGGATGCAGCTAGTGGTGGAGCACTTGTTGATAAAACTCCAGCTGCTGCAAAGGCCTTGATTGAAAACATGTCACTCAACTCTCAACAATTCACAACCAGAAATAATTCTGTGACAAAAGGTGTGAATGAGATTCATGCTTCTTCTTCTTCTTCCAACAAGGCTCTAGAGACCAGAATTGATGAACTTACTTCTTTAGTGAAACAACTGGTAGTGAGTAAAGCTCCTCAAACAAATAAGTTGTGTGGTATATGTACTTCTACTGAACATCCAACCGACACTTGTCCCATTCTTCAAGATGAGTCGGTCACTGAGATACCCCAAGCATATGCAGCAGCCCTTTATAACCGAGGCAACAATCAAAACAGGTACAACATTCCTGATCTTTCCACAAATAAGTATCATCCCAGTTGGGCGAATCATCCACTTCTGCGGTATGGGAACCCAACAACACCACAAAACACACCACCACCACCACCAGCTGCTGCCTCCGGACCTTCATTGGAGGACCTCATGAAGCAAATGATTGCAAGCAATATGCAATACCAGCAGCGAACAGATTCTAATATGCAGAATATGCAGACACAGATTGGGCAACTTGCTACTTCAATTAATGTCTTGCAGCAAGCTCAAGGATCGAACCAACTACCTGCTCAAACAGTGGTGAATCCTAATGTTCCTAATCCTAATGTGAGTGTAATTAACTTGAGATCTGGAAGGGTGACACAACCAGCCCCCGAAGAAAATAAAAAAATTCAAAAAAATGTTCTTGAGGTAACACCTGAACCTGTACTTGTTGAAGCTCCCGTTCTTGTCGAGGCGGCTGAAAAAGAGTATGTTCCAAAAATTCCTTTCCCTCACAGAGTACAGAAAAATAAAAAAATTGATGAGGAGGACAAAGAGAGAGACATACTCGATGTATTCAACAAAGTGGCGGTAAACATTCCGCTTCTTGATGTGATCAAGCAGATTCCGAAATACGCAAAGTTTCTGAAAGATTTATGCACCCGCAAGAGAAGGTTGAAGGGAAATGAGCGAGTCAATTTAGGGCGAAATGTTTCTGTCCTTATTCAGCCTAAGCATTCATCTGAGCCCTCACTTGAGAAGGGCACTGTTTCATCTCTCAATCAGGCTATACCACAAAAATGCAAAGATCCAGGAACTTTTTCTATTCCATGTACCATTGGGGATAGTAAATTCGAAAATTGCATGTTAGATTTAGGAGCTTCTATTAATGTTATGCCTACTTCTATTTTTAATAATCTTGATCTTGGTCCCTTGCAGCCTACAGGTCTCACTATTCAGCTAGCAAACAGGAGTAATGCTCGCCCTGTTGGAGTAGTGGAAGATGTTCTTGTTCAGGTTAATGACTTGATTTTTCCTGCAGATTTTTATATTCTTGACATGGCTGGAGAAACAGAATCAAGCAGATCGCCAATCATTTTGGGCAGACCATTCATGAAAACAGCAAAGACAAAAATTGATGTTGACGATGGAACCATGTCCATGGAATTTGGTGACATTGTCGCGAAATTTAACATTTTCGATGCTATGAAGCATCCCTCTGAAGAGCACTCTGTGTTCCAAATGGAGTTGCTCTCTGAAATTGTTGATGAATTTAATTTTGATTTGTTCTCTGCTGATCCATCTTTATCTGGTTCTGATGATGATTATTCATGTGATGATTGTACTAACACTGACCTTTGTGTTGCTTGTGCTGAAATTGATGCTCTCTTGTTGGATGACAATTTTCCTGCAGGTGAAGTTGTTGGTGACATTGTTGATGATGTAGTTAAAGCCCTTGACATCATGGCTGCCCCCGCCAAACCATCCATTGAACAACCACCCTCCCTTGAGCTTAAACCACTCCCTGAAAATCTGAAATATGCTTATTTGGAGAGTCATAAAAAACTCCCGGTTATAATTTCTTCTAACCTTGATTTTGATCAAGAAAATAAGCTTTTGCAGGTTTTGAAGAAGCATAAGAAGGCTATTGGGTGGACATTGGCTGATATTCCGGGTATAAGCCCCTCCACTTGTATGCACAAAATTTTACTTGAGGATGGAGCAAAAACGGTAAGGCAACCTCAAAGGAGGCTTAATCCCTTGATCCTTGATGTGGTGAAGAAAGAGGTAACCAAACTTTTGCAAGCAGGTATCATATATCCTATCTCTGACAGTAAATGGGTAAGCCCAGTGCAGGTTGTACCTAAGAAATCTGGACTCACAGTGGTAAAAAATGAAAAAAATGAACTTGTTCCCACTAGAGTTCAGAATAGCTGGCGAGTTTGTATTGATTACAGGAGACTAAACCAGGCTACTAGAAAGGATCACTTTCCTTTGCCGTTCATTGATCAAATGCTTGAGCGGCTAGCTGGTAAATCACATTATTGCTTTCTTGATGGTTTTTCAGGTTATTTTCAGATTCATATTGCACCTGAAGATCAAGAAAAGACCACTTTCACTTGCCCATTTGGCACATTTGCTTATAGGAGAATGCCTTTTGGGCTTTGCAATGCTCCTGGAACATTTCAACGATGCATGATTAGTATTTTTTCTGAGTTTATTGAAAATTGCATCGAAGTGTTTATGGATGATTTCACCGTTTATGGTTCCTCATTTGATTCTTGTTTAGACAGTTTGGAATTGATTTTGGCAAGATGCATTGAAACTAACCTTGTTTTAAATTATGAAAAGTGTCATTTTATGGTTCAACAGGGAATTGTTTTGGGACATATAATTTCTGAAAAAGGGATTTCTGTTGACCCTGCTAAGATTGATGTGATTTCTACGCTGCCTTACCCATCTTGTATTCGCGAGATTCGTTCTTTTCTTGGTCATGCAGGTTTTTACAGGCGCTTCATAAAGGATTTCAGCAAAATAGCTCTTCCGCTGTCAAATCTGTTGAAGAATGATGTTACTTTTGATTTTGATGACAAATGCAAAAAAGCGTTTGACTTCTTGAAGAAAGCATTGACCTCTGCCCCCATCATCCAGCCTCCTGACTGGACCCTTCCTTTTGAGATTATGTGTGATGCTTTTAACTATGCTGTTGGGGCGGTCCTTGCACAAAGAGTCGACAAGGCTGCCCATGTTATTTATTATGCTTCTAGAACTTTAGATTCTGCACAGTCTAATTATACCACCACTGAAAAGGAACTTTTAGCTATTGTTTTTGCTCTTGATAAATTCAGATCGTATTTGCTAGGTTCCAAGGTTATTGTTTTTACTGACCATGCAGCTTTAAAGTATTTGTTAAAAAAGCCAGAAGCAAAGCCGAGGCTGATTCGGTGGATGTTGTTGCTCCAAGAGTTCAATATCGAGATCAAAGACAAAAGTGGAGTTGAGAATTTAGTGGCCGATCACTTAAGCAGAATAGAGCGTGATGAGGATCCTTCCCCCATTCAGGATAACTTTCCTGACGAACATCTTTTACTCTTACATGGGGTAACTCCTTGGTTTGCTGATATTGTAAATTATCTTGTTGCTGGTGTTTTTCCTACAGGTGCATCTAGGACACAAATTCACAAGCTTAAGAGTGATGCAAAATATTATGTTTGGGATGACCCATATCTTTGGAAATTTGGTAGTGATCAGGTAATTAGGAGATGTGTCCCCGATTACGAGATTGAATCTATTTTGCATTTTTCTCATGCTTCTCAAGTAGGGGGACACTTTGGTCCTCAAAGGACTGCAAGAAAAGTCCTAGATTCAGGTTTCTATTGGCCTACTATTTTTAAGGATGCTTATCAGACTTCCCGCACTTGTAAAGAGTGTCAGTTAGCAGGTACAGCCATCACTCGTAAGAGTGAAATGCCTCAGCAATCTATGCTTTTTTGTGAGGTATTTGATGTGTGGGGAATTGACTTCATGGGTCCTTTTCCTGTATCATTTGGTTTTCTCTACATTTTACTTGCTGTTGATTATGTTTCAAAGTGGGTGGAAGCTATCCCCACTAGGACTAATGATTCTAGAGTTGTTGCAGATTTCGTCAGGTCCAATATTTTTTGCAGGTTTGGAATACCTCGAGCTATCATAAGTGACCAAGGCACACATTTCTGTAACCGCACTATGGAAAGTTTACTCCGAAAGTATGGAGTTGTGCACAGAGTTTCTACTGCATATCATCCCCAAACTAATGGACAAGCTGAAATATCAAACAGGGAGATTAAGCAAATTTTAGAGAAAATGGTGCAGCCAAATAGAAAGGATTGGAGCCGCCGTCTAGAAGACGCACTTTGGGCTCAGAGAACAGCTTTCAAGACACCAATTGGGATGTCTCCCTATAGACTTGTGTTTGGTAAGGCATGTCACCTCCCTGTTGAAATTGAACACCGTGCTTATTGGGCGGTCAAAAGCTGTAATTTGGAAATGCAAAAAGCAGGTATGGAAAGAAAACTTCAATTACAACAACTTGAAGAGCTTAGGCTAGAAGCCTATGAAAACTCTAGAATTTATAAAGAGAAAACTAAGCACTTTCATGATAAAATGATTTCTAGAAAGGAATTCTCTGTGGGCCAACAGGTTTTATTGTTTAATTCCCGCCTAAAAGTAATGGCTGGGAAACTTCGATCTAAGTGGATTGGCCCTTTTGTTGTTACTAATGTTTTCCCTCATGGTGCGGTAGAAATAAAAAGTGTAGGTACTGATAAGGTGTTTAAAGTCAACGGACAGCGGCTGAAGCTGTTCCATGAAAATTCGATGCCCATTGAAGAGGGACTTGTTGAAGAGATCTCTTTGGAGAAACCGTCCTACCCACCAGCTGCTACACCTTAAACTCTCGGGTGTGTTCCTTCCTTTTTCTCACTATATGCTTATTTTTACATTGCGGACAATGTCTGATTTAAGTGTGGGGGGAACAATTTACATCTAGTTGTTTTATTTTATTTTTAATTTTAGTCTTTCTTATAAAAACCAAAAAAAAATCAAAATATCAAAAAAAAATCAAAAAAAGTTTTGGCATGCATGCAACTGTTATGAGTAGTTTCATTGTTCTAGGCCTAGAGGTGTATGTCATTATATGAATAACATTTTTGCTTGTGTAGTGTGATGAGTTGACTTGATACTAGATTGTGCGTCATTTGTGATAGAACATTGAAACCTTGTGAGATTTTGAGCCTCCAGCAATTCGTTGTTTCTTGTGTGGTTCACTCATACTGTTAGTAACTTCTAGAACTTGACTTGACTCTTGAAGCACTTGTTTCACATGCATGTACTGAAATGATCTAGGCAATTTTCTTTCATAAGCTACTTTTAGCCAAATAAGCCTACCCTGATATTTCATCCCTTGTTAAGTCCCTTTGAGCCTTTTATTCCCATTCTTGGTTTTATAGCTCATTACAAGCCGATTAAGCCTTTGTTTATATCCATTCTTTTTGTGTCCCAAATCTAAGGGATAAAGAGCTTGAATTTTACTTTTGATAAGTGTGGGGGTGCTCAAAATTTGGTTCTAATGTTGATAGATTTGTGAAAGGGAAATTTCTTGTTTAGGTTCATATGTTCATATGTGGTATGGATTGAAAAAAAAAAAAAAAAAAAAAAAGAAGAAAAATATACAAAAAGAAAAAAAAAAAGACAGAAAAAGAAAAAAAAAAAAAAAGAGAAGAAATGGGCAAATTTGGATTTCAAGGTGTGAAAAGAAAAATATCTTAGGATGTGAAGGAGTTATGTTGTTTAGTTCAAATATTTTGGGTTGATTTGACATGTTCTGCTATGTTATTGCACTGTGTTGAGCTTCATTAACCCTCATGCTTATTAATATTCAATTGAATTTCATGCTTCTTTATCTTCTTAGATTTTATAGCCTAGTATCCCTTAGGATTATCCCACCTTTACCTTGGCCCCGTTACAACCTTAATAAAGACCTTTTGATCTTTGCATGCATGTGCTTCATTGTGTGGATGTCCTCCATCTTTGGGGACGGTAGAGGCTTGTCAAGCCTATGGCAGTGCTAACTTTGATGATGTGCTTTGAGCGTAAACACTATTCCTGACACTCCATTATTGAGTGATTGAGTGCACTTTATACAAATATTCTGTGAGGTTCTATCATTTTTGAAGCACTTTTTAGTCTTATAGCCACCTTGTTCATTGCACCTGTTTTAAGATGTTGTTCATGATTGTTATACACCTTGAATCTTGGAATGTGTTGATTGCTTGTGACTTTGCATTATGCCTTGTTTTCTTTCTCTTCCATATTTTTGAAGTCTTTTTCTTAAATTTTGCTCAGGGGTGCAAAAGTTCAAGTGTGGGGGAATTTGATCAGTGCATTTAGATGCACATTCTTCTACTATTGTACTTAGACATTTCTCTAGTTTGTGTTAATATTTTTACTATTTTATTATGTTTTTAGATTTAAGTTTATTTTAGCCTTTATTTTATTTTCGTATTTTATTTTTCAGCATTAGCACTCTGCACGAATAAATTCATAACTGGAGCTTCGAGTATCCTATTGCGGCGCGGTCAGTTGCGTTGGAAAGCTAAGAGACAAAGCTACAACATTTATGTTCAGTGGAGAAGCTGTTTCTGAGTTCAAGAGTCTCTAATTTTCGTGGAGATTCCAAACTTAAATAATTAGTCTAATGGAAATTTAATTGTTGGCCTTTAGTTTCTTTGGCCTTGGCCTTTGGATGTCACTCTTTTCTCCTATATATAAATAACAAAAACCAGAAATAAGGTGTGTAAAATTTTGGATCACTATTCACAACAAAAACTTGGAGAAATGTTGCTTGCTATGGAGAACTAATCACCAAGGATTAATCTGCTGTAATCGGTTTCCACTTTGAGGTTCTATAATTTTCAATAAAATTGCTTTTCCCTTTTCAATATTTATGCTATATGTCTTGTTTGCTTTATTCAAGTTCTATAGAATAAGTGTTGATTAATTTCGATTGCTATATGTTCTTGTACCTTAATCGCGTTTGCTTAATTCGCGTTTGATCATGTTTGCTTAATTCATGATTACTTTAATCCGTTTGCTTAATTCGGAAATCAGGAACATATGTCTCGTAGTGACAATTGCGCTTGTTAATTGGTACTATAATCGAAAGGGGATTAGAATCTGCTTAGGGCTTGGAAATTGTATGAATCAATGATAAGTTAGGAACCAAAAACAGTAGATTAATCGTTTTAAGTTTATTTGATAATCACTTATTTTAATTTCTTCTTTGCAACTCGAACACTTATTTTAATTTCTTCTTTGCAGCTCGAATTCAAAAACCCCCATATTTTACTGATTCTAATATTTCGTAATTGATCAAGAGAATCCTTGTGATACGACACTTTTGTCGCTTCCCTAAACTACATTTCTTTTAAAAACATTTTTGACCCGTGTGCGACAGCGGATCAAGGTGACACAATTCTCGTCTGCAAACAGCGAAGATGGTGGTATTGGTTTGGAGGTGGTGTTACCTTTCCAACTCAATGATGGGAGGGTCAGTGGGGTTGGAACATCGGGTTTATTGCACCTAGTGGAAGGAGGGGGATTCATTGCTGAGGAATCACAAGGGGATATAAGATAAGGTTGTCCTGCAGATGAGGGTTCTTCCTCTTCAAGAGAGGTTTTTGAGGCCAAAAAGCTTATAGCCATTAGCAAGGAATTGGGAGTTCAGTTTCAGAACAGTGAAGAGGTTGATGTTGAGAGAATGGTAGCGATGGAAAGAAGAGACCATGATGAGAAGATTGAAAGGGTGAACAGGAGGGGTTCCCAATGATTGTTGGAACCATGAATATAAGGGGGTTGGGGAGTCGGGTGAAGCGGAGGAAAGTTAGAGAGCTGGTCAGAGGTGAAAAGCTAGATTTTTTGGCTCTTCAAGAGTCAAAAATGGAGTCCGTATCTGCAGCATTAATTCACGGCCTTTGGGGAAGTGATGATTGTGATTGGGTTTTTCAGCCGGCAATAGGAAATAGTGGAGGTTTAATTTCAATATGGAGGAAATCCCTTTTTGCTGTTGTGTTCTCATTCTCTGGCAGTGGATTCTTGGGGGTTTGTCTTGATGTTATCCAAGATCAATCCCGTTGTTTTGTGCTGAATGTTTACGCGAAATGTAACATTCGCGAGAAACGGCGGCTTTGGGGAGAAATCTTAATGTCGAAAAGAGGATTTGGAGGGGGTAGATGGTGCATAGTCGGGGATTTCAATTCTGTCAGAGAAGGTTCGGAGAGAAGGGGGGTGCAGTCGGTTGTGTTGTCTAGTCAAACTACTGAAATGAATGAATTTAATACGTTCGTGGAGGAGCTGGAAATGGTAGATATGGCGTTAGTTGGGAGAAGATTCACTTGGTTTCACCCGAACGGGACTGCTATGAGTAGGCTGGACAGAGTTTTGTTATCAATCGATTGGATTGGTATGTGGTCGAATCCAACAGTTTGGGTCCTAGCAAGAGACGTGTCGGATCACTGTCCCTTAGTGGTTCGGTATAACACGTGGGACTGGGGTCCGAAACCGTTTCGGTTTAATAATTTCTGGTTACAACACAAAAGCTTTAAGGAATTGGTGGTGCAAACGTGGGAAGAACAAGCTTTTACGGGCTGGATGAGCTTTGTTATTAAAGACAGGCTTAAAGGTTTGAAAGCTAATATCAAAGAATGGAGTGGTGGAGTTTTTGGAAAACCTGAGGAGAAAAAGAAAGAGTTAATACAGAAGATCCTTGAGTTGGATTTGAGAAGTGAAGGAAATATGATGTCTGCTGAAGAGGTGTCGGTACGGAAACGTTTGTTTAATGATCTGTGGATTCTCCTTAAAAGTATTGATGCCTCTATTTTTCAACGATCCCGAAATAGATGGGTGAAGGAAGGGGATGCAAATTCACGGTATTTCCATTCGTGTATCAACGCAAGGAAGAGAAGTAATAATATTGTTGCCCTTCGTACGCCGCAAGGGTGGGTGGAAGGCCCGGTTGGGATTAGGGAGGCTGTGGTGAACTTCTTCAAAAGCCACTTTGACAATGAGGTTTGGAACCGGCCGTTGTTGGAAGGGGTGGAGCTGCCAAGCATTTTGGTGGAGAGTAATTTGTTCTTGGCTGCTACTTTCAAGTTGGAAGAAATTGAAACGGTGGTTAGAACAAGCGATGGGTCGAAGTGTCCGGGGCCGGACGGCTTTAACTTCGCATTTATTAAAGAATTTTGGGGGTTGATGAGGAGCGACTTTAGGATTTTTTTTGACCAGTTCCACGCAAATGAAAGTCTCCCTCACTGTCTTCTATCTTACTTTCTCACCCTCGTTCCAAAGATTAAGTCCCCGCAATGTTTAGGCGATTTTAGGCCAATCTCTCTTCTCGGATGTGTGTACAAGCTTCTTGCCAAAGTGTTGGCTACCCGTCTAACTACTGTTTTGGGGCCTCTCATTTCAAAAGTGCAAACGGCATTCTTGAAAGGTCGGCAATTGGTTGATGGCGTCGTTGTTGTTAATGAGGTTATTGACTTCGCCAAGAAGATGGGGAAGGAATGCTTGATATTGAAAGTAGACTTTGAGAAAGCGTACGACTCGGTCGATTGGGGATTCTTGGACTTTATGCTACAAAGGTTCGGTTTTTGCGCTAAGTGGAGAGCTTAGATGAAAGCATGTGTTTGTGCGGGTAATATGTCCATTTTGGTTAACGGTAGTCCGACCGGTGAAATTAATATTAAGCGTGGCCTCAAACAAGGCGACCCTTTATCTCCGCTCCTCTTTCTCTTGGTGGCGGAAGGGCTGACTTCGCTGATGAGGAAGGCTGTCAAAGTGCATAGGTTTCAGCCTTTACTGGTGGGCAGGGAACACTTTCCGGTTTCAATTTTACAGTACGCAGACGATACCCTATTTATAGGCGAGGCGACAGTTGAAAACCTCTGGACTTTGAAAGCAATATTGAGAGCATTCGAAATGATATCGGGGCTGAAAGTAAACTTCTCGAAAAGCTGCCTGGTGGGGGTCAACGTTTCAGACGAATTCATGTTTATGGCCACTGAATTCCTCAATTGTTGCAGAGGGGCTATTCCATTCAAATATTTGGGCTTGCCGGTTGGAGCTAATCCCCGGAAAGTATCTACTTGGGAACCTATGTTGAATGTCATTAGGGGAAGGCTTGGCGCGTGGGGAAATAAATTTGTTAGTTTGGGAGGTCGAATTGTGCTGTTGAATGCGGTGTTGAGCGCGATACCGATTTTCTTTCTCTCTTTCATGAGGATGCCTACCAAAGTGTGGAAAGAGGTTGTCAAAATTCAGCGGACTTTTCTTTGGGGTGGTCTCTCAAAGACGAATAAAATCTGCTGGGTTAAGTGGGACGATATCTGTCGGCCAAAAAAGGAAGCGGGGCTGGGAATTAGGGACCTCCGTTTGGTAAATTTAAGTTTATTGGCGAAATGGAGGTGGAAGTTATTATCGACGGAGGACCAGGTCTGGAAAAATTTGGTCGTGGCAAAATATGGTTCAAGTATTATTGGTAGAGGATGTCTGTGTGACTGTCAACCCCCGCGTTTTACTTCTTTTTGGTGGCGGGATATCTGTAATTTGGACAAGGGGACAAATTGGTTCACAGAGGTTGTGGAAAAGAGGGTAGGAAATGGTATTTCAACACGGTTCTGGAGTGATACATGGGTCAGCCAGCAACCTCTGCAGCAGTGTTTCCCAAGAATTTTTGAAATCTCTAATCAAAAAGAGAAATCAATTGCGGAGATGGGAAGGTGGAACGGGAATGATTGGAATTGGGTGTTAAGTTGGCGCAGGACCTGTTTCGAGTGGGAAGTGCCTATCTTCGAGGAATTCATGAACTTAATTCACACGTTTGTGCCGTCTTTAAATGAGGACAGTTGGTTGTGGCGTGAAGATAGAGCCGATGGTTTCTCGGTAAAGGTTTGTTATAGTATGCTGTACCGTAAATTCAAGGAACCACGTTTGTTGAATCCGTGTGAGGAATTTGCGTTCTCCATCTTGTGGAAGTGCGGCTCGCCGTCAAAGGTGTGCGCGTTTTCGTGGCAATTGCTTTTGGGTCGGGTACAAACGAAGGAGAATTTATGGACCCGGCGTATCATTCAACAACAGCATACAAATTGCGGGTTCTGTAATTTGGCTTTGGAAACTACAGTCCATTTATTCCTCCACTGTGGGTGTGCAGCAAAGTTGTGGTATGCAGTGATGAAGTGGCTTGGTTTGGTGATAGTCGTCCCCCCGAATATCGTTTCCTCGTTTGGCACTCTAGTTGGATATGGGAGAAATAAAAGAGAGAAGAATTGCTTGATTATGATCTGGAATTCAATTATGTGGGCAATATGGAAGTTTAGAAATGATTATGTGTTTAATAACAAGGCTGTAGTTTTTGAAGATTTGGTAGAGTTAGTAAAATTTCAATCTTGGAATTGGTTCATTGGCCGTGTGGCGAAGTATCCATGTCTCCTATACGAATGGAAGTGGAGTCCATTTGATTGCTTCAATAGATAGTTAGTTGTGAAGGGGTTTGTGTTTCCTTGCCTCTGTGTTGGTCCTGGCCTTGCTTTTGTTCTGCCCAGTTTTTTCCTGCTGTACTTTCCTCCTTGTTTGCTGTATTGGTGTCGTGTGTAGTAAGTTATTATTACTATTATTTCTGCCCTCTGCAATATGTTTTGGGTTGTGTGTGCTTGCTGCACTTTTTGTAATCTCCCCATTATATTGGGTTTTTTCTTTCCCCTCACCAAATACTTCTTGTGTTTTGGTGGTGTGGTTTAATAAAATTATAGCTGTTTAAAAAAAAAAAAAAAAGTAAGTTGTGTTCCAAAATCTCTTCTAAAAAGCAGAGGAACCATTGCAATACCCTATAGTTAAAAACAAATTTCTAGTTTTATTTTAAAGTATATTGTAAACAAATTTATGTGATGTTCATATATTACCTCTACCGAATCACAAGCAACACAGTAAGTTCTAAACTTTAGCTTAAGCATGCTTGAAAACAGTTCTTAATCACACTTAATGAATCCATTCAAGGGTTCTGTTACACAAAATAAAATATAATCATCAAATTGTAATAATATAGTGCATATGTAAACACCAAAACATTATACACACAAATCTTCAAGACTAAAAACGGCAGGAGCAGTGTTGGCAGCAGTGCAGCACTATATGCCATGGTAACCCTAAAAAATAGTATCTTCAAATTTCTAGAGGGAGAGATGAGATCAATGCAATGGGACAACAATATCATTGTGTGTATATATAATTTTTATGCAATGGGACTACGTTTTCCTTTTTTTTTTATTTTGAATTAAACTCTTTTATTTTTTTATGTTTTTTTACATATCTTATATTTTTATGTTAAAACATACACTTTAGTAATTTTAATATTTGTAAATATATTTTTATTAACAATTAATTTTAAGCCACTATTTTGTGTTAAAAAACTTTAAGTTATTCTCTAAAAAAATAATTTTCCTTTCTTGGAAATTTTATTATTTTAGAATATACTATATTCATTGTTACATTTGTTTTTAAATTGATGCATGAAACAATTTTTACCATACTTTATTCACAACATGAACAAATACTATATTATGAGAATCTCTTCTCCAAGTATCAAAGGCTTAAGACCAAAAAAAAATTGTCATTTCAGAAATTAGAAAAAAAGTTAATTAATTCTAAGATGGACAATTTAGTAATTTTACAAATTCAAGAAAAATATGAATATTTTTCTTATGATAATAATTCTTTTTTTAGCACACGACATGGCAATAATATATATAAACAAATTTTTAAATGAATTAAATGAGCATAAATTTTTTTTAGAGATAAAAAATATTTTATACTTGAAAAGCTAAAAAAATATTTAACATTTGAGGTCATGGTAATATAATAAATAATTTATGTCTTTTTTGACCAAAAATATTTTATATCCTTTTTCTCTAATAAACAAGTTTTTATATCTTTGACCTAAAATGTTTATGTATATATTTTTGAAGTGTCTATAGTACCTTTAATTTCATTACTAGTTTTATCTTTTTTTATTGTACTATATATAATATATATTCATGTGCTTTTAAAACCCTAATTTATTCTTTCTCACACTCAATGAGAAATACGGCCGCCGCTCTCATTCTTTCCTCACCGGCCGTTTCTTCATCACTCAGTTCTACCACCCAAAATCAAATTTAACCCAGTTATAAATGACCAAATGTTAACTTTTAAAACCCTAATTTATTCTTTCTCACACTCAATGAGAAATACGGCCGCCGCTCTCATTCTTTCCTCACCGGTCGTTTCTTCATCACTCAGTTCTACCACCAAATCGAAAGAGATATTTGATGATGGTCGTGGTAAGCCTTATGTCTTATTTGCCTTAATCTATATAATATCAAATGGATTTTTTTTTTTGTTACAATATCAAATGGATTACAAGTCATTGATTACATGATATTTAATAGATATTGTGTGGTATTTTAATTACCAACACAACATATTTGTATAGGGATTTGAATCCGTTTGGCTTAAATAACTGAGTATTGCATCATAAATTTGATTTGATTGTAGATCTGATCAATTTTTTATCTGTACACCTAACAATTTTGTTAATTTTGTTCATTGTTCATTATTAACTATATTGTGAATAACAAATATTGTCAAATTAGTTTTTTTGAAGTAAAATCTTGTTGAATTTTTAATGAGTTATTTAATCTTATTTGGTGGACTTCAAAATCATATTTATTTATAGTTCATTAGATTTTGCTAAGATTTGTTTGTTTCACTTGTGGGTTGGTTTATGTTCCTTCACGTTTTTTTTCTTCTTACATGTCTTCTTTGGTTAATTTGAAATTACAGCTAGGTTGAAAAAATCACAATATAGTACAATGATTTTTTAAAACTCTAAATTGACCATAATTCAAAATATGCACTAATTATTTTATGTTGTGGAT
This sequence comes from Trifolium fragiferum, assembly GCA_954870985.1. Taxonomy (NCBI): domain Eukaryota; kingdom Viridiplantae; phylum Streptophyta; class Magnoliopsida; order Fabales; family Fabaceae; genus Trifolium; species Trifolium fragiferum. Next base: position 21,120,858 of record OX940794.1, read on the forward strand.
ATCAATTAATTAGCCACAATTTTCTATAACCCCATGATCACATTTCTAGTATCTATATTATGCTAAAGGAACCAGAGCAGGATGTGAGGGACTTCTTTGTAAGTTTTACAATATTTTTCTTTTATCAAAATCATCCATAAGAGATCAGGTACATATTTTAAACTTTAAACGTCGCAAATATATTGATTTTTATGTTGAACTTATGATTATGAGGGATGTGTCTAAAAATATAACGATTATACTGTGTAATTATATTAATTCTACTCATCAAGGCATTAGTTAATTGTGAAAATATGCTTAATTTAAACAGGAATCTTTGACAAAATATTTCATGTAATATTGATTTGAGCTATTTTCCTGTTTATAGTGGTTTCTTGTGGTATATAATTAATATGCATATATATTGAGAATTTATTTTAATCATGAGGCTTAATCTTACTAACCTATTTAATTTGAATCAAGGTTGAATGTTTTGTTGGCCACTGTTCTAATACTTGGAAAAATGTGAGCAACAGATGTCAAATTGGCAGTGAAATTTCATAGCATTGAAAATGTCATGGCACAACGTTCCATGGTCCTGAAAATAAGGTTAGAAGGAAATTTATTTTATTATTATATTTTAGTTAAAGAGATATATCATATACTTTTTTTATATAAGTTATGATAATAGTTGGAATCAAAGGATCTATAGACATACTAATTAGGTTTGCACGCTCAGACTCTTATTGTTTACCATATTCTTATAACAGTCTAATCTATTAAAAAAATTGCAAGATAAATTAAAGTTGGTTGGGGGACATAAAACATTACCTAGTAAATTCACGCAAAGTGTAAATCAACTCAAACAGATAATGCAAACATTTCAGCAACAATTATCTGACCTCTGTAGTTAAGTCTAACATTAATCAGTGGTATAAAAATTGGTGAATGAAATGACCGCCTACATAGAACGAGTCCAATAATCAACAATTCCCTGCAACAACAACAACAAGTATTGACTCTTTCAAGACATTCAGTCTAGTGTTAATTGAGAATGATCTGACGAGGATAATAAAAACAGTATGAATCAATGATGATACAAACTCACTTGGGTTGGCCTAGTGGGGTTGACTTGGATTGTTGGAGCTTGCTCCTCTCGAGGTCTCAGGTTTGATTCTCCCTTATGTTAATTTCAGTGGGCTAGTCCATACAAAGTAAAAAAAAAAAACACTCTTGCTTTAAATGGGGCACCCCAAGTGAACGGTGGGATTGGTCCCTTTGGATTAGTTGGTCATTGGGCCGGATAACGAGTTAAAAAAATGATGATACAAATATTAAACATTACCGAAGATAAACTCAAAACCTGTGGACTTTAACAAATTTTAAAAATTATCAGTAAGTCTCGGAACGAGAAAGCCAATCAGACACCACAACAATCAATTACTGGATTCCGCGATGGAGGAACAAACGACCCGGCAGCATAACAAAACCAATGGGAACCGCAACACCGCCTGCAAACTACTTTAACTTTATCAAAGTGGTAGAGATCTACAACGGAGAGAATTATAGCAACTGCAATTGGGTGAAACGATGGCAAGTAGAAGGACCTCCTAGCACCATCACCACTTAGTCTACATCATGAAGAATTTTGAATGCAAGAGTACATCAGCGGAAGAACGAAGAGAAGGTTCAAGAAAAAAAAGGTTTGGTGGTGGTTATGATGAGATATTTTATACAATATTAATTTAATAATGAAATTGTCTAAGACATAAATATTAATTTAAAAACAAAATTTACTGAGACATAATTAGGTTGATGATTTCAAAAAATCGTATACTTTAATTCACAACGAAGATGACTTGTTTTTAGGAATCAATTTTATGACTATTTAGTTTAGAATTTGAAGTTAAATTGTTGAGCAATTTTTATGTTGGTAAATTATAAGAGAATCAAGTGTGATTTGTGTTATAAGATTGTGTGAAATTAAAATTTTATTAAAAGTATATTATGTTGAGAAGCTTAGGAAGTTTAAATATTTAAATTATTTATTGAGTACCATTTATGATCCTAGTATCACTTGATTGAGAAAAATAAATAAAATCAGAGTGGCCTAATAGAAGCTCGGACGCAGGCCCGACCCCATATAGGGTGAGCGATGGCATTCGGCCTCAAAATTTTGGAGGTCTCAATTTAAAATTTTAAGGTTATATAATAATAGTTATACATTGTTAGTTTTTATAAAATATTAGATTTACTTAATAGATTAATTTGAGGCCCCTATAATAATGGTTAAATATTACCAATGTTCATAAAATATCATACATTTGGTGAAAAAATATCTCAATCAAGTAAAAAATAATGATTTAAACAGAGGACGATTCTTTTTAATTTTTTATTAAGAGTCCATTTTTAATTTAAAACCTGGCTTCTAAATAGTCAGGACCGACCCTGCGTGGACGCCCCACAAGTCCCAAAATTTAAACCCAACTCTGATAAAAACTTGTTACACTGTTGTTGTGGATAGCTGGAAAAAAAAAATAGAAGTGTGTTGTCACACCGAACTAATGAATTACCCCCATTAATAATCTGCAACTCCCCCACAGAAAGTGGTTTGGGGATGGAGGCGATATTTTATCCCCCGATCCGAAGAGACTCATTCCCTGAAAACTTTATTAAAATGCATTTGTTTATGTATATGTTTATTATTGTCACAAGACTCGTATAATATTTTAATTTTTTATTTATTAGATATGTATATATAGAAATATTATTATGATTAATAGAATGAAAAGATGAATGATTAGACACGACCTAAATCATCTTACATGGTATCAAAGCCTATAGAATACCATAACTTAGAAATGCATTTGAAACGCATAAGAGATTTCACCGGTAACCTTAATATATTTGAATGGTCAATTCATGAGGAAGATACAGTAATTCATGATGGTTACCCAAAGCAAACAATAGTTGCAGAGGAGAAACAACCATTGAGACGAAGAATGAATTGTAGTATCTTCCTCATAAATTGATCATTCAAATTCTGTTGAGGTAATTACCGGTCAAATCTCTTATACGTTTCAAATGTATTTGTAAGTCTTGGTTTTCTATAAGTTTTGATACCATGTAACTAATGAAGATAATTTAGGTCATGACATTTTATTCATCTGATAATCATATATATATAAACAAATGTATGCACATATGTTGTGTGAAAATATAATTAAAAATGCCATGGCACAACGTTCCATGGTGCTGAAAATAAGGTTAGAAGGAAATTTATTTTATTATTATATTTTAGTCAAAGAGATATACCATACACTTTTTTATATATAAGTTATGATAATAGTTGGAATCAAATGATCTTTAGGCATACCAACTAGGTTTGCACGCTCAGACTCTTATTGTTTATCATATTCTCATAACAGTATAATATATTTAAAAAAAATGCAAGAGAAATCAAAGTTAGTCGGGGGACATAAAACATAACCTAGTAAATTCACACAAAGTGTAAGTCAACCTAAACAGATAATGCAAACATTTCAGCAACAATTGTCCAACCTCTATAGTTAAGTCTAACATTAATCAGTGCTATAAAAAACTGGTGAATGAAATGACCGCCAACATAGAACGAGTCCAATAATCAACAATTATCTACAATAACAACAACAACAACAAGTAATCTTTAAAGACATTCAGTTCAGTGTCAATAGAGAATGATCTGACGAGGATAATAAAAATAGTCTGAATCAATAACGATGCAAACCCACTTGGGTTGACATAGTGGGGTTGTCTTTGATTGTTGGAGCTTGCTCCTCTCCAAGTCTCAGGTTTTATTCTCCCTTATGTTAATTTCAGTGGGCTAGTCCATACAGAGTAAAGAAAAAACTCTTGCTTTAAATGGGGCACCCCAAGTGAACGGTTAGATTGGTCCCTTCGGATTAGTTGGTCATTGGGACGGATACCGAGTTAAAAAAAATGATGATATAGATATTAAACAGCACCAAAGACAAACTCAAAACCTGTAGATTTTAACAAATTTAGAAAATTATCAGTGAGTCTCGGAATGAGAAAGCCAATCAGACACCACAACAACCAATTAGAGAATTCTGCGATGGAGGAACAAACGACCCGGAAGCATAACAAAAGCAATGGGGTGAAACGATGGCACGGAGAAGGACCTCATAGCACCATCACCACTTAGTCTACATCATGAAGAATTTTGAATGGAAGAGTACAACAACGGAAGAACTTAGAGAAGGTTCAGGAAAAAAAAATGTTTGGTGGCAGTTATGATGAGATGTTTTTTACAATATTAATTTAATAATGAAATTGACTGAGACATAAATATTAATTCAAAAAATCTGATACTTTAATTCAAAACGAAGATGACTTGTTTTTAGGAATCAACTTTATGACTATTTAGTTCAGAATTTGAAGTTAAATTGTTGAGCATTTTTTATGTTGGTAAATTATAAGAGAATCAAGTGTGATTTGTGTTATAAGATTGTGTGAAATTAAAATTTTATTAAAAGTATATTATATTGAGAAGCTTAGGAAGTTTAAATATTTAAATTATTTATTGAGTATCATTTATGATCCAAGTATCACTTGATTGAGAAAAATTAACAAAAATCAGAGTGGTGTAACAGAAGCTCGGACGCAGGCCCGGCCCCCATAGTGGTATAAGGTGAGCGATGGCATTCGGCCTCAAAATTTTGGAGGCCTCGATTTAAAATTTTAAGGTTATATAATAATAGTTATACATTGTTAGTTTTTATAAAATATTAGATTTACTCAATAGATTAATTTGAGGCCCTATAATAATGGTTAAATATTACCAATGTTCATAAAATATCATATATTTGGTGAAAAAAAAAATCTCAATCAAGTAAAAAATAATTATTTAAATAGAAGACGATTCTTTTTAATTTTTTATTAAGGGTCCATTTTGAATATAAAACCGGGCCTCTAAATAGTCAGGACCTGCCCTACGTGGACGCCCCACAAACCACAAGTCCCAAAATTTAAACCCTACTCAGATAAAAACTTCTTACACTGTTGTTGTGGATAGCTAAAAAAAATGGAAGTGTGTTGTCACACCGAACTAATGAATTACCCCCATTAATAATTTGCAACTCCCCAACCGAAAGTGGTTTGGGGATGGAGGCGATATTTTATCACCCCGATCCTCAGAGACTCAGTCCCTGAAAACTTTATTAAAATGCATTTGTTTATGTATATGTTTATTATCGTCACAAGACTCATATTAATATTTTAATTTTTTATTTATTAGATATGTATATATAGAAATATTATTATGATTAATAGAATGAAAAGATGAATGATTAGACACGACCTAAATTATCTTACATGGTGTCAAAGTTTATAGAATACCATAACTTACAAATGCATTTGAAACGCATAAGAGATTTCACCGGTAACCTTAATATATTTGAATGGTCAATTCATGAGGAAGATACTGTAATTCATGATGGTTACCCAAAGCAAACAACAGTTGCAGAGAAGAAACAACCATCGAGACGAAGAATGAATTGTAGTATCTTCCTCATAAATTGATATTTCAAATTATGTTGAGGTAATTACTGGTCAAATCTTTTATACATTTCAAATGTATTTGTAAGTCTTGGTTTTCTATAAGTTTTGATACCATGTAATTAATTAAGATAATTTAGGTCATGCCATTTTATTCATCTGCTAATCATATATATAAACAAATGTATGTACACATAATGCAAAGTGCAAATCAACCCAAATAGATAATACAAACATTTCAGCAACAATTGTCCAACCTCTCAGTGCTATGAAAAACTGGTGAATGAAATGACCACCTACATAGAACGAGTCCAAGACATCCAGTCCAGTGTCAATAGAGAATGATTTGATGAGGATAATAAAAATAGTCTAAATCAATAACGATACAATCCCACTCTTGGTGGCATAGTGGGGTTGGCTTGGATTGTTGGAGCTTGCTCCTCTCCAAGTCTCAGACTTGATTTTCCCTTATGTTAATTTCAGTGGGCTAGTCCATACAAAGTAAAAAAAAAAACACTCTTGCTTTAAATGGGGCACCCCAAGTGAACGGTGGGATTGGTCCCTTTGGATTAGTTGGTCATTGGGCCGGATAACGAGTTAAAAAAATGATGATACAAATATTAAACATTACCGAAGATAAACTCAAAACCTGTGGACTTTAACAAATTTTAAAAATTATCAGTAAGTCTCGGAACGAGAAAGCCAATCAGACACCACAACAATCAATTACTGAATTCCGCGATGGAGGAACAAACGACCCGGCAGCATAACAAAACCAATGGGAACCGCAACACCGCCTGCAAACTACTTTAACTTTATCAAACTGGTAGAGATCTACAATGGAGAGAATTATAGCAACTGCAATTGGGTGAAACGATGGCAAGTAGAAGGACCTCCTAGCACCATCACCACTTAGTCTACATCATGAAGAATTTTGAATGCAAGAGTACATCAGCGGAAGAACGAAGAGAAGGTTCAAGAAAAAAAAGGTTTGGTGGTGGTTATGATGAGATATTTTATACAATATTAATTTAATAATGAAATTGTCTAAGACATAAATATTAATTTAAAAACAAAATTTACTGAGACATAATTAGGTTGATGATTTCAAAAAATCGTATACTTTAATTCACAACGAAGATGACTTGTTTTTAGGAATCAACTTTATGACTATTTAGTTTAGAATTTGAAGTTAAATTGTTGAGCAATTTTTATGTTGGTAAATTATAAGAGAATCAAGTGTGATTTGTGTTATAAGATTGTGTGAAATTAAAATTTTATTAAAAGTATATTATGTTGAGAAGCTTAGGAAGTTTAAATATTTAAATTATTTATTGAGTACCATTTATGATCCTAGTATCACTTGATTGAGAAAAATAAATAAAATCAGAGTGGCCTAATAGAAGCTCGGACGCAGGCCCGACCCCATATAGGGTGAGCGATGGCATTCGGCCTCAAAATTTTGGAGGTCTCAATTTAAAATTTTAAGGTTATATAATAATAGTTATACATTGTTAGTTTTTATAAAATATTAGATTTACTCAATAGATTAATTTGAGGCCCCTATAATAATGGTTAAATATTACCAATGTTCATAAAATATCATACATTTGGTGAAAAAATATCTCAATCAAGTAAAAAATAATGATTTAAACAGAGGACGATTCTTTTTAATTTTTTATTAAGAGTCCATTTTTAATTTAAAACCTGGCTTCTAAATAGTCAGGACCGACCCTGCGTGGACGCCCCACAAACCACAAGTCCCAAAATTTAAACCCAACTCTGATAAAAACTTGTTACACTGTTGTTGTGGATAGCTGGAAAAAAAAATAGAAGTGTGTTGTCACACCGAACTAATGAATTACCCCCATTAATAATCTGCAACTCCCCCACAGAAAGTGGTTTGGGGATGGAGGCGATATTTTATCCCCCGATCCGAAGAGACTCATTCCCTGAAAACTTTATTAAAATGCATTTGTTTATGTATATGTTTATTATTGTCACAAGACTCGTATAATATTTTAATTTTTTATTTATTAGATATGTATATATAGAAATATTATTATGATTAATAGAATGAAAAGATGAATGATTAGACACGACCTAAATCATCTTACATGGTATCAAAGCCTATAGAATACCATAACTTACAAATGAATTACCCCCATTAATAATCTGCAACTCCCCCACAGAAAGTGGTTTGGGGATGGAGGCGATATTTTATCCCCCGATCCGAAGAGACTCATTCCCTGAAAACTTTATTAAAATGCATTTGTTTATGTATATGTTTATTATTGTCACAAGACTCGTATAATATTTTAATTTTTTATTTATTAGATATGTATATATATAGAAATATTATTATGATTAATAGAATGAAAAGATGAATGATTAGACACGACCTAAATCATCTTACATGGTATCAAAGCCTATAGAATACCATAACTTACAAATGCATTTGAAACGCATAAGAGATTTCACCGGTAACCTTAATATATTTGAATGGTCAATTCATGAGGAAGATACAGTAATTCATGATGGTTACCCAAAGCAAACAATAGTTGCAGAGGAGAAACAACCATTGAGACGAAGAATGAATTGTAGTATCTTCCTCATAAATTGATCATTCAAATTCTGTTGAGGTAATTACCGGTCAAATCTCTTATACGTTTCAAATGTATTTGTAAGTCTTGGTTTTCTATAAGTTTTGATACCATGTAACTAATGAAGATAATTTAGGTCATGACATTTTATTCATCTGATAATCATATATATATAAACAAATGTATGCACATATGTTGTGTGAAAATATAATTAAAAATGCCATGGCACAACGTTCCATGGTGCTGAAAATAAGGTTAGAAGGAAATTTATTTTATTATTATATTTTAGTCAAAGAGATATACCATACACTTTTTTATATATAAGTTATGATAATAGTTGGAATCAAAGGATCTTTAGGCATACCAACTAGGTTTGCACGCTCAGACTCTTATTGTTTATCATATTCTCATAACAGTATAATATATTTAAAAAAATGCAAGAGAAATCAAAGTTAGTCGGGGGACATAAAACATAACCTAGTAAATTCACACAAAGTGTAAGTCAACCTAAACAGATAATGCAAACATTTCAGCAACAATTGTCCAACCTCTATAGTTAAGTCTAACATTAATCAGTGCTATAAAAAACTGGTGAATGAAATGACCGCCAACATAGAACGAGTCCAATAATCAACAATTATCTACAATAACAACAACAACAACAAGTAATCTTTAAAGACATTCAGTTCAGTGTCAATAGAGAATGATCTGACGAGGATAATAAAAATAGTCTGAATCAATAACGATGCAAACCCACTTGGGTTGACATAGTGGGGTTGTCTTTGATTGTTGGAGCTTGCTCCTCTCCAAGTCTCAGGTTTGATTCTCCCTTATGTTAATTTCAGTGGGCTAGTCCATACAGAGTAAAGAAAAAACTCTTGCTTTAAATGGGGCACCCCAAGTGAACGGTTAGATTGGTCCCTTCGGATTAGTTGGTCATTGGGACGGATACCGAGTTAAAAAAAATGATGATATAGATATTAAACAGCACCAAAGACAAACTCAAAACCTGTAGATTTTAACAAATTTAGAAAATTATCAGTGAGTCTCGGAATGAGAAAGCCAATCAGACACCACAACAACCAATTAGAGAATTCTGCGATGGAGGAACAAACGACCCGGAAGCATAACAAAAGCAATGGGGTGAAACGATGGCACGGAGAAGGACCTCATAGCACCATCACCACTTAGTCTACATCATGAAGAATTTTGAATGGAAGAGTACAACAACGGAAGAACTTAGAGAAGGTTCAGGAAAAAAAAATGTTTGGTGGCAGTTATGATGAGATGTTTTTTACAATATTAATTTAATAATGAAATTGACTGAGACATAAATATTAATTCAAAAAATCTGATACTTTAATTCAAAACGAAGATGACTTGTTTTTAGGAATCAACTTTATGACTATTTAGTTCAGAATTTGAAGTTAAATTGTTGAGCATTTTTTATGTTGGTAAATTATAAGAGAATCAAGTGTGATTTGTGTTATAAGATTGTGTGAAATTAAAATTTTATTAAAAGTATATTATATTGAGAAGCTTAGGAAGTTTAAATATTTAAATTATTTATTGAGTATCATTTATGATCCAAGTATCACTTGATTGAGAAAAATTAACAAAAATCAGAGTGGTGTAACAGAAGCTCGGACGCAGGCCCGGCCCCCATAGTGGTATAAGGTGAGCGATGGCATTCGGCCTCAAAATTTTGGAAGCCTCGATTTAAAATTTTAAGGTTATATAATAATAGTTATACATTGTTAGTTTTTATAAAATATTAGATTTACTCAATAGATTAATTTGAGGCCCTATAATAATGGTTAAATATTACCAATGTTCATAAAATATCATATATTTGGTGAAAAAAAAATCTCAATCAAGTAAAAAATAATTATTTAAATAGAAGACGATTCTTTTTAATTTTTTATTAAGGGTCCATTTTGAATATAAAACCGGGCCTCTAAATAGTCAGGACCTGCCCTACGTGGACGCCCCACAAACCACAAGTCCCAAAATTTAAACCCTACTCAGATAAAAACTTCTTACACTGTTGTTGTGGATAGCTAAAAAAAATGGAAGTGTGTTGTCACACCGAACTAATGAATTACCCCCATTAATAATTTGCAACTCCCCAACCGAAAGTGGTTTGGGGATGGAGGCGATATTTTATCACCCTGATCCTCAGAGACTCAGTCCCTGAAAACTTTATTAAAATGCATTTGTTTATGTATATGTTTATTATCGTCACAAGACTCATATTAATATTTTAATTTTTTATTTATTAGATATGTATATATAGAAATATTATTATGATTAATAGAATGAAAAGATGAATGATTAGACACGACCTAAATTATCTTACATGGTGTCAAAGTTTATAGAATACCATAACTTACAAATGCATTTGAAACGCATAAGAGATTTCACCGGTAACCTTAATATATTTGAATGGTCAATTCATGAGGAAGATACTGTAATTCATGATGGTTACCCAAAGCAAACAACAGTTGCAGAGAAGAAACAACCATCGAGACGAAGAATGAATTGTAGTATCTTCCTCATAAATTGATATTTCAAATTATGTTGATGTAATTACTGGTCAAATCTTTTATACATTTCAAATGTATTTGTAAGTCTTGGTTTTCTATAAGTTTTGATACCATGTAATTAATTAAGATAATTTAGGTCATGCCATTTTATTCATCTGCTAATCATATATATAAACAAATGTATGTACACATAATGCAAAGTGTAAATCAACCCAAATAGATAATACAAACATTTCAGCAACAATTGTCCAACCTCTCAGTGCTATAAAAAACTGGTGAATGAAATGACCACCTACATAGAACGAGTCCAAGACATCCAGTCCAGTGTCAATAGAGAATGATTTGATGAGGATAATAAAAATAGTCTAAATCAATAACGATACAATCCCACTCTTGGTGGCATAGTGGGGTTGGCTTGGATTGTTGGAGCTTGCTCCTCTCCAAGTCTCAGACTTGATTTTCCCTTATGTTAATTTCAGTGGGCTAGTCCATACAGAGTAAAAAAAAAACTCTTGCTTTAAATGAGGCACCCCAAGTGAACGGTTAAATTGGTCCCATCGGATTAGTTGGTCATTGGGCCGGATACCGACTTAAAAAAATAATGATATAGATATTAAACAGCACCAAAGAAAAACTCAAAACCTGTAGAGTTTAACAAATTTAGAAAATTATCAGTGAGTCTCGGAACGAGAAATCCAATCAGACACCACAACGACCAATTAGAGAATTCCGCGATGGAGGAACAAACGACTCGGAAGCATAACAAAAGCAATGGGAACCACAACACCGTCTTCAAACTACTTTAACGACAGCGGAGAGGATTATAACAACTACAATGGGGTGAAACGATGTCACGGAGAAGGACCTCATATCACCATCACCACTTAGTCTACATCATGAAGAATTTTGAATCGAAGAGTACAGCAGTGGAAGAACGAAGAGAAGGTTCAAGGAAAAAAAAAAGTTTGGTGGTGGTTATGATGAGATATTGCATACAATATTAATTTAATAATGAAATTGACTGAGACATAAATATTAATTTAAAAACGAAATTTACTGAGACATAATTAGGTTGATGATTTCAAAAAATCTGATACTTTAATTCACAACGAAGATGACTTGTTTTTAGGAATCAACTTTATGACTATTTAGTTTAGAATTTGAAGTTAAATTGTTGAGCATTTTTTATGTTGAGAAGCTTAGGAAGTTTAAATTTAAATTATTTATTGAGTATCATTTATGATCCTAGTATCACTTGATTGAGAAAATTAAATAAAATCAGAGTGGCGTAATAGAAGCTCGGACGTAGGTCCGACCTCCATAATGGTATAGGGAGAGCGATGTCATCCGGCCTCAAAATTTCGGAGGCCTCAATTTAAAATATTAAGGTCATATAATAATAGTTATATATTGTTAGTTTTTATAAAATATTAGATGTACTGAATAGATTAATTTGAGACCCTATAATTATGGTTAAATATTATCAATGTTTATAAAATATCATATATTTGGTGAAAAAAATCTCAATCAAGTAAAAAAAATAATGATTTAAACAGAGGACAATTCTTTTTAATTTATTTATTAAGGGTCCATTTTTAATATATAAATCGGGCCTCCAAATAGTCAGGACCGGCCCTGTGTGGACGCTCCACAAACCACAAGTACCAAAATTTAAATCTGACCCTGATAAATACTTCTTACACTGTTGTTGTGGATAGCTGGAAAAAAATGGAAGTGTGTTGTCACATGCACTGAACTAACGAATTACCCCCATTAATAATATGCAACTCCCCCACCGAAAGTGGTTTTGGGATGGAGGCGATATTTTATCTCCCGATCCGCGGAGACTCAGTCCCCGAAAACTTTATTAAAATACATTTGCTTTTGTATATGTTTATTATCGTTACAAGACTCATAATAATATTTTAATTTTTATTTATTTATTAGATATGTATTTATAGAAATATTATTATGATTAATAGATTGAAAAGATGAATGACAAGACACGACCTAAATTATCTTACATGGTATCAAAGCTTATAGAATACCAAAAATTACAAATGCATTTGAAACGTATAGGAGATTTCACCGGTAACCTTAATATATTTGAATGATCAATTTATGAGAAAGATACGGTAATTCATGATGGTTACCCGAAGCAAACAACAGTTGCAGAGGAGAAACAACCATGGAGACGAAGAATGAACTGTCCTATCTTCGTCATAAATTGATCATTCAAATCCTGTTGAGGTAATTACCGGTCAAATCTCTTATACGTTCCAAATGTATTTGTAAGTCTTGGTTTTCTATAAGTTTTGATACCATGTAATTAAGATAATTTAGGTCATGCCATTTTATTCATATGATAATCATATATATACACAATATAAATATGTTGTTATGATTCTATTAATCAATTACGATCAATATTCATAATAATCTTTCTATATTTACATATCTAATAAATAAATAAATAAATAAAAATATTATTATGAGTCTTGTGACAGTAATATATATATATATATATATATATATATATATATATATATATATATATATATATATATATATATACACAAATGTATACACGTATTGTGTGGAAATATAATTAAAAATAATTTATAAAGTACTTAAATATACATTTATAAATGTTATTTGAATAAAATTTTCGGTGAGTGAGTGTCCGTGGAACGGGGGATAAAATATCATCCCCCATCCCAAAGCCTTTTTTTGGGGGAACTTTCTCCTCCATCGTCATCCCGACAGGGAAAAATTCCCCATCTTCGGGTCAACCCTCGTGGAGATCCCCATTTATGGATGAAATTTACATCCATTGTGGAATCTACAGAATCACGAGCAGTGATAGAAGCAGAGTAACATAAGCAGTTGTGTTAGAAGAGGAGGCAAGAACGAAAAATTGCAAACTTTTAAATCCAACAGGGATAAAAATTTGGAGGTGTGATATCTGCAATCAGGAGCTGCGACAGAAGCATATTCAACAACTTAGGCAGTTGTGGTAAAAGATGAGGCAGGAACGAAAAATTGCAAACCAAACTAGACCTTAGTCTGGTGTGCAATTTGTCGTTCCTGCTTCCTCTTTTACCACAACTGCTTATATTGTTAAATCTGCTTCTGATTCTGCAGATACAACACCTCCAAATTTTCATGTATATGTTGCACTGAAAAGTGCCCGAATTACCACCTAGTTTTTAATTTATTGTTGTGAAGAATTGGTTGTCCTATAGGGAAATTGCGCAATATTGAGAATAATTCTTAGTTCAATCTGACAACACTGACAACACTGCTCCAGTTTTATTTTCCAACCATCCTTAGTAACAATATTTGCTTCCTTTAATTCTTGTTTTATAGAAAAAATAATAGTAATAAATACGTTTGAAGTACTATTGAATGGCACATACAAATTGGTGGTCCTATATTGAAACTCATACAAAGTGTGTCAGAAATATTAAAAGCAATTTATCAAATTAAGGAAAGCCAATTTATCTAGGGCCTCTTTAGAAAGACAAACAAAATTAGCTTATAGCTTATCTTTTATAGCTTATAAGCTAAAATACCTGTTTAATAATGGTCTTTTCAAAAAGAACTTATAGCTTATTTTACCAACTTATAATTTATTTTTCATAAACTATTTCAAGTAGTTTATGAACTTATAATTTATAGTTTATCATTTTTTTCCATTTTTGCCTTTATTATTTTAATCAAAATTCAATTTACTCTTTAAATATAAACCTTCTTTGCATAAAAAAAAATATTAAACCATCTTAAACCAATACAATACAATACGTGTGGTTCATAATCATATATATATATACACACGTTGCTTGTCTGTGACTTCCGTAGTACTAGTATTCCAAGGATTATAAAATGAAAGATAATTAAGGTCCTTTGCATAAATATGAAAAGAAAATAAAATTTTAGTATATATAAATTAATTTAAGGGTTAATAGGTTTTTACCCCCTGTAAAGTAGATGAGTTTTGTGTTACCCCTCTATAATTTTGTTTTTTTGACATTACGCCCTGCAATGTGTTTTTATTTTTTTTCGCAGTTCATTTTATCCCCGGGGTAAAACAAAACAACATTACAAGGGAGTACAGTGAACTGTAAAAAAAATAAAAACACATTGCAGGGGGTCATGTCAAAAAAAAAATATTATAGTTGTAACGCAAAACTCGCCTATTTTGCAGGGAGTAAAAGCTTATTAACCCTTAATTTAATAATAAAATATAAGAGATATATTAATTAATAAATTTAAATTATCAATTTAATTATGAATATCTTCTATGTCTTTTTACATTTATCAGTTAGTTGAACTATTAATTTTACCACACAATTCAATTAGTTTATCAACTATAAGTCATAAACTATAAGTTAGTTAATTAGTCATCCGCTATTTTTGTCGTCTTACATCAACTTCTTAAGACCTTAAATTGACATATCTTTGCTATTGGGCTATCGAAGAAGTGATGATGAATCAAATAAATTTAATCATATTCCATCACTTCAATTGCTCTAGAAAATCTTCTCTCCATGTCTATTAGTTTGAATTTTTTCGACTAAGCCACCATTTCCAAGACACATTCTCTTGTAGAAGAACTCCGACCCCTCTTCTTCAACTTCCCAATTCCAGCCGTGAACCTTTCAATGTGTTTGACATGTTTAGCACCTTTTTGGTAGCCTTTACTTGCCATGATCGCTCCTCGTGAACAAGCTCCAGTCTCCATGAAACAGAGCAACCAACAACGTACTCAATGATATGGCTGAGGAAGGATAATTAGATTACTGACAACGACAACCTAAGCAAAGGAGTGAAATAATACTTTCATGCAATTAAATACCACAATGAATATTTTAATTCTTGTAATTGCAAATTGATTCAAACTATCAACACCTTTTTTAATGAAAAGTCATCTGCCTTCTAATTTTTTTATTTTTATTTTTTTGTGTTTGATAACTTCTCTAACTAGTTATATTGTATTTTTGTTGGGATATGTCTGAACTAAGTTAAATCTCACATTATTTAAAAAAAATGAAGATTGAGCATTTGATAATTTCTCTACCTTAAAATTTTGGGTTAAGATATGATGTCCATAACACTTGTATGGTTACTCTGAGTTTAATCCCGTTGACTGTCAGCTCATAATCCAACAATCTTTTGCTATGGTTTATTAAATCATTATATGTCAAAATTCTTTGGAAAAATTCCTAAATTGTACTAATTAAATGAAATACAATAATTTTTGTTGATCAAACTATTTTTTATATTGAAGATCAAAAGAAATAGTAATTCAATATTTGCTTCTTCTAGACAAGTACTTCAATTCAAAATTGGATTATAGTAACTAGACAAGAAACAAATTTCCAATATACTATTTATAAGGAAACTATAGGGGAAAAAAATGAAACTGAAACTGAGGAAAATACATTAAACAGAACAGCTTCTCCTATATCAAAAAAGACAAAACAAAATTCCCAAATTTAGAGAAACAAAAATCAATTTCCAAACTAAATAAGCATTAAGACCCTTATTATCAAGAATTTGATTATCCATCCTAACAGAGAGGTAGGTCCAATGGAGGTGGCTCAATGGATTGCAATTCTCCAACACCATCTTCTACTAATAGCACAGTGGCCAAACCCCAACCAATGTGAACATCCAAGTGACAATGCAAAATCCAAGCACCTATTATAATGCAAACAAAGTCACAACACTTAATAATACACGCTTTAGAAAATAAAAAATTAATTAGCGACGGAAATTGTGGGACGAACAAATGCAAAATATGTACTCCCTCATGATATGGATTAGATGCTTTAAACATTCTATTTCGGTTAATAGAATGTTTAAAGTATCTAATCCATATCATGAATCAGAGCGAGTCTGGTAAATTTTAGAGTATCGAGTTTGATTCTTACTGATAGGAAAAAATTACCTGGGTTATCAGCAACAAATCGGATGACGGCCCAACCATTGACAGGTACAGCTACTGTATTCCTCATTGGTGGATCAACAAGGTTGAATTTTGATGTATCTTTTTTACGGTCAAAATTTCCAAACCCTTCAGCAACAATGTAGAAATCATATCCATGAAGGTGAATTGGATGATTCTCAGGAGTGACAATACTTGTATCTTGCAACACAATCTGAACCCTTGATCCAAACTTCAACCTATAAGCTTTAGTCCCCGGATTAGGTTGCCAAAGCGAACGGCTCACGTTACCAGTGTAATCGAATTTCACAGGCGGGTTTGCGGGAAAATCAGTGGTGAAAACTCCTGGAATTCCGTTGTAATGAGCTTGCAGAATTGAAATGTTGTTTGGAAGAGTAAAAGAGACATTGTTCATACTTGCAGTGAAGCGTGTTCCATTAATAGGACCCTGACACCTTCTTTTTCTGAAATTTTTTGGACAATTGTTGAGTCCTAAACCAATTGTGAAAAAGAGACTTTCGTCGATTTCGGTTGGAACTTCAACTCTTCTTGGACTAAAAAAACTTCTACTAAATTTAGTAACTGCGTTGGTATCATTATAAGCAGGGAGTGGTGGCATGATTGGTTTTGTTTTGATTGAATTTTGGTATTGGAGTATGGCGGTGGTCGTAGTGTTATCAAATGGTGCGTTTTGGGCGGATTGGTAAGCACGGGCAGCAATGTAGTACTGAGAAGGTGGTTGGTTTGCGGTTATTAAGACATCGGTGGTTTGGCCCGGTCCTAACATGAGAATGTTGGTGGTGAAAGGTTTAAGGTAAGAGGCGTCAGCGCCAACCACCGTTAGTTTGTGGTTGGCGATTGTGAAGAAAAGTGGTTGGTTGAGTGCTGCATTGATCACTCTTATGAGATTTGTCTCGCCAGAATGTATTGGAATGATGGTTGTGCCTGCATTATCAATCATTCATGGCAAGTAAGAGAAAAAAAAAAAATCTTATATTGGATTAAATTTTTTTGTGGAAACTGAGTGACATATGTACGTGTATCGGCTGATCTCAAATTAATGATTACAATCGATAATTAAATTTGCTTTTGCTGATTTAAAAAAAAAAAATTGTTTTTTTATGAAATACTAGACGAATGGCCTCATAATAGACCCTGAACCAAAAAAAAACTTCATTGACCATTTGTTTCATAAAATCATTGAAATATCTTTGAATAATTTCATATAATTATATGATCTAATTCTAGGGTCTTCATTTTTTTCTAAAGCATTTCACTTTTATGATTACTTCCTGTTTTATTACTATGTCAAATTTTTTGTAAAGTCAAAATTTTGTTAATTAAACAAAACATGCGATGCATGTTAATGTAATCATAAAAATTAAGAAAGTAAACAAACCTTTGGTAGAGCACTTGTATAAGTCACCTGGTTGACCATTGATAGTATACGCATCAGATATATTTGGAGCTGCTCCAGTTCTTTGGGCCTGCCTAATAACATCTATTGGATTTCTGTCCCACCATTCCCCTAATCATCATCATCATTTTCACATCACAGCTAATTAATTTGTCGTCATAAGAAACATAATCTTTGTCTAAAGAAGAAAACAAACCATAATTTCTACTATTGTCTTGTTTCTAGCTCGTCTATTACAATATGAAATACTACTATCATAGAATATATACTAACAAAAACACACAATACTTATATTTGTCACATCAACACGGTAATAATTTTAAAATAAAATTTTAATCGAATGAAATTATATCTTAACATCGTATTAGACATCAGACATATCTAAAGTCAGATATATCGGTGTTTCAGAAATCACAAGTAATTACTCTCCTGATTTCATATCAAGTAATTTCACACCCTTTTAAGCATCATACAAGTTTCTCAAAATAGTAAAAAAATAATTGGATTTCTCAAATTTTCCTTAATAGAAACTTCCAATAAGAATTAAAAGTTTATTGAAAAATTAAATTTAAATTAATTGAAAGGTAATTTAGGAATTTTAGTATTAAGACAAAAAAAAAAATTTTAAGGAATTATAAGATAGAAGTTGTTAACATTTACTTATATTTTACTTTAGACCACCAAATTTCGAGTTTGAATTCGATGACAAATTTGCATCCCTACAATTACCAACTGAATTGTATTTATAAAATATAAACTTAGCTTTTCTTATTTACTTATACTTATATTCTTGCCTCCATGTTTTCAACAAAGTTATGATTAATTAGTCACAAAAGTGTAATAACTAATTAGTAGTAGTAATTAGTAAATTACCTAAAAGAATGGGTGTGTCGCGAGTTGGGTTAGGAAAAGGGTAGTAATCTCCTTCCCTAGGACGAATGATTAAAGCACCATAAACAGTGGCTCTTAACCATGAACTATGAGCATGCCACCAAAGTGTCCCTTCTTGTCCATTAACAGTGAAACGGTAGGTGTAACTTCCTCCAGGACGAATTGGACACTGTGTCACAAATTCTGGACCATCTGCCCACCCTGTTCTCATTTGTCTAACACCATGCCTAACATAATTAACATGTCACATATTAATTATTAAGTTCAACAACAAACAATTATAAAAGCAAACTATTGTATATTTTTTTTCGTTCACTAGCTTAGTAGCTAGAAATTCCACCCATAATAAGATGGATAAGTGGGATGACCGGAGTTCGAACTCCGGCCCCCTGCATATATAATGCAATAACTGAACTAGATTCACAGGACAACAAATGATTGTATTAGTACCAATGAATTGTGACATTGTAACGAGCTTTGTTAATGACTTTGACAACCAAAGTGTCTCCATTGTTGATTTCCAAAGTTGGGCCAGGATATTGTCCATTCACGGTTATGGTGTTGTGAGTTTTGCACAGCCTCTTCACTGGAGTTGCTTCAACCTACACATATTATATATTTCATTACAAAAATATATTAATCTTTTTGAACCACATGAATTTGAATTTCAATAGATATATAACTAACGAGGAAAAAAATACGTCAAATGAAAGAAATAGAATGATGATTATATGTAAAAACGTACGACAAATTCGTGCTCGTGAGTTTTAGGATTTGCTAAAGACAATGTGGAAGATAATAAGAGAACAAAAATGGCTATGAAAATGGATGAGTATTTGTAATTGGTTTTGACACACTCCATCTCTTATCAAGCAATGAGTACTATTAAGTGTGAATGTGCTTTGGGTTAAGGTTGCAATGCAAATAAGAGTGGGAGAGAGTGCTTTATATAGGGAAGATTAGAGGAGAGATATTATATTAATGTTGTTTAAGGTTGGCACAAATTGGATTTAGTTGAGATCAAAAGTCATAAACGAATTAAGTTAACTTGTTTCTACCCTAGATGAAAGTTGTTGCACCCACTAGTTAATCAAGTTCATAAATGCTTGTTTCACAAGTCTTCATTTAGAGGTTGAATTTTGAAAAGCAAAACGATATATTTTTAGACTTTGCTTTGAGATGTTTTTTTTTTCTAGCTACAAAAATCACACACCTTGATTAAATGTGAGAGTGAAAAATACGGGTTTGAATCAGGGCTCCAATATATTAAATGTCTCTCTAGAACTATCACTTGTACCTAAAAAAAATAAGGAAAATGTTAATATGTGCCCTTAAATGAATTAAATTATTTGATTAAATGAATTACCCCATAATTTTCCTTCCATTTTCTTATACATGTCATCTTTTGTATAGCAATAGCACTCTAAAAAGACTGAAACAAAAAAGAAAAGTACAAAGGTCAAAGGTTATCTTATATTTAATTTATTCTTTGCAAATCATGGAAAACTTCTACTATAAGAGAATATACTAGACTAGATTAATGGTT
Organism: Trifolium fragiferum; assembly: GCA_954870985.1. Taxonomy (NCBI): domain Eukaryota; kingdom Viridiplantae; phylum Streptophyta; class Magnoliopsida; order Fabales; family Fabaceae; genus Trifolium; species Trifolium fragiferum. Next base: position 21,141,346 of record OX940794.1, read on the forward strand.
ACATATTACCTGCAGATCTAGCAAGAAAACAACATATAATAAATTTAGTGGAAGCCGTTAAACAAATGGGCTACTTTTTTTCATTGAATTCTTGAGACTTTAGGATAGGATCATTTGTTTAATTGTAGTTAAATAGTGAAAGAAGATGATCTAGTGCCACTTTTGCATTTGAGGAACTTGAATACGTATTTTCTTGTTTATGCTATTGTGAGACTAAATCACATCAAGTCGGTCTAGTCGTTGATGAAAAGGTAATCCACTTTAGAATTAATAAAAGTATGATAGATAAAGGTCTAAACACATCTTCTCATTTGTTTGATATGTATATATATTATTCACAGCCACCCTTTTAATTCAATAAATATATACTCTCATCAACGTATAGTTATATGCTTTATTTAATATATATATATATATATACTCCCTCCGTAACACTTTATAAACAAGATGAACTTTTTAGGTTCATTGTAGATTTAATGTATCCGGTCTATATTATAGACCAAATACATTAAATTTACAATTAATCTAAAAAGTCAATTTTGTTTATAAAGTGTTATGGAGGGAATATATATATATATATATATATATATATATATATATATATATATATATATATATATGCTTTATATGGATCAAGAAAGAAAAGAAAGTAACATCAAAATTGTTAAAACCTTAAAGGAAAGATGAAAGGTTATTTGTTAGTTATTTGGTTGGTTGAAGTAAAAACTTGAAAGAAATGGTTATACTTAATTAACAACACTACGAACACATATAGGGATGACAAATGGGTCAACTCGTTCGGTCATTAATCCGTCTAAAAATGAGTTGGAGGAACCAATTAGATGTACTTGATATTTTCACCCCGCAACTGGCGAGTTGGCACAAGTTAACTTGTCAATGTTTTCTTAAAACATATATGGTTAGCTGATGTCCCATAGAAAATAGATAGCATTTTCCATATTTATAACACATATTATTGTGTGTAATGATGTATTGTTATTGAATAGATTGAATGTTTATCTTTGTCAAAAAAAAGATTGAATGTTTATCAAACATTAAGATTATAAAGTAATTAATTATGCTTGCAACATAGTTTCTAATTGGTTGAATCCAAATAGATCCTATTAAATTTATATGAAGTCTAAATAATTTAGTAAAACTTATTTAAATTTCAACATATCAAAAGTGTATATTAAAAAGAGTGTTTGAATCTCTGTGAATTTAACTTTGTTAATATAGACATTAAATTATATATGTAAGGGTCGAAATTTAAATTCCAAAGATCCATTTTATTTTTGACAAAATTCCAAACATCCATTTATTCACCATAAAAGTGACACTTTTAGTTTCTACAAAAAAAAAAAAAAAAAAAGTGACATTTTCAGCCATTATAAAATGGACTCAATTAAATACTCATTTGGAAGGTACTTTTGTTTGGATGCTTTTGGACCAGCTACCTAGTAAGTTTGATCGGTTAAGTTTGTTGAAATCAGAAAACATTTGAATGTGAAAAATTGACTTTTATAATTATAAGGTGTGACAAATGAAGAATTATATTAAGAAATTTCTCAATATGATTTGATTGCATCTAACAAGAATTTAGTTAGAGATACTTATTAAAAATATATAGCTTAAGAATTAAATTAGGTGGCCTGTCCAATATATATTATATGGGAAATTCTTTGGTACACATATTATGTGGCGGTGTATCGGTACATTGTTGACATGGTTAACAAATGGCAAGTAATAAATGCAGATTTTGTTTCTTTTATTGATTTTTTATTTTAAACGCTACTTTTTAATATTTGCAAATGTATCATTGGCATAAATATAACCATAAATAATGTTTCACAATAAATCAAAGCATCAATCAAATCTTTTAAACTATTTATTTTTTTAACAAAATTCAAATAGTTTTTTTGGTAGAAAAATATTATAATTCATAAATTATTAAAATGTGAATCCTTAATTTTTTTATCGTTTGATTAAAATATTCACCGTTATAGCACTAAAAATAAAATATTGTTCGCCCTTACGTGTCCTTCAAATATTTGAATTTTTTTTTTGTACTCTTCAAATATTTTAATTTTTAAGTTAATAAAATGTGTATCCTTATGTATCCTTCAAATTTATTTTTTAAATATTATTAGTTTAAAAAGTTTAAAATTTATTTACCATTTAACCATAAATTTATTTTTTTGTACATTTTAAAAAAATAAATTTAATATGTGTATATATTTTATCATAATATTGTTAATTTTTAGTGATTCGTAATATTTTATAGAGTTAAATAAGTGTTTTATCTCTGCAAAAATACTAAATTTAATTTCCCATCTTCTTAAGTTTTTTCATTCGTACTAAATTTTTATGCAGCAATTTTAGTCATGTTATTAAGTTGATGTGTATTTATGATTATTTTGCAAATATGTATAGAGCATTATTAGGGTTTGATCTAGAAATTTTGATTTATTTAGTCACAATTGACATTATTACTTGAGATTTAACTAGGTTTTCTTATGAACTGGTTTCTTATTTAATATAGCGAGTTCAGGCTTAATTGTTTGATTGTCGAGATTTGAATTCTCAAATGTTTCTCATTTCAATTTGGTCAAGTTGAACAGTTAGACTGAGGATATTTGATCTTCTTAATCCATTTAAATCTAGTTGGTTTGTGAGTTAACAATAATTTCATAATAACTAGATTGAACCATTAGACTGTTGAAATTCAGCTTCTTAAGTGTTTATTATTCCAAATAGGTCAAGTAGAGTAGAATAACCGAGATGAATTGATTCTCATAGTCACAATTGAGAAAATTAGTTGATTCTCATAGTCGTAATTAATCTAATTAATTGACGTTGAACTGTTAGATTGTCGACATTTAAACTGTAAAGTGTTTTCTATTTAATTTGGTCAATTTATTTCCTTGGTTCTTATCGGGAGAATTGGTAGAGTCTTAGTAATTCGTTTCCGATAACTAGATTTTTGAGTATGTGCGTCATTCCAATTAAGTGGTATTGAATTGTTTGAGAGAAAATTTGGTTTCCTTTGGCACAATCGGGAAAACTATTGTTTTGAGAAATCATGATCGGTAGAATTAGTTGAGACTTAATTGTCCTTTCATAGGAATTAAGATTCTTAATTAAAAAGTTCAGTTACCATTAGATTATCAGAAATAAGTTAATTGTTTGAGATAAGTATAAGCTAAAAAAAAATAGAATTTGGTTAGTGAAGGATTATTCAGTAAATGTTAGTTCAATTAGTTAATATTTAATCATTATTTACTTGCATAAGTTATTTTTTATAAGTTCAAAAATAAGTTAATCCAAACATACCCTTAAAAGATCATTGTGTAAGGATTAGAAATTTATTAAAAAAAAGGTAAAATATAAAAATTAGCCCATGAGATTTATTCATTATTTACTTGCATAAGTTATTTTTTATAAGTTAAAAAAAAGTTAATTCAAACGGGTTTGGTTATGGTGCATAAGCCCATGCTTATGCACCGTGCATAAACTTCCTATTTGCACTCCTCTCATTTTGTTATACACTCCACTCAAAGTCCACCTTAAAATAATCACTCTTACAGTTGCTTATTGCACCCCCATAGTTACTTCGCGCGCCCCCCATATACTACCCTATTACTTGCGCACCCCCCATTTGCTTAGCGCACCCCCCCAGTTTTTTCTCATTTTCTCCCTAGATTTTCTTGTGAGCCCCCCAATTTTTTTTCCTCCCCAAATTTCTAGCGCGCCCCCCAATTTTTTTCCCTCCTCCAAACTTCTAGCGCACCCCCACCCTAATTTCTAACGCGCCCCCCGTTTCCAATTGAATAATAATTTTTGTTCCTTTGAAGTATATATTATAAGAATCAATTTTTAATTAATTTTCGTCATACACCCCCTCGAAGCCCAACATAATAACTAATGGTTCATGTATATATAAAGCATACTTGTCAAACATACAATTTAATTTTAAGTTTTATCAATCATAATCACAACATAAATAAAATTTCATACATTAATTACATATATATATATATATATATATATATATATATATATATATATATATATATATATATATAATATATATATATATATATATATATGGATTTTTTTATTTACAATAAAAAAATGATCGAATCCAATATCTCATGCATACTATCCAAATTTTTCTCAACTAAACTAACCCTAATTGCTTTATATGATTTTTTGCTTTATGTAGCATGGTTTTGTAAAATGGTTATGTGATGTTTTACTTAATAACAATGGTTTCAGTGTATAACATATTGACACTAATGCCCATATGAAACCATTTATCCAAAATAATGGTTTCAGTGTATAACGCCATGAAACCATTTAGCTAGACTAATGGTTTCAGTGTATAACATCTTGAAACCAAATAACAAGACTAATGGTTTCAGTGTATAACGCTATGAAACCATTTAACTAGAATAATGGTTTCAGTGTATAACGCCATGAAACCATTTAGTTAGACTTATGGTTTCAGTATATAACATCTTGAAACCAAATAACAAGACTAATGGTTTCAGTGTATAACGCTATGAAACCATTTAACTAGAATAATGGTATAAGTGTATAATAGTATGAAACCATTTAACTAGACAAATGGTTTCAGTGTATAACATCTTGAAACCAAATAAAAAGATTAATGGTTTCAGTGTATAACGCTATGAAACCATTTAACTAGAATAATTATTTCAGTATATAACGCTATGAAACCTTTTAATTAGACTAATGATTTCAGTGTATAATAGTATGAAACCATTTAACTATACAAATGGTTTCAGTGTATAACATATTGGCACTAACGCTCATTTAACTATAATAATGGTCATAAATTTAAATTTTTAACACGATATAAAACCAGAGAGAGTGAGGTATCCCCAACCGTTCCAAATAATTCAAAATACCCTAAATAAAATTTTGGGAAAATTTTATTAATATCTGATATTTATAAAAGCATATTTACCTCATTTAATTAACTAAAAATAGTTCCAGGTCTCAGAAAAATACCTAACTGGTCCCAAAATTCCCAGAAAATTATTTCCTATTATTTTGTAAAAAAAATAAACAAATTTGGAGTCCCCTAGGCACCGCACGCGCCCCCACGCGCCGCCAGTGAGAGTGGGCGTGGAGGCGTGTCACTGTTCATAATCTTCCTCACCCATTTTCTGCCGAAACGGGTCGCGATGACCCGGTTCGTCGACCCGGTTCGTTCTCCCTCAATAATCAATGAAACTCGACGTTCTTTATACCGGTTTGATCGTCGTTCGATTTTATGAATGAATTAGGTATTAGTTTTCGAAATCGGTGATCGAATCGCATATAAAATGTGGCCGAAATTGAGCAAACAAAAATACAAAGTTTTTCAGTTATGATTATTACACGTGTTGTTTGGATCTGAGGGTGGATATTGACTTATGCACCGTGCATAAATATCAGGCTTATGCATAATAACCTTTGCCAATTCAAACTTGCCCTTAAAAAATCATTTTGTAAATATTAAAAAAAAGGTCAAATATAAAAATTTACCCATTAGAGAATTGAACCCATGACCTTTAGCAAAGCATACAACATACCAACAAGACTAGTGATCCTTTTGTTAATTGAAATTGTTTGTTATTATTTTATATTAATCTTTTGTTTTATATTGTTAATAAAAAAAAAAAAATTGAGTGTAAACTGAATCTTCCCTAACATAATTCCGCCGTCGCGCATAGTGAGTTGGAAAACACGATCTTTCAACTTGATTTTCTTCAAAAATACTACTCTTCTAAACAAAAATCAACAAGATCTTTGTAACATCCCGATATTTTACTTAAGATTTTCTTAATATTTTCTAAATTTATGATTTAAGAAAATTATAGCACCATAAGTTTAATTTAAATTGGGAGACTTATTTTTTTTATTGATCTATTTATTTAGTTTACTAATTTGGTGTGCAAATTATATGATATTCAATATTTGCTTGATTAATTAATTGATAAATAAATTTTATAGTAGTTATTTTATACTCTATTTTATTTTAGTGTTTGATGAGATAATGATTATCTTAATTATCTAACTAATTTGCGAGTTTTTGAAATTAATTATATATTTGTCTTAGATGGGGGAGTAGCAACTCAACTTTTGACTAAGTCCTATTTTTGTGTGTTCCAAGCGTAGAACGTGAATGTTCTCAGCAAGCAAGTATTGGCTACATTTTTGTTTTTATGATCTTAAAACCAATTACCCAATTTAATAGTATTATTATTTGGGTTAATATTCCACTATGCAAGCCACTCACATAGTTAAAATTATTGACCATCAAATATCTAGAGCTTCTCTCACGTTCTCCATGTTCTACTGACCTATCATAGCTAGAACCGTTTTCTAGAGCCTACGTCTCACCCAATTTCCTTCCGGTGCATTAGCAAGCAAATGGAAGTGATTCAATTGCCATTGTGTTAATTGATTAGGATTAAGACTAAGAGATTATATCAAGTTATTGCCTTGACTTAATCAAGAAGATAATGAAGCTATATCTCTATACTAAGGGACCCACGCCTAGTTTCCCTTGCACTACAACTTTCTATTCTAAGGCTTCTAATCCCCTCATATCACGTTTAACACCAAGGTAACTTCCTCCCATCTTTCAATTTTGATTTCAACACCTTAGTCACTGATCTTAGAATTCTTTCAATGAAGCTTTAATTTTCTTCCCTCGTGTGAGCATCACTTTGTGGATTTTAGTGTTTCTTTGGCTAAGAAAAAAAGCGCTTGAGGTAAGGGCTTTTTCCCCATACATTCATGCACTTAGGGTTTATGTTATAAATTAATAATGATATAGTTAACCGATGGAGATGAATGATAATAAAAAGAATGATAGAGAATTATCTTTATAACATTTTATGCTATTTCAATATATTAAGAGTTATGTGTGTGTGGTTGATTGTATATCTTTTATGTGTGGTTGATTGTATATTTTTCGTGTGTGGTTGAATGTGGATTTTGGTTATTTTATCGGTTCTATTCAATGGTTATCAAATGTGTTAATCTTGTCTCTTAATCTGATGGATTTAGAGATGTTTTCGATTAAATGGTGAATTTATGGAGTTTGAAAGAAAAGGTTTAAACTTTCAATTGGTTTAATAGTGTTGGTTTAAATGAGAATATCTATGATATACATAGCATGGCATATAGCGGTTTGATAGGTTGGTTCGGAATAATACCCAATGGTGGGGTATCGAACTTTAATACCCAGGTGGGGTATTGTGTCCAGGTGGGACACTGTCCAGGTGGGACTTTTTACTCTGCGGAGAGGTGATATCCGGATCATTGTAGCTAGGTGCATTTCATGCATTATTGATTGGTATAAGGGGTTATTAAAAATAGTTTCTTTCATCGATTTTGTTTGATTTCTTCTGTATGGTCGACCGTTTTATTATTATTTTATCACATTTACCTTCCGTTCGGCATGTTTCAATTTGGATAAGGAAATTGACCCTTACATTAAATATGGTTGTAGGTACCAAAGAATTGTGAAGTTGATGTGTTGTTTGTACGTGCGCGGGGATGAATAAAAAGGGTTTTATAAGTATATCATTGTAAAATTAAATAAGGCTATTAGACAGTTTTACAGCTATTTAATTGTAAATTTAATATATATCAGATTTGATAACTCGTAGTATTTTAAATTTAATAATTTTTCTTATATCTTTCCAATAATCAAATATCTTGTAATTTTGAGAAAATAATAATGGTGACTTTGAGTAAAAAGTGAAGAGTTTTCCTATTAACTAAGAATTATTCATAATATCTCGGACCAAAAATCCGGGATGTTACAATCTTCAACTTCGATTTTCTTCAAAAATACTTCTCTTGTAAACAGAAATCAACAAGATCTTTCTACTTTGATTTTCTTCAAAAATACTACCTCTCTAAATTAAAATTGATAAAATCTCTTTCGATTTTGATGTTCTTCAAAAATATAACCCTTCTATATATAGTCATGTATCATTCTTGCAAATTCACACAACAAAATACGGTGTATTTTCTTCTATTCAAATCGCCACTAAATGGAGGAATGAGAAGGTTCCTTTACGTCAAAGATGGCACTCCTTGCAAAAGCTGCTCTGTTTTCTTTTAAAAAAATGTACAAAAAAATAAATTTATGGTTAAATGGTAAATAAATTTAAAAATTTTTAAACTAATAATATTTTAAAATTCTTTTTGAAGGCTACATAAGGATACACATTTTATTAACATAAAAATTAAAATATTTGAAGAGTACAAAAAAAAAAGAAGAAAAAAATTAAAATATTTGAAGGATACATAAGGGCGAACAATATTTTATTTTTGGTGCTATAAGGGTGAATATTTTAATCAAACGGTAAAAAAATTAAGGATTCACGTTTTAATAATTTATGAATTAAAATATTTTTCTACCAAAAAAACTATTTGAATCTTGTTAAAAGAAAAAAAAAACTAGGTTAAAAGATTTGATTGATGCTTTGATTTATTGTGGAACATTATTGATTGTTATATTTATGCCAATGATACATTTGCAAATATTAAAAAGTAGCGTTTAAAATAGAAAATCAATAAAAGAAACAAAATCTGCATTTATTACTTGCCATTTGTTAACCATGTCAACAATTACCAAAGAATTTCCCTTTATGTAACCCAATTATAATAATCCATATCAATAATGTACCGGTACACCGTCACATAATATGTGTACCGGAGTGTTCACCATATTATATACTATAGTTTAATTTAATGCATGGATGAGAATTACACGCACAAAGAATTTCATCACATGGTGTTGGCTGTACACGCTACGCATCATTTAATCATTTTGACAAATATTTGGGAGCTTCTAAGCTGTAGTCAATATTTTGACAATATTGAAAAAGTTATTTGAATAGACCAATAGGAGTAAAGTCTTTATTTGGTCCCACCAAATTATAATTATATGGTGTAGCTCCATAATTGTGTTTCTGTGTATCTTCAGAAATCTAAGGGTGTGAGTTTTCTTTCTCTATCCTAAGATCGAGATTTAGCTCTGATACCAGAGTTTGAGGCGGCAGAGATTCGCGCGTTAGCTGTGAGATAAACGTTGGAGTTCATTTTTCGTGTATTGTACTAAAAGTCTGTAATTAGACAATAGATCTTTTCTTTCTATGAGTCTTGCTTTTATTCTTGGATTAACATAAGGTCTATCCATATATAGCAGGTTTTTTAAGCATCTATATTCGAATTCTAATTTTTGAATTCTTCTCCTATAGACTTTTAGATTTTTTCTTTCTTCAGCTAAGTTCATTGCTAGCGTAGGTAGCAAGTGTAACAGGTTGCGGAAGTTCTAGTTAGATTCTTTTATCTAATTTTTCGAGTTGTAAGGACAACTCTGCTACTGAGCTTTGTAGCTTATTTAATTCTTTTAGTTCTGAGATTTCAAAATCTCTTTTTGGGGCTGCTACCCTAAGGCTTTGGCTTCTAATTAATGGTTTTTCGTCTGTTTCTTCAAACAGATTTTTGTCATCTTCTATTAATGAACAACTCTTCCTTGCCAGGGTTTTAAATATAGGTGACTCTAATGTCACTATAGGGGTGAATAATTCATCAATATGAATTATATCTTTTCCTGTAAATTCTATGCTATGATGTGAATTACTTAAAGCATAATTAATTCTATAACATATTGTAAAAGGATGATTTCCTTTTTTCATAAATTTTGAATCTTCTAATTTGTAATTAAAGATTATGGATCTCTCCAGATCTTTATCCTTTAGGGATAATCCTATTTGTAAGTTTATATCAAACTTAATTTTTCCATATTTTAAATTGCATCTTCCTTGTGCAATTATAGATTGTCTATCATTCGTAATTCTAGAATCTCTTAGAATTATATTTAACGGTGTATCAATACATTTCATGAAAGTACTTTTGATTAAAACTTGAATGGTTGATATGTGAATATAACCGATTTTATTCTTTTCTTTTTCAGAAAGACTTGAAATTCTTTTTTGAATTTGTGTTCTATCTATGGTAGATATGAAAATATTTCCAGAAGTAGAATCAATTGGAATTGCTTCTTCTCCTACCATTATTCCAAATTTCAAGATATTTTTTCTCAAAAGACGTTCTTTGAATTTTATGGACTTTCTTTTAAAGTTTTCTTCAGCAGTTAGAGATAAATCTGCTTCTTCTATTTTGTGATCTTGTATAACATCAGCAAAATAACTAGATGTTTCTTCAAAAAGTGAGATTTCAGACATAATTTTCAAAATTCTTCTGAATTTTCACTAATATTATCGGGCAGAATATTTAAAGTTTTTATTAGACTATAAATTCGAGAGTCTTTTAGTCTATAATGTACACTTGCAAAGTCTCCGTAGAAATTGTCCTTGAAAACATTCTATATATTTAGAATTTTTAGTAAAATTGTTTAACTCATGAACTAAACATTTTAATTCATGTTCTTCGAAGTCTCCTTCGATAGTTTCTTGAATTTTTTCGAGAAAAACTTTTTCTTGGTAATGATTAAATTTGAATTTGTCTAAAATTATCTTAACCAAATTTGGTTCAGAGATCCTTTTTAGTAAATAAGTTACCTTTTTATCATAGTCTTCCATTAAGACTAATTCTAAGTATGTGTGATCAGAACTAGGTTCTGTGTGCTCAATTTCAAAAAAATTTGAAAATAATCTTTGAGTTCTAAAATTCGAACTTTCCATTTGTTATGCAAACAGTATAACAAGTGTTGTGATAATAACAATCATACCTGATATGATTTTCTTTGTTTCTGGTTTTGTTGAACTCTTCGATCCGAAGATGTTTGTGTTGTTTTAGGATATAATCTGTTTGATTATATTGTGTTATGTGGTTGATCCCTCCAGAGTATTACCTCAAGGATCTAGCTCCTCCAGAGTATTACCTCAAGAGCTACTTCTTAGAAATAATTCTAAGGACAGAAGAAAATAATTCTTCAAAAACTAGTTAATAGTTTCGTATTTCTTTCAACTGTAATTTACAATTGAGCTTAGAGCTCTTATTTATAGTGGAGAAGGGCTCACATATTAGGTAGGACGTCCCTTTCCATAACAGCACACTTATAGCGACGTGCACTCAGAAAAGTGACACGCACTCACACAACAGTGACATGCACTCAGAAAAAGTGATGCGCACTTAAAAAGAAAAACGCACTAAGAAAAACGACAAATAGTTTTTTACATTATTTATCACTAAGTGGTCCCCATCTGACTTAGATGTGATAAGGTACCACTGCACACTTTAACTAATTACATGACACATGGCTCTGTGATGGATGCTTCCTTGTCTTCTTGTGCCGACGGTTTTTCTGGACAATTCTCACATTTGTGTCCTTTGTAATACTGTGAAAAGTTTTGACAGCATTCTTCTTGTATTAACTTGGGTAATTTTTTAAGACCATCTTTCAATTGGTCAACTTTTTCTTCAAGGTTTTTGACTGCCTTGATGTCTTTGTCCTTTGCGGGCTTTCTAGAGTCACTGTATACGACCATTGATGAATCTTCGTAAATAACTCTGTAGTTTGTCTGGGAAGACAATCTAGTGATCTTCTGACGAAAGTGTTTGATTTGTTTAAGGTAAATGGCAGGATGCCATTCAGTTGTTTCTCTGTTCACCACTGGATATTCTTTATTTGAAATTCCAATCTTGATGAGGTATAAGGGTTTTGTTGTAAGTTCCAGAGTGATCTCATCGTACCATGGATATGTGGAATCAATTTGAATAAAAATTTCTTTACCTTTGGCAAACAAGTTGTTGAACTTTTATGCCAAATTTTGTAACTCCTTTGGAAAGAACTTGAGTTCTCCAAAAGTTTTTCCAGCTTGTTCTTCCAGGTATATGGTATGTATCAACCCATTTTGAAAGAAGGATAGACATATAGTACTGTCTATTCCGGGTAGTACGACTGCTTTGGTGCAACCGATTCTGCTAACTGGGTAGAAGCATTCAGTAGTGAATTCTTCTATATAGTGGTTTAGCCATTTCCATCTAAGACTGAATTCCATATAAGTTGGATCAGTTATCTGGAAATTCTTTTGATTTTCGAGCTGGCGAATTTTGTCAATCGACAGCTTCCTTTTCGACTCCATTGTTGGAGATTTTTGAAGGTTTTTTGCTGTTGTAACTTCCTTGTAGGCTCCGTAAAGTGCCTGTTCAGCTTCCTTCATGGTTTTGTATCCTTTGTGACGCACATTCTTGCCTAAGATGTGTTGCTTAGCTATTGCCCATTTTCTATAGATCCCCTTCATTGGACCATCAAAAATGACATAAGCTTCAAACTTTCCCATTTCATTGTCTACGGGATCGCTTGTTTGAATGGTTGTTGATAAACCATTTTTTCTAGCTTCATCTTCTTCCTCGACCTGGTCAGCCCAAGACTTCTTGCTGTCTGAAGATTCTGCTTCTTGTTCTATATTCCAACCACTGGGTACTATTGTTTCGATAGGGATTTTTGAACTTTCTGGGGTTGTATACTTTACATAGTAGTCATACTTTCCAGAAGGTTGTCCTAGGAGGTCCCAGTTTTCTTCTTTTTTAAGAACTTCACTTGAGCCTTTTGCTGATTGATTTTCATCTGTTGTCATTTTCTGTAGACCTTTGAGTGTTGTAATCATCTCCCCCCTCTCGGCAGAGATTTTTGCTTTTTTGATTTCTAGGGCGACAAGTTGCTCGTCCTTTTGCTTGATGTTGTTCTGAAGTAGCTTTATGGCTTGCTCCATTCTCTCGTCAGTGTATCTGCAAAACGGTTTTGCTCAAATTTTATATATTGAACATATGGCTCGAATTGTTGTAATTTCATCTGCCATCTTATTAATCTGCCTTGTTTATGGTCAGCTTTAATTTTGTATCTCCAAAATCCTGTAAGATATTTAGAGTCTGTACGAAGAAGGAATCTTGACGGTGATAAGTCAATCTTCCATTTTTCTAGTATTTTTACACACGCCAGAGTTTCTAGTTCCTGAATATGGTATCTAGATTATGTATCTGTAAATGTACCAGAAACATATTTACATAACTGTAAATTTTCAGTATCCTTTATCAGGATTTTAGAAGCACTGTAATCAATGCCTTTTTTGGTATATGTTTCTTCTTTCGAAGTTTCAGATTGTTTTGATTGAAGATTTGATTCTTCAATTTTATATCCTTTCTCATTTAGAGAAAGTTTTGCTTTACCATTGGGTAAGGCTCTCATACAACCTGCCCAGGTTGTTTGTGATGCATCTGTTTCTACAATTAAAAAATCTTTTATTGTTGGATTGTAGAGTTCGGGTAAAATTTTTATTTTTTCTTTAATGGTTTTAACATTATCAGAATCAACTTTAGTCCAAGACCATGGAACTTTTTCTGAAATTTTCTTTTGCAAATGCTTTCTTTCCTTTGCTAAGTCTTTTAAAAATCCTTCATTAGCAATATAATTTAAACATCCAAGAAATCTTTGGATTTGTTTTCTGTCAGAAAGCTCATTTGGAAAAGCTTGTATTTTTTCTTGGGTATGAGGTGCTAAACTTAGTTCCCCATTTTCTTTTAAAATTAAACCAAGGTATTCTATTTCTTTTTGTAAAATCTTTGATTTCTTTTTCGAAATTATAATACCTTTTTCTTTAATTCTTAAAAGAACAATTTCTAAATCTCGAAGATGTTGTTTTTCATCTCCTTTTGTAAAAATGAGTATGTCATCTATATATGCTAAACATATATGATCCAAACCTGCGAGAGATTTGTCCATAAATCTTTGATATATTGATGGTGCTTGTTTTAGTCCAAAAGGCAAAACATTCCATTCGTAATGTTTTTGAGGTGGACATGAAAAAGCTGTTAATGGTTTTGTTTCTTCTGCTAGTCTTAGTTGATAATAACCAGACTTTGCATCCAAGGAAGAAAACCAATTACATCCTTTTATTTTTTCTAAAATAAAATCTTTTCTAGGTAATTTATAAGAATCTCCGACTGTTGCCAGATTAAGTTTCTTATAATTAATTACCATTCTTCTCTTACCTCTTTTTATTTCGTTGTGGTTTTCGACATAAAAAGCTGGTGCAGAATGTGGACTTGATGAAGGTCTAATAAGGTCTTTATCAAGTAAATCTTTACATTCTTGTTGAAATTCTTCAACATTTCTAATAGAATATGGAATTCTATTTGGAACATTTATCTCGTCATTAGGATTTTTTAACTTAATGACTATAAGTTCATGATTAGTGTTTTTAACACTGTCTAAAGGGTTATCTGAACAGACTTCATCTAACCTTTCTTCTATATTAATACGGAAACTTCTTTCTTCCCATATAGTTCTTAATTCCCTAAGGTTTCCCTTAATAAGGTTTAAGATTTCATTTCTAGTAACTATTTTGGTGGTTACTACTTTTCTATTTTTAGGATTTCCCAAGTCCTTCCAATGAAGTGATATAGTATCCTTTCTTTGAGTAAAGGGTTCATATAATTTTAAAAAGTTATTTCCTATGATTAGATTTAATCCTGAGTCATGGAGGTAGATTGTTGGAATAAAAAATTTATATCCTTCAATTTCTATAGATACATCTCTAAGGTTAAACCATATCTGATGTTTTGATTTGTCTGCAACTATTATTTCTTTTGGCTTAGTTAATCTTTCCCAATTTCTAGAGATAGATTTTTTCCCAAAACAAAGAGTTGCACCTGTGTCTATATAGGCTAAAAGGTTTCAATTTTTTAGCACTATTTTGATAAATGTAGCACTTGGATTTCCTTTACCAAGTATCTTCTTCGACATCTGAATCTGTCTCTGTGCAGTATTCATAAATGTCTTCATTGGATTCTATATCTGATTCTATAGGTTCATATCTCATTGCGTATATTGCATGTAGGACATTTTTCTTAGGATTTTCCTTTTTAGGACACTCATTTGCATAGTGACCTTCTTCATGACATAACCAACATGTACATGATTTTTTGCCTTGTGGGCATATTTTCTTTCTAGGGTAAGGTTGTTTTTTCCTAAAGAATTTTTTGTTTCCCTTTTTGAATTTTCTAAAAGGAACCTTCTTGAATTTCTTTTTCTTAACCTTGTTTTTCTGGGTTTCTTCCTAGAGTTGCAACCATAATTTCCTACTTTGTCTTGTAATTTATTACAACAAAGGGATACTTGAGCTTCTCTTTTGGCTATTTTTTGACTACACATTTCTTGGAGCCAAATTTTTAGGGTGGTTATTCTTCCTCCTAGAGTATCATCTACTTTTCCTTCTGCTAATGCTGAAGTAAAGAATGTTTTAACTTGAGCTGATACTCTTTCTGGTAACTTGTCATAGAATAGTTCTATCAAGTTTCTGGAAATTCTAGTACTATTATCTATGTTGTAATAATAGTTCTGAAATTCACAAATGAAATTATCTACATAGCACATATTGCAGATTTTTAGGTTAGTTATTTTCCAAAGATTCTGATCGGAAAATGCTATCTTAGATTGAATGGAGTCCTTCCATCCTTTAAATTCTGTTACGAGTAACATATGAATCCAGTCTACTACTAAAGCTCCTGTTAGGGGTATCGTTCCCATAACTTCTGGTGGTAAGGTTGAAATGTATTTGTAAGCATTTCCTCTAGTTTTATATTGTAGGAAATTGAAAATTTCAATTGGTCCTAAATTTTTAAGGTCTTCATTTAACTGGACTAATACACTATTTGTATTGTACCAATCTCTTAGATCCTTGGCTGTATCGAAACTACAGTCTATGTCTAAAATTCCTTGCCCTTGAAATGGGTTTTGTGTAGGTACATAATAATGGGGTACCTTTTGGAATTTTTGTTTGGTGAATTCTCTTTCGAATTCTGCAGTTCTTTTCGTACCAGATGTTTCTGCTGGTTCGAATTTTACGAAGTGAGGATTTTCATTTTCTTCCTCTACTTCTTCTTCAGAGCTAAAATCATAAATGATTTGGTTTTTCTCTTTTGGTTCGTCGTCAACTACTTGACTTTTTCCTGATATATCTAAAGAGACCATAAGTCTTTCCAAATTTTCTAATTGCCTATTAAGGGCTTCTTCTGTATCGTCCATTTAAAAGAATTTAGATGGTGGTTTAATTTTTAATTGTGTAGAAACAGAAGTTTCTTCGAGGTTTTCTAGAAGCCTAGGAATATTTTTTATTTCTAGTTCTTTTCCTTTCTCTTCCCCCGCTTGAGAAAATTGAAGGTTTTTGTCTTCTAAGAGTTTTATCATGTATGCTATCATACAAGATATATTATTTAGCTGTGGATTTGTTGTATGAAAGAGGTGAGGAAACTTATGAGTTTCATCTTTTTCATAACAATCAAAGTTTATTCCATTATGAAATTTCCATGTTTCATATGGTTTATATCTTTCTTCTTCAGACTGTAAGGTTTCTAAATAGGATGTTTGTTTTTCTATCCTATCTTGTAAATCAGAGAAGTTATCTAAAACTTTCTGTAATTTACTTGTTAGACTTTCTTCAGTCATCTTGCAATATTCTGAAGTCTTTTTTGAAGAATTTCAGCTAGTTTCTTATATTTTTCAGCTAAATAGAGGTTTCCTGAGTTTCTAAACCAATAGTGTAGTCTCTTAAACCATCTAATTTGGATTTTGTATAGAGCAAGATCAGCTATGTTAGGTTTAAAGCTGATTATTGGATAAATTAATCTTCCACATGGACTTCTTAGGAATTCATTCCCGTGTCGTTTTACTAACATATTATTCATTGGACTAATCTTAATTGCTACGGATTAGCTACCAAATTTTTTCTACTAATTTTGTGCTAATGGACTACTTGGTTTCTAGCCATTAGATTTAAGATTTGCACATAGAAATTTTTGTGCATTTGCCACATTAGATCATAACTTTTTTGAAACATTCATTTTGGTGAATGTACCATAGAATTTGCCATATCCTTAATTAGGTGATCACCATTTCAAATGTTTGAAAATATGCATAGAAAGATTTAGTTTCCTAATAAGGAGAATTGTGTTAAATGTTTTGTTTCACCTCAGTTGTTTATTTTCACAATTAAATAACCGTGCATAATCAAATCTTAGTGGAAACATGAGATGATGTTTTCTTTTTTATTTAAACTAGACTTCGACCCGTGCGTTGCACGGATTTTATTGAGTGATAGATATACAATTTAAATTTTTATATCTATAATAAAAATTGCAAATAAAAAAAACAAAATGATATCTAAATATAAAAATATTGAAACATAAAATAGGCAATACAAACGAAACTAAACGATATTAATATAATGACATAATAACCATTAAAATTACATAGAAATCACATAAATAGGATAACAAATTATTAAACATTATGAAAAATTTATTTGTAAACTACATTTGCAATTGTATTTGAATTTTCACTTTCATCTGATTACTACTTTTCTTGGATAATTTACCAAAAGGACAACAATTTCCAGTTAATTCGACAAAGTCAAGGTACAAAAAAGTCATTGATTCGTTTTGCAAAAAAAAAAACACCGAAACAAAAAGCAAAAACTCGAAAAATAGAAAGAATCAAAAGAAAGAACCAAAAAAACTTGCCTCAAGCTACAAAAAAGGCATAGATTCGTTTTGCAAAAAAAAAAAAAAAAACCCGAAACAAAAAGCAAAAACTCGAAAAATAAAAAGAATAAAAAAACATAAAAAAAAAAATTTTGCCTCATAAAATCAAAGCAAAGTTGTAATCTTTCTCTCTCGTAGAGTAGAAGAGGAGAACTCCGATTCGACGTAGACAATTTTCAACGTGGTGGTGACTGGAGAAGCTGCTCTGAGCTCGGAATGAAGAGGTTGATCGGTTTGTTTATCAAGAGGCGGCCAACACTGCCGAAAAATGGGAGAGAATGAGGTGGTACGCGGAAAAAGGGTTGGCTAGCGTGGGATTCTTTTAAAGAAGTGAAAGAAGCGTATATATGAGAAAAGAGATAGCGTACAGTAAGAAGAAAAAAAAGCGAGAGAGAAAAATAATGAAATACAATACAAATATTGCATTAAAGTTTTATGTTGCTCTATACAAAGAAACAAAAACAAAACAAAAAAAAACAATATATAAAAACGTGTGCATAGTGTTTGCAAATTTAGTAAGAGAAATAAGGAGGTCATAAATATAAGGAAACAAAAAAAAATAACATATAAAAATGTGTGCATAATGTTTGCAAATTTGGTGAGAGAAATAAGAAGGTCATAAATAAGTTGTTGGGGTGTTCATTAAGAAAGGGATTAGGAGGGAAAAAAATTAGGGCTAAATGGTTGTTAAACCTTACTTTTATTAAGATTAAAATTAATATTAAGATTAAGATAAGATAAGATTAAGATTAAGATAAGATAAGATAAGATTAAGATTAAGATTAAGATTAAGATAAGATTAAGATTAAGATTAAGACTAGTAGGACTAGGAATATACCCGTGCGTTGGAACGGGTCACACGTTCCGCGTGTTGCGTGTGAGAAAGAAATCTTTATTAATCCGTGGTAGTTAAATAATTTTGAAAAATATATTAAATACAAAAAACTAGTTTTAAAAGAGGTTCTTCTGAAATTGAATTTATATAATGAATTTATTTTGATCAAAATTTATGTCATTGCTGTAAAAGTTATGCTTTTATTTAAAAAATGTAATAAAACTACATCAAACATTAACTGTATATGTCATTCAATCGACATTCATTACAAGACAATAGAAAAGAAAAATTACATATTACACATTACAAAGAGAAGACATAAGATGGGGGTAAGAAATGATAAAATTCACGAGGAAGGAAATTGCATATGATTGACAATAATAATATTGTTTTCCATAATTTAAGTTTCAAGATATTTCCTCCTTCGATGTGATTTAGTCGACAAAATATTGTTACACTTATTAAGAAGGAAGGAAATATTTTGTCGACGCTAATTAACACTATTTTTTTGTCCAGTATAAGTCACATAAAATGATTTACATGTGACAAATGTTTGGTTTCGCTTCAAATGTGATAAGATTGGACCTGCTGGTGATAATCAAGGAACAAACATGCAAGATTTCGAAAGAGAAAGAAAAGTTTTTATGTTGCAATGCAACATACTAGTGAGAAAGAGGAAATTATAATCTTTCATCATATAATTGTTGAATGTGATTCTCTTACTGTTATTTATCTTATCAGTTAGAGTTGTTCAGCGAACGTCATCCTTATTATCTCATAGTTTCTCATACTTCATCGCTATCTTAGATGAATGGTTGGATTAATTGGCGTCATATATTCAAATAAGCAAATCAAGTAGCAGTCAAGCATTTTTTTTAATGGCAATATATATATATATATATATATATATATATATAATAAGAATTAAGATACACAAACTCATAAGTAGGTGCACAAGAGTAGGGAGTATCAGAAGTACTGAGCTCCCAAAATTGAAAAAGAAAAAGGAGAAAAATAAATAACTCCCAAAGAGAAAACGTCTCTACAATGGCCCAAGTGAATCATGCACCATCAAGTAGGAGAAAAGGGAAGACCCACAAAGAAAAGGGGCATAGACTAGGCCCACACTGCACCCTGACCACCAAAACTAAGGTTCAACACCAAAACTCACAATACTACTATCGATTCCAGCACAAAAGAGGTTGCACCTCCCACTCATATAAGTAGCAGTCAAGCATGTATTTTGTTTTTCCTTACATTTTCATTATTTTGATGTAATTCCTTTTTGTTTCTTCTTTTAATTGTTTCTAGGACTTTAATGCCTCTTTTGTTCATAAAAGAAAATATTCTTTATTTTTTAATTGTATCATCTAATTAATATTTTGTACTACATTACTCCTAAAATATTACTTTTACTTGATGTTTATGATA
This sequence comes from Trifolium fragiferum, assembly GCA_954870985.1. Lineage (NCBI taxonomy): Eukaryota > Viridiplantae > Streptophyta > Magnoliopsida > Fabales > Fabaceae > Trifolium > Trifolium fragiferum. Next base: position 21,161,213 of record OX940794.1, read on the forward strand.
GTGAAAAACACATCAAGACTTTTACTAGAATCATATGCATGATAACTTGTTGAATAGGCAAACATGATAAAAAAAAAGTACTCAAATCAAATCTCCAAAAAGAAAAATTATATTTAAGTCAAACTATGTGGTAGTCTATCATTTTCAATATAGCTATTGTTAGCACGAGATGATGTGAAATGGTTCCTCTAATGACTAATAGTTAGTTATTTCAGGTCTTGTTTTACACCAATAAAGTGTGGCATGACAAGTATCCAAAGCCACTAGATTTTACATATTTTTTGGTTACCAGAAAACCGTTAGGACTGTGAAAGTGAAAGAATGTCAAACAAGGATGAGCGTGACAGTATATATTTTAATAATGGAATGGAACCAAATTAAAATTTGATAGGTGAGCAAGAAACCAATATAGTCATATAGTGCATTGGATAAAGTTGGTAGAGTTTGTTACTGACTTTCTCACATTTGTAACAAGGTTTGAAACTACATGTGCTGTTAGAAATATTGGAAAAATTATTTAAAAACTGATCTAGCAAAAATAAAAATATTTCTCACAGAAAAAATTAAAAAGAAAATCATTTTTAACATTTTTTCTCTTATTTTTTATTGTATTTCTAGAAAACTTATTATTAATATTATTTTATTTTATTTTGAAAATGTTATTATTATAATTATTTTATTTTAAACCGCATATGGTATAAACAATTGTATAGATCGACGGTAAATCTTAGACATAGTTTTTTTCAGCGTTGAAATGGTGTCTCAACGTCGGAGAAAAGTCAAATAATTTTATAGTAATTAAAAAGAAGAATAAACCAAAATAAAAAGGTGTCATTTACACAAAATTTTTTCTATAAAAATAATTAGTAAGTAAATGTCTAAAAGATTAATACTCTGATAGGTCCTTTGGTTCCATTTTCATGGTTGGTTAAAAATGGGTCCGTGGGCCTATGGACCTCTTTATTTAACAAACAAAAGTGGGAAAATTGCTCTTAAGGCCCTTCATATGGCTCACAGCCTTCATATGGCTCACAGCCTCCCTAAAATTCCAAAAACATCCCCGTTTTGAGTCTAGTATGGATGGGATTGTACAATCCGAAATGGGTATAAATTTTGAAAGATAAGTTTCCATTGAGTGGTAATGCAAAACTCTCCAAGGAAAGGAAAGAAAAGGAAAGAAAGGTTTCATGCAAGAAGAAGATGAGATTATAACTTCCGAAATCTCGTGACATATGACAATGTAGGTTCTGAATATTCAGTTGCAATCGAAACTTATCTTCCCATTAAGGTTTGGAAGATATCTTTTCATCACATTTCGAAAGATATCTTCCAATATGTAGGTATACAGACATTCTTTAAAAATTCAAAAAATTAACGGTTTAAAACTATCATTACCTATTATTTGATGATAAGCGAGTGTAAAAACTCTCTATGTGTGAATAAATGTTGTTTTCATACCTCCGAAATGTTTTTTGGTAGCATTCGGGTTGATTGTTGGAGACGATGTGAAATTATAGTTGCTACAATTGCTACTAAAAAAACTCGGTTCGAAAGATAACTTCCGAAATGTTACGCTTTCGGCTCGTATCTTTCGAAACACGTAATTTTTCCAAAAAAAAAAAAAAAAAAAAAAACCTAAGAAATTGACATATTTCGGATTGAAGGATCCCATACAGACTTTAATTTCAAATCCTAGAGCTTTCCATCGTACACAAAGAACATTTTCGTCAATTTGGAGGGCATGTAAGCAATTTAGGAGGCCTTAAGAGCAATTTTCCAAAACTGATGTACACTTTATGTGTCTTAAATTCCACCTTTTTTATAATAATAAACTTAAATTCCACCGTAAAATATTTAATTTCACCAAAAAAAACTATGAGACGAATTTGAAGGCAAATTAAAATTCCATTATCTTCATGTTCTTTTGTCTCTAAACTGGGGCCTTCTTTTAAAAAGCACTATGAACCCATAAAACCATGGTAGAGTAGATTGTAGGGAACTTTTCTATTTCAAATTCAAGAAAGGATGCGTTTAGCCTGGACAAAAAGATGAATTTGTCCTTTTTTTTTTTTGATATATCAATTTGTCCATGTTGAACCTATGGAAATGACCGGGAATAATAAATGGATCCGATCAAAAGATTCCCCTAGGCAACACACAACACAATGTAACACCTTATTTTCCCCATTTAATATTTTTTAAAAAATCAATATACAGCTGTATGCAATTATGTGGATTTTTTTGTTTCTTTTAGTTAAAAATACCGGTTAAAATAAAAAGATGTGTTTTTTCTATCTTTCTCAAAACACCACCACCAAACTCAGTTTGAAATCTCCTTGATCGAAGCCGCTAAAACTAAAAACGAATTGGTGTACTAAACAAAAAAAAACGGGGATAACGATTTGGGGAAAACGAATTGGTGTACTAAACAAACACAAAATCAAACAAGTATTTCTTTCTTGTCAGATAATAGAATATTGCAAATGAGTCTCAACCGCGCATGAAGCGTGGAAGATCAATTGGTTCAAAATATAAAAATCTTCAAACAAGAAGATGAGCTAAAAGGAAAGATAACTCAAATGATGATGTAGAAATTCTTAAAGAGTTGTCTAATATGATTGATTTTCAAGTTTCAGAAGAAATGATCAGGTGCCTAAAATTTATGAAAATAAAGAAATCTCGATAAGTTATGAATGAAATGAGATGGAACCAAAAATGAAAGTTAACGTTGACGATGTTTTTCTATAGCGATATATGTGATAAGTGAAAACGAGGATCATGAATGAAACGAGGATCATGAATGAAAGTGTATTAAAGATTATAGATAAAATATCTGCAGATGAAAATAGAAAAATTCTCGTGAAATCAAACTCTATTCATATAATTGAATTGTTTGGACTTGTAGTCCGTACACTTGAAAATATGAAGTTAATTAGATATATATGATTTTTTTACGCTAAAGAGAATTATATCGATATAATACATACTTATAGAGTTTGATATGTTCACCAAAAGTGGATGGTAAATGTCTACAATTTATTTTGATAAGACATATTCACCTGAGGTGAGTTCATGAAACATATGTTACGATACATTTGTATGATTCACTTGAATTGATGATTATATGAAACTCTCTGAAAGAGTTAATTTTTATAATTGCATCGAAGAAAAGATATCAAACATTTGAAAGTGAATTTATTATAATCGATTTTATGATGATATAAATATTATTAGGACTCCAGAAGAGATCCTAAAATATGTTGATTATAGAAAGATTTGAAATTGCATAATATACATGCGAAATGTTTGTTTGGATTTGCAAATTTATTATTTAAATTAGATTTTGTGCATCGAGAAACTTATATAGCAAATATATTAAAATAAATAGATTGAACAAATCTAATTGATTGTGTAGTAGAATGATTGTCATGTCACTTGATGTTAACATAGATCATGTCCTCAAGAAAATGATGAACAACTTGAATTGGTCCTGAAGTATCATATCTTAGTTCAAACGATGACATTTATTTTATTTTATTTTTTTTGTTAATTTATATGTATCGTAGTATTTTGTTTTTGTCAATATTTTTAAAATGCAAGCATCAGAAACAAAGTCAAGCATACGTTTTTAGATAAACAACGTAATCAAGGAAGCAGAGAATGCATTTTCATTGAGGATTATGAGTTTACACATACAATAAACTTATGGTTTTCTCATTCTATAAGAAGACTCTTTCAAGTTGAAAGTTTCAATGACTCAATATGAATATAATATCTCAAGCACAACTAATTTAAAGAAGAATAATTATACATGCATTGCTTAGTTGGAAAAGAGCTACATCAAATGAGATCGAACAAAACATATTTCTCTTAAATTCTTTTTCACATGTGATCTTCAGAAGAATGGTTATATAAGCATTCAACAAATTCGTCTGTGTGATAATCTAGAAGACATTTTCACAACGCCGCTCTCAAGTAGAACTTTTGAACAACTGATATAAAAGATTGGTCTTCGGCGTCCTAGAGATGATTGTATGGTTGAGGGGGAGAAACAAATATATTATGTAAAAGGATGATGTACTCTTTTTCCTTCATTAGAATTTTTTTTCCATTGGATTTTTTTCTAGTAAGGTTTTAACGAGGCACATCCTCGATGGACATTCAAGAGGAAGTGTTATGAATAATTAGTATAAGTCTTGATGGATGTTCATTCCCTTTCCTTTCCTATAACTTCCACTAGTCAGTGGATATTCATTACATTTGATCATTCACTTGCTTACTTGTATCCTATAAATATGAATTTTATTGTGTTGTAAAGATATACACAAATGAAGAGAATATATAATATAATTCTCTTATCTTCTCTATCTCTATTTTCTAGCATTTGTAGTTTATTTCTAACAATTGCAAATTCATATAATATTGTCACCAGGGAAGATTGAGGGAGGGGAAAAATGAGCAACTACAAGTTTTTCCTTCATCTTTTAAAGAAGTCTCGCCTAACATGAAGAGAGTTTTTTTTGTGGGTCCCCCACCCCTCTTTCCACATTTCTCTTCTCTTCCAAACTATAGAAATATCTTATTTCTCTTTCTTTCTTAATTATCTTTTTTGTAAATTTATCCAAACAAACACAGCGTACAAGTTGATAATTTCTCAATGCATCCTTTTGTATTGTTTTAAATCTATCAAAATACACTAAGAGAATCTTGCGATGATTCTTGTAATATGAAAGACTTGCATTGGAAAATTATCGATATTTCTCCTACTTATTAAGGGATGTTTGTTTCATGGTTCAAAATGTTATTTTTAGGAATGTTGAAATTATAAATATAGATTCCTACATTTGTTACATAGTTAAAAACTAACTCACATGAATAAAATATTTTTAGGAAAAAAAATAACTTGTACTTTCCCATAATTTTAATTTCACCAAGATAGAAATTAAATTGAAATAATGACCCACATTAGGCAGATTAGTCTTACAAATAACTTTTATGAACATCGATATTATTTATTAATCAAACATACATTTTTAAAAATATTTAAAAAATATTCATTATTATTTTGTAAGAAAATTAATTTTAACAGTAAAATTTTTAACCGTGAAACAAATGCCTCTAAAAGTTAATGGCCCACATGATGAATTTTATTGGTTTCCAACTGTCCAACTATAGATCATGCTTTTAGGCCAATTACCACTATACTTCGTATTGAGAGAATCTTCTCTCTGCACGAGAATCTCTCAATTTGTTTTTCTTAAATTTCTTCAATTGTTTCAATTCTTATCTTTTAATTTATTTATTTTTTTCTCTCTCCTCTCAAATCAATGGTTCAAAAAAAAAATTTACTCTCAAGTCACTTGAGAGAATCATCTCTCTGCATCGTATATATACCTTTGTAATTCTTTCATTTTAGTAAACAATCATCATTCCTTTACATTTCCATATCAATCACCTTATTGCTTTATAGTGTGCATACATTTTTTTTCACCATCAGTTTAATTTGTTTCGAGGGTCAGTTATGACATCATGTGGTTCCAGCCTCATCGCGATTACAATTGCGAGGGATCGAACCGTAATACTCTCTACCAAGTTCAGTGTCAATCAACACTAAACCAACTAGCGATTGATAGTGTGTATACATATTCAAAATAAGAGACATTTTCACATTTGTGGATTATTAGGAAAACAAGATCCCAACATCATTATAATACATTAGGTTGCTTACTAAATTTAAGGTGAAACTAATAATCCCCAAAAAGAAATTGTTAGGTGAAAAAGAGAAATGTTATTTTGACACTAAATTAATTGTTCAATAACTATATTTACATTATTCAACTATAATATATTATTTTATTGATTTAACTTTTATGTTAAATGGTTGTCAGCTAATTGACAACGATTTTAAATTATACAAATAACACAAGGTGAAAAATGGGCTTATATTAATCAAAGTTAGAGTTGTTAAAATACACATCAATCAATATTGGTTCTTTCTTCAAAATAGCTTCTTTTTTTTTTAATGGCATTTCTTCAAAATAGCTATGCATACATATATATCATCATAAGATTACCAAAAATAACTAGTACGTTTAACCCGTGCAATGCACGGGCAATATATCGATTTTAAATCATTTTTATTTATTTTAGCATGCAAAGAGGAATTGTAGGATAGAAAAATTGTTATGCTGACAATTTAGAACGTATAATTATAAATAAAGTTAAATTGAACATTTGACATTTTGACCGCCTAAAAAATGAGAAATTGTTCAATGTCCGGTTTTAAATTAGGTAGGTGTGGGAACATGAAGAAAAACGTTTGAGTTTTCTTTTTTCTTTTCCCAAAAGGGTGACAATTAATTGTATTGAAATTGGAAATATTATATCCATTTCAAAATGTAAATCACTTTGGTAATAAAATTTGTATCAAAATGTAAATTGTTTTACGATATCAATGTATAACTATTTTTGATCTTCCTAAATTACTTTTCCTATTTTTTTTTTTTCCAAAGAGAAGTTATTAAGTCTTTTTTTTCTTTTACAAAGCTTTAAATGTTGTATGTGTAGAGTAAAAGAGGGAAAACATTATAATTTTTTACAACATCCACAAAAGTTAGTAATTTTTTAAAATACGTAAAAATACCAAAATGACTTACATTTTGATTGGAGGGAGTATACAATAAGAGAATGAATCTGTATGAAGAATTGGAAATTTATGTTGTAACAAAAAAAAATTGGAAATTTATATGGAGAAAGAAAAGACCACATAGTAAATTTGTTTTTACTTATCGAGGCCTAACTAATGACATTAGGAATTTGGAAAGACGAAAAAAAAATTGACAGTTTTTTAACCAATTAGTAAATGGCAAGAGTTTAGGCGGGTTAATGGAAGCTTAGGAGGGAAAGTTAGTATCCTGTCTTAATATATAAAGGATACATGCGCGTCTAATTGATAAGATTGCAAGTTAATTATTAATTTACGACAAAAAACATTATATATCTTAAGATCCTCTTACAAACTAAAATTTGAAAACTGATTAATATTCACAAAATTTTCTTTCGAAAGAGATTAAAGTACGCTGTAAACTTATAAATTGTGCTGGCGTAAACATTTGTTTATACAGCTAGTTTTGAAGATTAATGTCTAGCTAGCTAGCATCCCTATTATAGCATAAATTGATGGTTAGTTTGGAACGTACGATAGATACGATAAAGTATTGGGTTAAATATGTTTTTAGTCTCTATTTTTATGTCAGTTTTGACTTTTAATTCTTACATTTTTTTTATTATATTTTTAATCTCTACATTTTTTTATTATATTTTTATTCAATTTTTTATGACTAGGATAACCGAATTGGCCATATAGGATAACTTAAATTGACTAGGATAACATTCGCATCGAATGACTTAACATCTATGTGTCATCCTATGTGGCTGATTTCGTTATCCAAGTCAAAAAAAATTGACGGTAGGGACTAAAAATGCAAATGGCAAAAATATGGAACTAAAAATATAATAAAAAAATATAAAGACTAAAAATCAAAACTCACATAAAAATAGGAACTAAAAATATATTTAACGCTAAAGTATTTTATCTCCTATTCAGCTTTCTATTTTTGATATAGAGGTTTATGGTATATTGGAACATTAACTAGTATTTGACGGATTAACAAAAACTGCAATTTTCTCTAGCGAAATTACTTTTTTGAGATCTCTTAACTAATTCATTTTATTTTTTCTTATAAACTAGGAAGGCTTTAATAGATCTTTTGATCCCTGTATGTTTGCGTTTTTTTTGTTTTAGTCCCTGTATTTTATTTTGTTGCAAATAAGTTCTTGGATGTACAAAATTTTTTGGTTTTAGTCCCTAAAGTCAAAATCCGCAGGAAAATTCGAAGGAAAATATCCACGAAAACTGCAGATTTTCCTGCGGATTTTGACTTTAGGGACTAAAATAAAAAAAAATTATACATTCAGGAACTTATTTGCAACAAAACAAGATACAAGGACTAAAACCAAAAATTCGCGAACATACAGGGACCTAAAGATCTATTAAGCCAACTAGGAAAATGTTAAATAGTGTATCCGGACACTAGTTAAGAATATTAATATAGAAATTTTGTCTTGGAATGTGTGTAGTCAATGCCTCAAAAGTGTAAAAAAATGTTTTATTACCATTCATTTTTTCTTTTATTTCCTTTTTTAGCATGCTTAACAAATGTCCCGGGGACACTGTTTAGTATGACCCTATAACTAATTATTGTTAGTTTATGTTCTTTAATTATATTTTCGTTAGTTAGTTTGGTCTCTTTCGTTAAACTTTAACATGAAAGGTGTAACGCCCCAAACTGCTTTTAGGATAACCGACTGACCCTACAAACCAACACACGAGTCTTTTCAGCGAGCTTTGTCGTCACTTGTACGCTTTTCGGAAAACTTCCTAGAAGGTCACTCATCCAAAGACTACTCCAAGTCAAGCACGCTTAACTGTGGAGTTCTTATTGAATGAGCTACCGAAAATAAGATGCATCTTGTTGGTATAGGTAGTACCCATCAATCTTTATAAGTCTTCCTTCAACCATGCAGTCTCAAACCTGCACAGCCTCAGGATCCCTCTCATTCCGATGTGAATTCGATTTATGCCTAGAAGCTGCCAGGAGCCGCACATTGTCATGCCTTGTGCACCGGCGACCACTCCCTGCCCTCGTCAACCTCGGGTATTACATGTCCACCAGCTTCCGCTTGGTTCGTCCCCGAACCACATCGTACTGGGAGAGTTCTGCCCTGATACCATTTGTAACGCCCCAAACTGCTTTTAGGATGACCGATTGACCCTACAAACCAACACGAGTCTTTTTAGCGAACTTTGTCCTCACTTGCACGTTTTTCGAAAAACTTTCTAGAAGGTCACCCATCCAAAGACTACTTCAAGTCAAGCATGCTTAACTTTGAAGTTCTTATGGAATAAGCTACCGAAAAGATGATGCATCTTGTTGGTATAGGTAGTACCCATCAATCCTTATAAGCATTCCTTCAACCATGCAGTTTCAAACCTGCACAGCCTCAGGATCCCTCTCATTCCGATGTGAATTCGGTTTTTGCCTAAAAGCTACCAGGAGCCGCACATTGTCATGCCTCGTGCATCGGTGACCACTCTCCGCCCTCGTCAGCCTCACGTATTACAAAATGTCTAAAGTGGACCAACATTATATATAGGTGATTTATTGTAGACCTCATTAATTTCTTTTAATTATAACCATTTATTTTTTGTTAAAAAGAAAATCATTAAATTAAATCGCGCTGATTTATTGTATCTAATAGTGGACTAGCACCTAATTTTATTTTACTTCCATGTCTTCTGTCATCCGCTTCATCTTCATTATTATCTTCATGAACTTCTTCAAACCAACCCGTATCTTCAAACAAATACATTGAAAAAACACATCAACTCAAAAAATTCAAGCTTAAATATCATTTCAATCTCTGTGTGTTTACGATTTTTTGATTTTAGTCCATGTATCTTTTTTTGTTGCAAACAAGTCCCTGTATGTTCGCAAATTTTTGGTTTTAGTCCTTAAAGTCAAAATCCGCACGAAAATCTGCAATTTTCGTGCAGATTTTCCTGCGGATTTTGACTTTAGGGACTAAAACCAAAAATCCGCGTACATATAGGGACTTATTTGCAAGAAAAAAATAGACAGAGACTAAAACAAAAAATTCGCGAACATACAAAGATCAAAAGATCTTTTAAGCCAAAAATTTAAAAAAAAAAAAAAAAAACCATAAACCTCTTTTGTTTTGCAACTTGTTCCTCAGTGTCACGCTGCTCATCAAATTTAACTTGTGAAGATTGAGAGTGTGTTTAGATAGAGGAATATTTTTAGGTGAAATAATATTTTGAAGAAATTCAAATTCTTTTGCTTAATTCTCTTTGTTAGGATAATTAATTTGAAATTTTTGCAAAATGTTTAAGAAGTATTTTGTGCAAGTTAAATTTAAAGAATTTCAAGTGACACCAAAAAGATAGAAATTTGAAATTTCTTCCTTCCATATGTTTCAAAAATTTTAAATTGACCCAATCATATTTTTTAAAATCATAAATTGAACCCTAATTTTTTCAAGAATTGCTAATTGGTCCTAATAGTAAACTCACCAACAAAAAATTGACCCATATAGTTATTTTTTAAATCAAAATATGCTGTGTAAACAAGCTTCCTTATCTACCTTTCTCATATCGATGTTAAGCTCGTTACTCTCCAAATACCAACAAACATGCCAAAAAATGGTAAAATTATAACTTAGTAGGAAACTTACCAATTAGCTCTAAATCTCTAATTATAACAAACGATTCATCACACACGAAATCACCAAGCTTCATGTGTAACATACTATTTGTGAAGCACTACTTTTACTATTGGGCAATTCACAAATAATTAATCATGCTTATTACTAGATCTTGAAAATAAGAGTTCAATATTCCAAATCTTGACCACTTATTCCAACTCGATCTTACTTACTAGATTTATTTTTAAGCTTGAATTAAATCCAATTTAACATTTCTAAGATACTATAGTAGTTTTTTTTTCCTAGTAGTTCTTCCACATGAGATTTCTTATTAATGTCGACACAAAATGTAGATATCTCTTCCGATTAAAATATACTTTTTTTTATACACAATACTACTATCTACATTTCAAATATTTGGTCATTTTAGAGTTTTGCGCATAAATTAATAAATAATGAATATTGATATGTCTTTCAACCCTTGCTTATTACGAAAGAGAGATTTTCATTTAATGAATGTTTTAATTTTTATAAAGGTATAAAAAGTAAAACATCATTATCTATTTTTGATTTTTTAAAAGAAGCAAAATTTAAGACATAAATAAAAAGTTAAAAGGACCAAAGATTAATGACAGAGGAAGTACCTCGTTTTAATTCCACATTTTTGTAAAAGGAAATGTTGGTATTTTTTTTTTGTTTTAACCATTTGATTCTTAGAGAAGGATATCTTAATAATTTTAAGTTTGATTAAGAGTAAATAACGTCTGGTCAATATTTATTCTACACTCTAAATTTAAATTCGAATTTTCGATCACGTTTCGTCGTTAACGGAAGCTTATTAATATTAACCACGTGAATTTAATTTTAAAAAAGTTTGTATTTGTTAAATACATATATATCTAGTCAATAATAGTATTTAAATTTTGTCAAAAAGTATCTAAAGAGTAAAGAACATTATTAACATTAGAGGAATTTCTTCTTTTTTTGACCAAACATTAGAGGAATTTCTTAAACTCCTATATTGATGATAAATATATAAGCTTTGTATGCTGATACACACACTTTCGTACAAACTTCATTTACCTTTTTCCAAATTAGTAAACTACAATAATAGTGGAGAAAGATTCTTAATAACATATACATAGTTAATGGGGGAATATTGCATCATGCATGAACATTTTGCATGTGATCATCTACTAGCTACCTAGTAGTTATTTTCTTGTCCAATTCAACCATCTAGCTTGCTTCTTTAGGTTTCTAGTAGCATTAGCATCCTAATCATTTTATCAAAACAAATATATCATACTAATCCTATAAATATAAATTTTCATATTCATATTAATCATATGTGAATCCTAACCAAGTGGACCTATATAAAGAGGTTAAACTTAGTTGAATTAATTGAAATAATTTCTTCCAAATGGCTTTCAATTTTCCTGATGTATTTTGTTGGATACAAAATCTTCCACAAATCTCAAAATGGGAAACAAATTCCATCTCCTTAAACATATGTTCTTCAACAACATCTCAACCAATTCTCAATCTTACCATATCCAAAATTCACCAATCCTCAAAACTAAATTTTTTAATTGTTGCTGACTTCAATAGTATTCCAATTCATCTTTGGAATTCAAAACCATTTAAGCCAAACACAAAAACCAACAATTTATTAGACAAAGAAACAATTTCAAATCTCTTTGTTAATTTCATTCAAGACATTCTTCATTATGGTTCAAACAAAAGCAGCCCTTTTATAAGATTTCCAAAACTTGATTCTGTTCCAAATCTACCAAACATTTTCAACCTCACTTTTTTCACTCTTTTATTCCTTGTTTGCATATATGAAGAACCTAAGAATCTTCGTGATGCATTTATTGGTATTTTAAAAGACCATTTAACAAGTTATGAATCAACACAAGCTTCAAATTTGCTTATGAAACTTTTAGGTTCTAATTTGCAAGAACAATGGATGCGATCCGTGAACCTTGGAATTACTAATTGGGTTGGTGAATATGAAGAAAAACATCAAAACATGTTTAGAACACCTTGTTCTTTGTTTTCTTTTGCTTTTTCAACATTTGGGTTGTGGAAAGTGCAACTTTATTGTCCTGCTATTTGCATGGATGTTGAGAAATCAGACAATCATCCACCAGAGAGACTTCAATTCTCTCTTAAGTATCATCAAGTTGAAAGTGTTCTTCAATTCAATTATAAAGTTGATGTCAAAGAGGAGTGGGTTGAAATCATGGTTAACATTGATAACATAAGGTATGTCATCACAAATATTATGTCTGCCTTTCGGAAATAGATTAGGTGTAGTCGACTTTTTTGTGCAGTCGTATTATAGTTGTCCGATCACGATCGGATGGTTTAAACAAATGCAATTGACAAATACAGTTTTAAAGTATGACCGTCCGATCTTGATCGATCCGCACAAAAAAGTCGACTATATGGAATCTGAGTCCCTGTATTTTTATAAACACCTTAATTTGCGGCTTATAACATACTAGTAAGTAGTGTTTATCATGAAGCGTTTTTTTGTACGCTATTTCTATAAGAATTGGATTTAGTACTGTAACTGTGTTGACGCAGTTATAGTTCTCAATTGTTCTTTGTTAATCAACGGTCGAGATTATTTAGATGTATTAAATTGATGTGTTATTTAAACCGTCTGATCTCAAATCAACAGCTAAAATTAGAAACAGCGTCAAATTACGTGCATAATGACAGCAGCAGATCTACACCCATTTCCATAATGTAAGATAAAATAAATTATTTTTGTATAACCTATAATTTATTTTTTTTTATAAACTCTCCAAGTTAATGAAAATAACCTAAAACAACTTATGAGTATACATGTCATAAGTTATTTTAAGTTTTCACAAACAATCTTATAAGTGTATGTGTCTATAGATAAGTTTGAATAAATAACTCTAAATAGACTTATATTTATAAGCACAACAAATTAAATTTATAAAACCAATTAACTAATCTCATTTTTTAAGTGTCCTGCATATATCATGCGATATTCATACCAATTGAAATAAATTCACGGAAACCAACTATATCTCATGTTTTAATAAATATAATCAGAAAATTTATCAATTAGCCATGCATTATGAGAACCATGCATTTTTATTTATTTTTAGGTACCCAACTTCCATTGTTGAGTACCAATATCTTATAAGTAAAATTCATTTAAAATCTAAAATTTGACGTGACATTAAATTTTACCTTGAGGTATAGAAGTACCCAACTAAACTTCTGAGTACCGGAGTTTTCACCTTATTTTTAAAGAAAATGCTAAACAGTACACTCGGTGCACTAGTTAAACATATTAATATAGAAATATTTTCTCGAAACTTGTACATTTAATGTAAAAAGTTATCTTTTTAGCATTAACTTTATATTTTTATTTCATTTTTAAGTATGTTTAACTAGTGCACCGGGTGCACTGTTTAGCATGACCCTATTTTTAAATTCTAAAATTTGATTCATCGTGGATATATATAGGTGTGATGTTACAAAATTGGTGAATGATTCACTTGTGAGGGAAAGAGGAGCAGGTGCAGCTGAAAAACATTTTCCATCAAGAATATCATTACAACTTACACCAACTCTTCAAAACCAAGTAGTGAGTCTATCCGTAGGAAAATCCACAGAAAATCCAAAAAAAGAAATTGGCAAAGACAAAGGTATAGAAGCATCAATTGAGCTACCAAATCCCTTAGGACTTAAAGTTTCAGCTGGAGAATCATCAACCGTGAGTTTAAAGCCATGGAAATTTGAACAATCAGTTTATGGCTATAGTGCAAATTTAAATTGGTTTCTACATGATAGTATGGATGGTAAAGAAGTGTTTTCATCAAAGCCATCAAAATTTGCATTGATTAATCCAAAATCATGGTTTAAAAATCGTTACTCTAGTGCTTATAGACCTTTTACTAGACAAGGTGGTGTTATTTTTGCTGGTGATGAATATGGTGAAAGTGTTTTGTGGAAAGTTGATAAAAGTGCTATTGGGAAAACAATGGAATGGGAAATAAGAGGTTGGATATGGTTAACTTATTGGCCTAATAAAAGAGTAACGTTGTATAATGAAACTAGGAGGTTGGAGTTTCGTGAAATTGTCAATCTTGATGTTGCTTAATTAACCATAATTAGCTTAGGTGTGATGGGTGATCTATTTGTTATTTAAAATAAAAACACCTATATAGTTTTTTTGATGCAAAAGAAAAACTATATACATTGACCAAAATAAAATAAAATATATACGATTCATCATCACTTGTGTACATGATGATAGAAATGAAGCTATTGTGTGTTTTAATAAATGATGATATTCAAATCAAAAAATAAATGATGATATTTTGCGGTCATATGATGGAAGAAAGAGTATTATGATTATTGTTTGTACTTTATTTTATCATAACAATCAATTAATAATAGTTAAATAGTGTTTACTTAGTGTAATCTTAGTGAATTTATTTAAGTTGTAAATTTATTTTTTACAACTACAACTTTTTGTAATGTGAAGATTCTTTATTTTAGTCATTTAGAGTAATTTTAGTGGTGGGTTTTTCATCCAGTCCGCCAGCTTGGAGTCCTTTATTTTTTCATGTTTACCGTTGAAGCATTGTAATTTGGTACAACCGCAACTACATATGGAATAGCAATTTCTTTCGCGGCAACTTTGTTGACGCGGTTTTTAAGAAAAGCTACTCTTTTTACTCATATATTTTCCATATAATTTATCTTTTAGTATATATTTAATTGATATGAAATTAAATGCAAATAAAATATTAATTTATGAGGTAAAGTTGTTGGACTCAATGCAAATTTTTTAAAGTTGCATGAATGAAGTAAAAAATAAGTTAGTTGTTTCAAGATGACGTGACTTTAATGAGACCTTCAAAATACTTTTATATTGATTGCACCATTGAGGATGCTCTTAATAAACATGTTGGGTTATGACCGGATAAAATTCATGGTGTGACATACCTAGATGGCTTTTATTTCATTTATTTATGATTAATTTATTTGTTTTCCACCGGGCAATATCTTTTATAGATGATTTAAATAAAAAAAACATGTAATTTAACAAATTAAAAATATCCAAAAACAAAGGGATTAAATGTGATTTGGTTCATTCATTCATCATCTTCCTTCCTTCTCTTCCTTCATCTTCAATTTGTTTCTTCATCTTTTAGCCCCTTGTTCTCTGTTCGCATTCTTGTCAATTTAAATTCAAAGTAATTGTAATCATGTTGCACTCACAATTAGAGTTGTTCGTCTTTTTTGTTGTCTTCTTTCTTAGTCTTGTCATCAAAAATTGCTTTCAACAATCATAGGTCATTTTTCTCAGTATCGTTGGCTATGGAGGTGAAAGGATTCAAGTCAAAAATAGCTACATTAGGGTTTCTTTCTTTTTCTTAAATCTTTTCTTTTATTCTTAAATCCCTTGGGTTGGATGAATTTGAAATTGAATTTCTGGACTTTGATTCTTAAGGGTGCATTTGTTTTAGCTTTTTAAAAATGATTTTTTATAGTGCAATCATTTACTAAATCCCTTTTGTGATGAAGGGAATCTGAAAATTAGCCACAGTTCCACCATGGCTATACATGATTTGAGTCGTAACAAAAGAGAAAAGAGATTGGGTTGTCCAAAATCAATGGAGCTAATTGTGAACCCATATCTATTCAAACTCAATCATCTTCTTCTTCATATATCAAACCAACAACAAACCTCAATTTTTTTCAGCTCATCCTCGTTAATCATCTTCAATCTCACCCCATCCTAGAAACCCTCGACCTTTCTTCTTCTCATCATCGTCACTCACTCACTCTCACTCCATCCAGAAACCCTTCTCACCATCGTCATTCACTCTTCCATCACCACTCAATCAACAACATTTTTTAATTATATAAGATTGAGTGAAACATCTAATTCGAAAATTATGTTGTTGTTTTGATTTTGATTTGTGGTAGGATCCAAAATTAGTCTGAATTTTTTATTTTACTTTTTAGATTAACATACAATAGCAGGTGTCATCCTAATATGTGCAAGGTCAATCCATTTAAATCAATTATAAAAAATATTTTCCCAGAGAAGCTATTCAAAATAATATCTCATCATTTAAATCGTTTTATGGTTTTTTAATGTTATTTTTCGAAAATATAATAAACAAATGAAGACTTTTAAAAGTGATTATTTTATCAAAAGAATTTTTTTTCAAAAAATGAAAAAAAGGTAACAAAGGTGTTCTAGACTATTCCATTGTCCAATCCGCTTCATCTTAAGGTTTAGAAGCTTGTTATCTGAGGCTCCCCTTTGTGACCAAAATTCCCTTAATAAGGCATTTCGTATCCTATAAAACGAAAGTAAGAGCATTCGTTTTGTAGAAAACGAAATTATCCAAAAACCTTGCAGGCCAGCCATGCCAAGCGCCTCTACAGAAGAATCTAGCGTACATATTCGTGTCTCGTAGTCACCAAAATCATGATTTCCTTTTGTGCGAAACGAACACCTTGCATTCACCAGCTACGAAAAGAACGTAAACTATATAGTTGACAGAACAACTAGCTTCCTTTCGTCTTTTTTTCATTCTCTTTCACAACAACAACTGCAACAACTAATAGCAGCAACAACAATCAGTTGCAGCAGGCTGGAACAACAACGATCAATCGCGGATGAGTTTCAAGAAGTAAGTATGGCGACCTTTGACTGCACCTGTGGCTAATAAAAACTTTGGCCACGTAGCAGACCTTTGACCTAGACACCTTCAGTTTTACTGAAAGCTCACAACTTCATTTTCTTTATCTGCTTCATATTTTTTATAGTAATGTTAGTTAGTTTACTTTTTGTCATTGCGTGTGTAATTGACCGTATAGTCCTTCATCGATTAATCATGGCGCACCCACCAGTGTGCTTATTCACCATGGTTGGGTGCGATATGTTAATCGATGGGGGACTTTTGGTGTCATAATTATTGGGTTGTTTGATCGTGATTTTGAAACTGGTAGAATGAGGAGGAAGAAGATGGGTTTCCTTATTCACAGATGTAGGGATGGCAAATCAACCCAAACCCGTGGGGCCCACCCGCACCCGCACCCAAGTCAACGGGCGAAACCCGAGTTGACTGGGTTTGGGTTTGGGTTCGGGTGGCACCCGAAACTTCGGGTGCGGGTGTGGGATCACTCAAACCCACACCCGAAACCCATACACCCGCCCGTTTATATAGTCAATTACATAATTGCCCTTAATTATATATATGATTGAAAAATTAGGATTAGGGTTACAGACTCACTCACTCACTCTTGGCTGCGCTTTCACTTTCACTTCCCTCACTCATCTCTCATTCCGTTCGGTCGCTCCCTTCCCTCACTTATCTCCGGCCGGCAGCCACCACCATCGGCCACTCCTATCATTCTCGTTCTTGCACGCTCACTCATGTCAATCTCAGGTTCACTTTATTTGTTTATGTTTCTAAATATGACAAGTTTGTATGTTTTCTTGAATTCTTTCTAAGTATGACAGAAATTAAATCTCAGTTTAATTGGTTTGAATCTTAGTTTATGCATGTTTAATTGAATCTCAGTTTGTTTTTTCTAAATATGAAAGTTTGTTTGTTTTCTACATTATATGATGAAGAGTTTCTAAATATGACAGAAATTAAAGTTTGAGTGTGTTGTTAAGTTTGAGTGTGTTGACAGAAAAATATAAAATAGAAAATTAATTTTAAGATTAGTGAAGATGTGATACTGGTTGACTGAAAAATTAAATTAATTACTTTGTATATAGTAATCAAGACAATCTAAATTCCAATAATTCATGTTTGATGAAGGGTCCCTTCTTAATAGCTGCAATGCAAGTTGGAATGCAATAAAACCTTTACATATGCTTTGTTTGCAGTATCCAATTTTTAATTTAATTGTTTGAGTGTGTTGTTAAGTTTCTTTTAAGGTCCTGCATATTTCATACCAATTTTAAGTGTTGTGAAGACTATGATTTTTGCTATAATTTGTTTCTCTTTAATTTAACCTTTAATTCCTTTCACTGTAATTTGTTTCTTTTTAATTTAACCTTTATTTTCTACTCCATTGAGTCTCTGTCTCTGATTTTTTAAGTGTTTTAAGAACTTTCATTTGCTTGGTAATAGGTCAAATGGATCTAGTGAACACAACCCCGGAAGGAACATCTAATCCTACACAAGACAGTACAACTCAACCACCAAGTCAACCAACTCCGGAGGTATCTTCTAACCCGACAGCTGGAGCTGATGTTGCGCAACAAGAAGAAATTGCTACAAGCTTGGAACCTGCATCAAAGAAGCGTAGAAGCAGTGTGTGGGAAGAATTTAAAAGGATTCAAGTGAATGGGCAAGATGATAAGGCAGAATGCATCTGGTGTAAAAAAAGACTTAGTGGCAAGTCAGGGAATGGAACAAATCACTTGCACGGGCATCTCAAGAGCTGTCTACAGAAAAAGATCAAGACGAGAAACCTTGACAAAAATCAACCATTCATCATGCCTACTATCGCAGAAGGAAGGCAAGAGTTGGGAATTGGAATTTATAATCCAGAAAATGTGAAGAAGTTACTTGCTGAAGCAATCATTATGCACGATTATCCACTATCAATTGTGGATCATGTTGGTCTTAGAAGAGTCTTCGTTGCTCTTCATTTGATTTAAAAGTTTTAAGCTTTGATGTTTTATTTAACTTCAATTTACTTCTTAATCCAGTTGAATTGATGGAAAGTACCATGGGTTACCATTTTGAAGATTAGAAGTGGTTGTTTCTATGTTTTAACATGGTGAGTATTGTGGTTAGCTTTGATTAACACTACTTGTTTTAATATTGATTTAAATAACATTACTAATGACCTTAATGTGAACAAAACAGGTGTGTCTATTTGAGAGAGCTTGCTGATGGAATGTTTGTGCTTGTGCTTGGAATTGTAATTTTGGTTTTTGAAGTAAACTGATGGAATGGTTCAATTTGTGAAACTTTGTAGTTTTATTTGTGATGAAATGGTTCTGTTTGTGACTATGTAGTTTTATTTTAATTGAATTGTCATTTGCAACTTAACTCAACTATGTTATGAGTTAGTGTATCGTTGTAATAGGTGATTTTAATTGCCAGACCTTGAAGACTATGTCATTTGGTTCTCCTCATTTTCATGTTCTAGTTTTCTTTTGGTGTCATTTGTAATAGGTGATACAATTATGTTTGTTCTCAAATTTAATTTGAGGCTCCATTAAATGTATTTGGAATTTGCAGGCTATTAGTTTTATTGAATTTGCCTTTTTTTTAAAAAAAGTATTCTAATTTAATTTTAATTGTTATTTTATTATTGTCTTGTTGCGGGTTTGGGTTTGGGTGGGAAAACCCGAACCCAGTGGGTGTGGGTGTGGGTTTTGATTTGTCACCCAAACACTCTTTGGGTTTGGGTTCGGGTGTCAGTTTCAGGTGCGGGCGTGGGTAGTGTGAAACCCGCACCCATGGGCGCCCGTTGCCATCCCTACACAGATGGTTTTAAAGTGTCCGTAGCATAAGTTAGAGATGCTAACTTTTCAAGTAGGGTGACTTTGGAGTGGTCAAATTTGTTGCGTGTGAAAAACCAACTTTTTTTCACTACAAGAAATTTGACTTTTAGTGACAACATGAGAGCGTAGGTAAAAGACTTTTTCGTACCCTGTAATTTATTGTACCAACGAAATTGTGTAGGTATAGGTCAAAATATAGCTATACCAACAAACTTGTTTCCGTACCTATAATTTGTTGTACCTACGAAATTTGTCGTCACTATAGCCTGTAGTTACGGATTTGCAACTGTTGGTACACAACATTCAGTTATACCTACAAAATTTTGCCGTCACTATAACCTATAGTTACGGATTTTCAACTATTGGTACAAAATATTTAGTTATACCTACAGTCTCTGTCGTATGTATACACATATAATCCGCCTATACCTACGGTTACTATGCCTGTCACTAGAAACTTATGCTGGTAATTGTCAATTTTCTTGTAGTGTTTACACATCTGTGGCGTAAGTTACGGATGATATCCATAGCATAAGTGACGAACATGGACATTTTAATAATTTTATAGGACGCGCCCCAGAAACAGTAAGATGACAAAAAGTAATTTTTGAAAACTAAGCTTTCTTAGCTTTGAGCTAGCACCTCAAGTGTATAAAGGCCCAATCCAACTCAACTTCATATCCTCTTCGGTGCACGACAATTGATCAACCACTAACATCTCTCAATGGTGTAACAACACTTCTCCAATATCGTTAGTGCTTCAACACTAAAGGAGTAGTACCCAACTTTTGACTTAAATATATACCTCTCGTTCTTTGTTCTCTTACTAACTTTTTTGTACGCATGTTCTCTTACTAACTTAAACGTAAGAATTATGTATCACCCTTATCGTCACATGATATATGTTGTTCTAACTCGACTTTCATTCTTAAAATCACCTCAAATTAGTAATATTCAAACCTCAAATTTGTAACATTGTATTTCTAAAGTATTGTCTATTTTACACATTACGTGAACTCTCACAATTTTATCCTTTAAAGTATACTTATTAATTTATTTAAAAATATAAATTTTATATATAAACTATCCTTAAACTTGATTTCTAAACCAAGGTTGTTAAAATTGTGATTTAAAACATAAAAAACCATATATTTTACGTGTTTAGGTAGTGATTTCAAGTTAAATTGCTGGTAGAATCATTTTCTGGTAAAATCGCGATGTGAAACGATTTTAAACGATTTAAATTGCAGTAAAATTTCTAAAATCGTTGATTTTATCTCTTTGAGACGATTTTACCTTCTTTAAAAAAAAACAATTTAACAATATTTTTTGGATGTTACTTTGATGATTTGGTGGGTAATTTTTGTAGTTTGATCCAAGTTTATGAAAATTACATTTTATTATGGTAATTTGTGTAGTTTGATCAATTTTCATTTTTTTGGTATTAGATAAAGTGGTATCCACTAAAATTAAACCCACACACAACTGTGAAGTTTCAAATTCGAACTCAGATCACGATGTCCGACCTAACAATTTTGGCATTTGCCAATTGAGATATGACTTCTAAACATTCCACGTTTCATTTTTTTGTCAAGTAACCTAGTAACTGGATTTTCACCTTTAAAGATGAATAAATGGGAATACCAAGATTCAAACTCGAATCTCTACAATAATTTGCAATGTCCTTTCCAATTAAGCTATGCTCAAGCGGACTCTACGTTTCATTTTTACCTAGAAAAAATGAGTCAAGGTAAAATCTCGTTTACATCAAATTATTTTGGTGTACCAAAACAGAAGAGAAATGCTTGTTTGTAAAAATCTAGCAAATAAAAAAGAGAGAAGAATGAATCATGACCCTACAAAATTACATAACTAATTTCCCTATGATTTCCTCTAACTTCCTATTTTATAACAATTTTGATTTTTTAAAAATAAAATAGTAGATTTATTCTCTTTCTTTCTTGTACTTTTTTATATGAAACATATAGCATTGCTCAAATAGAAATTACTTATCATAATCTCATTCTCATTTGTTTTGGGAGAGGGTCCACATAAGACAAGGAAAGCAGTAATTACAACCAAGCGCACGTTAGCAGTTAAAACCTTCTTTATGGTTACGGAGAAAGTTATGAGAGTGGCGGAAATATCAAAGAAACCTTCAATCAATTTATTTATCCTCCCACCGCTTCTCTTTCATTTTCGCTAACTAATCTCTTCTCTTCCAATTCCATTCTCAGCACTCTCTCTCCCATGGATTCCACCGCTGCCATTCGATCCTTTCACTGTATATATCTCTCTCTCTATGCATTTTTGTAATGATTTTTTTTTTTTTTGGAGATGAATGCGATCTGCGTTTTCGATTTCTGATCTTTGCTGTGTTGCTTTTGTGCTGTTTAATTTGTTTTAGGTTATGTGAGGAAAAGTGAAATGAAAATTATTTAGATTTGATAATAAACGTTTTTCTTGTATTTGAAATATTGCTGCTAATTAGTTGTATGAAATCAGGGTTTAAGAGTTGGATTAGGTAGTGAATCATGATGCTCGAGCCACGGGGATAATTTTAATTGCGAAGAGGCTTGCGATTTTAGCTCGAGCCACGGAGTATTAATAGATGTAGTTATGATCTTGTTGTATTGTCTATTGTGTGCTTGTTTGAAAACTCATTTGATATAATCAATTTGATTTAAATTCTGAACTTAATATCATGATTCCGGCTCTGCTAGTTTTTTATTTTTTATACATATAAGAAATAAGTACAACCTTTATGCTAAAGTTGGTAGATGCTTTTTATTTTGCTTGACTAGTGCGTTGTTCCGATTATTGCTTAATATCCTGCTGCATTGGAAGAAAGAGTAAAGATTTTAAGAGCAACTCTGGACCTGAAGATGTCAGTAGGGGAAAACTTATGTATAGTTATGCTCAGTATCACTTGTTTACCATAATCACAATATTCCAACATTTTTCAATTTTCATTGTGGAATTTTGGATGTACTCCTTGTCGTTTCAACAAATAACCAAGGATGCTCTCCTCTAACAACCTAGGATCATGTGATTGACATCCTGGTGGGTCATATAGGACACCTCGATTGAACTAATATGTTCAATAATCTACATTATATTATTTGGTCTTCATAAGGACGATTTGGCAAATTTAGTTGCAACCCCAACACAATGATTGTGTTATCAGACACCAAACGTTTTATAATGATGTCATTTGGGGTGTTTTAAGGGTTTTAGCTTATTGTGCCCGATTTTATGAATTTAAACTTTTTTACTTGTACTGTTATAATTTGTGGGTATTTACTTCCCTATCCAAAATTACCTGATAAACATATATGCGTGTATTTTATTAAGTGAATGCATTATCATTGTCACCATATACCTATATCAAGTCCCTATTGCTAATTGCATGGATGGTCATTGTAAAAAATTAAACCATTGCAGCCAGATCCTTAATCATTACTGTTGGATTTCAGATCCCATAGGCACTATATCCCATGTGCGGTCCTCGATTGAGAAGGCAGCTGTAGTTCCCTGTCAGAAAATCAGATGGAACAATAATAATGGGCTTCAGATTTTGACAAATGGTGAGAAGCACATCCACTCTCACACCAGGGGGAAGAAAACACTGGTTTCATGTGCAAAAACAGTTGAAGCTATTAAGACAATCAAGTCTGATGGTGGGTTTTATTGTTTATAAACTGAACTATGTACTTTGCTTCTTTTTCTTTGCTATTTGAATGAGACAACTCTCATACAGTTATTCCCATTCGTAAGACTCAAAGACACACTAATCAGTTGCAATCATTTTAATCAGTAGGTTTCTATTTTGAAAAGATAGTTTTTTTTTTTTTTTTTGAAGAATCTTGTTATTATGTTAAGGTGTCTGCAAGTTAGGATTTTAGTATTCACAGACCCCTAATTAGGAAAGTATACAAAAAATGAAATAAGGATGGTGCAGTGGTACTATGGTCAAAGGTATCATTGACATAGTAATTAGGAGAGAATAATTCTGGACCAGAGTTATGAGTAGATTTTCGTTAAATATAGTTAGGGAATAATCGCCCTATAATAGAATCATTGGAAGTAGGATTTAGAAAAAGATAGTTTAAAGAAGGGAATCTCTGTACCTGTGACTAGGGAGATATTCCTTAGTCGTGTCAATAAATTTCGAAGTCCCTATGACATTCTTATTCCTTGACCTGGCAATTACTTATGATGTTGCAGCTTCTTCGGACAGCGCTCCGCAAAACTCATTAGACAAAAAGCCATTGCAAATTGCTACTTTTCCCAGTGGATTTGAGGTTTATAGCTATTCTTTCCTTTTATTTATATGCACTTCTGTATTTCTTAATTGTTGAAAATGATACTTTAGTGTAAATTAGAATTAGTAAGCCCACAAATTAAAATGCTTTATGTTGGCTATTAGATGATACAAAACACTATTTTTTTTTACTAATTGACTGTTGGATTCTCTGTCCAAGACTTCACAGTTACATTAACCAACGACGATGTTTTAATGTGAATCTGATAAACCCCTACTTATATGTCTGGTTTGCTTATGATCAGGCTTTGGTCTTAGAGGTCTGTGACGAGACTGAAATTGCTGAACTGAAATTAAAGGTGATATTCTCCTCTTTTAGGTATTATTGCTTTGTAAATTTTTAAGTACAGTAATAATAAAATTATAATCAGGGTAAAAGAAACTTCATAGTGTATTCTTTAAAGCAAGAAGCTGTAGGGATGGTATGGTTTTCAATTTTCACAATTCAACCACGCATGCGGGCGCGCGCACACACACACACACACACTCACACTAGCTGGCTGGATATGTCTATATCCCTTAGTATGCTGTGTATTGAAACTTAAGTCAAAACAGTGAATTTGATTTACTCATGATATGTCATAGGCATATAGACAATGAGGTGACGATGCTTTTGTTAAAATTGTATCACATTGCATTACAAGCTAGAGATTGTGTTAGTTTTGTGCCTAATATCCTAATTGAGTATATCATTTTCTTTTAATTCAAATTTGCTCGCAAACAATTGTGTCAGTTCAGTTTTTCATATTACACAGTACCTGATAACTTTTTATATTTGCAAATCTGTATTTCTATTGGTTCAATAAAAGAGGCATGCTCTAGATGGATGACACTGTATATGGTGTTATTTATATTTTGACAGGTCGGTGAGTTTGAGATGCATCTTAAGCGAAACATTGGAGCAAACGTTGGAGCATCAAAAGCTCCATTGTCTAACATTTCACCAACTACACCACCACCTATTCCAAGTAAACCTATGTACGAATCAGCAGAGGCTACCCCAGAGGCGTTGCCACCAAAATCATCTCCAGAAAAAACCAACCCATTTGCAAATGTTTCATCACAAAAGTCACCAAAGTTGACAGCATTGGAAGCTTCTGGTACCAATACATATGTGTTAGTAAAATCTCCTACGGTATGTCATCTATTTATGGAATAATCTCTGATTTCAGTAATCATATCTGACTTGAATTTTGTACAGTTTGCGATCACTTATCTCACTCTCTCTCCTTTCAGGTCGGTTTATTCCGAAGAGGTAGAACAGTGAAAGGGAAGAGGCTTCCTCCTATCTGTAAAGAGGTACTTTGATGTGCTAGTCATTGCCTATCCTCTAATGTTTTTATGTCATCTGCTTGTTATGACGCACATCACACACGTGACTCAGTGGATGCTCCCTCCACCTGGCTTCTCATCACGAACTCCACCATTGGGTTTAGGTGTATATGTGCTTCTTGCACACTAAAATTCTCCAGTGCACAATGTAAATGTTTGTTGTTTAGGGTTCAACCAGTAGCATATAAGTCGTGTTATGCAATACTGCACACATGATAGGTGCAACTTATGTGCTGGCATGCTTCTGTGTCTGCCTAATCTCCTGATAGGACCTTTTGCTAACATGTGTGTTAACTTTTGAAATACAAATAATGGTATTAAAAAGAAAAATAGTTAAGTGGCATTAATTAAAAATAAACAGTCTGAAATTATACCGTTTAAACAAATAGTTTTAATTACTATATTACTTTTGGGTTAAATAAGTTTTTTGTCCCTGAAATTATACCGTGAAAGATTGAAGAACCCAGAAATCAATCACTTCTACACTTCTCCAAACCCAGAACCCACAAACACAACTCCAACTCTATCTCCATCATCTTGAAATCCAAAAAGAAAAAAAAAAAAGAACCCAGAAATTAATCACTTCTATACTTCTCCAAACCCAGAAATCACGCCGCTTAAAAGTTTGTGCGCTAAGAAAGGGTTGCAGTAAAAGCTTGAAATGATAAGAAGGGATTGGATTTAAAGAAGGTGACGAGTGTTTTGGCAACAAGAAGATCGAAGAAGTGATTGAAAATGAAGGCAGCATAGGAATGAAAGTGTTTGATTTTTTTCTGAGTTTTTTGAAGTGTAGATTGAAGATGTAGATATAAATAATATTTATTTAATTAAAAAGATATAAATGTATGGATTTGATGTGGCATGCCATGCTGACACTCCAAATGGTAAGACAGTCCACATGGCAATGCTACGTGGACTGCCGTTACTTAACTAATCATTGAACTAATATCAGGAACTAAAAACAAAAGTCAAACTTTAACGAGGATGGAAAAATCACATTTTTTTATAGGAACTAAAAACCAAAATTCCATAATTTTTTAGGGACGAAAACATATTTAACCTGTTACTTTTTCTATATTTTTCATTTATAAAGTTGGATTACAATTTGATATAAACAACACAATATTCCCACTGTTACATTTAAAAAATGTAAATAAATATACTTATGACCACAGATAGGATGGCCAACTTTATCTTCAGTTGAACATAAGTTTTTTTATTTTATTTTTTAGTTTTGTGCTGAATTCCATTTCACCAATTTTTGCCCTGCTTCAGTAACTAATTGATTGTAATCTTAATTAATGAATGTTTGCAAACAATTGGTACATGCTATCACTACAATTGGTAATTTAATTTATGAAAAGCAGTGATTAGGTATCGAGAGTAGCTCATTTTGTTGTCACCTTTATGGGTTTGATTGATTGTGTTGTGTTTATTTTTTGTAATTATTATGTTGACATTTGTATTCTTTTCCTATTCTTGGCACATGTCGTGTTTGGAATATTTGGTTTTAATTCAGTTTTTTAACTACATTTTAATTTCTAACAATTAGCAACATTTAGTAGATGCAAATTATTTATTCTTTGGCAGTATAATATAGGTTATCAATATTACTATCTGTACTGGGGTAACTAATTATTGACATTTTCTATCACATGTTTTTTTTCTGCCAAGCTGTTTTAAAACCTCACTTTCTCTAAACTGACTACAAATGTTATTTGATGTCTTCATTTCCTAATCTAATTCTAGCCTTATTGCATACACTCAATTGTCTGTTTTCAATTTCAACATAGGGTGATGTAATCAAAGAAGGGCAAGTGATAGGGTATATGGATCAGTTTGCCACTGGACTTCCCGTTAAGGTGATTTGGTGTCTGTTTATTTAATTGTGGTTCCTACAGAAATATATACTTCTCCTGACTTGTTTTATTTTGGAAATTTTGCAGTCAGATGTATCTGGAGAATTGTTAAAGCTACTCGTTGAGGATGGAGGTATAGTGTCTGTGACCTATTGCTAAAATATGCCTGGATTTATTGATATGTAACTCAGTAATGCAGGGCTTTTGAGGAAAATAAGAGTATTAGTACTGCTCATCCAAATTTGAAATAGTGAAAGGAGTTGTGTGCCTCCAGTATTAAAATTTAGCAAAAGTGACATAGAAGTTCCTAAAGTAATCTCTATTAATTTATGATTGCAAAACCTAGTTACATGGAAAAAGTAAAGTGGAGAACTTCATGCAATTCAAGTATTAAATTGAGAAATAAAATTCCTGTAGTAGTTTGTCCAGTACATCTAGGACCCTTATTTTTCTTTTGAAACAGCAAATGCTGGTATGAATTTTACCATGTTCGAGATTATTTAGTCCTCCAACATTTACCTTGCTGTATGTATGGTATTCTAGTATCTTTGCTGCCTAATTGGTCATGTTTATTAGGCGTTTAGCACGCTGTTATGATATATTCAATCATTGGCATGCTGAGCGTATAAGAATCTAGGAACCATGCTCTCACAAATTCCATACACTAGAAGAAATTTGTTATTTGTTATGCCATACAAAGGGGGTTTCACACCCTCTCACATCAAAGATACTTATACTTTGTTGTCCATTTCCATACCAGTGAAAATGTGTCTTGTATACTTTTTTATGTGCATTTTCTGAATGATGCAAAATCATGGGATATTCATGATAAATTAATTTAATTCATTTTATATAACAATATTTGTCAAGTAGAAAAACTAACAATATATTTAGTTCACATGGGGTTTCTAACAATTATTAACTAATGACTATTGACTAAAGGCTTGAGTTTAACTTATGACATTAGCACTTGTATAAATGGTTAGAAATGTTAATGAAAATAGCTTATAATATGCCATAAGTTGTCTTTAGCTTATTTTCATAAGCATACTATTTTATGCTGTTTATGGTTTTCAGAACCTGTTGATTATGATTTCTTTTTCATAAGCTGACTATTTTTTGCTGTTTGTGGTTTTCAGATCTTGTTGGTTATGGAGATCCTCTTATTGCTGTCTTGCCATCTTTCCATGACATTAAGTAATCCAGCATTTTCCTGCTATTGAAGATTTAATTATGAGGCATTTCTTTATAAGGGGTATTGTCATATTTTGGTACGTTTTGAATAGATTAAGAAATAATTGTTTGTGGTTACATATTGGGGAAAGGGGTTCTTTTGTAGAAGATTGTACTTTGTATACCAATTGCTGAAGTTGTATTCAATTAGCTAATTCCAAGATAACCTTAATTATTATGTATCTTTAGTGAATGTATGCAAACCAAAGGCCTTGCACACTTTGAACCAATCATTGTATCTTGAGTTTGATTGCTTTGTTTCTCTCTTTAAAAAAGGTGTATAATCTATTTTTGTTCTTGGTTTAGAATGTGTATATAAATTATTTTATTCTCTTGAAAAAAGGTGCATGAACTCAATATGCCTGTCATTCCTATATGCAGAGGGCAGATTATGAGGAGTCATGTTTTAAGGCTGAATCACTAGAGGAAGTGAAAAACCATTCTCGCAACAATTAATCTACATGCGGATTACTTACTTAATCCATGTCTAATCCAACAATTATTAATCTACCATTATCTTTCTGTTACCTCTGTTAACCAACCCAAAAACTCATCTTTCTTTCATTGATTATTATTATATCTATAATAATGTATAATATAATATATATGCATATACCAAGTTATTGAACTCATTAGCTAATGAACTTATTCATAAAAAAAAAAAAAATAAAAAAAAAAAGAGCTTGCAAAGCCTTGTACGGCTATGCCATACAGACCCAAGTCACATCCGACTCATCGTATTTATCTCGTAACAAAATTCCAAAATTATGGAATATACCATGATGTCCAAGTCCCACTTGTCACTCACCAATATCCATATAATCCACACAAAACAGTTCAAAATATGTGGCTTTCTCAAATTTACGTTACAAAGGTATCAAATTATCATTTATCAACGTCATTTAAATTTAGTGGCCATAAAAAATGCCATAAAAACATGGGATGTACATGTACATGTACTAGTACTTTTTTTTAATGTACTACGTAATTTTTTATTTTTTATAATGATTAACGTACTACATAATAATAATAATAAAGATAAATGAAAAAAATATAAATATTTTGTTTGTAACCAAGTTCAGCTCTGTTCATGACAAAGCCTCGTTGAAGGGAAAATGAAGCCCAACACTCAGGCTTTCGCCACTGGACCTCCGCACGTGACTTGTTTTCACCGCGCAACTGTCTCACGTGCCGCGCTTTCTGAGACTCATCTTCCTCCGCCGAACCAAAAACTCCAACAATTCCGGACAGCCAAACGCCGCCGTGTCAACCTCTCCCTCCGCCGCTCCACTCGCATAATTGCGGCTGTAAACGATGATGACGTGAAACAAACCTCAGTTGAACGCGTCGAGTCTAAAGAATGGTCTCGAGCACGAAGCAACCGGCGCGGCGTGTTGATGGCGCCGTTTTTAGCAGCGGGAGCTTCGTTTCTTCTTTCTGCGGCGACGACGAAGGCGGCGGAGGAGGAGAAGGTGACGCCGGTGGAAGTTACGGCTGTGAAACCGGAGGAGGTGAAGAAGATAGAAGAGGAAGTGATAACTTCGAGAATTTACGATGCTACGGCGATAGGTGAACCGTTGGCGATAGGGAAAGAGAAAGGGAAAGTTTGGGAGAAGATGATGAATGCTAGAGTTGTTTATTTGGGAGAAGCTGAACAAGTTCCGGTTCGAGATGATAAAGAATTGGAGCTTGAGATTGTGAAGAATTTGCATAAGCGTTGTGTTGAGATTGATAAGCGTTTATCTTTGGCTATCGAAGCTTTTCCCTCTGATCTTCAAGAACCACTCAATCAGTATATGGATAAAAAGTATGCATTTTAATTTTAATTAGAATCATTGAATTTTATTTTATTGTTATTGCAATATTTTTATTTTTTTTTTGAAAACATTGTTATTGCAATATTAGTTATGTGACTCTGAATGTGTTTACATGTAAATGTAAATGAATAACAAGTCTTAGAGTTATAGTTGGTTTTGGATAAGCAACTTAATTAAGTGATTATTGAATAATTGTTTATATGATAAGCCATAAGTTGTTCTCATATTAGTGCTTAGCTGTTTTTATAAGCTATATCTATCTTGAAGAGTTGAAGTATGCTGAAAAGAGCTTATAGACATGAAAATTGAAATAAGTGCTCATAAGTTGTTTTCATATAAGTGCTTTACTGTTTTCATAACTCTCTCAAACACATTCAAGTACTTATGATTATTTTTTACATGTATATGTAAATGAATAACCAGCCTTAGAGTAGATAAGCTCAGATTAGTTTTTCAAAATTCAATCCAAATGTATCCTATATGTCATCCGTGCCTTGAAAATAGCTAAATCGGTGGTTTTTATTATGCTCAAATAAGAATTCAATTACAGTAGTAGATTTTTGTTTCTTTTCCCTTGGTTGCTAATTATCTGTTGGGACCTGTCTCTTTTGTCATTGATATTGCTTCCCACAATTCTGTGTTACTAAAGAAACTTGACTGTCATGGCACAGGATTAATGGAGAAACCTTAAAGACTTATACGGTGCATTGGCCGCCTGAACGATGGCAGGAGTATGAACCTATTCTTAGTTACTGTCGTGAAAATGGAATTCGTCTTATTGCCTGCGGTACTCCACTGAAGGTATGTTCAAATTTTCAATGAAACTGATGTATATGTTTGAAATGCTCATTTTGTCTTCTTACATTTCCATGGTGGGTTAAGTAGGAGTAATAATTTAACAATATTACTGTAGATTCAAATGGTAGGCATTGTCTTACCATAGATTCTAATGGTAGGCATTGTAATGATTGAAGTATAGAACACAAGTGTCTTAAAATTTAAACTTTGAATTGCATTATGACAATGACAAGAAAAACCTAATGTATGAAAGATAAACCCTGATTACCTGAATTAGAAATTAATTGATAATATTCAAGGTTCCGAAATTGAACAGAAGGTTTAATAATGTATGTTTGAAAAAGAAAAGAAAATATGATTTTGGAAACTTGCCTTAGGTGGTATGGTAATATCATGATATAAGAAGAAGAGTAGATAATATTTTGAAAGAGTGAACCCACTTGGGTTGGTCTGATGGTATTGGCTTGGAACCTGGGAGTGTGCTCCTCTTAAGGTCTCAGGTTCGATTCTCACCGGTGCCAATTTGGGTGGGCTAATTTAGCTTTAAAAAAAAAAAAATTTTGAAAGAGTGAAGGATGATATGAGATTATTTAGGAGCATATTGAACAGAAGTTGCGTGTTTTACTAAATTTTTGTTTTTGATAAAGTTGTATGGTTCAGTAGTTCCATGTAACCAACTCCACTAAGGAGAATCAAGCTCGAGTCTTGTATCCCTGGGTCAAGTCATATAAAGATGAAATCTAAATATGATGATTTTCTCATCAACAGATCTTAAGGACTGTCCAAGCAGAAGGAATTAGTGGGCTAACAAAGGCTGAACGTAAATTATATACACCTCCAGCTGGTTCAGGCTTCATATCAGGCTTTAATTCTATGTCACGTAGATCTTCAGTTGATAGTACTCCAAATTTGTCGTTTCCTTTTGGTCCAAGCTCATATCTATCTGCACAGGCTAGAGTAGTTGACGAGTATACTATGTCCCAGATCATCTTACACAATATGTCTGATGGAGGGGCAACCGGTATGTTGATAGTTGTGACCGGTGCTAGCCATGTCACATATGGATCTAGAGGAACCGGAGTCCCCGCAAGAATTTCGAGAAAATTACAAAAGAAAAATCAAGTTGTTATATTACTTGACCCAGAAAGACAGTTTATTCGTCGTGAGGGAGAAGTTCCTGTTGCTGATTTTTTGTGGTATTCTGCTGCCAGACCCTGTAGCAGAAACTGCTTTGACCGGGTTGAGATTGCTCGGGTTATGAATGCTGCCGGTCAGAGGCGAGATGCCCTCCCACAGGTTAGACAGCCACTACATTCCCTAATTAGCTTGACTATTACTTTTCTTTCTCTTTTGATTCCCCCTTCCAAATTTAAGCCATTTATGTTCTCTCATTGCCCATTTTGGTTTTGCATAATTTGAGAGATTTTACATGTTGCTATGTATCTTGTATCAGTTCCATGCATGAATTATTTTTTCTGCAGGCAATATATGTTGCTATGTATTTTTGGTGTTTCATCATCATTTATCCATGTAATTGATATTTCTGTTCGGTGAAATGTTAATTGATACAGATTATGCATTCCAACCTGCTGTTGTCAAGATTTGTACTCGAATATTGATTGTCTCAGTACTTTTTTCTTTTCCTTAATGTTGGTAATGAGATGTATTCCACAACAATATATGATATAAGGATTTGCACTTGAAACTTTTGGGATGGGTAACTTGTGATAATGAAATATCATTCTTTTTGTAAAAAAATTCTAAAATTAAAGTATCTCTATTCTATAATTTGGTATATATATTACATTACATTGATTCCAAGTGTTTAAGGAATATAATTGGCAATCGACAGTGATAACTAGTTTAAATTGGTTGCAATATCTGATGATTAGATAGTTAGTGCATTTTTAGATCTTTCTTTTTTTATATGCACCAATTTACCCTTTAGACAGGATAGTGTCTTCCATTATTGGTTGTGGACATGATTATATTTCCTTTTGACTTCAGGATCTTCAAAAGGGAATTGATCTTGGTTTAGTATCACCAGAGGTATTGCAGAACTTCTTTGATCTAGAGAAGTATCCTTTGCTTTCAGAACTCACTCACCGTTTCCAGGTAAATTTTTATTTTGAAATAAAACCCTATACTTTTAATCATGAGACTATTTCATCATTCTCCGTCTGGTTCTTCTTGATACAGGGTTTCCGGGAAAGATTGTTGGCTGATCCCAAATTCTTGAATAGACTAGCCATAGAAGAAGGAATATCAATAACAACTACATTATTAGCACAGTATCAAAAGCGGAAAGAAAACTTCTTTCAAGAGCTTGACTATGTTATTACGGATACTGTCAGAGGATCAGTTGTTGATTTCTTTACAGTGTGGCTTCCTGCACCAACTTTATCATTCCTTTCCTATGCTGATGAGATGAATTCGCCTGATAACATTAGTTCTCTATTAGGACTTCTTGGCTCCATCCCAGACAATGCATTTCAAAAGAATCCAGTGGGGACAAATTGGAATCTCAATCATCGAATTGCATCAGTTGTATTTGGTGGTCTAAAACTCGCTGGTGTTGGATTTATTTCAAGTATTGGAGCTGTGGCTTCATCAAATTCACTGTTTGCAGTTCGTAAACTCCTTAATCCAGCAATTGTCGCTAACCAACAGATTGCAAGGTCACCAATACTCAAAACAGCAGTTGTTTATGCATGCTTTCTTGGAATATCTGCAAATCTCCGTTATCAGGTATTTAGAAAATTTGTATGTTGCACTGAATTTTTCAGTTGTAATAATAATAGAAATATTGCACTGTAATGTAGTTTGCTTTATTATCTCGTTGCAACTTAGGATCCTTCAAGGTACACTGGACACTATTAAAAAGCATTCTGAAAAAAATGCCGTGTTTAATTTTCTTCTCCTTTCTACTTCTTCATCTGCACTCTGTCTGCTGTGTAATTATTTGAGGATATTTTCTTTCTGAGAATTGGATATGTTATTGTATAGCTCGACTGTTAGTTACGTGATAATCTTGCACCGTAAATTTGCATCTAATTTGAGACTTCGACTGGCCTTCTGTATTAATACTGAATTTAAAATATTTTTGTTATGCAGATAATTGCTGGGGTAGTGGAGCATCGGATTTCTGATCAGTTCGCTTCCCAAACATTACTTGTAAATATGCTATCTTTTGTATCACGGACAATCAATTCTTATTGGGGAACGCAGGTAAGATATATATTTTTTATTTTATCTTGTATCTGCTTTTGATAATTTTTAGAATGCTCAGTGTTCATCATCTCATCTTAAGTAAGCCGATTTCGTTTGAACACAAATTCTCAGAAATCAAGTATAATCTTTTCTTTCCTTGTGTCCAATTTCACTATCACGTGTTCATATGGAAATATGTGTATGCGAACTCGTAATTGTGTCTGAACGTGTCTTATTGCGAGACAGTGAATCATATAAGTTTGGTTTTATAATAGAAAGAGAAGAACTTCACTTTTGTTGTCTTGTTATATGTGGTCATAATATTAGAAGGGTCTTGCCTAAAAGAACTTGTTATGGAATAACAAACTAAAAAATATTTAATCAAGAGTGCAACAAATTACACATCGGGGAGTAAATATTCCTTTTTCACTGTAAGTTTTGGTAAGTAATTTGAAACACGTTCTTTGTAAGCAAATTTGAAACAAACTAAATCCAATAAAGAGAGAATTATTTTGAAACCAAAGTAGCATAATTTGTATTGATGTTAATCATTCATCGACATATAGTTTCTAAATTTGACTAGGATTTTTCAAATTTGATTTTTTGGTAAATTGCTGCAGCAATGGATTGACCTTGCACTCTCGACTGGATTGCAAGTTAGAAAGACCGAGTCACCTGAGTTACCTACAACAGATTCTCCAAATCAAGCTGTAATCTTATGCAATGAAACAGAAGAAGCCAGCATCGATGAGAGTAAAAGTGAATGAGGTGAAATACCCCTTGTGACATTTTTTTGTAATTTGTCTTTTTTTTTTTCCTTGAAGAGCTAGTAAATAGGCACAAAGGAATAGGGATTTTTTCATCATAACAATACAATTCCGTTAATAGCTTAATTGTATACGTATACTTTTTTATATATTCCCACATCCCAAATTCATCAATGTAATACAACGAGTATTTATTTTCAATCTAATAAATATATTTTTTCTGAGGCCTAAAGCTAGGGCTTGGGCTGCCATATGCTTGGACCGGCCCCATATTAATACTTTATACTTTTGTTTCTGTAATTGATGGAGTAGTTTGAAATGGAAACGAGAATAAGTCAATAATCATTTCCGGTTAAAGGCATATCTAATGGGACACCTTTTTTAAACTGGGGTGAAAATATTTATATAGGATTAATATGAAGTATTGAGTCTTCCTATGGATTTGTAGTAAAATTTATATTAGTTTTAGATTATTTATCACAAATACAAGGGATAAATTTTCAAAACCTTAGGGGGTTATGGGAGTAAATATTCTTATAATGAAATGTCTTATGATCTTGTTACGTTGAACTTTTTTGTTTATTATTCTCTTCATCTTTTTTTTGACAAAATAAGTTGGGTTATGTTAAAACTAGTGAGTATTAATGAAAAGCAGATAGTGTTCTGGTCTATTTATTGTTAATGGAGGAATTAGTTGAGATTTGGCTTGAAATCATGAATCCAGTCAAGTAAAACCTTCCTAGCTTAGTGGTTTTACTTATAGGCATTGGCAACTAAATCTTGAATCTAGTTAAGTGAAACCTTCCCAGCATAATGTTTTTACTTAATGGAGTATCATTTTTCTTTTACTTTCTGAAATTACTTTGTTTATGCAGTGAAAGAAAATGTCATAACATCTTTATTACTTGTAATTGACTATGAAGCACAAACACAAACGCGAACACCGGACACGACATGGACATTGACACGTCGTCACTAATAATAATTTGAGAAAATCACATGATTCAATGTAATCATATGTGTCGGTGTCGTGTCAGTGACAGACACTGTCTCGTGTCCGACACCTGGACACGCTTAATCCAAAGAGTGTCTATATGCTTCATTGGTAATTGAACATATACCATTCCTTTTTGTTTTCTGGCCAAACTTCGATTTGTTAAAAGATAACTGAGAAATAAATTATATGGAAGGGATTACAAGAGGAAATTTGAAATAAATAGTTCGTCGCTCTGTCTTCCTCATAAAACCTATTATGCATCAACTTCCAGTTCTTTCTGGATTCTGTCCTTCCTCCACTCGTTGGAGCAGTGTCTCTTTGACTTTTTGTAGGGCATGTTCAAGGTTTTCCAGCTGCATATTTTTTGTAATTCATGAGTCTGTCTTGAGTTACTTGGTTTAAGGCTTAAAAAATTTAATTGTTTTACTGTAACATTTTTTTGAAAATAAACATTTTACTAGCAGTTCCATACCTCTTGTCTGGCGAATCTGTTGTATACGAATAATCCACTATACAGATCAAAACTACATCCCATGACTGGTTTTTTCTGCAATAATTTTGTTATGTTACATGAATTCATGATAGCATATACTATTAAGCTTAAGGAGGAGGAAGGGAAAAGTTAAAAGAAATCTGTTAAAAAATATTTACCAACTCAACAAGTGTTTGAAAGCCCTTGGTGTCAATAGGGGTGGATTGAATATCCATTTCTGCCAATGTCCTGGTAAAGAAGATGTCAAAAGTTACAATCAGTAACCGTAATTATAGGTGCTTGTCTGTCTTTGGTTGGTTTGAAAGATATGTAGCAAGCTGCATACCTGCCTATTGTGTGTGTGATAAATTGACTCTTTGCAGCTGCTTTGTCATGTTCCTCACATGACATCTCTACCATCTTGCAACCCTGCAACCACACAATATTATGAAATATATCCATCTTAGATATAATTCATAAATACAAGACTTTCACAACTGTATTTTGTGATTTCTTTTGGAAACCATGCATGCAGTTGTGGTCCTTAGCTCATTATGATTTATTTATTTTTTTTGTTAATTATGTGGTCTCTAGAAAATACGGGTCTTAACTTAATAATTTAGAGTTCAGCCGAGAGATAAATAAAATCTGGCCAATGATTGTTTCAATCAAAGTTTGAACTTGGTTCTTCCGAATAATTCGTTCTTAACTAGAGTTCGTTAACCAATAAAGTTCACTCAATTTATTTACTATTTCCTAATTTAATTTTTCCAAGTACAAAACTAATTAAAGTAATAATATAAATATGCTAACTTAACATCAAAAGTTAGGATCTTAGTTGTTGCCCACATTGTTTTTTTCTTAAACAAAGATTAGCTTTAACTAGATCTCATTAACCACTACTAACATTCAGTCAATTTATTTACCATTCCTAATTTAATTATTTCAAGTATATAACTAATTAAAGTAATAATATAATAAATATGTTAACTTAACATCTAAAGTTAGGTTCTTAGTTGTTGCCCACTTTGTTTCTTTCTTAAACAAGATTAACCTAATTAGTGGGACACATGCAAAAGCAAAGCTTTTTGTCATTAGTGACAGGGGTGACAGATATTAACCTACCTCGCTTTGAAAAATATGGAGAAATTTAGAGCATGTAACTTGATCCTTAATTCGAACTTTATCAAACATGAATGTCAGATTTTGCCAGCCATTTTTCCCACTCACTGGTCCAAACATTGGATGGGTGCAAAGTATATCTGACTCCTCAGGCAGAACCTTAAAACATAGGATAAAGAAACTAAATCAATAATGGAATTGAAACAAAACTATGGTTTCATGGTAGATAAAATGTAACTGAAAACTGCTTACTCTTAAAAGAAGATTCTTTGGGTGCTCTTTAACAGAAAGAACATCAACAAAAAGTGTTGGTCGTTTCAGGCAATTTAGTGGCATTGATCCAACAACTTCTGATAGTGATGAAATAGATGTACATAGCAATATGACATCCATGTCAGCATCAAGGAATGCTGTGATATCCCTGCAGAGTTTTAACACATGCATCATGAAATGGATTTTATGTATGTTATGCAATGCAAAGTTGGTTTCTCTATTTTTTTTGGTTCAATCCCTCGCAACTGGGAACAGGAGGGGACCGTAACCACTTGATGTCAGAACTGACCTCGAACCAGATTAAACTGGTGGTGAAAGCCAAAAAAAAAATTGGTTTTTTTACCTGAAGAAATGGATACCCATTTGGAGACAAAGTTGAGAATAATCAGTTCGAGAAGTTGCAAATAGAGTATGGCCTTGTTTGATCATTGTGTTTGCAAGAAATTGGCCAAAGGTGCCAAAGCCAACTATGCCAATTTTGAGACTTTGAGACATGTTTGGTTGAAATTTGAAAAACAAAAATGATGTGCAAGACAAGAATGATAATAATGTGAGAGGAATGAAATAAGTTATGAAGTTTTCATAAAAAGAGTTTAAGTTATAAAGGAGGGTGGAGTACCACTTATTTATTAGGGTGAAGACAACTAGGCATAACCTTTCTAACGAGTCATTATCATGTTAAGAAAACTGATTTGAACAGACAGCGGTTTTTTCACGCCAACACGTTCTTACTTTTGCGTCAAGTTTTTATTCTAGAAGCTTTTAACTTATGTTAAGTAAAGTACTTAAACAAGCTATGGAAATTACGTGTACTCCATGTGACTTTTGTATGAAGTTATTCTATTCCATGATACTATTTATTCCTTCCGGTTCTATATATAATAGAAGTTTTATTTTTTTGGATTATTGTAAAACGAATGTATTTAGATTATAATATTATTAGATATATTCATTTTACAATGAAGTAAAAAGTAAAATTTCTCATATATAAGATCGAAGAATGTAAGATAATGGAATCGGTGCCTTTCTCATTCATCTGAGTAGAGTATATATACATCATTTAGTCAACTATGTAATTATGTTACAGGCGTAATTACAGGAAACTAATGATAACTAATTATGACAAAATATTCTATTCTATCACACCCCCGCAGTCGAAGCGGGAGGTTCACGGACGCTTAGACTGGTCCGAAAATCATCAAAGAGAATGCGAGGAAGGCCTTTGGTGAAGATATCTGCAATCTGATGACGGGAGGGAACATGTAGGACACGTGCCTGACCACGAGCTACTTTTTCCCGAACAAAATGAATATCCATCTCAATATGCTTTGTACGCTGATGTTGCATGGGATTACCAGAGAGATAGATGGCACTGACATTGTCACAATATACCAAAGTGGCCTGGGGTATAGGAAAATGGAGCTCTAGGAGAAGATTGCGAATCCAACACGACTCAGAGACAACATTAGCAACACCTCTATATTTGGCTTCAGCACTAGAACGAGAGAGCGTCGGTTGCCTTTTGGAAGACCAAGAGATAAGGTTGTCACCTAGAAACACACAGTAGCCAGATGTGGAGCGTCTAGTGTCGGGACAACCACCCCAATCAGCGTCAGTGAAAGAGATAAGCTGTGTAATAAGGGATGGTGATAAATGTAATCCAAAATGTAGTGTACCCTGAATATAGCGCAGAATGCACTTGAGAGCAAGTATGTGTTCCGTGCGAGGTGCATGCATGTGAAGACAAACTTGCTGAACTGCATATGATATGTCAGGTCGAGTGAAAGTGAGATATTGTAAAGCCCCTGCAAGACTCCGATATAGAGACGGATCTTCATAAGGCGTGCCGGATGCGGTGCTAAGTTTCTGCTTAGTGTCAACAGGAGTGGCTGACGGTTTGCAAGACGCCATGCCAGCACGTTCGACGATCTCTGAGGCATAAGAGCTCTGACTAAGAAAGATGCCACTAGAATGACGAGAGACAGCAATACTCAAAAAATAACTCAATGGACCCAGATCCTTCATTGCAAACTCAGATGCTAAGAGTGACATAATTGATTTGCGAAGGGAATGGGTAGATGTAATGAGGATGATGTCGTCTACATATAAAAGAATGTATGCCATGTCCGAATTTTGTCGATATATGAAGAGAGAGTGGTCTGATGTGCTATGGTGGAACCCAATGGTGGCGACATAATCAGCAAAGCGTTGGTACCATGCTCTGGGCGCTTGCTTGAGACCATAAAGTGACTTCTTCAAACGACATACATAATTGGGATAATGAGGATTGCGGAAACCCAATGGCTGATGCATGTAGACAGTCTCATGGAGATCACCGTGTAAAAATGCATTATGTACGTCTAGTTGATGAATGGGCCAAGACTTAGATAGAGCAATACTGAGTATTGTGCGAATGGTAGCTGGTTTCACCACTAGACTGAAAGTTTCATCACAATCCACACCTGCAACCTGTGACCTGCCATCACCTACAAGACGAGCCTTATAACGCTCAAAGGAACCGTCAGAATTTTTCTTATGCTTAAAAATCCACATGCATCGAATAAGATTAGCATCACATGGACGAGGAACTAAATCCCAAGTC
Source organism: Trifolium fragiferum (assembly GCA_954870985.1). Lineage (NCBI taxonomy): Eukaryota > Viridiplantae > Streptophyta > Magnoliopsida > Fabales > Fabaceae > Trifolium > Trifolium fragiferum. Next base: position 21,201,850 of record OX940794.1, read on the forward strand.
TTATTTCTAATAAGAGCATCAAATTCAGATTGCATTGCGGTTTTCCAATTCGGGTCGGATAAGGCTAGTTTGGGGTTTTTAGGTATGGGAGAGATGGTGTGGTAAGGTTGAGAGACTGATAAGGAAAATATCGTGCGAGGTTTAAAGATGCCTTTCATGCCACGGGTGGTGATGCTTCGTGCAGGTGGGGGTGAGGGTGGTTGGATTGGTTTAGGTGAGGAAGAGGGGTTTGGAATAGGGGAGTTGGTTGAGGAGGAGGTACGAGATAGGGGTTTTTGGGTTATTGGTGAGTGTGGCTGGTTAGTTGTGGTTGTTGGTTGGTTATGTACAACCGGTGGTAATATTTGAGTTTGCCACTGATGTGCCAGGTAAGGGTTTAGGTCATCATTTAGAAAGTTATATGAGTGAGGTGAAGGAGAATGTATCTTGGTGAAGGGAAATTAGGTTTCATCAAAGATAACATGCCGCGAAATTATTAATTTTCTGTTTGACAAATCAAAACACTTGTAACCCCTATGATTCAGCGGGTAACCCAGGAATACGCACGGAGTAGAGCGAGGTTGTAACTTATGAATGTTAGAAGATGGGAACAAAGGATAACATAGACAACCAAACACTCGTAGATGTGTGTAGGTGGGATCTTGGTGATATAAGAGTTGTGTGGGTGACATATTTCGAAGTGTTTTACATGGAAGAATGTTTAAAAGATAAGTTGCCATGTGGAGAGCATGATGCCAAAATGATGGGGGAACGGAAGAATGAGCTAGCATAGTGCATATCATATTATTAATGGTTCTGATTTTGCGTTCGGCTTTTCCATTTTGTGAGGATGTGTGAGGACAAGAGAATCGAAAAACAAGACCATTATCCATGCAATATTTTCGACATAGCTCATTATTATATTCACCTCCATTGTCACACTGAAAAGATTTTACATTTTGCACAAATTGTGTCTCAATAAGTTTTGTAAGGGACTTGAACGTGTCAAATACTTCAGATTTTCTACTAATAGGAAAAGTCCACAAGAAGTTTGTGAAATCATCCAAAAATAGAACATAATATTTATGACCAGCAGAACTTAAAATTGGAGACATCCATACGTCACTGTGTAAAATATCAAAAGGCATCAAAGTTGTTGTTTGAGAATTAAAAAATGGCAATTTAACATGTTTGCCTAAAACACAAGAGTCACAAATAACTGAATATTTAAAGGGTTCACAACATATGAACTTATTTTTGCGAAGGGAATTTAAAACAGACACGACAGGGTGACCAAGACGACCGTGCCAGAGGCTTGACGAAAGACCGACAAAACTGGAAGGAGCGGTGACTGGATAAAGATCGCCACGACTATCACATCTCATGAGAGGGATCCCCGTCTGAAAATTAGATACAGTAAAGCCAAGAGGGTTAAATGAAACAGAGACATTGTTGTCAGTGGTGAATCGTCTCACAGAAATTCAATTTTTAATAATTTTCGGGGCATGCAGGACATGGTTTAAGTGAAGTGGTTGGTGAGAGGTGGCAATTTGTGTGTGTCTGGTGCCGTGAATTGGAATTCCATGGCCATTGCCAACAATAACTTTCTGATTTGAATTACTTAAAGGAAAATAAGACGAGAGATTACCTCGTGATGCCGCCGTGTGAGATGTTGCGCCAGTATCCATGTACCACTGATTGTCAGGAGTGTGAAGAGACATGGTGTGCATAGCTGCCTCAATGTCTGTTGGTGTGGACGTTAGCCTAGGATGCCTGGCTGCTGCGGAGGGCCGGTAGGGCGTGTCCACTGAGAAGTGGGATACGGACACGGAGGCATAGCCCATGGTGGTGGGGTCCAACCCCATGATTGCCAGGCTGGGTGCTGCTGCTGCCAAGGAGGAGGCGACCATGATGGACGGGCATTGGGAGCTGCAGACTGAGGTCCACTACGATTGCCACCTCCCCGTCCGTGACCCTGGTTGCCACGAGAACGGTTACCGAGACGACGGTTGTCACGTCGAGAGTTGTTTCCAGAAGGTTGTTGTTGAGTGGTGTGCATGGCAGCATGAGAGTTGATGCTTGTCATTTTAGCCATAAATGAGCATGGAGCGAGCCTGATAGAATGCAGGAAGAGGGTTACTCTAGCGAATCAATGTGGCAACACTGCGGTATGCTTCTGGAAGACCTGATATCAATTGAAGGACCAAACGGTGATTGTTGACAGGAGAGCCGACATTCCGCAACTGGTCAGAGAGCATCTTAAGACGCTGACAGTAAGCAGAGACATTTGGAAAATCCTCCATGCGAGTGTTAGAGAACTCTTGTTCAAGGTGACAGCACGAGCATTCTAATTGTCCTGGAAAATGTCAGCCAATCGATTCCAAGCATCCAGAGCAATGGAGTCTGGCTCCAGAATGGTGGTCAACAAATTAGTAGAAATAGTGGAATATATCCATTGAAGTACGGTGGCGTCAAGGGTTGTCCATTGCTCATACTCAGCACTAGATTTATCTGTCAGTGGTGGCTTGTTGTCAGATGGGACAATGTGATGTAGAACTTTGTGTGAGCGGGCATGAATGCGGAAGAGCTCGGCCCAGGTGCCATATTGATCTTTCTCCATTTCAAGAACAATAGGAATGTGGTTCCTAATGTTTGAAACAGCAAGGGCAGGATGAAACTCAGATTTTGAACCCGTGAGTGTAGTGGTTTTGGGTTGGGCATCAATGGAAACATCACTTTGTTCAGAATCAGACATGACGTGTGATGGAGATTGTCACGAATAAAGAACAAAGGTGCAGCAGCAACGTTAAGTAAACAAAGAACACTGTATACCACAAGTCAGAAAACCCAATCACTGTAGAACACAAGAGTATTCCCTGTCTATAGCAATCGGAGAAGGGGAAGATAACACTGTATAGAACACGTTAGAACGAACAAAGGAACGACGCGGTGAGAGTTGTGTTGTTCTCGTCGGGAAAACGGGAACACGATCGGAGCACGCGAACAGAGGTCGGAAGCGATGGAGAGGAGAGAAACGCGTTGGCTTTTGTGCACGGTGGTGCTGCAATCGTTGGCGGCGGCGCGAAACAGAGGCTGAGTGTTCGGCGGCGGCGGCAACGCACGGAGGAAAGGTGTGCGGCGGCTGTGGCACAACGAAGAAGAAGACAGGTTTCACGCGTTTCTGTTTTTTTTTTTTTTTTTTTGTATAGTGGGAAGGATCAAATTAGGGTTGATACCATGTAAGATAATGGAATCGGTGCCTTTCTCATTCATCTGAGTAGAGTATATACTCCCTCCATTCCTTATTATAAGAAAAAGTTTGCTTTTCACATTCATTGAATTTTTTATGTATCTAGTTCATAATATGGTCTAGATACATAAAACATTCTATGAATTTAAAAAACAAAATTTTTCTTATAATAAGGACGAGAGTATACATCATTTAGTCAACTATGTAATTATGTTATAGGCGTAATTACAGGAAACTAATGATAACTAATTATGACAAAATATTCTATTCTATCAAAGAAAGTATTAAAGAGTTTTATTAACGAGTGTCCTCTCAAAACCTCGAATTTTAAATAAACTCCTTAATAAACCGTAAAATAGATTAATATGTCCTCAAACTAAATACTGAATCTTTAAAAGAAAACTCTTATTTTCATATGTGAAAAAAAAAAACTAACCTACTACTTCTATTAACAAATATAAATAAATTGCTAAACGCCTAAACCTCGTTACTTTCTAGACAAAATAATTTATGTATTATTTTGAAATATTAAATTACCACCAGACTAAACATAGTCTTTTTCTATTATATCTTTTGCTTTATTTTTTAGGTTAAATATGTTTTTAATCTCAGCTTTTATGTGAATTTCGACTTTTAGACCCTACATTTTTTTAATTATATTTTTAGTTCCTACATTTTCGCTGTTTGTATTTTTAATCCCTATCGTCAATTTTTTATGACTTGAATAACGAAATCAGGCACAAAGGATGACACATAGATGTCACGTCATTTAATGCAAATGTTATTATAGTCAATTTGAGTTATCCTATGTCGTCAATTTTGTTATCCTAATCATAAAAAATTGACTAAAAATATAATAAAAAAATGTAGGGACTAAAAATATAATAAAAAATATATAGGGACTAAAAGTTGAAACTCACATAAAAGTAGGGATTAAAAACATATTTAACGCTATCTTTTTTTCTATTTCTCTTTCTTATATCTTTAACAAAAGATGATTTTATAAAATAATTCATAATTTTTATTCATACAAAATTAGCAATATTTCTAATTCATTTGTTGCATGTTAAAAATAACAGTTATCAACCAGACAACCACCTAGGTCACAGACTCATTCACTTGAGTGTGAGTATTTTAATGGTGACTTCCCTATTTTAAAGATCCAATCATAGAAGTGTTATGAATTTGAACTATTGTTAAACACAAACAAGAACAAAGAGTAAATAACCAATCGTTAGTTGGTTCAGTGGTGATTGGCGCTGAACTTGGTAGGGAGGACCACGGTTCGATCCCCCGCAACTGCGATCGGGAGGGGGCTGGAACCACTTGATGCCAGAACTGACCCCCGAACCAGATTCAACTGGTGGTGAAAACCGAAAAAAGAACAAAGAGTAAATGAAATAACAATATTTCCACAATCTTTTATTATATGAATTGCATTTACAAAACTATACATTGATTGAATTATCTTAACTAAACTGAGGTATTAACAATGGTCCTCTCAAAAAAAAAAAGTATTAACAATGAAAATTCAATAATAGAGGAAAAATATATGCACTAAGAAACTAGATTGATTATCTACATTTGATATTTATCCACAGAAATACTACAAGAAGCTCTTGGTGCTTCATCCATTGAAACATCATGTCCAAGTTGATCCCTTTGATTTGGCAATGCATTAATATTATGATTAACCAATCTCCCTCCCATTCTTTGTTGTTGAACAACCAAAATAGATGCCTTTGTCACAAAATCTTGTGAAGCCAACATATCACCAATTACACCTAACTCAGGACACTCACTCCATTGATCATGTCCTCTTAACAAAACTGATTGTGAATGTCCCCTTCCAACAATAACTAAATCAAAATAATCTATCATTCTTCTTATACTTGTAGAAAATTCTATTCCATCTTTCACAACTTCTTCGGTTATCTCGAAATGTGTATTTCCAACGTTATAGTATCTATATTCATCGACAAGATCGCTGTCGCGTTTTCTATCTTTTGAATTCTCTTCTCCGAAAACTAGGAATCTAACTACTGATACACTCACACATTCGTGTCGAGCCATTCTACTAGCATAGGCTAGTGCTTCAGCATCATCTGCACCTCCTATGAAGAAGACAGCAACATAGTATGTTGATTTAGCTATTAAAAGTGATGGAGAACTGCTTAAGATGCCTCGGTCGATGAGGATTCCAACCGAACATGGTGCTCTTTCGAGGACTTTAACGTTTATTGCTTGTACTGCTCTATTGTTTACCTCAACTGATCCATCTATCTCCCATCTTTTGTGAAATGGCATTATCAAAATGTTGGCTCTTCTGTCCAGCGCTATTCGACAAGCGTCGTCGTGGATTGTGTCGAAGTCGGAGATTGAGGTGAATGATTGAATATATGCACACCCTTCATTTAGTTGTTCATATTGTTTCAATGTATTTTCGAGCCGAGGTGAATGGCATTTGGTTGAACGAAGTGAGTCGTGCGGTTGGTGAGCAACGAGAATAGGCCTTGATCTTCCCAGAATCTCTACAAGGAGAAGTGCTATTACTGCAACATTGCTCTCTTTGCTTGCACATGACGCTTCTATGACATTGAGCATTGTTGGGATGTTTTCATCTTTGTAAATGCATGCCATGATTCGGAGCTCAGAATCTCGCTTTGTATGTTGTATTGAGCATCTCTTTCCTGAATGGTATGCGGCTGAAGGATCAAATAAGAACTTAATCATTGGTGCTATGATAGCATTTATCACTAGAAGGGACACCACCATCAAAGCGAACTCTTGTTCTGTTAATATCTGCCATAAAAAAAAAGATTTTTAAGCATCATGTTAATCGGTCAATTAATCAATCAAGGGTTAAATATGTTCACTTTTTAGTTGAATTTAGATTTTGCTTAGTCAAAGTCTCATGATTGAGTGCAGTCAGCCACATCAGTGGCCGTACAATCAAGATCAGACTGGTTAATTTGATTGAACAACCACTAATGTGGTTGACAGCGTGTGTAGTCACTGCATTGTAACTACACACAACTCAGATCCTTTTTAGTTCTATATTTAACAAAAATCATGTATTTATAGTCTTTCATCTATCTCTTATCAGACAGTTTTGCCTTTTTTAAGGACTAAAACCAAACAAAACTTTTCTAGGATCAAAATTAAAATTTAACAATTTTATAGGATGGAAAATCTATTTCATCCATCATTAAGTAAATATGTTCTCGGTTTCTTGCATTTGAAGTTTTAATATATTGGAATGAAATTACTAGCATGAATACTCAATTTACCTTGCCTTCCTTCCATATATTATACATGGTGAGCTCAGCTATACCTCTTCCATTAAGAAGGAGCCCAATCATAAAACATTCTTTCATGGGGACATTGTAATAATAACCAGGCAACATAACACCACCGATCTTCACCACGAAACCGGCTACAACTATGACGGTAACAATCCAAGTAGACTTCATGTTGATTTTGAAGACATCAGTCTGCAATCCACTGACAGCAAGGTAGATTGGATACAAAAAACCACAAGTAACCGTCTCCATTTTCGTTATCAAACTCGTTCCTAAAGGCGGCCCTTCAGGAACAACCAAGCCTAAAAGAATTGGTCCCATAGCAAAATGCATTCCAATGACCTCACTAATAAGTGCAGTGAGGAGAACACATAGAATTATACAAATGATACAAAGTTCATCGATGGGCTTTCCATGTAATCGAGCTACAGACCATAGTATAACTGGCCGCATTACATATATGATAACAACAAAGACTCCAATATTGGATAGAATGATCCATATTATTGTTATCATACTACTATTACCAGCATTAGTCTGCAATGCTGCAAACATAACTACTGACATAGAGAAGCTAACAACATCGGCAAACATTGCTGACGATAAGGTTAGACGCCCAACGTCCGTGTTAAGGATTTTAAGCTCTGCTAGAAGGACCGATATGCTGATGAATACGGTTAAGCTTTGTGAGACAGCTATTACTGGGAGAGCGTCCGAGAGGGTTTTGTCCATGGCTACATATTTTATCATTGTAAAGGCTAATCCAAGAGGGACTCCTAATGTAAACAGGAATACAGAAATACCAATTGTGATGGCTTGTTTTTCTGTTTTCAGCATTGTGACTGTATCCATCTTTACACAACATATGAAGTAGAAGAAATTGAGGCAGAAAGTTGCCATTGTTTTAAGTATTACAGAACCTTTCATAGGGAATAAAATACTTGTCAGCATCTTTTTGTGCCCCAAAACTGATGGACCAAATACCAATCCTCCCTATTAAATTAATAAGAAATGTTAGTTAGTAATAAACTCTTTTTGACATACTCTTAAACATGATTACATATAAATATTATATTTTCTTCTTGTACGTTTCAGTGTTGTGTCTGGTGTCTGTATTCATGTAAGTGATTCATAGCTAACCGGAAATATTATGACAATCATTGAAAATAATTAAATTGTAAAATATAAATATATAGGTTTGAAAAAAGCTTACAAGAATCTGTGATACAAGGGAGGTTTGTCCTAATGGTCTAAGACAAGCATCAAAAAACTGTATGACTACGGTAATCATCGAGATCTGCAGAAGGAGAAGAGGAGTTGGGGAAGTAAGAGGGTTGCCTAACTCCCAAATACTCTTGTGAGTAATACCATAAGGACTATGGCATAATACTGTTTGGTTTATTATTCCAATTTCCATTTTTATTGATATGAATATGATGAAGTTGTATTGATTAAAGAAGATTGGAAAAAAATGAAAACTTATTTCTAATTGTGTTTATGTTTAACAGTATTAGTTTTTCCTAGAGGAAAAAGAAGAAGAATAGGATGGTGAAAGATATGATAATTGATAAGAGTGGTGAGGGAATAAGAGGCTTGCCTTGTATTTTGGAAATTACATGTTTCAGGGTTGGCATTCCTTCAACTTCTCTTGTTTATATGCAAACTCTATTTTTGTACAACTTTCATTCAGAGGATACAATACAATATTAACTAGAGGCATTTATATATTACAAATAATTTATGGATTTACAATGTTATATTCAAATTCAAATATTCTAACATAATATAAATTAATATTATTATTCATGTAATATAAGCAAATATGTGCATGGTAGGTATGAGAAATAATTCATTGTTCATGTAATATAACATGGAGTTGTGACCACTTTTCCCACCTAAATAAAGAACAACCAGATATACAATCGTTAGTTGGCTCAGTGGTGATTAGCGCTGAACTTGGTAGGAAGGACCACGGTTCGATCCCCCGCAACTGCGATCGGAAAGGGGGCTGGAACCACTTGATCCCAGAACTGACCCCCAAACCAGATTAAACTGATGGTGAAAGCCAAAAAAAAAAAAAAAAAAAAAAAAAAGAACAACCAAATATGAAAATTACTATTTGAAATAAAATGGGCATTATAATTTATGTACATGAAATTCAAGGATATTACATAACAGAGGTAGATAGATAAAATAAAATGATCCATACATTATTATTATTGAATCTTACCATGCTAATATATAGTACAATATTATATTTTAATTTGAGAAAAGAAGGAAGAAATTTATACTAAATATTTAATTTCAGTTGTGGGGTTGAGGTGCATCTTCAAAGGGAGTTGCATTCTTTCCAATTTTTTGAAGGACTCTGATAACTTGTTCTGTTGTGATATTACCAGTAACAATCACCTTGTTCAGCTTTGTATCCACATTATACGTTTCAATATCTGCAACAAGTACCACACATACACATTTTTTCATTTCAATCAAAGCTTAAGGATTAAATATGATATGAATTTAATTCTTCGTGTTTTTTGATTTTAATCTTCGTAAGTTTTTTTGTTTGGATTCGGTTCAAGGAAATACAAAAAGATTTATAGTCCCTAAATCACAATATTAGATCACGTGGTACCACGTGTCATGCTTATATCGAGCGACATGAACATAAAATGTCAAGACTAAAAATAACAGTTTTTGAATTTGTTGCAGTGACAAAATCCAAACAAATTTTTTTTACAGGAATTAAAACAAAAAAATATTATATTTCTACGAACTAAATTATATTTACACTTGAAAATGAAGAACCTTGAATTTTTTTGATGGCTTTGAGGATTTTCTTGATACAGTCATCACAGTGCAAACCAACTTTGACTTCCACTACCTGATGTAAAGAAAATCTCATTCAGATATTAACATAGCTGAAAACAGAAAGATGATCAAAATTCTAAGTACTAAAAGTTGCAAAGAGGGTAATTGGCTCTTACATTAGCCATTCTTATTGTTGAGAATGTTTGTGTGTGTGTCTATGATGCTTTAATCCTTCAACAGAGAAGAGAAAGATAAAATTATTTGTGACTTTTCTACTAATGATTTTATTTATGGAACCGTGTCAAATGGAGCAAAGGCAAATAGTAACAGAAAAGATAAGGTGAAGAAGACAGAATTGGATTCTTAACGTGAATTAAGGAAGCTTTTACTTTCCTTGGGATTGGAGTGTGTCATGTCTGGCCTCCACTTACTTACTACTCTCAGGTTCCCTGCACCAAGGTTTTGCCTTAAAATATTGTCCAAAAAAGAAAAAAGGTTTTTCCTTCAAATAAATGTAACAAAAATAATGAAATTTTTTAATAAATAAACCTCATCTTGTAGTGACAAAAAAAAAAACTTTTGTTGCTACATATTGCCTCCTATGGATCTGGATCCTTTCTAGTGACTTCTCTGTTCAACGATCATTTCAACGGTTAGATTCATGATCAGTTTCTCTCTCTTCTTATTAGTGACTTCTCTGTTCAACGGTTACATGATCAGTTTCTCTCTCTTCTTATTATTTATTTTTTTCATCGACTTCCAACCATTAGATTTGGGGCAGAACAAAAAGCAGGAGTCGGGCTGGAGATGATGGATTTCCTGAATCAATATAAATGTGAAAAAATAAAAAATTCGAGTTTCAAACTCTTACAACTTCAATAATGTCCCTAGTAGCTACCAGTTATGCTGCCTTTACGCAACATTCACAATTGATTTCTATATGACATCAAGATTTTGAAGTGAAAATAAAATAAAATTCAACATGTGAACAAAAATGACTTATTTTACAATCATCAGTTTTGGTAAATTTTGTTGTCATTTATATTGAAAAATGGTTTTTTTTTCCAAAGATTATAAGTGATAAAAATATTTCCTATTAATATAACTAACTGGTCATTAATTTAATTGAGCAAAATAAGAGTTTTAGTTGCTTCACTATGGAACCTGTCCAAGATCCAACCATAATATGATGTATAAGCACTTGGTATATTATTGGGAAGTTACATCTGAAGTGACCGTGGGAGTGGAAAAAGGAACTCCCTATCATTGAATGTTTTTACTGCATTATTACTTCTCAGTTCTATGATCCAAGTTCCCAGAAACTAGTATGCAAAAACTATTCATGCAGTTTATCAGAATGCCAAACATAAGGACCAAAAGAACATTTCCCGCGGATCATTAACTCGAAAATGGGGATAACGTTCTTCTCATTTAATCATATTTTTGAATAAAAAAATTACTTGTACTGCAAGTTGTTAATTTAACAAAGTTGATCTAAGCATTTGATACAATAATTATTCACCGCAACACCGATACTTACATATATAGGATACAAAAGACAAGCTAAACCAAAAAGGATACAAAAGACAAGCTAAACCAAAAAGGATACAAAAGATAAGTTTATTTTAAAAAGTTGAAAAAAGACATAGTTGTCTTGTATAAAGAGGGACATGCGTGCTAATACTTCGCTGCAAGATGCAGAAAACACAAACAAGGATTTCAAACACTTCATCCTCTTCATCAACAAGGCAGTAATGCCTAATGAATGCCATACCGCCCAAGATAAGGTGAAAACAGTTAAGGATACTCTTCTGTAAAAGAAATAAGAATCACGTCAAATATTATGATTACAGTTGCAGATAAAGATAAACAAGGCACATAGAAGTACATATACTTACAATTTGAAACAAATGGAATGGAAAGCAATGTCAGAGATGTAGTCTGCATTATCAGAAATATTAAATCAGGCTTTTTATATTATAAAACCATAAAGAATGCCAAGTTGTAGAGCTAAACAAGTCGCTACAAAAATGACGAATCATATGTCAAGCCAGGAGATTCCTTACCAAGCATCCAAGGTTAAGTAATAGCATGAAAAAAGGTAATAGTAGAATACTAGAATTAAAAGTAAAGCTCATCACAACCTAGATTCTTGTCAACAGTCCTGATCCCTTAGCATCACCATAGTAGCAAGCAAGCTTGCTAGTTTCCCAACCTAACCCTAAAAATATTGAAGTATTTGTCATCACAAACAATCATTTTATCAATTCGCTTATGGCTTGGCCGTGCATGTCTTTCATGGAAGGTGACTGCAACCAAATGTATGTAGCGTAGCATTTTTCATATCCTGTCCACTGCAATTTGCAGCCAAAATCACGCCCTTTCACGCCACAACTGTATTTCCAAACATCATATATATTTGAAGAAAACAGCTTCTATTCATCTTGCCCACCCGCACGAGGTTTGAGCACATTCCTTGATCAATGGTCTTTCTGGCCATTCCTTAACCGGTATTCCCTGTTACATTCCTCAGCCATGTACTTTCTTCCTAGTTTGCTGCTCCTGTTCACACACCCACCATTTCAGTTTGCAGCTCTCTGTTTTTCACCCTCAGTTCTGCCAATGTTATATTTTTATTAGACAATGACGTATTAACAAGTAATATGTCTTCACTCCAATATCATTTTGTTCAATAAAAGCTTCCTCGATCAACATCTTTCATATTCCATGAGGCAAATATACTCCAATATCATTTTGTTAGTGCTCACAAGCACTGCAATAGTTCAGTATGACAAAATTTACTTATCATTATCATTGTCACCAATACCGACGCACTGTGATCCTATTAAAACACTCAACATAGATACCAACGCCTTATTGCCCAACCTTCTTTAAGGACTTATAACATTGATCATCCCGACTGAAGTTTCTCATTTTGACTACATTGATTGAAATACTGATCATACATCTGGTTTATTATCAAGCAGCATTTGATACTAATTGCGGCAACAACTAAATACATTACATGCTCGTTATCATGCTAGTATGCATTAGTTGACTCAATACGAACCAAAATAAGTGCAGCACCCAGTTGACCGACACTTGGGCTTGTTTGGATTGACTTATTTGAGTTTATCTACTGATATAAGCGCTGGTGAGAATGTTTGGCAAAACTTATAGAAACAACTTATGCATGTGCATAAGTTGCTTTCATCTTATTTCTCTAATTTTCCAGGATCGTTTAAGAAAACATATTGTAGTTATGTGAAAACAGTTTGATTTTCTTTTTGGTTATAGAAATACCTTATACATAAGCACTTATATGATAAGTGTTTGTGCTGTAAGCTCCTAATTAAGTTGTTTATCCTAACATGGACATAAGATAGTGATAATACAGACTGTAGCTTATCGTCTACTAATCATACTACTAATTAGTATAAGGCAGCTATTACAATTTACAGCTATATTTAAACACACTATATGCGCTAGTCAGAATCAGAGTTGTGAAATAGCATTTGTAGCTATGATCTTCCAAAGAATTGAGGATTATAGATGAAAGCCTCAGTACAAGAGTTACTCTCATCGCCTAGGCATTACTACAACAAGGCATATAGTTGACGATTTTAACAAGATTAAACTTATGTTTTGGATGCCAAAGTGAATAAGCACAAGCATTTGCCAAACAAGTTATCATATGCTTTATTATAGAATTGAAATTCAAACTCGTAATAATTTAAAGAATAACAAAGCATTAATTAAAGTCTAACCATTACCTTCATACTTGCAAACTAAGGAGTAGATTTATTCTCCTGTTCAGATGAGTCCGAATCACTTGCTCTGTAACCTATATGTAAATAAAATAAAACAATCAGAACATGTAAAACCACATTTCAGTAATTGAAGATAAGATAGAGCAGCTTACCTGGTTGTTTTTCGCTTACTTGCCAAACTGAATTTCGACTTCTTGATGCTCTACTAATCCAGGCATGTCCCTATAAACAAAGTTTGTAATACATAATGATCAAAATTCAGCAGCCAATAATTTCATGAGCAGGGAATAGCATACAAATGATAAAGATTCATATAATAGCTGCAGTCTGCAGGTGCAGGTGTGTGTCTTGATTCTTCATTGGCAACTCAACAAAATTCAGAAGCCCTACAATATATCTGCCCTGTCCCCAAAAGCAGTTGAAGGAAAAATATGTTAAGCTATAATGCATTAACACTGACATAGACACCCAACACGACATTGACACTGACACCTCAACATCAGTAATAATTTGAAGGGGGGAAATGAGAGTAATTGACTGTAATCACGTGTCGATATTGGACATCGGACATGCCTTGGTGATGCTACATAGATGATAAGGACCAGAAAGTAGGATTACAAAAAATCATAAGAGGCGATAGTATTCAATCATACAGCATACTTAAAAGTAAATAACAACAATCTGATAAACAAATTAAAAGAAAATAAAATAAAATAAAAGGTATTTATAAATGAAATGTGCAGAAGAAATTCAACTTCCTAGCATTGTATCTAACCTCAGCTTCATTGCCAAAGGAATGAAGAATAACACAATATTGGAATCAAATATTTGATTGGAAAAGTACTTTTGATATGTCTTGTTTGGATAAAGTAAATAGCCTAATTAAACACTTAAAGCATAAATGCTTATCATATAAGCGCTTATGTACAGGTTATTTCTATAGCAAAAAATAAGATAACGTCAAATTGTTTTCATATAGGCTATCTAAGAGGGCTAATGTTACGGTGGACTACCTTCAAAAATGCCTCACCGTGGACCAGTACTTAAAATTATCAGAAATTATAATGATGGTCGACAATACTAAAGTATAAAATCACGACTCTCATAGTTTTTAAGGCTAAAACAACGACATATTGTGACATCAGTTCAATACAAACTATTTTTATTTTCCGTTGTTTTAATCAAATAAATATCAGTTAAGTCATTATTTTGGTATTTTAGCGGTAAAAATATGGATGACCATTAACTTATACTTCCAAACACCAACGTATATCTTCATTGAAATTTTAAGTATTAATCCACGATGGACCACTAGAGGTGATCCATATTAGAAATTTCCATCTAAGAGAGCTAATGGAAATATGCTCAAAACAGATAAACATATCCTAAGTTGTTTTCATAATCCCTCTCAATTCTCAAACTATCACAAGTGTTTATGACAGTACATAAGCTTAAATAAAGTCAATCCAAACAATCCCTATACCCTTTTACATTAAAGTGTAAGTAATTAAAAAAAATTATTGAAAAACAAACAAAAAATAAAAAAACCTTTTGAGGATCTTTAGGAACACCATAGCCAGAATAATACATTTGACCAACAAGAAGTTGCATGGAGCTATCTCCACCTTTGGCTTCCTTAAGCGTTTCTTGAAACCAGCGTTTAGTGCAATCAGCAACCACCTTGGAAAGGGGTTTTCGAGTTTCCACAGGCTCCACCTTCTTCGGCGGTTCCACCTTAACAGTGGCGTCTTGTTTCGAGGTTCGTGGAGTGGTGACCCGGTTCGGAGATACGGGTTGGGTTGTTTTGGGTCTATGGGGTTTCATAGATGATACAATTCGTGATAATTGATTTCTAAGCACGGATTCATATGATTTTGCCATCAAAAACCACGATTCAATTCAATAAGAATAACAAACAAACGAGACGAGATTCAACTGGTTTGTTTCTTTGTTAGCGATATTGTTTTGTGTAACCAAAGACAAAAATGAAATACTATATCGGATATAACTCGAAAATATTATAATTTGAGGTGTATTTTGGCAAATAAATAAAGAGTGAAGATCAAATTTGGGCAAAAAATATTAGAATCACAATTTAATCTTAACTAATCTTAATAAGATAAAATTCAAAATTTCAAATTATATTTTTATATTGAAAACAAATTAATTTCTCTTTTATAACGAAATCAAAGATTATTTTGTTTAAAATTGCATCTGCTTTGTGCAACACTATTTGATTACTCTGTCTCGATATTTCAAAATATCTCAAGTATCGCGTCAGATATGTATTTGACACTGATATGTATCTGATACTTCATGATTTGGTACGTATTGAATGATTAAAAATTATTTTTTTAGTAAAAGAAAATATCAAACATGTTACAGAGATTTGCATTAAGATATGGCGGGATATGATTAAGTATTGGTAAATACAGACGAGATACTTGAAAGTGAAAGACATGATTTTTTATTATTTATTTGGCCTTGTCAACATTTGTCCAGGTTGGGGTTCGAATCTCGGTCATCCCACTTATTCACCTTAAGAGTGAAATTTCTAGTCATTGTCCATCAAAAGTTACGGTTCTCCCATTTCAACTCTCACCTCCTTCTTCTAGGGTCACCTCTGGTGGCTATTATTGTCGAATAAATTTCATTGCCACTCTCTAGTGGCTAATCAGTCCAACACTCTTGCAAGTATACAACATGATTCAAGACATTTTACAAGTGCATCTATTCTAAAATCTAAATATATTTTTTAGAAGACTTAGTATATGGTCAAAGGACCAATTAACTTGAGAAAAATCAATTTCATCATCTATTAACGGGAGACCCATTTAACGTTAGATTTTTAACTTTGTATAAACAGATCCAACACATAAGTAATATTGGAAAGATTCAAACTTGAAACACATTGGAATCTAAATATATAAATTTGTAAAGTTTTGGATCAATTTGCAATTTTAAAAAATGTAAAAGACCATTTTGAAATTTTTTTATAGCCAATTTGCAATTTTTAAAACATTTTAGGGGTCAATTTGCAAATTTTGAAATATATGAAAAGAAAGAATTTTAAATTCCTAACTTATAAATGTCATTTGAAATTTTTTAAATTTAACTTAGACAAAATACATTATAAATTTTCATAATTAATTAATAATCAAAACAAAAATATTTAAATAGAAAAATTTGAATTCCCTCAAAAAAATTATTTCATCTCAAAATATTCCTCCATTCAAAGTATTTAAATGGTGATTACAAATTGGAGCACATTCATTTTGAATTTTGCTTGCAAACACATTGTCGAACGAACGAACCCTCTCAAACCCCACATTGAGCAAATTCTCACAAATATTGCCGCGAAAACAGAATATTGAAACCCTCTCATCTCACTCTTCCAATTGCATCGTTCTTCCTTCAACTCTTACTCCTACGCACCTTTCGGTAGTATACTAATTCAATCACAAAACTCATCTTTTGTTATTTTTTTTGTGAAATTAATTCAATTCTTTTAACCCTGTGTAT
Source organism: Trifolium fragiferum (assembly GCA_954870985.1). Taxonomy (NCBI): domain Eukaryota; kingdom Viridiplantae; phylum Streptophyta; class Magnoliopsida; order Fabales; family Fabaceae; genus Trifolium; species Trifolium fragiferum. The sequence goes on from OX940794.1 coordinate 21,218,481, forward strand.
GCTTCTAAATGTAATAGACATGAAATTTTGATTATGCCTATAACCTAATAATACATATACCATTTTCTTTAAAGAAAATATCTGAATTGCGGTTGTTGTTGAACGCTCTATAGTGAAGCAACAAAGAAAACACTGCTATGGACCCATCTATATTGAAGCTTCTTGAAGATGATGATGATGAGGTATACTTTCTTTCCACAAAATAAACTATGCATTCTGCTCACTTTCTTTGAATTCGGGCTTAACTTTTACCATCACCGTGTTTTCATGTCCACAGGATGAAACTATGCATTCCGGAGCAGATGTCGAAGCGTTCCAAGCTGCATTGAATAGAGACATTGGCGGCGCCGGAGGAGATGCTTCTCATTCAGATGCAGCTGGTATGGTATCCATCAATTTTTACATTATAATAATTTATGAAGCACGGACACTCCTTGGATTAGGTGTAGACAAGCATATGTGTGTCTGATACCGACACATACAATTACATTGAATTATGTTATTTTTTCAAATTATCGGTGTCGAAGTGTCTGTGTCATGTCAATATCTGTGCTTCATAGATAATAATTCCTATGAATTAGTTATAGTTGAAGGATTGATAAGGTGGTTTTGCGGGTTTGAGAGATAAAGGGTTGTGTGTTTAATTCCCTCCCAATAACGTTGCTAACAATTGATTACCAATATTTGCCATTTAAAAAATAAAGCAAATTGAGATTCATGCTGCATTTCAAGTCAAAAAGAGATTCACAGTTTGATTTTCTTCTAATTCTCATTTACTATTTAAAAAGAAGAATTTGTACTTTTGTATCTGACACTGTTCATTATTTAAGAGTCCTGTATAATATATAACAATCAGAATATCTGGGCCGGAGTATAGAAATGTTATATTCGCTGTTGATTAATGTTATTTTTCTGTTTGCATGATAAAATTTTAATCACTTTCACAAATAGTGCTTTGGTGATTACTTCACTGTTTTCTTCTGAAGGAAGCAATAATTCATTCAGTCAATCATTATCAGCTTGGCCAACTTTTAGCCATGACAACCAGATAGACTGTCAAAATCAGGAGCCTAAAATTGCACAGCCGCAGGAGCAACAAGGACCTATCGTGGAACAGGTACAGAATGTTGCCTCACAGGATTCGAGTAATCTTACTTTATCACACAAACAATCTCAAGATGAATGTCTACAACGCCAGACTGTACCTGTTTCCCACCAACATTTTCAAACAAATGAAGTTCAGAAATCTGATAAATATCCTGTCTTCAACCATGGGACAATCAAAACAAACAATTCCAACTGTGAATCTCAGTATACAAAGCTGCAGCAGATGAGTAATCAACAGGCCACGGTCAATGAACAACCTAGTAGCCAAGTCAATCGTGGTAATCAGATATCATTTATCGTGCTTCTCCCTATTTTGATGCGCCAACTTGCCAAAGACAAAGCTATGCAACTTCAAAGTTTATATAACAAATTGAAGGTGGGTTTCTCAAACCAGTTTCACTATTATCTCCTTTTTCCCTCTCTTCTGTGCTAAACAATTAAAGTTGGCTGTGCAATGCTTTTTCATATTACTAAGTATTTTGTTTTGCTAATTTTGTTGTCATTTGTTCTAGAGAGATCAAATACGTAAAAATGATTTTGTACGGCTTATGAAAGAGATTGTGGGGGAACAGATGGTTAGAATAGCATTAACAAAAGTGCAACAACAGGTAGGTAGAGTAGATGGTTTATGCAGTCTTACATATGTTTTTTCTTAAGGTGGTTGAATATTGATTTCAACATTATGCTAAGAACCATCCTTTTTTCTTCCAGACAAAAGGCAACACAGGTTCTTCTGGACAGCACCACCCTGTAAGGATGCCAAGTGTTACTTCCAGTGGAACAAAATTTAACGATCCCCATGCATTAGCACAAGTGCATCAGAGAAGTATGAGTGCTGCTTCAGACCATTCTCATAATAATTCTTCAGCTATCCAAGTGAAGAGTGAGCCTACCTATTCAAGTATGGACATTAATGCTAAAAAATCTCGGGAACATGATATTCGAGTAGCGCAACCAAATCAATTACCATCATCCAGTTGTAATGCCATTAATCAAGAAACCAGAAGATCCTCGGTTCACATACAAGGCCTTAATAAGCAGCAACAACAGCATATACATTTCCGATCGACATATGGAAGCAGTGGTGGTAACAATAGCCCTTTTTCTGGAACAACCACCAGTTCATCATCATCATCTCTCAGACCACAACTTCATCCTCATGATTCACACATAACGAAAATTCCACAACAAAGCATTGGTCTAAGTCACTTAGGTGTAAACCGGCAGAGTTCTTTCAATGACCCTAAGAGAATGCCAGGTGGATCTGTGTCGACTGTGGTAAACAATACAGCATCACAACAAAATTCAGTTTCTTGGCAACCATCAGCAGAACGAAATTCGGGCTTGTTTACATCTATGTCATATGTAAAAAAGGGACCTAATGATCTTTCTATGGAGCAGCAACATCGGCATCATTTGTCTAAATTGCATGGGTTGCCTTCTGTCAATTCTGGTCAAAATGAACAGGGTAGTGGTATCAATCAAGGCACTGTAAAGGATGAGTTTTCAAGAGGTTCTGTAGCATCTACTAGCATGCCGCATACAACATCTGCTAGCTTGCCGCCAAATTCTGCTTCCCCTTCTGTATCTCAACTAGATCCAACTGTCTCTGTAAGTTATAAACTAATGTGCATGTCTTTGTCTAAAAGATGCAATGCCTAAAGTTTTGGGGATCAAACAGTATCCAAATGTGCATGTCTTTTTTGTTGATGTTATATATTATATGCATCTTAAGCGCAAATTTATAAAACACCAGGTCTGTCAATATTGGAAGATACAATATTACTTTGGTTTCTACATAAGAAAACAAATAACGATAATCAAGAATAGTGGTTAAACTCAACTATTTTCCTTGATGTGATGATTAAAATAATTGCATTCTCCAAAATACCCTTCATGGAAACTTGTTTCATAAGAAAAAAAAGGTATTATTGCAAAATGAAATCCATAAATTAATTGAAGGGTTTATAAAGTGTGGACCCTTCCCCTTACAAACTGGTTTTGTAAGGATTTAGATTCAATATAAATAAACCTTCTATGATATCAGAGGTTATCTATTTGGGCCACCCACCAATCCCGATAGTTCTGAGCGTGAGGAGGTGTATTTGAAAAAAATCAAGTCGCACGTTGAAAAAAGACAAGGCCTGAAAAAAGATTATAGAAAGTGTCACCCCTTAGATTACAACCGGTTTAATAAGGATGAGTATATTTTTTTGAGGGTATAATACTAGTAAATTTTGTGTTGCGGGTCTCTGTACTACAAAGAACCAGCCTAAGCTTTCACATCTGGGTTAGTTAGTTAGTTGCTTTTTCAGACTCTTAGATAGTTGTAACAGAATATAATCACCTCGTGTGCAGCTTGAATGCTGTTAGCACTAACCTGTTAATAATTACTAATTGTAATATCACTTTCTTCAAAGAGTTTCTGCATTTCTCTCTGAAAGTTTGCTTTGATTTTCTTCTACCTTCTATAATCTTCCAATACTTTGCGCATTAATTGGAATATCACTTTCTTAGAAGTGTTTTCTGCATTAAAATCTTTCTACTAAAATCAGCTCTTATGATTTCTTTTTGAGAGATCAGGAAGCTTTGCTATATTCACTTTCTCCTTTTCTTGGTTGTTCTCTTTTTTGCCCTTTTGCTTTAGAGTATTTCTTATTCTCTTTCTGAATTTTGTGTTAGGTTCCGTTTCATGTCACTGTGCTTCCACTTTTTAAAGCATTTTTCTGTTAGGAAATATGAATTAAGTTTTTTCATTTTTTTAAGTTTTTCTTGAATACCAAGCCATCATTCTGTTTATAGGATGTGTTCCATCCGTGTTTTTAATTACGTCGACTCCATTTGTATCAGTTAAGCTCTCAGATCCCAGTTAGCACTTCTGGTATTATGTCAAAGACAACTCTAAAAAAAACTCCTCTTGGCCAGAAGAAACCGCTTGAAGCACTTGGTTCTTCACCCCCTCCTCCAAGGCGAGTTGCAATATTCTGCTCCTTTATGATTTGTATGTGTTTTTTTCCTGGGTTAGTTATTGAAATCTCTTACTGATTTTGATTATATGCATATCTGCTTGCTATCCTGCAGTAAGAAACAAAAGGTGTCTGGGTCATCTCTGGGACAAAGTATTGAGCAGCTTAATGATGTTACTGCTGTTAGTGGTATTGATATTAGGGTATGATACTTTGTCATATTGAAGAAAACCATAGTTTTTTTGTGTAAAAATCTCAGTCAATTTTTGTGTTCTCTTTTTATAGGAAGAGGAAGAACAGTTATTTTCTGGGCCCAAGGAGGACAGTCGAGTTTCAGAAGCATCTCGAAGAGTTGTGCAAGAAGAGGAGGAAAGTCTGATTTTGCTGAAAGCTCCATTGCAGAGAAAATTGATTGAGATTAGTTAGTCATATTTATGCCATTATTCTGTTCATCTGATTTTCTTTCCATTCTTCAAACTTATCTAGATCTGTAATTGGGTCCATATAAGCGTTATAGCTGTTCTATTTTGTCACCTTGGCAGTGACTGAGTGTGGCTTGAAAGGCATGAGTAATGATGTGGAAAGATGCTTGTCACTGGTGAGAATAAACCATTTTTTCAATATTTGTTACAAGTTGGATTCCATGTAATATTTAGGCTGAAAATGAATGTTCAGTGTGTGGAGGAGAGAATGCGTGGAGTAATAAGTAACATAATTAGAATGTCAAAACAGGTCAGTTATTTTATCTAATAGTTTATTAATTCCTATAGTTTATTAATAGTTTATGTAACCTTTTGTCAATCTGTAAAGTTTATTAATTCCAATAGTTTTCGTACCAGCGGGTTGATATTGAGAAAACAAGACATCGGACTGTTGTCACTTCAGATGTTCGACAACAAATCAAGACAATGAATAGGAAAGCAAGGGAAGAGTGGGAGAAAAAACAGGCTGAAGCGGACAAGCTCCGGAAACTAAATGACGTGGGTTCCACTTTGTCACTTTGTGGAAATTTTTGTTTAGTTGATGACATAATATAACTCTTGTCCTTGCACATTTCTTGTGCATGCATGTATTTTATATTTTTGCATTTTAGACTCAAACCTATGTACTTCTCATTTGAAATATTGTAATCTATATTTTATGTATAGGTAGAAGGTAGTTCCGGAGTTAATGGTGACAAGGAGAAGGATGATAGTCGCAATAAAGCAACAAAGGTACTGCTAACAATTTAGATGATGCAATTCACCTTTATCTATGTGGGAAGTCTTGTTTTTTATTGGTAATTTGTTTAGATGAACATGGGAGTAGATGACAAGATGAGGGCAAATGCTGCAAATGTTGCAGCCCGAGCTGCTGTTGGGGGAGATGACATGATGTCAAAGTGGCAACTTATGGCTGAGCAAGCTAGGCAAAAACATGAAGGGGGGACAGACACTGCATCTGGTTCTCAGCCATCTAAAGATGTCAGTCGCAAATCTTCACCATCATCAGGAAGGAACACAAAAGATAATCAAGAAAGGGGGAGAAAAGGCCCAACTTCTCTTGGGAATTCAGGTGCGTTTCGTTGTTGTTATATAACTTCTTTTTTTTTTTGACAAAACTTATATAACTAATTATTTACTTCAAAATAAACATTAATTCTACATCTATTGCCTAATATTCCAATTTAGTAAGCAGAATGAAAACTCCGCAAAATTCACACTTTCCTAGCAGAAAGTCAGTAGAGCAAAACAAAGTCTGAATGTACTGCCATCACCCAAAACCAACGAGTATATACTGAACTAACTTATAAGTTGTTATTGCAAAACAATAACTTATGTCAATGTAGGAAATGGAAAATAAACATTAATTATACATTTTTTGTCAAACATCAGTTTTTTCTACATTGTTTGAGAATTGGTGTTTTGGTTTACTTTCCTACTTCAAATATGAATTGGAACTATTGAAAGAAATTGTGAAAACAGACTTTTGAGTGTGACCTATTTAAAACGGAACACAAATATGAAACCCAAAAACACATGTATGTGAGGCTAAATTTTGTTGGTTCACAAATTTAATATTGTTGAACCATTTGATACAGATGAGGAAATTTTAGCAAACTGTTTCAAGACTACATTGTCAAACTAAATTATTATTTGTACTTCTATTCATGAAATCAACCAAAGCTAAAAAATTCTGCATATTGTTTTTCTTTATTTTGCCAATTATACTCATATTACGTAAACTATCCAAAATTTGAGTATCATGTTCATAGAAATCAATAGGTGAACCATACAATGTGTGTGTGTGTGTGTGTTTCAAGGAAAAAGCTAAATGATGTGAATGTATGTTTTATGAATTCAACGAATGGGTTATAGCCATTTGATCATGGTTTGGTTGACTGTTATCGACTCTAATTTTTATTTATTTTTAATATGCAAATGGCAGTTACCTATAGCAAGTCATGATCCATGTTTCGTCATCAGTTCACATTTTTTCATTTCGCACCATATAGCAAGTTTCATTTTTCAATTGCAAAGTAGATTCTTGAGGCAAGAAAATTGGAGGACTTGTGATGATCAATTACATAAATGGAAAGAACTAAGCTTTTGTTTATATTCATTTTTTGGCTGAAGTGGTAAATACAGATAACTAAATGTGGAATATCTTTCTCTTGTCAACTTTTTTGTTAAATAACAGTGTAGTACAGTATTGTTTGTTTTCCCCATGTTCCCTGTTATCAAATTGTCTGGAGTTTCGAAATACTGCACCTTATATGTGTATCCCCATTATGTGATTACATTGTGCAACCAATTTGTTGATACTATGTCCGTGTTATTTTTTGTTGCCAACAGCAGCTGCTAGGAAATTTGGGAAAAATCAATCTCCTGGATCTCAAACTCGCATAGCTCGTAGCATCTCTGTGAAGGATGTGATTGCAGTCTTGGAGAGGGAACCTCAGATGTCCAAATCATCACTCTTATATAGATTGCATGCAAGAGTTCATTCTGATACTTCAACTGAATAAGGTAAAATGAAATATCTAGATTATTTTTATCTTTTTATATCACCATTGAATTTACTCTCATCTTATGCATATGGATTGATCGATGACATCAATTGGTCACAAGTTGGAGATCTTCTAAATTGACTTCATATTATAACCTGGATATTTCCTATTATATTTGGATTTGATCCCATTTTCAAATCAGCTTTCAATGAAACTAGCCCCTTTTTATGTCCTCCCATTCTCTTGTATTCAGTTCGCTATATAGGGTAATTTGGAAATTGTGAAATTAAACTGAAACTCATCACTGGGAAAGTTGAAGTTTGCAGCTATGAGCTATGTCTCTTGACACTATTGCATGCCTGGCTCCGTCTGACTTCAATTGTACAGCTCAAATTTCTGTAGATAACAAGATGGTGATTTGCATCAGTTGTAAAAAGATTTGACTCATTCATTGACAGTAGACCTAAAATTGTTGTGTTCTTTTTATGTTTTGGTTACAAACATGAGTGTTCCTTCCACGGGATGCAACCGGTAGGAAAATGTATGTTTGCGGCCGTTCGATTAACTAGTGATATTTACTATTAAGGTGGGGAACCAGTCAAGCTAAGCTTGTGAACTTGCACATTGCTAGGTTTTCTTATAGCTGATTTATGATATGAAAAGTTTAGCTTGTTGTTTTGAATTGACTGAGATGAAATGTTGGTTATTTTGCTGAACTCATTAGTTTGTGTTTTTTTTTTTTTTTTGTCAAGTAATCTAGCGGTTAGGATTCCACCTTTGAAGTAAATAAGTATAGTGTTATGTAGTGTCTCTACGAACTGAGCTAAACTCACGAGGACAATTCAATAGTCATTTTCTAGGTATGATAATTGTAATAATATTTTTATGTAATATATATGATTTTTTGCACGCATTATGTTGCCACTCTTTTTTTGGTCGAGGTGTTAGTTTGTAACTAAACATGTCTGTAAAAAAAAATTGTATTTTACTGTTACAAATTTGATAAACACATTTATTCTTAAAAATTCAATTACGTCGATAATTAGTCTCGTAGGCTTTAACATATAACAGAGTTTAAGGTGAAAGAAAATCATAAACGAAATGTCTCGGTGAACATCGTTCAGTACAGTTGGTATGAATATGACATTTTTCACTTATTCACAGATAAATTTTTAACTATTAAATTACTTGACAAAAAATATGAATGAAATAAACACTCCCTTAATTAAACATTGCTTTATTTTCTCGTTATACTGCATATCTAGTTTGAAATTTGAAAATATAATAATGTTATAGTTCGACGGTGAATGTAAAATGCTATCGAATCATAATAATATAAATTCAATTTCTTTGTTTTTAGGTTTACCTTGGAATATATATGAATTAAATTCGTATGTACGTACCAAAAATATGATATTTGTAACAATATGATCTATTTTTTCTTATCTTTTCCTTTTGTTTTTTAATAATCTATTAAGCTTATTTTGACTGCCAATATGGACTACAATTAGCTTTGATATATCACTGCTGCTGAGTAATACTGTTGAGCTGAATTTTCATCATAATTATTTTTTTAATTAAAAGGTTGGTCCAACAAAATAAAATTGAATGTCCAAGGAACACGTGTCCTTCGATTCTGTTCAGCTGAGAGTTTCGCTTAATGATTCAAGTCGAAGAAGGCATTTCGATTCATGTTACCACTCGAAGCTATTTGGCATCGAAAAGAATAGGAACTTAGTGAGTTAAATGGGCCAGCCCAAGAAGCGCAGGCCAAGCCCAAGTTCGAAGCGCACCAGGAGCGGTTACAGGGAGTGGAGAACGTGGGAAGTTGAGGCACAATCTGGAGCGTCAAGATCATCTAGGCAGTGTATGCTTTTATTAGTATTTATAGGGGTTTCTTAGAAGAAATCGAGGTCGCAAAATTGTTTCACATAAGTTTCTCTGAAAATTCTAAGTACTCAGCGAAGAAAGAAAGGAATTCCAAAGAGAAGCATGTACGGTTTGTGAACCATTTTCATTGTATTATGTCTTTACATTTATGCAAGTTTGTTTTACTGCAATTTCGTTTGATTTTGCGTTGAAGTTTGTTGTGTTCGAGGCGATTCGAATCAACTTGCTTTATTCGTCTTTTTCGATTAAACAAATCAAAAACACAAGTGTTTATTGCTATTCGATGAACACTGAAACTTTTCACTAAAAGCAAGCACAAAATTGTCTTAAGATTTCTAGTTGATCTTGCAAGTTTAAAATACTCAAACTAGCGCTTGTTTATCAAAAATCACCGTAAACAAATACATAGCAGCAACAGCAATGCAACAAAGCAAGCAAGAATGCAACATGTCTATCAAAATTGAGATAGATCCAATTTCTATTTGATGTATGTATGGAAATGAAAATATATGTATTTCTATTTGATGTATGTATGGAAATGGAAATATATGTGTATAGTTTTTTTTTTACTATAATATTAGTACGAAGTTTTCATTGTCGTTAGTGATGATTAATCTCCGTTGAAGAATCTATAGTATAAGGTATAAGTCAGGAATCAAACCACCGATCACATGTTTAAGGGGACAAAATAAGGTCAATAATTGCACGAAATTAATTTCAAACGGACACAAATTAGTCATCTACAACCTACATTTTATTGGCTTTTCAGACCACTTCGATTTCTCACAATTTCTATTAAAATATCTAAATGGTAAAAAGAAGTGGGTGGTCATACTTTTCTTTTACAAAGGGGTCATACTTAAAGAACATACACTTGTTAAAAAAAAAATTATGTGACAAAATCATAAATAGATTCCTCAAAGTACTTATGACATACATTTTGTCTGTGTAGAAATGTTCACTCTATGGCATAAATATCTGTATGCCATTATGTCATTATGCCATTAAATTAGATTTCCACTCACTGTTATAAGGAATATTACAATTTTTTTCCCCCTTATTATGATTATGATAAGATTTGAAAATTTTACTATTATTTAGTAATGATTAATCTTAATCGGAGAATTTGTAAAATATAAAGTGAATTTTTTTTTCTCAATCGACAGAAATCGAATTTATAATCATATGTTTAACTAAATTTGAATTCAATAAGAACTGATAATATCAATCATGATATTATACTATACTATTATATGCGACAAGTATGTGTCATTTAAGTATTTTTTGGGTATGTTAAATATATTCCTAATCTACACACTTATTGTGGATTATTCACTCGAACAATGTTAATGAGCATATGTTTGATCAGATTCCAACATATTGCTAGGTCTGCTTTTTGAAGAAGCAAATTACAAATTTGTTGATTTCTTCTTCCACTTACATACATCACTATGCTTGGTCGCCCTTGGAACCAAAAAAGGGTATCCATGGAATAACATAGTTTGATGCCACATTAGATTCTTACCGGTTACGTCGACGATTAACTACCACAACCACTCTAACATTACGAAATATGATCATGACATATCTAGACTTGTTCAAATTCAAATCTAAATGGTTAGTTTCATGTTATTCTCACAATGGATGAAATAGAAATATATACGAGAAAAGAAATATGCACTAACGGTGTAAATTTATTCTATACTGTTAATCAATTACAACTTTCTACCACGTCATCTCATTTAATTCCACTTTCTTTATATGATATGAAATGGTTAACCATTCATATTAGTTGTTAACACACTTTGAGAATGTTGTTAAAATATTCATTCTGAAAAAGAAAAAAAATTGGTGTACGTTAGCAACTTCAATATATAAGCATTTGCTATAATGCTCTCACTAATTTTTGAAAAAGTGTATGTTAACAAATGAAAGCTATAGTATTACTCTATTTTTATTTTTTTTTATAAAAAACATATTATAGTCTCTTCTAGCATGAGATGTGCAAAGAATAGAAAATGGAGGTACAAGAGAAGCAAATAATAAAGAAAAAAATTACAAGATAGGCTTATCAAGAAGCTGCAATTAACAATATAATAATAAAGATTATAAGTGAAATATTTTAACTTAGCCAATAACACAATAATCCAAAAAACAAAAATTGAACTTAGCCTCGATCTACATAAATTTTATAACGATCCATATGATTTGAGATGGAGATAATAGCTCGGGTTAAATTAATATATTACTTGTAAATTGTAATTAAAAAATTAATAGTTTTGTGATATGTGATAAGGGCGTTGTTCACAAAAAATTATACTATAAATTAGTGGTGATATTCTTACCTTATCTCTTAACGTAACGTTTTTGGAGGAAAATGTCTATATTGTGATGTGCGATTGTGGGGCTAAAGAAAATGACTTTTGTCACAATAATAATGGAATTGATGAAGATTTGCACTTTCAAAAATTTCCTTGATCATGAAAACTGAAAACTACAGATTTTGACAATATATATGACAATTTTAATACGTTTGGATTTTTGACAAAAAATTAAATACGTTAATATTCAGACAGATTTTATGGACCAAGCAAGGATAAGTTATCACAAATTAGATTAGACAACTCTTACGTATCAAATTTCTATTTAAGTATGTATATCAACATTATTTAGCCAAATACTCCGTATAATATTACTCAGTCAATTCTAAAATGAGTCACAAGATATGATTTCACATAGAGTCACTTGATTTCACATTTATTGATAAAAGTATATAAATAAAAGATAATTTTATTTTTATTAAAATAATTTAATACTAAGTTTTATGTTGTTTTTTTTACTGAATTTAATTGTATTTATAATTATTATAAATGCAAAGTAAAAAATTTAAATCAATAGTAATGTAAATAATAATATTAATAATTAGAGGATAAAATTACTGAATTGTATTTGTAATTATTGTAAATGCAAAGTAAAAAAGGTAAATTAGAAGTGATGTAAATAGTATTAATTAGAGGATATAATTGAAGAAAAAAAATTGGTATTGAAAATTAGAAAGATCAATTATTTTAGAATAACATTTTTTCCAAAAAATATCACTCATTTTGAGACATAGAGGTAATATATAAATATAAATAAATATTTGAAGTTGGGAAAAACACAAGAAGGGAAGACTGAATTGTATTGGCTTTTTCTTTTTCAAATCTCAAGTGTTTAGAAGGTTTTATGAAAAGAGTGTTTAGCAGTGGATTAAAAAATAAACACATGAGATAGAAAGAAGAGAAACACACAAAATTTTTATACTTATTTCTCTTACAATTGAGAGTGGTCCAATCCCCTTAAACATTTGATATACTATCCGAGGTAACAATGTTAGTAAAATACATACAATATAGAATTTAAAACTTACAAAGAACAACCCTTAAGATTACTAAGATACAGGGATTGGAAAAATTCTAAGTGGTTAAACAACTTTTTAATTTGACAATGTTTTTCCATGTTCAAAGGCTGGTAAGTTTTTTTTTTCAACTTATTCTCTTCCTTTTATAGGCAATGAGAATAGGGTCGTTGAAGATTTATATTCGTTGTCAAGCTTGTGTGAGACATTGGAACATGCAGAGAGCTGGTGAGCTTTTTTGCAGAGTGTATTTGAATTTCTTCATTAGACAGCTAATAATTGTTTCATTTTTTTTTACAATCAAAAGCTTAATTCATTTATTTAACAATAAAGAAGAAATACAAAGTGGTAACAAATCAAAGATATAGCGACTAGATCATGAAAAGCCGCCCTAGCAAGCGTATGAACAACAGAGTTCGCTTGTCGCTTTACGAACTTCACCACGAAGTTCGGATTTAGGGACACTACATTATTGATGTTACAAATTAAAGAACTAAATTTAGAGTTTCCAACGCGGAGATTGTGAATTGTTCCATGGTTAATTTGACCTTGAAAATATTGTCTATACAATTTGAGAAAAAGTATAGGCATACTTGCAGACAAGACAACTACCTTTCTACTTTATCTTTTTCACAAAACAAATATTTTAGAGGCTTCTTGTCTCCTTAAAATCTTGCCTTATGAAGTTTGACTCACTTAGAGTCCGATGTGTCTAGACATGTATTTCCAGACTCTGGTCTTCCAAAATCTGATGGAGACAAAATTTGACGCTTCCAGAATATAAACTTCTGATCTTGATGTATTCTTCAAAGTTCTTTTTTTAAGCTTTCAGCTGCTCTTGGATAGTATACTTGCTTTTTTATTCATTCACTTCATGTGTAAATTTTATCACTAAATATACACACTTGAACAAATATTAGCATATTCAATTAATCTTTTTAATACTTTATACGGTAATATTGATGACAAATACTCCAATTAAATTACGCAGATATACACCATCAATCATAGTGTAGTGTAGAGTATAAGTGGTAAAATATTGGATCATTCAATCATTTACTTCTTAATTAGATTTTTAATATCCGTTGAAGAAAATCAACTATTTAAATAAATCTCAGTTGCCCAAAAATTCTTTAGCTTACCTAAAAGAAAAATTATACAAATATTTTCATATTAGATATTTTCATATTGACTTAATTCGTATTATAGATAGGAAAATGAACCTATCACTTTATAGATTTGAGGAATAAATCAAACCTTGTCTATATTCTCACTTTAATTATGTCACCTCACATTAACAGGATGTGATAAAGGGACGTGATGCATGTCCTACTCAAGTTCTCAATCTTAATTAATTATTATTCTAACTTTAGCTTTTGCTTTATATATTTAGTTTAAATATTTTATTTATAAGTTTAAAAACAAATTAAACTTCTAGAGTATAGTCCATCCGGTTTCATATATAACAAAAACTTTTTTTTTTAGATTCATTACAAAATGAATGAATCTAGACTATAATATTATCTAAGTAAATTCATTTTACAATGAATCTAAAAAGCAAAATATTTTTTTATATATGAGATCGGAAAGAATAGTAAATTATATAAAATTTTATGATAAATTCCTTGATCACATACTCCCTCTGGTTCTATATATAAACAAATTTTACCTTTTTAAATTCATTGCAAAAATAATGTATCTAGATAATATTATTATCTAGTTATATTATTTTTGCAATGAATTTAGAAAGACAAAATTTATTTATACATAGAATGAGTATATTTTAGCCCAATTATGTTTATAGGCTACTAGTATAATATTTTTTGACGTCGACTGGTTTTTCTAAAAAGAAAACCAGTTAATATATTTTTGAAAAAAAAGTATAACTGGACCGTCGTCCGTCGACATACAATGATACGAATTTTCAAAAAAGAAATCATACGACAAAACGAAAGACATATGTTAAAGATTGTCTCATGATGTTTTTATTTTTTTTAGAATGATAATAATTATATTTCATACTTCACAATTACTCCCTCCAGTTTTTATTATAAGAGAAAATTTGCTTTAAAATTTGCTTTTTAGATTCATAGAATGTTAAATGTATCTAGTCCATATTATAAACTAAATACATTAAACATTCCATGAATCTAGAAAGCAAATTTCTTCTTATAATTAGAAATGGAGGGAGTATCTAGCGATTCCATTAATTTTTTACATAAATAAAATATAAATTAGTCCTTAATATTTATTTTTATATAAAAAAATAAAGTATTTTCTTATTCGTTAATAAGATATGGACTCATTTGTACATGCATGTTATGAAAATGTGGATGAGTATTTTTGGAATTATTATTTGTAGTTGATAAAATTAGGCCACATGAATTTATTGTGAAGGACTAAATTTATTTTTAATTTTTTTTCTTTTTTAAATATGTCATATGTTGTTATAATAGTTTACAGCAAAATTATTTCATTGGTCCCTTAACTAAAGTTAGAATTCATTTCATTTGAACACCAACTTTTTGTTCAAAGTGATTATTTTTATATTTATTTTATTAATGGTATCACTACAATAAAATTCAAATTTACAAACAAAGCTAAATAAATATTTATTAGTGATTAACTTAATTACTAGCTGTTTGAGCCCTCAATCACAAAAGAAAACTATATATTTTTCATGTTTTATTTTAAAAAAATTATGAGGCTTTTTTACTATCACTACAACAAAATTGACATTTACCAACGGCAAAATTTCGTGGGTATAGGCCTTAAAACCTATACCGACGGACATTTCGTTCCGTGTGCTTTATTTCGCTATACCCATGGACTTTTTCCGTCACAATAGGCTATAGCTACAGCAGTTTTTGTCGTTGGAGAAAATCTTAGAGATATACCCACAGACATTAACAGCCATTGTAAATCAATTTATCCACAAATGTGTCCGTTGGTATAGGTTTGGACTTTTTTTTTTTTGCATTTTTTTTTACTGATTGTACATTTTTACATTTTTTAGAATAATAATAATTTGCAAATATGCATGTTTTACACACCAAATCCACTATAAAAGATAATTTCAATTATATTAAGAAATTAATAAGTCTTACAAACATCTCAAACTAACGGAGTACATTAAAACATCAAAGCAATGTCATCTTGCTAACAAAGTACATTTAAAACACCAAAACAATGTCACCTAGCTAAATCTCCCAAAATGAAATTGCACCAAAGAGAACTACCATTTACTTCTAAGTCATCCCTCTCTTTAATCTTCGTCAGTGTATGGACTTGGAGAATCCGTTTGGTCGGGGGCATTAGAAGCATTTGTAACCTATAGAAAATAAAAGAGATCAAATTATAAACTCAATTTAATTGATGTTTCAATCATATATAAAAAAGATATTAGGCACGAAAAGAAATTCATATAATTCCAGCCCAAGCCCTCAATAAATTTTGCACAGAACGATTGTGTGAACTTTGGCCTACCGGACATCAACTAAAAATTTTCCTTTTTGAAATATGAAAGTTCATCTAGTGATTTTTCATATACAGATTTTTCTATAGTATACCGTTTTTTTAGCAAAGACAGAGATAAGATGTCCTTACCTTTTTTTTCTTCCATGGATCATGCTCATTCGCAATGATCTATGGAAGAATTTTTTTTAAACTTTTGTTAGGTTTATCATTATTATTTTCCTTCATAAATATAATTATTTTCTTCACTAGTCAGAATAACGGCTGAAAAATCATGATTAGCCGCAAATGTCAATCATTTTGATGTCGACTGTTAAAAAAGTGACGACTTTTACGAACGCTGAACAAGAACCCGTGACCTTAAGCCAACATGTATTTTAACCAAGTACAATGCTAATTAGGTCGTGCTTGAAACCGAGTTAGGCTCGGCTTCAGTCTAAAACAATTTTGTTACTAAAGTTTATAAATTATATAAGAATATAATTATGTAAAAAAAAAATTGAATTGACATTTAAATTAGATGATACTATATTTTTTTACGGCGTCTTAGATATTTGGCTTAAATGCACTTTTGGTCCCCCTATTTTGAAATTTTTGAACTTTTGGTCCCCCTATTTTAAAACTCAACTTTTTGGTCCCCCTATTTTAAAAATCAATATTATTTTTAATCCCCCTCTCAGTTTGCTGACGTGGCACCGTAAATATCATTTAAATTTTAACCAAATAAAAATTATTTCATTTAAACAAAAAACAAATTTAATTAAAATATATTCCCAATTTGTGTCTGTTCTCAAATTATACTCCTAGTCTAAACACGCAAAGAAATTGAAAACAACACATAATTATTTCTTCTTTCATCTGTCTCACGCAAAGAAATTGAGTAATCTTCATATCCGATGTGGGACTTCTAACACACCCCTCACGTCCAGCACTATTGGGCTTGGTGCGTGGATATAAACGGTGGGTGGCCCGATAGCGGGTGGTCCAATAGATCTTAGAGAGGCTCTGATACCATCTTAGAAATTGAGTTTTGGGTCTAACTCATCCTCACAAAACCGGCTTGTAAGGTGAGGATTGCCTCTACTTTATAAACACTTATTCAGGCCATCTCATATCCGATGTGGGACTTCTAACATAAACTTCAAAGGAGGTGATTTGCGTTTGGAGAAAAACCCACATGGTCAAAAGTTGTGAATTGGAAATGGGGTATTATGAGAGAGGAAAATCCACTTAAGCATTAGAAGGGTGAAGATTGTAAGTTGGTGGGTTTAGATGTGAAAGAGAACATTGGTGGGTTTAGATGGTTCAAAATCTAGAAGTTAGAAATTTGGAGTTTGGTGAAGACACAAACACCGTGTTATGAAGCTTGGTGAAGGTTTGGTAAAGAAACAATATAGAGCTTGGTGAAGAATAGAGGAAGATGAAGAATGGATTTGGGGGTTTTTAGAACACAAGCAGACACAAACACAGTGTTATGGAGCTTGGTGAAGAATAGAGGAAGATGATGATGTTTTTCTTGATTTTAATTAAATTTGGTTTATGTTTAAATGGAAAAAATATTTATTTGGTTAAATTTTAAATAATATTTACAATGCCACATCAGCAAAATGAAAGGGAGACTAAGAAAAATGTTGAGTTTTAAATAGGGGGACTAAAAAGTTGAGTTTTAAAATAGGGAGACCAAAAATTTAAAAATTTAAAAATAGGGGGACCAAAAGTGCATTTAAGCCTAGATATTTTGTAGGTACTATTCCTCACAATATTTTTTGTCGAATATATATCGTGGGTATTATTCTGACCAAAATTTGTTATGAGTATATATCCGTAAAAAAAAATTGTTAAGAGTTAGCTATTCTCACAAATGTTTATGAAAGTTGAAATTTTGAGGGACAGATGTGCAAATAGAATTATGAGTAGCTGTGGATATTTTTAGCACAAAACAACACCTACAATTTAAGGCAAGAAAAATTTGTCCTGTTTCTTAAAGAATAATTGGTTTCATGAAATAAAGAATTAAAAATCACCAAGTCTAACGCAAGTGGCTTGTGAGCTGATAAACTTCAAAATATCAATTTTGATTCTTCCAAATAAAGTTTCAATAAAAGGTTGAAATTTATCTCATGAGCTTAACTAAGTTGATAGGATATTGCATTAATATATATAGAAGTCGGGGTTTAAATCTGATCATTTCACTTATCCCACCATAAAAATGAAATTTCTAACCACTAAATAACTTGACAAAAAAAACATATTCAAATCTATTCATAACAACTTTTTTTTTACGTGATCTATTCATAACAACCTAGACCTGCAGACAACAATTCATTAATCTACCATATTAGATTAGGAGTCCGTTTGATATTGATTTATTTTTTTAGTTTAAACAAAACAACTTATGTAGATAAATAAGGTTTTTATATACTCTCTCCGTTCCTTTTTACTTGTCTGTTAAGGCTAGATTTAGCGTTTTTATTTAATTGTCCTTTTGGTATTTTACGGGTATGATTTGTCAATTATATCCTTTGTCAATTGCTCTTATCTTTTTCAATAAAACCAATTAATGCTATATATTTGGAAAACTAAATATATATTTTTTTTGGAACATAACATATTAATTTTGTTTTTTTAACATAATATATTAAATTTATTAGAAAGAGAAAGTGTGTGAGAAAAAAAAAATTATTGGTAGATTAAAACGAGGATATAATAGGAAGATAAAGTGCAAATATACACTTTCTTAATTTGGTGTTACTATTATAGAAAGACAAGTAAAAAGGAACGGAGGGAGTATTATTTATAAGTTTGTCACAGTAATTTATGAAAAACAGTTTATAAAGATACAAATTTTATTAGTGAAAACTTATAAATCAACATAAAAATGTATTTATTTGCATAAATTATTGTTCATAAATTCAAATAGAAGTCAATGCAAATAAACTCCATTTAAATCATAAGCAATAATATTTTGACCGGCACAAGGCCCGAACTCGTTGTACAAATACGAGCCTTTATACTTTTGGAACATACTACTTGACACCATTCGGTATCATTGAAATTGTAAATCATAATATCTTCGCGACATACAATGGTATCAAAGCACAACATTGATAAACGTCATATCGTAAATGTCAATTCTCGTTG
Source organism: Trifolium fragiferum (assembly GCA_954870985.1). Lineage (NCBI taxonomy): Eukaryota > Viridiplantae > Streptophyta > Magnoliopsida > Fabales > Fabaceae > Trifolium > Trifolium fragiferum. The sequence continues at coordinate 21,237,445 of OX940794.1, forward strand.
CCAGGGCTAAATGATTATTATTATTATTAAAACACACAAGTACAAGATGTACTTGGGTAAAAACAGAGGCAGGAAACAACCTCAATACAACACCCATAACACAGGGAGCAAGACAAAAAGCAAACCAAGACCAAAACTGAGGCCAGAAAACACCAAAAAACGCGCCTCAGCAGCCAACAAACCCGACAGCAGAAACTCAAAACCCCTGGCCAAAACTCGTTGCCTCATCTATAAAATGTGTTCTCCTCAAACACTACAAAATATGCACGGTGTTTGTGGGTACTACTATCTACTTTAACCTTAGACTTTTTATTGTTCAGTGTCTGGCCAACTTTCTGATCATTCAAAATCAAATGAGGATTAGTGATTGAATCTGAGAGTTCTCGATTCGAGTTGTATGGGTGCTCTTAAAGTAAGATAAATGTAAATATACAAATTTATTGGTCCAATTGAACAATCAATGTCTTGTTGGAATGAAAAAAAAAAAAAAAAAGAATATTCCCAAGAATGAAGAGGATACATATTTTAGATGGTGGGAAATGACTGTAGAAATACTCTCTGTTCAACTTCATCCTATTGATATCCATATAGGGGACACAGGGTTGAATAAAATGAGAAGTGTTTAGGAAAGGGAAATAATTCTTTCAGTTTTATATTTAAGTAAAAAGTATTTTTTAGACTTATTGAAAAGTGATATATCAGTTTGTATTAAAGTCAAAATACATAAATTTTTCAATAAATCTAAAAAATTAATTTTTACTTATATATGAGACATGAAGAAATAATATATTAAGTGTATGTTTGGTAATATAAATAAGTTAGTTTTTAGCTTATGAAATTTGCTTATAAGTAAGTTTGATAAAATAAAATGTGTTTGGCAAAAAAAATTTCTTCCAGGCTTATGATTTTGTTTGGAATGTTACAGCTTATAGCTTATACATTTTTACTCTTTATTCCAATTTTAATCTTATTCTTTATTTATTTTTATTTAAAATAAAATGATCTTTCATTCACCTAAAATAACTACTCATTCACATAATATAATTTTTTACTTACAAGAGTTAAATTTATCAAACATTTTAATTTCATTCTACTATCTTTTTAACTATCATCTACCAACTAACTTTTCAATTATCAACCAACTTAACTTAATTTTACTAAACATAAATTAAGTAAAGGCAATGTGTTATCTAGGGGACTTTTTTAATAACCATTGTTTTCTTTGATATAAATCACTATTTTTTTTGCCAATTAATCTAGTGGCTAAAAATTTTATCCTTTAAAATTAATAAATAGAATGTCCAGAAATTCAAACTCTGACTCCAGCATATAAAATGTTGACATCTCTATCAACCGATGCTCTAAAATATTGTTTTCTTTGGTATAAATCACTATCACTATTCTAATTCTAAAGATTAATAATTGTTTGTCTCATTCGCACGTTAAAAAAAATACACTATGCATCTATATGAGAGTGTTTGTGTGTGTGTAAGATACTCTAAACAAAAAAGTAACTTAGTGCTTTTTACAAAATTAAATAAATAAATTATTCTAAAATATTTACTTATAATAACGAATTTAAAACGACACCCGTCCGGCACATTCATTTTCTCTCAACTGCGATTGTTAATTAAAGTCAGAGCCGTGCTATATAGCACGACGACACAAATCGACGAATCACACGACATGATCTTCTATATATATAATATCGATGCAGTCATTAGTATTTGATTGTCAAATGCATGTGGGTATATTATTATTAATTAATGTTAGTCTTTAACAAAAATATAAGGACTAGTGCCCAAAAATAATTATTTTAAGGAGTCAATTTTTCATATGAAGTCTCGTGAACTTAGTTAAGTTGATTGGAATATTACGTTATATATACAGGAGATCGGGATTTGAACCTCAGTCATATTCTGCTATTCATTTTAAATGTGAAATTTCTAGGCTATTAGACTACTTGATTAAAAAAAATACATTTGAAACTTGCATACACAACATGGAGGAATCAGAATTCGAAAATCAATTCAAAAAAAGTACTATAACCATTAAAGTATCTGAACCAAACCGATTAGTTTGGTTTAGTTTAATTTTTGAAAATACGTACCAAAAATTAAATCAAACCAAACTAATCGTGAGTTTATTCATTCGGCAACTGAATTTATCAAAAATCAATTCAAACCGGTCCAATTGCAACTCTAGGTCCATATAAATAAAACCATAGTTTATAAAAATTAAATAAAAAAAATAAAAAATAAAAATAAAAATTAAATCAAAAAATCATTACTCCCTCCGTTCCATTTTATTTGAGCCAGTTGACTGTCTCACGTTTGCCAATGTAAAATTTTAACGATTAATATCTTTAATTGTATAATAGTAAAAATTATAAAAATTTGATATTTTGAAAATATAAATCGAGACGAATCTAACAAGATCTTATATGCTAATATTTATTTTTTATTTATGAATAGAAAAATAGAGTAAAAACGAGATATATGAATAGTATCTACAGTCAAAATGGCTCAAATAAAATGGGACGGTGGGAGTACGAAAGTATTGCATGCTAGCAGCTAGCAAAATAAATCATAGGCAAAAATGTATTTGTTGTGGAAAAAAAATGCAGGATTTGATTTGGAGCAATAACAAAACTGATAATTTTAATTTAAAAAATCAATTAAAGGGGAGAAAGAGTAATTGTAGCAGTCGTGTAGTTAAGACGACAAATCTTGTCGTACTCCTTATCATTTTTCTTAAAGTCACATTCAAATAGTTTGTTCTTATTGATTGAAGACTAAATACTCTTAAATTATAAAAGGATAAATAAAAAAATTTCTAATTATTATCAATCATCAATCGTTATCGGAGATTAGACAACCATTTTAACATATTATGAAATGAAACAAGAATTTGTCAAAAATAAAATGAAACGAGACAAGTACTAGTAAATATAGATTATTTGAATTTAGCATCACACCGTTCTTTAAAGAAAGATTCATAGACACCTTTTTTATTACATCTTCCAAACACCATATTACAAACTCACAAGGATACAACCAACTTAACACACCCATAATATAATAATGCTTCCACACAAGCAAGCAAACAAACAAACAAGAAAAAAAACCACCACAACAGTTTTAATCACGCGCCGACCGTAACGCGGTCTCACATTTTCCGCGGAAAAAATCACCGAAAGTCAAATCCCGTGAAAAAAAGCGAAACCAATCCAATCACCACCCGCCACGTGTCCCTTTATTTTAATATTTTATTTTATAATATTTTATATCGCGAGAACCAAACCGGGCACGGATTTCCCGACCCGATTGGAAACGCTACTTTCCCAAACGCAAGGGAAACGACCGGAATCAGTAACCGCCGGCACAATCTCACCGGATTCTTTCCCGGCAAAGCGTGTGACGGTAAGGGAAGTGTTGAAATACTCCCTAACTTGAGTGACTATCCCATCCACAACAGTCAAAGCGTGAACCCAGGAGATTTTGCGGGAACTATCACAACCTTCAACAATAACAATGGATCCAAACGAAACGAGTGATTGTGGAACAAAACGGAAAGTATGAACGGCGGTAGAATCGCCGGTGAGAACGCGCATCAAAAACTGATGAGAAGGTGGACCGTGAAACCACCACTCAAGATCAGATGCGAGAATCTTAACGACGGTATCTGAATCTCGAGAGTTTAAGGCTTCATATAGTTTGAGAACCAGCTTTTGATTGCTGGAATCAGTGTCTTCACTGCTTGAGTTAGCCAGTTCGAGAAAGGTGTTTCTCTAGAAATTTCGATTTAAGGATTTGGTAAGTGATTAAGAAGATAAGTTGTTTTTGGTTGGATGAGAATTGTGGTTGAACTCGTGGTTGTCGAGGGTTTTTATAGAGAGAGGTTTGTGATTGTGTGTGGAGGGTTTTACGTGAAACTTTTTTAGGTGATGACGTGGTGGTTTTTGATTGGAGTGATTGATGTTGTAGATGAAGTTTTGGAGTTTGATGTGATACGCGTACTATACTATAGCTGGAAGGAACACGAAAGCGATGACAATAATAATAGACTCAACTTTTTTGACCTTTCAACTATGACCACTAGGTAGGGTTGTTTGTTACTCGTCGTTACTGCCCTTCTCCATCTCATTTTAGTCATTTCATTTAAATAAATTTGTACCTAGTACATTTTAGTCGGTGCTTCCTCCGTCTCACGACGAGTGAATCAATTGATTGTTTTATGCATGTTAATATATAATTTTAACGTAAAATTCTCCCATACAATCACAAACATATCCTTATAAAAACTCTTGACAATTGGATTGGCCGGCAACAAACATCTCCCTATGCATGTTAATTTGATCATTTGTTGTCTAGTAGGAGTGCAACTCAATGTTTTTGTGAGTGAGGAAAAAGAAAATTAAAAATAAAGAGGAGAGAGAATGATCAAGATACGAACATAGGTTATTTAACTTATCTATTTTAAAAGTTGAATTTTGAGTCATTATCCTACTTAAAAAAATGAAAGAGAAACAGATATGATCGGAGAAATAAACACATAAAAATACTATTGAATGATTGCACCACTCTATTTGTTATATTATCTCATTTTATGTTTATGATAATTACAATACATAAATAATTAATAAACATAATTTGGTATAATTACTGTTTTATTTTCTTTCATTTTATTTATATATATTTTTTGTCAAGATGTATTTTTTTAATTTGTGTAATGGAAGGATATAGTAGTTTCACTAGTTTGATAAATTTGCAGTCATTAAGTATATTAAATTGAATTCGTTAAAGCTTAAAGACATTGGTTTAAAATATTAATCTCAATTCTTTTCTAAAAATGAATTGGAGAATTTGAGTTTAAGTTTTGGTGAAAATAATTTTTTATTAAATTTTACTTATTTCGTAAATAAATTCTGATTTAGTCCTCAACTATCAAAATATACTAAACTATTACTTATCAAAAAAGAAAAATAAACTAAGTTATTATTATACATCAATTTAGTCCCTTAATTTTTTTAAAACATGAGAGAAAATGATGGCTGGTGTAGAGACTAAATGGATGTATTATTAATAGTTTAGGGACTATTTAATATATTTTTATAGTTTATGGACCAAATTAAAGAGAAATTGATGCTTATAAACTAAATGGAAGGTTTATCCTATTTTAATAAAGTAATTACTGCATAAAAATAATTTTTTTATGTTAAACAAAACATAGAGACATATTAATATAATAAAATTGTAGACGTATGAGAAACTTTAAACATTAAAACTAAGGAAGACAATTAAGATATTTAACGGTGTGTGGAGAATAAGGATGGTATAGAGATTGAGGTGGATGGGTTGGAGTGATAGGTAAGTTGGATATTGAATTTTCACCTTTAACAAAAATTAATTATATTAATTAATATAATTGACCGTTTAAAAAAAAAAAAAAAAAACTTAAGGGTGAAAAAAATGAGATCTTTTCACATGAGGGGACCCATCTCGTTACTACTACTAGGTAGGGTTAAATGAGATATTTTCAATATTAATTAATAAGTAATGAATGTGTATAATTTTGTTTTTGAGCTACTTTGTCACGCTAACTCGTTTAGCTCAACTTACTTTGGTAGGTGTGGAAACTCTGTATAGAAAATTAGAAAACAAAACAAGATTCAGTTTGGTTTGAAGACTTTGGTAAGTTAGAACTTTACCATAAAAAAAGACATTAGTGAGGTAGATACGTTACTTGTAGTGTATTGCGTCTTTGGATAGGTTTATGTTAAGATAAGTCCATGCAATATTAGTGTTTAGAATTAACTGGCTCAAAATTTATTTTATTTTATTATTAGATTCAATAATATCTTCTTTTAAAGTATACACATATATTTTGTCAAAAAAAAGTATACACATATATTATTATCTACTTAATACGGATTTTGATAATGCTTTGGACGGTCTTCGGGATATGATTCCGACTTTTGACTTTAGCAATTTTACTAGCAAGGATACCGTCCCCCCTAAAGCCCAACATGTTTTGGCAAGTGCCCTTTTTGGTAAGATTGTTAAAAACATGGAAGTTGATTTTAACATGACCACAAGAGAAAAAACAGTTTTTGGATGTTTGAAAGCGGAACATGCTCAAGACTTTCTCCTCGCTATTCCCATAGATGGGTTAGGCCAACATATGTCCCCCGTTGAGTATCGTACTATCCTTAGATATCGCCTCATGATTCCGTTATTTCCTAAGGATGAAGTTTGCCCTGTTTGTCGGAAAGCATGCCTCGACACTTTTGGGGAGCATGCAGTTCATTGCAGGGAGCTCCCAGGTTTCAAATACAGGCATGATCTGGTCGGAGATGTGTTGTTTGATATTTTTAAGCGTGCAGGAATTTCTGTGAAGAAAGAGGCACCAGTGAACTTCTTGACTGACCCACAAGAAGGAAGATCGACACTTCGGCCAGCGGATGTTCTGGTGTATGGATGGGTAGGTGGGAAACATGCTTGTGTAGATTTGATTGGAGTTTCCCCCCTCGTGGGACTGGGGGTCGGAGATTTTACTGTGGGACGGGCAGCCCTCAAAGCTACTTCAAGCAAAATTGCTAAACATGAGAAAGCATGCTCTGACAATCAACACGTTTTTATACCATTTACAATCGACACTTTTGGCTTTTTAGCACCAGAGGCTGTAACTCTTTTGAAAAGAGTTCAAAAGGTCATGCATAGTCATGTCGTGTTGCCTAAGTCTATGAATATAGTTTCTCAAAGATTGGATTTTGCTATTCAAAAAGGTTTAGCAGCACAACTTGTTGCACGTCTACCCTTTATTCATATGTAATTATTTTATATTAATATATACTAGAATTTGACCCATGCGTTGCACGGATATTGCGGAGTGATAAATATACTATTTATATTGCTATAATTAAAATTATAAATAAAAAAATAAAATGAAATCAAAACATAACATAACTACATTGACACTTAAATTAGTCAGTACAAATAGTGACAAAGAACAATAAATCATTAAGTAGAGGAGTGAAATAGATAAATAAATAAATAAATAAATAAAGTTCCATAAAGTTTAAACTTACTTGATAATAACAAAGGTCACTCATAGATTCTTCTTTTTTGGGTGGGATGGGTAGCTCAACTGGTTAAGCCAGTTGAGTTAAAGAGTTGGAGGTCCTGAGTTCAAGTCTTGGCAAGGAGAAAAACTAACATATTGTAAATATACTAACAACTAACAATTTGCCATTAAAAAAAAAACTCATAGATTCTTTTTTTTTTCTTTCTTTTCTTTCAATTATGCAGAAGTAGAAAAACCTACTTAGCATAACAAAAATAAGAAATATGATAGAGGTAATTGAGAAAGAAGAATAGGAAATGTATTGAGCGAATCAAAAACAAAAAGTAAAATGGCGAAAAGGTTGAGAAAGAAGAATATGTGGGAGATAAAAATGAAATTCGACGACGATGATACCAAGAAAAAGAGTAAAATTTAACAAGTAAGAATCAACAAAATTTATATGTTAACATCAATAGCGCAACAAAACGAAGCAAAAAATCAAATCTACTAATCAAACACATGAAACTATTTTAGATTTGACACTTAAAAATTATAACAATAAATAACTATAAAAAAAGTAACCACTTACAAATCTATATTGGTATACTCATCTTCATTGTCAATAACAAAAATCGGCGCTTCTTCCTCTTCTCCTTCATGGTACTATATTGTCTAGAGAGAGAGTGTGCGGGTTGATGCCGATCAAAAATTGGGTTGAAATGTAGAGACAGAAGATTAAAACAAAAAAAAAAAGTGGGTTGAGAGAGGGTGGGTGAGAAGCAAGAAGAGAAAAACGTGGATAAAAGAATCAGAAGCGTATAATAATAGAGAGATAATGGAGAGATGCCACATTTTTAGGTATAATATTCTATTGTGTTATATTTTAATAAGCATTTAATAATATTTTATTTTCAATGCATAAAAACTAACGAAGGCTTTTGTAAAAAAAAAAAAAAAAAAAGAAACTAATAAAGGCCAATTTAAAATTCAAATTGAGAAAGATTTAATAAGTGGCGGGCCATAGTAATTAATATGTGGTTGAGAGATTAAGAGAGAAATTAGGAGGGGAAAAAATTAGGATTAACATAAAGCAAAACCTTACTTTTATTATAATTAAGATTAAGATTAAGATAAGATTAAAATATATATATATATATAAAAGCTATAATATCTTTATAAATAAATACGGAGTATATAGAAATAGAATAAAAAATGAGTAACACGTTGGATTTGCGTCCGCATCGTCTCCGCAACATACCACAAAGTCACAAAGAGCGCCAAAAAGTGAGAGGTATATACGTAACCAAACAATTAGCTCGTGTGTGTGTGTGTGTATGTGCTGCCATGCGTGTATTGTTTTTACTTTTAGAAGAAAAGGCACCGACTATGACCAAAGGCATTACTGTATTATTTTATTATTATTTGTTAAACATATAAAAAATATATAAAAGATAAAATTAATATTGTTAACATAACTTTTTATTAAATGCATAAGTTTGTGTTTTTTTTTTTTTAAAAATTAATATGTTTATTAGAAATAAGTATGAGTTTATCTAACATTTTTATAAAATCGGTTTGAAATGTGAGGATTATTCTCATTTATAAACTCATGTTCAGATTTTCTCACATGATGTTGGACTTTTTTAACACACTCCTTTTGCGCACAGCACTGTTGGGTTTGTTACGCGGATATAATATATGTTAGATTCATACTTATTTCTAAGATGGTATCATAACGTCTCCATGATCCATTGGGTCACATATTATCAGGTTTTTGCTATCGTACCACCCACCAAACATATCCACGCATCGAGTCCAATATTGCTGGTCATGATGAGATGTGTTAAAAAGTCTCACCTCGATTGCGAGATGACCTCAATGTATGTTTATAAGTAAAGACAACCCTCACTTTACAAACCGATTTTGTAAAGTTAGGTTAGGTGTAACTCTCAATTCTAAGAATGTTTAATTTGTGTCTCAAAAATAGAACTATTATGAGTAATGTTAAGTGGTGCCCTATTTCAGGAAGGACCAGTTAAAAATTTTATAAAAAAAAAATGATTTTGCTTGAAAACAATTTTTTTCCCTTTATTATAAATATTGAGCTACCTACCAGATTATTTATCAATAGCAAATTACTCTTCAAATGTTTAATCTTAACATAAGAGAGTGTAAGGTAAGATTCTTCATTAAATAAAATATATCATAGTATATTTACAAGCAGAGACAATCCTTAATTCACCTTTTTATTTTTGTGAAAATCATAGGTTTATTCTCCAGTTGTACTAATTATTTCTAATATGCAGCTAACTTATACTAGTAACAATATTAGTATTATTTTTTTTAAAGGATAACAATATTAGTTTAGGCTTAAATATGTTTTTGGTCCCTGCAATTATGTCTTGTTTTGAAAAGAGCCCCTGTAAGAAAAAAAATTGATTTTAGTCCCTGCAATATCTCAAAACTTTCAAAAGAGCCCCTGACTGGATTTAGTGCTGATGTGGCCAATTTTTAAATATGTTTTTGGTCCCTGCAATTATATCTTGATTTGAAAATAGCCCCTGTAAAAAAATAAAAAATTGATTTTAGTCCCTCTAAAAACATAAAAATTTGATTTTAGTCCCTGCAATATTATGAAGAAATCCAGTCAGGGGCTCTTTTGAAAGTTTTGAAATATTGCAGGGACTAAAATCAATTTTTTTTTTTACAGTAGCTCTTTTCAAAATAAAACATAATTGCAGGACCAAAAATATATTTAAGCCTTTATATAATTGTGAATGAACTAAAATATGGTACGTATATAAATTTAAAATTAAAGAATAAAGAATTAGAATTAGGATAGTCATCAAATCGCATAGTTGACACATGTCTCCATCTGATATTGGACGAAACAGTCTCCAAAGCAACTATAGTATATTGATAATTGATCTGTGTGATGTCTATTGTCCACATTACTATATTTTATCACTATGTGTGTTGTCTTTGTGTTAAGGACCAAATAAGCACTACCCTAGATGGAACTCTCCACTCTCCCATACCAGAATAGTAGCTGGTCAATATTGCGTCATACCATATTGGACACAGCTCATCGATATATCGCTATCTATGTCAGTCTTGTGTTTATTTTGTCATATACTATAGTATGTGTTTGAAAATTAGTAATTACTTTTAGTGGAATTCTTTCTATTTTTTTCATGTGTAACAATCCTTAATTAAGATTATGTTTCTCACATATTTGATGGCTCATATTCCATATCAGAATAATCAATAGTACTATAATGTCAATCCAAACCCATAAGATTTCACTTTTGGATGAAGTTTCGTGTACTATGAGTCCGCGTTTTGATCATGTTCTTTTGTGTTTTGTTACTATAATAGTGTGTTTGTGTTTGTCAGATGAGGTGAATAAAGTATATTTGACGAATTTTCATCACATTTGATGGCACAAACTAATGGATGAAATATTTAATTGACATTTTACAATTTCATAAGATATTTATCTATTTCGAAATTGCAAGAAATATTTGATGAATTTTGAAATTGTAGGAAGATATTTGACATTTTACTTGTAAATAAATATTCAAATCGTGTTTTACTCCAATAAAATATCTATTAAATGCTTGTTAGGTAGTAGTACTTAAAAAATAAGTAGAGATGGTGTAAAGCTCCCATACATGATAGACTGTCCAATATTTCGGTACCCATGCCTGAAGAAACTTTAAAAGGATGCTGATTCAAGCCTATCAACAACATGAATGTTCATAAGAAACCAAGACAGAGTAAATGTATGTTCCTACTCTATCAAATGATCTTAAAGTATCTCATTAAAATAATCCACACCTAAAGCTATTGGACATTGGCTTCAAGTGACACGTGCAATAGCCACTTCGAAAATGCTGAGTCAACAACATACATGATCAGCACGTGTCATTCCTTGTATATGATATCATATCACACATTCATAGGTGTAGCATTGAATTGAGACCAATTAGAAAAAAAGTTTGTTAACTGCAGAATGTAGATAACTTTTGTATTATTAAGACAAATCTTACATATTCTGACCAATTTCTATGGTAAAAAAGTACTAGTATTGTATGGTTCCATAAGTAGTTTAGTTTCACAATTAACCCTTCTTATTATAAGGTTAAATCATTTACTTGAGGTCTGCTAAATGTGATGAGATCAGCAGGTAAATTTTGGTTAAATTTCAAATTTATAGGTTATATTATGATATAAGTACTTATATAAAACGAATTAATAAAAATAACTTACTTGATGAGTTCAAGTTGCATTCACAATTTGTAAAACAATCTCAACAATCAGTTCATTTATAAGCAATTAAATATATAATCTGATGGTTACTCAAGAACTAGAATCCTTATCCTAACAGAAATTGTTAAATACAAAAATTTAAGGGATCATCTTCATACAATGTAGTTATACAGAACCTTCTTTTTGTATTACTAAAGCTATTGGTGGATTCATAGTTCCATCTTTATCTCTTTCAACAGAAAAATTTGTGCCAGATTTGGTTGATACTACATCTTCTCTATCAAAAGATGAAATTGAAACTTGATCAGAAGTATCAATTTCTTTGATACATAACTTATCTTCCAAGATATCATAACTATTCCCAGTCCTAGTTTCTTGTGCAAGAGAGCACCAACAACAGCATAACCAAAGTGCACAATCAGAAACAGAAGGTTTTCCAAAACAGAAATCATAAGCAGGTAAATTAAACCTCTTTCTCATTTGAATCCTCCAAAATCCACCATAAAGTAAACCACAAAAACAAAGAATGATTCCAATAGCTACTAAAGCTTGTCTAACATTATCATCATCAATGTTAACAGAAGCCAATACAAATATCCAAAAAGGAGCCATACAAAACAGCATGAAAGTAGCTATATGAACATACATGTTTCCAAATCCAAGTCTCTCCATGTTCCATCCAAACACACAAAATGTGCAGAAAAGTGAGAGATATGATAAAGATAAATCATTCCAAATGTCAAGTATTCTTCCACTCCAACTTGGTCTATTTTCTTTAACTCCGCCTTGTTGATCTTTAGACGCGAATGCATATTTTTTCTCAAATTGAACCTGCAATTCCTCATCTATCATACAATCATTATAGTCTTTCCCAAGTGGACTAAGAATAGTGTACAGTCCAGCTATTGCCGGCGCCGCAATTGCAACGGATATAGTAATTCCAACTCCAATAGCAGGTCTCTCAGACCTTTTATATCCTAAGTTTAGACTACAAAGTGCATATTGAGCAAAACAGTTAACGTGAAGGAGAATAACTACTATCATTATATGTGTCCATTCATGAGGCTTATAAGTTCCATTTTTGCAGTAAATCATTCTAAGTGTAGAAATATCATTAGGTCTCCATCTACACAGAAGAACAAGATGGTGGATCCTCTTCGGATGATGATACAAACACATAAGTGTGAAGAGTGCGTTTAGAATTTGGTTATTTACTTCAAACCATGTGTTTCTCTCAGACTTAGTTTTTAGCACATTATTCAACATTCCTGTCATGACAAAGAACAGAATTGCACCTGAAACAGCTACACAGATTATCCACGCGAAAAGGGCCATGTTCATCGGGTTTTTGATCCATTCCATGCACATTTTCTTGACCGAACTCCATTCAAGTTTCTGACCAAACATGGTACCAAAACGTGACGTTAGGCTACCGGAATACGGAGAAGGCACGGACTGTGAAATCTGGTCTTTTTCAGTAGCAAACTGCTTGAATTTAGCAGATGCAGAACCAAATTTGAGGAAATTTCTGTGAAGATTTTCATCGGTTGGAATTGTTTTTTGAGTATGTGGAATATCTATAGAAGATAACACCTTCACTTGACTCCCATTAGATTCTTGAATTTCATCTTTGGGATTTATATTAGCATTATCAACTTGATTCATTCTGATACTGAACTTTGATCTTTCACAATAGCGTTTTGTTCAAATTCCACTACGCTACAACGCAATGATGCCACAATAGCAGCTACTTGGTACTAAATAGTAGATCGCAAAACAATAGCAATTAATTGTTCAAATTTCGCTATGCTATTTGACAACACTGCAAAGACATAACAGTCTAGTGTTACTAAGATTTGAAATCCATAATAACATAACAAGTTTCTAATGTGAGGAAAAAGTATTCAAATTCGAACCAAATTATAAATCAGAACTGATTATAATAAACATAATACTGAGAGTGAGAAGTGATTATAATATTACTAAAACCAAACAATTTGTATTTGTAAAACAGTAAAAACAGAATTAAGAAGCCAACTGAAAAATGAAACATAGACAAACTTAATTACTTAAATAATCAAGGAAATAAAACTGAGTGAGAAACACGTGATACATACCTAGCCAGTAAGTAACCGACTTATCACAAAGAAGGTGTTTTGGATGGAAGAAGCGATTCCGTTTCACTCACAAGATTTGGTAAAGTTTACGTACAAGCTAGGAATTGATTCTGAAATTTTCAAAGTGGTGATTCAAAGAGTGGAAAAACAGGACAGAACATTAGAATGTTTGGTGACACAAGAATGGCTCCTCATGGTTCTCGTAAGCGTAGCAGATAACATAACAATGAGAGATGTGTTAGGATTTAGTTGAAACCTGCCAGAAAAAGGAAAAGTGAAAGTAGGATTGAAAATTTGGGATTGTGGGTGGAAATAAGATTTTTTCTTTTGGTTTTTTTCTCTTTTATTTCCATGCACGATCCTCTGCTGCCACGCACCTCTTCGCATATTTGGCTTTTATTCCAAATTCCTAGGACTAATTTATTACTTCACTCCGGTGTCAAATATAAGAAAAAATTCTTTTTTTGGTTCATTGAATCATTTATGTATTTGGTCTATATTTTAGTCCATATATATAAATGATTCAATGAACCTAAAAAAAAATCTTTTTTTATATTTGAGACCGGAGAAAGTACATTATTGCGGATAATACTTAATAGTTACTTTAATTAAATTAAGAAATTTTCACCAATATTAGTTGATTCAATGGTGATTGACGCTGAATTTGATAGAAAGAACTACGGTTTGATAATTTTCACCTTATAACACTTGTGTTTCTCGAACTTGAGTTCTTCCAATCGATTCATCATAAGAGAAAACCCATTAACCACTTAAATTTAATGTTTTAATTATGAATGCAATATTATTATTTTTGTACTGTAATGGTTGCATTATTTTTAAAAGTGATTATTTGTATAAATAAAAAAAAAATTAAGAAATGCAATAACAAATAGCCTCTAATTTTTTGTGATTCTAGAAAACACTTTAAATTTAACTACTTTTTCAAGGTAGGTATTTTTGTGGTTAAATACATAGGAAGTTATAAGGATTTTTTTTTTTTTTTACTGTAATTCACCGTTGTTTCGTCGTTTTTCCATACGCATGAATCAGAAATTAAATCCTCTAATTACATATTTAAAAAGACGACCCTTACCATTTGTATGGTTGATGATTTGTTTAATCAAATATGTCAATCTCCAAAAACAATGTGGCTTGCATTTTGATTTCACATCTTTTTGTTGGAATGGAATCTTCACAAAACAGAGTCGAAAAGGAAACCCACTACGCATTGTCGTGGAATGGGAAAAAAGGTATCATCAGAAAGGTAAAATAACTATTAATACAAAAAAGATCGTACTAAATAATATCTCGGGACATTTGTTAATCATATCAAAAATAAATAATAAAATTATTATTGATATAATAACTTTTAACATTCTCGATGTATTGAATGCATAAGTTCCAAGACAAAATTTTTATATTTATATACTTAACTAATGTCGAGAATACTATTTAACATTTTCCATACAAAAATACTATACATGCAACTTTGGCTTATAATACAGAAAAATCAAGTAAGACCAAATTTAAACCTAGGTGTGTATTTAGTTTTGCGATGATAAAAATTGATTTTGATATAATTGACTCTATAAAATTTATTCGGGCCAAAATTAATTTTAAGTTAAAATGATTTATGTTTGAATATACTCATACAAAAGTGAGTTTAACAAAAAATTTGAAAGTAGAAATCAATTCTATAATCAAAACCACAATTTCTAACTTCAAGTGAAATCAATTCTGAAAACAGAATCAATCATACTTTTAAAAAATCAAACAAATCAGAATCAATTATACACGTCCAAAATCAATTCTATTGAAACCAAACATACACCAAGTATTCTCACTTATTCATCTCAAAATGTTTCTATTTTTATAAATTATTGTTGGTATATAATTTAAGGAAAAAACTTGAATATACTTGCATCATATATGTTGTTCGAACATCAAAATAGTGACAATATATCTAAGACCGTTTGAATTTCTCTCTATCTCTCTTTTTATTTTCAACACTTTACACACATTTTAAAAATACACACAAAAAACACTTGACTGCGTATTTGACAATAATTTTTTATGTCCAAACATCATTCTCTACTTATACTAGCATTAGGGGTGGACAGAAAACCCGCGACCCGACCTAACCCGAAAAAACCGATAAATAAAACCGAAAAATGGGCGGTTTGGATTGGGCCACGGGTTTGCGGGTTTGGAAATTCGGTTTGAACAGAGTTGACGTGGGCGGGTCCGGGTGGAGAGAACTGGACCGACGGAATCCGAAACCCGCCCGCATAGTAAAAAAAATAAAAATTAGTCTACTACACTAATAATGTCGACGTTAGTGGAATGCATATATGTCATTTTTTTCTTTTAAAAAATGCACAAATATCTAATAATTATACTGGTATTATTCTTTTTCAAATAGAAATAATCAATGCATTTCAATTTACAATACAATTTTTTACTATCACAATAAAATAGTACCTCTGCATATTCGAGAAACACAAACTCTCTCCTTTTTTGAGAATACAAAAATTGCTTTTAATCTTTGTATTTCATCTAGTATTGTAATGAGACAACCAAGCACAATGAAAGTTATGAAATTGATTAAGTAGATGAATCATTTCTTCCTCCCTCGCTTTTCTCTTCTTCGTCATTATAATATTTTTTATCTTTGTAAATATCAATTTTTTCTTCATGTTTTGTTATTCTTTATTTTATGTTTTATTTTTCTTTTGTTGGTTTGGTGATAATATATATCAGATATGCAAATGATGATATTGATATTTTAATTTTCGTGTTATGAATCTAAGTTTATTTTTTTGATCTTGCTCTATTTATTTGTAATTTTTTTTTATTGAAACCGAAATAATCCGCCCACGAATCCGCAAACCGCACAACCCTAACCCGTCCAAACCGAAGGACGAAAATGGACAAAGACGGGTCTCTACATATCACCCGCGGTTTGAGATGGATGAACATTTTGAGACCGAACCCGCCCATACCCGCCCGATGTCCACCCCTAACTAGCATTACACCGAGGTTCGCATAAAAATGTGTAAACAATAAATCATAGTAGTTTCACTCATACTCAAGAAACCTCGTTGAAACTAATTTCTCGAATTCAGTACGGCTGATTCAATTGAAACCAAAGCAAGTACACTCTAAAATACATGTAGGGCATAACAACATGACAGACAAGCATAGAACAAAGTAAATCATCAAATATTATGTCCAACCAACAGAATGCTGGATTACAGTTTATGTGAGATCATCCTCCTCAAGTTCTTTGGCTTTCAGCTTTTCCTTCACCCTTAAAAGAAGTGTTGTCTTCCAAGAATCCTGCACAAGCATATAATGTTTGATGAACTATATGAATGCAAAATATAGGGAACAAATCAGCACCAAGATCAGATGTTTAACTCTAAAAAACATTTCTAAACTCTTCCGGACCAGTTCAGTATGCCTTGGGGACAAAATGGCAAGCACATACTGTTCAATATTTCATAAGCAATAATTTATTTGTAGGGCCCTCGGGTGTGTGTGAATCAAGAACACACTCATAAACGCTCAAGAACACTCCTAAGAAACACCCGAAGGATAACAAAGTTGTCGATCATCAAAGTTCAAAGCATAATGTAAATGAAGTATGTAACACTGATAAAAGAAAAAAAGGAAACACTTCAGGGCATCTCTAAAGTGAACTCTTCAGGGCATATCTTTTAACCATGAAGATGAAAACAAAAAACAAATGTTTCTAAGTATATCAAATCTCGCTAATTTTGGTGACTTTTTTTTACTGCCAAAAATTCTAATTTTCCAATCAAGACGGCTTGAATTTCAACAGAATAATGCATATTGACCAAGTAACGGAACAAACAAATTTTACCTAGTCAGTCAAATAGAACTTAAATTTAAGTATAAAATTCCAAGCAGTTGTAAGTTAATCAAATGTACAATGGGGGGATTCAGCTATGAGAAATGTTTATTCTGTTATAACAAAATGAGAACTTTTCTGCTAAATATAAACTACATAGGAAATGATGATTCCAAAATCCAAATTTACATTTATTGAATCTTACCAGAGGGGTCATGCTATCAAAATCCTTGACAACATCAGTAAACTTTACAACATCTTCTTCATCAACTGCAGCAGCAACATCCTATCCACGCAAAAAAAAAAGTCA